>NC_069488.1:23004512-23027139 GCF_026875155.1 Cherax quadricarinatus | reverse complement strand
ACACTGCAACACAAGGGTACTTGGTACAGACCTACAATCAACTTCACACCTCTACTATGAGAACGGCTGGATTTAAAGGGGGGACCTGACCTCCCAAACCCCTCGAGTTCACCTCTCCTAGTGACCTACGTCCACCTGTTTGGCGTTAAAAAAGGCTCCATCCTGTCACTTCATCTCCATATTGTTTCATTCTATGGAACAATGCTCTTCTCCAGACTGAGTGACTGACCACCTCAAAACTTTAAGGGTGATGGACTGATTACATCGTCTTCAAGTATCTTCTGCTTCTATCAACTTTTCTGTACTCGACTGAAGAAGCCTACTGTGTAGGCGAAACGTTTCAAAGTAAAGATACCTAACTGTTGCATATGTGTCTTACCTAACAACCTGTCGGTATTTTATACCATTTTAATGTTCAATCTGTCAGACACTGCAACACAAGGGATCTTGGTACAGACCTACAATCAACTTCGACAACCTCTACTAGTGAGAACGGCTGGATTTGAGAGGGACCTGACCTCCCAACATCTGAGTTCTTACCTCTCCTAGTGACCTACGTCTCACCTGTTGGCGTTATAAAAGGCTCCATCCTGTCACTTCATCTCCATATTGTTTCATTCTATGGAACAATGCTCTTCTCCAGACTGAGGGACTGACCACCTCAAAACTTTAAGGGTGATGGACTGATTACATCGTCTTCAAGTATCTTCTGCTTCTATCAACTTTTCTGTACTCGACTGAAGAAGCCTACTGTGTAGGCGAAACGTTTCAAAATAAAGATACCTAACTGTTGCATATGTGTCTTACCTAACAACCTGTCGGTATTTTATACCATTTTAATGTTCTGCCCAAGGTCCTAGCCTCTATCACCCCACTGGGAAGACTGTTCCACGCATCTACAACTCTGCTAGAAAACCAGTACTTACCTATGTCCTTTCTAAATCTAAATTTATCCAACTTAAATCCATTATTACTGGTTCTTACCTGGTTCGACACCCTCAGTACTTTATTAATATCTCCCTTGTTTATGCCCGTCATCCACTTATACACTTCAATGATATCTCCCCTCATTCTACACCTCTGCAGAGAGTGGAGATTTAAGGCTTTAAGTCAATCTTCATACGGGAGGTTCCTTACACAGTAAATCATTTTAGTCCTTCTCTGTATGTTCTCTAATGAGTCTATGTCCATCCTGTAGTAAGGGGACCAAAACTGAGCAGCATAATCTAAATGAGGCCTCACTAGTGATGTATAGAGCTGTAAAATAACTTGGACTTCTGTTACTTATACTTCTTGAGATAAATCCAAGTAATCTGTTGGCCTTGTTGCGCACACCAAGGCACTGCTGTCTCGGGTTTAGATTTCTGCTCACCGTGACTCCCATGTTCTTTTCACGTTCTGTATGACCAAGCTCTACTTCACCTACATTATAGCTTCGAGGGTTATTTTCATTACCAAGGGCAAGTACCTTACACTTATCGACATTGAACTTCATCTGCCACTTTTCAGACCAAGACATTAATTTGTTCAAATCCTCCTGGAGTTCATTGCTATCCTCCTCAGAGTGAATTATACTGCCTATCTTTGTATCATCAGCAAACTTACTCATGTCACTCGTAATCCCTTCATCAAGGTCATTAATGTAAATTATGAACAAGAGAGGGCCTAAAACTGATCCTTATGGAACGCCACTAGTGACTAATCCCCATTCAGATTTCACTCCATTAATGGTAAGTCTCTACTTTCTATTGGTAAGCCATGCCTCTATCCATGCTAGAACTTTACCTCCTACACCATGAGCTGCCACTTTTCTTAAGAGTCTCTTGTGAGGTACTCTATCGAAGGCTTTATTAAAATCCAAATAAACAATATCATATTCCTTATCACTGTCAACTGCCTCAAATGTTCTATTGAAGAACGTCAGCAAGTTTGTCAGTCAGGAACGACCTCTCCTGAATCCATGCTGAGATTCATTTATCAAGTTATGCTCTTCAAGGTGACTTCTAATAATGTCAGCTATAATTGATTCTAATAACTTGCCCACTATAGATGTCAGGCTTATTGGACGGTAATTTGAAGGAACGGACTTATCCCCTGATTTGAATATAGGAACCACATTAGCCATCTTCCACAACTCTGGCACAACACCGGTAAGGATGGACGCATTAAACACACTTGTTAATGGCTGACTAAGCTCCATCTTACATTCCTTAAGTACCCTGGAAAACAACTCATCGGGTCCCGGGGACTTATTTTGCTTCAGTTTGTCTATCTGTTTAATAACCATGTCCCTCGTGACAATAATATTAGTTAATTTAAATTCATCAGGAACTAAATAATTGTTAATTGCTGGAATCTCATTTACATATTCCTGTGTAAAAACTGACAAAAAATGCTCATTAAATAAGGAACACATTTCCAGTTCGTTATCCGTCAGCTGTACATTCCCAATTTTCAGAGGTCCTATTTTTCCTTCACCTTCGTCCTATACACTTGAAAGAACCCCTTTGGATTAGTCTTTGATTCACTAGCAACTCTAATTTCATAGTCACGTTTAGTCATTCTAATCCCCTTTTTTAATGATGGATGATTTATATGAGCGAACACAGTTGAGGGTGATCATTGTCATTCCATGACTGTGTTCTCTTTCGTCCGCAGAGAAACAGTACTCGAGGTATAGAAACCTCGCTATCCTCAAATACAACGACCAATTCATTCCAAGATGTTAGGAATGGCTAAAACTGCTAATAAAATGGAGGCCAATAGAAAATACGCTGTACTGGACAAACTAGAGTTGGAAGGTAGTAACACAGGGAACAAATACAGCAACACAGAAGAACAGTACAATAACAAACAAGAACATTCCAGTTACACAGAAGACAAGTACAGTACAGAAACACACAAGAACAGTTAAGTAACACAGAATAACAGAAAAGTAACAAGAAGAACAAACAGTAACACAGAAGAACGTACAGTAACACAGAAAAACATACATAACACGAAGAAAGTCGTAAAACAGAAAAAACCCGTATAGTCCGTAGGCAGAACACAGAAAATAACACCAACAACATCCAAAACACAGAAGAACTCTCAGTAAAACAGAAGACCAAACGTACAGTAATAGAGAAACCAGATAATACACTAAAAAAATAACCCAAAAAACGAAGAAAATATTACCACAAAGACCAGCACATACAAAAACACAAAGAACAATAAGGGGAACCAGAAAAACAGAACAGTAAAAAACAGAAGACCACAAAGAAAAAACAAAAGCACAGACAGACAGAACAAAGAAAAAGAAAAAACAAAAAGAGCACCCCGACACAGACACCAGCACAGAACAGTAACACAGACGAAACCCCGCAAGAACATAACACAAAACCAGCACGAACAGTAACACAGAGACCCGCACAGAAAGTAACACAGAAGAAACATACAGTAACACAGAAGGGCCCGGGACATTACAGTAATACAGAATACTAGCACAGTAGAGTAACAAGAAGACAAGCAAACTACAGTAACACGAAATACAAAGTCAGTAACACAGAAGACCGTACAGTAACACAGAAGAACAGTACAGTAAACAGAAGAACAGTACAGTAAACGGAAGACCCATATAATACAGGACACAGAAAGCCCCTAAGTCACAGAGAAACCCCACAGTAAGTAACACAGAACAGTACAGTAAACAGAAAAGACAGTAGAGTTACAGAAAAAAAGTACAGTAAAACAGAAGAACTCTTCAGTAGCACAAAAATACAGAGAGTAACACAGAAGACCCCGCACTTTCAGTAACGCAGAAGAAAAATACATAACGCAGAAGAACAGTAATTAACGCAGAAGAACGTACAGAACGCAGAAGAACGTACAGTAACACAGAAGACCAGCACAGTACGTAACCAGAGACCAGCACGGTACATAAGCGAAGAACAGTAAAGTAACAAGAAGAACAGTAAAGAAAAACACAGAAAACGTACAGTGCAGTAACACAGAAACAGTAAAGAAACACGAACATCGGTAACACGAAGATAATATAGAAACAAGAAGATCACCCCGGAGCACAGAACACCAGTACATACTGCAACACAGAAGCCCATACAGTACAGTACAGTACAGTAACACGAATATCAGGACAGTAAAGTACACCAGAAGCCCAGCATAGCACTGTAACAGAAGTCCAGCACAGTAGAGTAAAACAAATATCAGTAAAAAAACAGTAACACAAAAAACAGTACAGTCACAAAGAAAACAGTAAAGTAAACAGAAGAACAGAAATAACACAGAAGAAGAGAAACAGTAACACAAAAGACAAGCAGAAAAACACAGAAGAACGGTAAAATAACAAAAGAACAGTACAGTAAAGACAGATAAACAAAAAAGTACAGTATCACAGAAACCAGTACAGTAATAGAGAGACCAGTACAGTAATAACACGGGTCAGTAAGTGCAGTAACACAAAAGAACACTACAGTTTCACAGGCCCAGCACAGTACAGTTTCACAGAAAGAACACTACAGTAAACAGAAGAACAGTGCAGTACAGTAGCAGAAAACAAACGTACAATAACACAGAAGAACATACAGACACAAAAAACATACAGTAACACAGAAGAACGTGCATACAGTAACAGGTCTACAGTACAGTAACACAGAAAACGTAAAGTAACACAGAACAACAGTAAGTAACACAAAAACCAATAATACAGAGCAGAAGAACAAAAAATTACAAACACAGAAAAACAGACAGTAACACAAAGAACACTACAGTAACAAAGAAGACCAGCAAAGTACAGTAATCAAAAAGACAGCACAATACGGCAATACAAAGATCAGAAAGGTACAAAACCAGAAAAGGGTACGCCCTCAGAAAACAGTGGGAAGCAAAAGAAAGTAAGGAAAGGGGTGGCTGAGTTTAACATTGGGGGGAAACCCCTTCTGGGATCGCCAGGATTGAAAAATTTTTATATGTTGTAATTTAATAATAATATAAACAATATTGCTGATCGAATTTTCATTAATGTTAACTCGGTAAAATGAACAAAAAATCACTCCTACCGGAGGCTGCTGTCAGTAAGTCTAATTGGAATAACACACCCGTGGCTGCTTTCAGAAAGGGCTGGAGGGGAAAAACACCACCGTTGCTACTGTCGAAAAGGCTGGAGTGGGAAATACACCCCCGTGGAAAAGCTGCTAAGCCTGGAGGGGGAAATAAAAACCACCTTGCTACTACGGTAAGGCGGGCGGGAATAAAACCACCGAAAAAAAAGCTGTGTTTTGTAAGGCAGTAATGGGAATAAAAAACCACCGGGGCGGCTGTCTGTAATGCGGAGGGGAAAATAAAACCACCGTATTTGCTGTCTGAAAGGGGGGAAATTGGGGAAAAAAACCCCCAGGGCTGCTGTCGCAAGGCTGGTAAATAAAACCATAGTGGCTGGTCAGCAAGGTGGAGGGGAAAAAAAACCACCGTGACTAGTTAGGGTGGCGGAGTGGGAATAACACCACCGTGCTACTTTTTAGGGTGGCTGGGTGGGAAAAACCCCACCACCGTGCTACTGTCAGGGTGGCGGAGGGGGAAAACACAACCGTGATACTGTCGGGGTGCCTGGAGGGGAATAAAACCACCGTGATACTGTTGGGGTGGTGGAGTGGGAATAACCCACCGGACTCCCTGTGGGGTGGCTAAAGTGAAAATACACCCCACGTACACTGTCAGGGGGCTGGAGGGGGAATAACACCACCGTGACTACTGTGGGGGCCCTTGGGGTCCCCCCCCCCCCCCCGGGGTGGCGGGATGGGCCCCCCCCCGGTGACTATTTCAGGGGGGCTGGGTGGGAAAAAACACCCCCGTGACTACTGTCGGGAGGGCTGGAGGGGGAAAATAACACCACCGTGACTACGTTAGGGTGGCTGGAGGGGGAAATAACACCACCGTGACTCGTTAGGGTGGCTGGAGTAGAATCACCAACCCGGGGGCTACTCAGGGTGGTGGAGGGGAAAAATAACACCACCGTGATACTGTTGGGGTGGCTGGAGCGGGAAAAAACACCACCGTGATTTCTTTTGGGGGGCTGGAGGGGAAAATAACACCACGTGCTACTGTCGGGTGCCTGAGTGGGAATAAACCCCGTACTACTGTTAGGGGGGGCTTGGAGTGGGAATAACACCCCCGTGACTACTGTCAGGGTGGCTGGAGGGGGAAAACCCACCGTGATACTGTCGGGGTCCCTGGAGTGGGAATAACACCCCGTGATTACTGTTAGGGTGGCTGGATTTGGAATAACCCCACCGGACTACTGTCGGGTGGTGGAGTGGAATAACACCACCGTGGACACTGTCCAGGAGGGCTGGATGGGAATAACACACCGTGACTCTGTTAGGGTGGTGGAGGGGAATAACACCACCGTGATACTTTTGGGGGTGGCTGGGGGCGGGAATAACCCCACCGGGGCTACGTCAGGGTGGCTGGAGCGAGAATAACACAACCGGGGGAAACTATGTCGGGGGGCTGAGTGAGAATAACACCCCCGTGACTACTGTTAGGGTGGCTGGAGGGAAAAAAACCCACCGTAAATACTGTTAGGGTGGCGGGAGGGGGAATAACCCCACCGTGCTACGTCAGGGGGGCCTGGATGGGAAAAACACCCCCTGATACTGTCGGGATGGCGGAGTGGGAAAAAACACCAAAGTGACTACTGTCAGGGTGGGCTGGAATTTGAATAACACCCCCGTGGCTACTGTCAGGGTGGCTGGGTGGGAATACACCCCCGGGGTATTTTTCCAGGGTGGTGTAGTGGGAATAACACCCCCGAGGCTACTGTCAGGGTGGCTGTAGTGGGAATAACATCACCGTGACTACTGTTGATGTGTCACAATTATAATAAAAAAATTTTTATTTTTGCGACCACGGTCACCCCTCAGAGTTATCTCTGAGTTACCAGCCCTTGCCACGTGGAGGCCAGTGGTTCGTTTTTTAAGGTCCACCCTCCCCCCCTCCCCTTTCCCCCAGGTTCTGTATCAGGAACCACCGCCCGCCTCCGGATTTTTTCCCTTCCTCCTTCCCCAAGGTCCCTCATAATCTGTTTCTTGCACCCCCAGGTTAAAATGTTTCCTGGAATCCACCCGTTCGCTTCCGGGTCTCCCCTTTTCCCACGCCCCAAAGGTCAGCCTCAACATCAACCTTCCCAATTTTAAAGTATCCAAGAACCCATCCTTCGTCCCAGATGTCTTCCCTTCCCCACTTACGTAAGGTCGGCGGTCCCCTTCCCCCTGACAGTGTCTCCGGGAACCATTTGTACTTAGGGGCCCCCTTCCCATTTCCCCAAAGTCCCCGTTTTTCTTGCCCCCCCCTTAGTTTCCAGGAATTCATCCTTTCTACCCCCCGGATGTCTCCCCCCCCCATTTAAAACCCAAAGGGTCACCCTCAACAAAAACCCCTTCCCCAAGTTTATGTATCCGGGAATACCCCCCTTCCCGCTCCAATGTCTTCCCCCCCCACTTCCCTAATTTCGGGGTGCCTTCCCCGGATCAGTGTCTCCAGGAAACCCACTTGTGTCCCCTTTCCCATGGACCCCCTTCCCCCACTCCCAAAAAGTCACGGTTTTCTTGCCTTCCCCGGGTTCTGTATCCAGGAATCAATCCGTCACCGCCAGATGTTTTCCCCCCCCCACTTCCCCAAGGTAGCCTCAACAAAAACCTTCCCAAGTTCATGTACCAGGAACCCATCCGTTCGCTCCCGGATGTTTCCCCTTTCCCCACTTACAAGGTCACCCAACAACAATTTTCCCCAAGTTCATGTATAGGAATCCATCCGTTCGCCCCCCGGTTGTTTCCCCTTCCCCACTTCCCCCAAGGGTGGGGCGGTGCCTTCCCCGGATCAGTTCTCCGGGAGTCCACTTTTGTCCCCTCAGATGGACCCCCCTTCCCCATTTCCCCCAGGTCAGCGGCCTTCCCCGGATCATTTTCCCCCAGCCACTAGTTCATTTCAGGTGGACTCCCTTTCCCCCATTCCCCCAAAAGTCCCCGGTTGCCCCCTTGTGACCTCGCTGCATGGAAACTTGTCTTGTCTAGCGGTCTACGGTAAGACTGTCCGGGTGGGGAATTTCTGGAGGGTCCCCCCCCCCCAAAAACTGCTCCAAAAAATTACCCCCACCAAGCAGCTCCAGGGAAACAGTTTTCAGCTGGACGAACATGCTCCCCCAATTTTCGGCCACCGAGGAGAGGTGTAAGTAAAATTTTTTGGAATTCCTTTTTATTTTTCACTTTTGACTTTTACTTAGTACGAGTATTTTTACTTTTTTTGAAGTTAAAAAGTATTTGTGAGGTTTTATTTTAATGGAAATGTCCATATGTTGAAGAACTTTTCCACTCCATCAAAACTGTATTATTTTTTATTGGTCTTTTATTTTGACATTGAAAGGGGTAAAAAAGCGCACAAACATACACATACGTAATATTTTCACAACATTTTTACGCTGGGTTTAGGTGTTTTTGACGACAATCTTTGTGAAACAGTAAATATTAAAGACGGTACCTTTGTGACACTGTGGGAAAACTGTTCATTTTGTACTTTTTCTTATTTTGAATGATTGTATTGTTACTGTTTCTGTGTAAGTGTGGGCATGTGTAATTTTTTTTGTATGTGTGTCATGTGTACATTTATTGTGTGTTGATGAATGTCATGTTACTTTCTTAGTATAATGAAAGTAAAGCTTTCATGTTATTGTGTAATGTAATTGTACAAAATTTCTTTTTTAAGAAATTAATGTGTACATGTTATTTTTTAAAACTGAGTGTAATGTTTAGATTTTGTATGAGTGTCACATATTGTGTTTATGATGCACATATTATTATGGTGTCACATATTTTGTATGATGTCACATATTGTGTATGAGTGTCACATAATTTTGTATGAGTGTCACATATTGTTGTAGTGTCCATATTGTGTTAGTGTCCAATTGTGTATGAGCATCACATATTGTGTATGAGTGTCACTATTGTGTATGAGTGTCACAATTGTGTATGGGGAAACACATATTTGTATGAGTGTCCATATTGTGTATGAGCATCACATATTGTGATGATGTCACATATGTGTAGAGGTCCCCATTTGTGTATGAGTGTCACATATTGTGTAGAGTGTCACATATTGTGTATGAGTGTCACATATTGTGTAGGCATCACATTTGTGTATGATGTCACATATTGTGTATATGTCACATATTTTGTATGGGATCACTATTGGTTGGTGTACATATTGTGTATGAGTGTCAATATTGTGTTGGGTCACATATTGTGTATGAGCATCACATATTGTGTTGGCATCACATATTGTGTATGAGTGTCAATATTGTGTATGAGTGAAATATTTTATGAGTGTCAAAATTTTTAGAGTCCAAATTTTTTTTATGAGTGTCACATATTATTAAGAGTGTCCATATTGTGTTGAGTGTCACATTTGTGTAGAGTGTCACATATTGGGGTTATGTCACATATTATGTATGAGTGTCACATATGTGTATGGTGTCAATATTGTGTAGAGTGTCAATATTGTGTGAGTGTCAATATTGTTGTGAGTGTACATATTGTGTGTGGTGTCACATATTGTGTGTGAGTGTCCAATATTGTGTATGAGGTCACATATTTTGTGTGGTGTCACTATTTTGTATGAGTGTCACATATTGTTATGAGCATCACATATTGTGTATGAGTGTCACATATTTTGTATGGTGTCCATATTGTGTAAAAGAGTGCACATATTGTGTATGAGTGTCCTATTGGTATGAGTGTACTATTGTGTATGAGTGTCACATATTGTGTATGAGCATCACAATTGTTATGAGTGTCACATTTGTATGAGTGTCACTATTGTGTATGAGTGTCACATATTGTGTATGAGTGTCACATATTGTGTATGAGTATCACATATTTTGTATGATGTCACATATTGTGTTGGTTCCATATTGTGTATGAGGTCACATATTTTGTATGACCCATCCTATTGTGTATGGTGTCACATTTGTGTATGAGTGTCACATATTTTGTATGGTGTCACATATTTGATGATTCACACATATTAGTATGGGTCACATATTGTGTATGAGGTCACATATTATGTATGGTGTCACAATTTGTGTATGAGTGTCACATATTGTGTATGAGTGTCACATATTTTTATGAGTGTCACAAATTTTTGATGAGTTTTTAACATATTGGTATGAGTGTACATATTTGATGAGTGTCAATATTGTGTATGAGTGTCACTATTTGTATGAGTGTACACATTTATGTTGAGTGTCACATATTATGTATGAGTGCCATATTTTGGGGAGAGTGTCCCCAAATTGTTAGAGAACATTTGTGTATGGTGTCACTATTTGATGATGTCCATATTGGTATGAGTTCACATATTGTGTATGAGTGTCCATATTTGTTGGTGTCACATATTTGTTGAGTGTCACATATTGTGTGTGAGGTCAATATTTGTTGAGTGTCACATATTGTAATGAGTTTTTTTGTTTCATTTTGTATATGCCATTGTTGGTGTCACAATTTGTAGATGTCACATTTGTTATAGTGTCACCTATTGTGAAAAAGTGCAGTATTGTGTAAATGTCAATATTGTTTTAGGTGCACATATTTTTAATAGTGTCAGATATTGTGTATTGATGAATGTCAAAAGCGAATCTCTAAAACTCCCCATGAAAAATAAAAATACAATAATCTCTGTTTCTCGTGTTTCGTAAATGAATTTAAAGTTTGCAGTGGAAACAATGCAATACATACATATATACATACATGAACCAAATTAAAATTGAAAGTCTGTGTAAGGGTAATGACTGCTGTATTTTGGGCAATGGCCCCGCTTTTGAGGAACGGATGAGATTTTCCCTAATAATCGGGGATACACACGTTTGGCTTCACTCAACATTATCAAAAACCATGTTTTTTTTAGGGAAATGTTTACCGTCTTTCTTTCATATTTTAACCTAATTTAACACTATAACTACCCAAAAATTATTAAGATTTAATACATTTTTAACTTACTAACATCTTATATATCTTTTCCCCCAAAATATAAATGCACCCCCGTGCATTTATTGGTTTCCCAGATCTCTTCATTAATAACATAAAAATCATTCACCACCACAGAACAAAATAAAAAATTCGGGAAAAGGAAATAAATTGTCAACTTCGAGATTCGATCTCTTGACCAAAAAAAGTGGAGGGGTGCCCCAAACCCGGCCAGTACGATGTGTGTTAATGTCTCCCATACTGTTGTTATGTACTGTGATGTTTCAATGTTAAAATATATTACCCCGAATGTTTGGTGCCAATGTTTGGGATATATTGCACATGGTGTTTTGGGGCACTAATTGAGAGATATATTGCACATGAATGTTTTGGGGCACTAGTTGCAGAGATATATTGCACACTGAATGTTGGGTGCACAAGTGCAGAGATATATTTTCACACTGAATGTTTGGCCACTATGTTGCGAGTATATTGCACAGAATGTTGGGTGCCTATCTGCAGAGATATAGCACACTGAAGTTTGGGGCCCCCATATGTTGCGAGTATAAATTTTACACGAATTTTGGGCGCACTATTTTTCAAAAAATTCACACGAATGTTTCCACTATTTAAAAAATATTCACCAATTTTGGCGCACTTGTTGCAGAATATTTTCCATAATGTTGTGCGCACTATGTTGCAGAGATATATGCAACTAATTTTTGGGCACAATGTTGCAGAGATTATTGCACACGAATGTTTTGGTGCACTTGTTCAGAGATTTATGGGAAAAGTCAGTAAGTAATGAAAAAAATAATTGTAAAAGTACTATTTAATGAAAAGTTTTTTTCACATTGAAACTTCTCTCTGTTGTTTTTTTTTTTTTCACCACCTCGTTGTGTTTTTGATGTTATAAAGTCTTCTGATACACCAGAGTTAATAAACACTGTATGAACCGTTTGTAAATACCCGATAGAAAAATTATTGACGGGGTTTTTTCTTGGTTCTTTGGTAGGATTCAAGTGTATAAATCTGGCGCAAGGATTTTTATAGGAACTATTGTAGAATACCTTGGTAAGTTTCGTTTTTAGGTAAAGACACATAGCAACAGTTTGGATTTTTTTGAAAAGTTTCGCCTACACAGTAGGCTTCTTTAAATCGAATACAGAAAAGTTGATAGAAGCAAAGATACTTGAAGACGATGTAAAACATCCATCACCTTAAAATTTTAGGTGGGCAGTCCCCCAGTCTGGAGAAGAGCATTGTTCCAATAGAATGAAAAATTGTTTCAATTATGGAAAAATGCTCTTTTCCAGACTGAGGGACTGACCACCTCAAAATTTAAGGTGATGGGCGATTACATCGTCTTCAAGTATCTTCTGCTTCTATCAACTTTTTTGTATTCGACTGAAGAAGCCTACTGTGTAGGCGAAACGTTTCAAAATAAAGATACCTAACTGTTGCATATGTGTCTTACCTAACAACCTGCTCGGTATTTTATACCATTTAATGTTCAATCTGTCAGACACTGCAACACAAGGGTATCTTGGTACCAGACCTACAATCAACTTCTACAACCTCTACTAGTGAGAACGGCTGATTTGAGAGGACCTGACCTCCCAACATCTGAGTTCTTACCTCTCCTAGTGACCTACGTCTCACCTGTTGGCGTTATAAAAGGCTCCATCCTGTCACTTCATCTCCATATGTTTCATTCTATGGAACAATGCTCTCTCCAGCACTGAGGGACTGACCACCTCAAAACTTTAAGGGTGATGGACTGATTACATCGTCTTCAAGTATCTTCTGCTTCTATCAACTTTTCTGTACTCGACTGAAGAAGCCTACTGTGTAGGCGAAACGTTCAAAGTAAAGATACCTAACTGTTGCATATGTTGTCTTACCTAACAACCTGTCGGTATTTTATACCATTTTAATGTTCAATCTGTCAGACACTGCAACACAAGGTATCTTGGTACAGACCTACAATCAACTTCTACAACCTCTACTAGTGAGAACGGCTGGATTTGAAGAGGACCTGACCTCCCAACATCTGAGTTCTTACCTCTCCTAGTGACCTACGTCTCACCTGTTGGCGTTATAAAAGGCTCCATCCTGTCACTTCATCTCCATATTGTTTCATTCTATGGAACAATGCTCTTCTCCAGACTGAGGGACTGACCACCTCAAAACTTTAAGGGTGATGGACTGATTACATCGTCTTCAAGTATCTTCTGCTTCTATCAACTTTTCTGTACTCGACTGAAGAAGCCTACTGTGTAGGCGAAACGTTTCAAAATAAAGATACCTAACTGTTGCATATGTGTCTTACCTAACAACCTGTCGGTATTTTATACCATTTTAATGTTCTGCCCAAGGTCCTAGCCTCTATCACCCCACTGGGAAGACTGTTCCACGCATCTACAACTCTGTTAGAAAACCAGTACTTACCTATGTCCTTTCTAAATCTAATTTATCCAACTTAAATCCATTATTACTGGTTCTTACCTGGTTCGACACCCTCAGTACTTTATTAATATCTCCCTTGTTTATGCCGTCATCCACTTATACACTTCAAAGATATTCCCAGCATTCTACCACTTGCAGAGAGTGGAGATTTAGCTTTAAGTCAATCTTCATACGGGAGGGTTCCTACACAGTAAATCATGTTTAGTCTTCTCTGTAGTTTCTTAATGGTCTATGTCCATACTGTAGTATGGGGACCAAAAACTGAGCTGCATAATCTAAAAATGGAGGCCCTCACTAGTGATTGTATAGAGCTGTAAAAATAATTGGACTTTCTGTTATTATACTTC
Source organism: Cherax quadricarinatus (assembly GCF_026875155.1). Lineage (NCBI taxonomy): Eukaryota > Metazoa > Arthropoda > Malacostraca > Decapoda > Parastacidae > Cherax > Cherax quadricarinatus. The sequence continues at coordinate 23,013,314 of NC_069488.1, read as the reverse complement.
ATTGAGATAATCCCCAAGTAATCTGTTTGCCTTGTTGCGCACACAAGGCATGCTGTTCTCGGGTTTTAGGCATTTCTGCTCACCGCTGAATCACCATGTTCTTATTCACGTTCTGTATGACCAAGCTCTACTTCACCTACTTTTAGCTCTTCGAGGGTTATTTTCATTACCAAGGGCAAGTACCTTACACTTATCGACATTGAACTTTCATCTGCCACTTTTCAGACAAGACATTAATTTGTTCAAATCCTCCTGGATTCATTGCTATCCTCCTCAGAGTGAATTTATAGGGCCTATCTTTGTATCATCAGCAAACTTACTCATGGTCACTCGTAATCCCTTCATCAAGGTCATTAATGTAATTTATGACACAAGAGCCAGGGCCTAAAAAACTGATCCTTATGGAACCGCACTAGTGGACTAATCCCATTCAGATTTCACTCTCCATTAATGGTAAGTCTTACTTTCTATTGGTAAGCCATGCCTCTATCCATGCTAGAACTTTACCTCCTACACCATGAGCTGCCACATTTCTTAAGAGTCTCTTGTGAGGTTACTTTATCGAAGGCTTTATTAAAATCCAATTAACAATATCATATTTCCTTATCACTGTCAAACTGCCTCAAAATGTTCTATTTAAGAAGTCAGCAAGTTTGTCAGTCAGGAACGGACCTCTCCTGAAGTCCATTGCTGAGATTCATTTATCAAGTTATGCTCTTCAAGGTGACTTTAAATAATGTCTGCTATATTGATTCTAATAACTTGCCCAAATAGATGTTCTCAGAGTTATGGTGGACGGTAATTGGAAGGAAACGGACTTATCCCCTGATGTGAATATAGGAACCAATTAGCCATCTTCACAACTCTGGCACTCAACACCGGTAAGGATGGGCGCATTAAACACACTTGTTAATGGCTGTCTAAGCTCCATCCCTTTTACAATTCCTTAAGTTTAACCCTGGAAACAAAACTCATTCGGGTCCCGGGGAACTTATTTTTGCTTCAGTTTGTCTATCTGTTTAATAACCATGTCCCTCGTGAACAATAATATTAGTTAATTTAAATTTCATTCAGAAAAGACTAAATATTGTTAATTGCTGGAATCTCCATTTACATTATTCCGTGTAAAGACTGACAAAATGCTCATTAAATAAGCGAAACACATTTCCAGTTCGTTATCCGTCAGCTGTTACTTTCCCAATTTCAGAGGTCCTATTTTTCCTTCACCTTCGTCCTAATAACTTGAAAGAACCACCTTGATTAGTCTTTGATTCACTAGCAACTCTAATTTCATAGGTCACCGTTTAGTCATTCTAATCCCCTGTTTTAATGATGGATGATTTTTATGGGAGCGAACACAGTTGGGGTGATCATTTCTTACATGACTGTGTTCTCTTTCGTCCGCCAGAGAAACAGTACTCGGGTATAGGAAACCTCGCTATCTCAAATACAACGACCAATTCATTCCAAGATGTTGGAATGGCTAAAACTGCTAATAACAATGGAGGCCATAGAAAATACGCTGTACTGGACAAACTAGAGTTGGTAGGTAGTAACACAGGGAAAAATACAGCAACACAGAAGAACAGTAGACAATAACAAACAAGAACGCATTCCAGTACACAGAAGACAAGTACAGTACAGAAAAACACACAAGAACAGTTACGTAAACACAGAGATATAACAGAAAAGTAACACTGAGAGAAAGCAGAACAGAACACAGAAAGACAGTACAGTAACACAGAAGAACGTACAGTAACACAGAAGAACAGTACAGTAACACAGAAGACCAGTATAGTACCGTGACGCAGGAAACAGAAGGAATAACACCAACAACACTCCTGAAACACTGAGAACTGCCTCAGCTAACACAGAAGACCAATACAGTACCAGTAATAGAGAGACAGTATAATACACTAGCACAAAGGAACAGTACAGAAAAACTGAAGAACAGTATAGTACCACAGAAGACCAGCACAGTACAGTAACACAGAAGAACAATAAAGTAACACAGAAGAACAGAACAGTACACAGAAGACCACTATGTAACACTAAAGCACAGTACAGTACAGTAACAAAGAAGAAGAGTAAATTAAAGAAAAAGAGCAGTACAGTAAACAGTCGACCAGCACAGAACAGTTAACACAGACGACAGCACAGAACAGTAACACAGACGACCAGCACAGAACAGTAACACAGACGACAGCACAGAACAGTAAACACAGAAGAACAGTACAGTAACACAGAAGACCGGTACATTTGACTAGAAGGTTATTATACAGAATACTAGCACAGTAGAGTATAACACAGGAGGACAAGCAAACTACAGTAACCAGAGATCATGAAAGTACAGTAAACACAGAGAACCAGTACAGTAACACAGAAGAACATGTACAGTATCACAGAAGAACAGTAAAGTGAAACGAAGACACATTAATACAGTGAATCAGAATGGCGTACGTCACAGAGAAGACCAGCACAGTCAGTAACACCGAACTGTTCCAACGTAACACAGAAACAGTACAGATATTAGTATCGCAGAGAAAAGTACGTAAACACAGAAGAACTCTTCAGTGTAAGCACCAAAGTAAACTCAGTAGAGTAACACAGAAGACCAGCACAGTACAGTAACGCAGAAGAACGCAGTACAGTTACGAGGAAGGAACAGTACAGTTAACGCAGAAAGAAACCGTACAGATAACGGCAGAAGAACAGTACTGTAACACAGAAGACCAGCCACAGATACAGTAACGGCAGAAGACAGCACGTACCAGTAACGCAGACAAGAACAGTAAAGTAAACACAGAAGAACAGTTAAAGTAACACAGAAGAAAAGTACAGTGCAGTAACAACAGAAGAAGTAAAAGGTAAAACAAAAACCCCAGGAACAGTACGGTAACACAGAAGATAAGTATAGTAAAACACAAAGATCAGCACAGGAGCACAGAACACCAGTACCAGTACTGCACACTGAAGACCTGTACAGTACAGTACAGTACAGTAACACAGATATCAGGACAGTAAAGTAACAACAGAAGACAGCATAGCACTGTAACAGAAGTCCAGCGCAGTAGAGTAACACAGAATTTCAGTACAAAACAGTAACACAGAAGAACAGTACAGTACACATAAGAACAGTAAAGTACACAGAAGAACAGTAAAGTAACCAGGAAGAAGAGTACAGTAACACAAATGACAAGCAGGAATAACACTAGAAGAACGGTACAGTAACACTAAAGAAACAGTAACAGTTAAGGATCAGAATGAAACAGCAAAGTACAGGTATCACAGAAGACCAGTACAGTAATAGAGGGGAAAAGAAAGGGAAGGAGAAGACCGTACAGTATAGTACACAGGTCACAGTTTCAGAGCAGTAACACAGAAGAACATACAGTAACACTGGACCAGCGACAGTACAGTTTCAACAGAGAACACTACAGTAACACAGAAGAAATACTGTGCAGTACATGTAGCTGGAAGAACAAAAACAGTACAATAAACACAGAAGAAACAGTACAGTAAACAAAGAACATACAGTAACACAGAAGCAGTGGCGTACAGTAAAACACAGGTCAGTACAGTACAGTAACACCAGAAAACAGTTAAAGTAACAAGACAACGTACTAGTACACACAAGACAATACAGTACAGTAGCAGAAGAACAATACAGTACTCAATAACACAGAAGAACAGTACAGTAACACAAAAGTAACTCTACAGTAAACACAGAAGACCAGCAAAGTATACAGTTAATACAGAAGGACCATGCACAATACGCAATACAGAAGTCAGAAAGTTTACAATGCACAGAAGAAACGGTACAGTAACTCAGAGAAATACAGTACAGGAAAAAGCAAAAGAACAAGTAAGGTAGAGGTGGCTTGTGTTTAAGCATTACGGGGATTACTTGCTGGGATCCGCGCAGGATTGAAACAATGTTAGATGTTGTAAGTTAATAATCAATATAAACATATATTTGCATGATCGAAAATTTTCATTAATGTTAACTCCGGTGTGTGAACACAAATCAGACTCCTAGACTGAGAGGCTGCTGTACTCAGTAGTCTGTAGAGGTTGGAATAAACACATCCGTGGCTCTGGTCAGGAAAGGCTGGAGTGGGAAAAAAACACCACACGTTGCTACTGATCGTAGCGGTGGAGTGGGGGAATAACACACCGTGGAAGCTTGTCAGTTAAAGCATGGAGTGGGAATAAAAATCACCATTTGCTACTATCGGTAAGGCTGTGGAGCGGAATAAAACCACCGTAGGCTGCTGTCTGGTAAGGCAGTAATGGGAATAAAACCACCGTGGCTGCTGTGCTGTAATGCTGGGGTGGGAATTATAAACCCACCGTAGTTGCTGTCTGTGAAGGCTGGAATTGGAAAATAAAACCACCGGGCTGCTGTCAGCAAGGATGGTGTGCGGATAATAAAACCATAGTGGCTGCTGTCAGCAAAGTGGGTGGGAATAAAACCACCGTAGTGTCTGTCTGAAAGGCTGGGAATTGGAATAAAACCCACGCGTAGAATATTGCTGTCGCTGTAAGGTGGCAGTGGGATAAAACACACCGTGGCTGCAGCTGTCAGCAAGGCTGGAGGGGAATAAAACCACAGTGGCTGCTGTCTGATGAGGCTGGAGTGAATGAAAACCACCGTGGCTGCTGTTCAGTTATGGCTGGAGAAGGATAACACACCGTGGCTTCTGCCAGTATAGGCTGGAGTGTGAATAACAACACCGTGGCTATTGTTGAACTCTTGTCAATGTGAATACGCGAGATCCAGGCTTGCTGGTTGGGACTCATTGAGGATTCAAACTTTCAGTTGTGACCCTTTGTTTCTGTGTCCATTCTGGAAGAACTCGTTCTGTTCTTTGTCCATCTTGTCAAGTCCGTCCAGCAGTAGTTTTGATTATCGTTATCAAAGTCTTCCGCTAATACCCTCCTCTGTCCTCCAATGTCAGGCCGGTTTCCTTTAACCCTTGTTCTTTGTAGGACATTCCCATTTAGCTCTGGAAATAGTCATGTGCAAAACCTTTGCACTTTCTCTAATTTCTTGACACTTTATCATTATTGTAAAGTTTAATTTTTATTTATAATCAAAAAAGAAGCGCTCTAAGCCACAAAGGGACTATACAGTGACACTTTATCAGGTGTGGGTTAAGACGCTTGGTGCGCTGCGGAGCCCGGCTATGGGCCTGTATACCATATAATATGTTCAGAATCTTGAACGATCTTACTAAGGTATCAGAACGCTATTCTAGGTTTGCCAGGCGCCCATACTGCTGCAGCGTTTACTTCTGGTTGATGTGCGCCTCAGAGATGTGCTCGGTATTATACCCACCCCAAGAATCTTTTTCCTTGAGTGAGGTTCCCAGCCCTTTGGCCATTTGTCCCCTGCTCTTCAGGGCCCTTTTTCTTTCCCTTTTCCCTTCGTTTTTTTCATTTTTTTGAAATTTGGCGGGTTTTAAATTCGAGGAGCCATTTGGGGGCCCAAGTTTCCCCAGCCGGGTCCAGGTCTCTTTGTAGCCCTTGTTTTGTTTCCTCATCCGATTTTTTTCCCCCCTCATTAACTTCTTTTTCATCTGCAAACAGGGACACTTCTGAGTCATCTTTTCCCAAATCGTGTCTTTTCCCATATACCAAAAATAGCTTTTGGGTCCTTGGACTGACCCTGTGGAACCCCGCTTTTAAACGGGGCCCCACCTGACCCCCTTTTCACGTACCAAACTCGTTGTTGCCTCCCGGGCAGATATTCTCTGTCCATTGCAGTGCACTTCCTTTTATGGGTGCCTGATTTTCCCAGTTTTTGGGCGAAACCTTTTGTGGGGAAAACGGTGTAAAAGGGCCCCTTCCTGCATCCAAGGGAAAATTTGCAATTACTCACCCCTCCTTTTAAATGGCTTACTTTCATTACCTTTTTAAAACTCAAAAACTTTTTTCCTTTCCCCCTTTACCCGTGCGGGTTGCCCGTTTATAAGGGGGTTTTCCCCATTCTAGGGTTCCACGACTCTCCTGATAAATATTCCCCAAGGGACTTTGCAAAATATATGTCAGCGACACTGGTCTGTAGTTAGTGCCTCTCCTTTTTTTAAACAGGGGGACTAACACTTGCCCTCTTCAATACTCAGGTAGTTTAGTTTCCCAGTTTCAATGGAAGGTGTTGAAAAACTTGTTAGTGGCCACACAAGCTTCTTTGCTCCCCCTTTTAAGGGCCCACGGGGAATATTGTCCCTTCCCACCGCCTTTGAGGTATCAAATCCCTTTGCAATTTCCTTTTTCCTTTTTCCCGTCAGTGTGTATTTCAAACCAGGAAATTGGGTTGGATATTCCTTGTTGTTTTTACCCCGTATTCCGACTTCCTGGGGCCCTTTCTCTCTCCAAATGTAAATATTCTTTAAAAATTTTATGTTGGGGGCCCCTTTACTTCTTAGCGTTTCTTTGGGCTCCCCCCTTTCTTTCCTCGCCTGAAAAACCTGGGTCCTTGGCTGTTGTCCCTTCCCCCTGATGGGAAAAAAAGCTTCGGGGGCGACTTGAAATCGAATTGTATTCGTTTTTCTTACTGTCGCTGGACCCCCCGTACTGTGGATACTCGTTTCTTCTCTATCACAAATTCTTTATTTTCCTGGGTCCTTATGACCTTTCCATTCTCTAGCGCAATTAGTTTTTGCCCACTAAACCTTTGGAAAAACCGGGGCTCGTCCTGGTTTCCCATTATTTCTGCGACTGGGGCCCAAACCTTTTCCTGCCTCCTTGGTTTTGTTGTCACGAGTCCCTTTTTGTTTACTGTTTTTCCTACCAATTCCTTTCCCACTGAACCTCCCGCAGGAAGTTTTCATCCGCGTGTGTCCCCTTTGTAGTTTAAATTTTTTCCCTCCTTCCTGTTCCCCTTTACAGTAACTCTATGTTTCAAAGTCAGAACCACGTATCACTCCCTCTGAGGGGGTTTCATACGTGTGCCTCGTTTCAGTGTTAAAAATTGGGCTCTGTGACGTTTCAGCATTGGTGCTCTATGACTGAAAACCCCTTTTCTACATAGTGAAGCTGCTATTTTTCCCCTCATTTTTTCGAAAGAACAATTTTCCCCCAAACTGAAAGCAAGATCACGTAATTGAGTTTTTTTCCTTGCTTATTCGTGGGTTTCTTTTTTATTTGGCTTATTTTTTATTCTTATTTTTGGGAAGCATGAAAAGTCCCCAGGGAAATTTTGTTTCAATAGTTAGACGACGGGGGAAATGTTATCCAAGTGTCTTAGGCATTGTAGTTTTAATTTGGGTTTTTTTTTTTTTTGATTTTTAAATTTTAAATTGATGTTATAGAGATTTCACATTTTCTGTTACGTAGTGTGAATAAAACTACAAAAATTAATTTTGTATTTATCTACAACAAAAAAGTTTATGGTACGATTAGTTACCCATTCAACCGTTAATTTTTCAGGCGTTTATCTATATCAAATGATTATTTATAAAAATTGTTGTCTAATTTGAATCTTTAAATTCTTAACTTCGAACATACATGGAGGGAAAGGGAAACGTAAAAATTTGTAAATCGTTGAGTTGCTTCTTTCAAAATTATTAGTTTCGTTTAGAATTGTTTCTACGTGTTAAAAAGCTGCGCAAATGCAAATAACCCCTAATAAAGCAAAGATTACCTCAAAATTGATTGGAGATACGTAATTTTTTAACCCCTTTTAAAATTTTTGGTCTACGAAGCGGCTGAAAAAAAGCTAGCAAAACTACCCCTTTTTATCGGGTAAATACTGGGGAAAACTAATTCCCGGAAATTTTGGAAGAAACACATAATACAAATTAACTTTTTAGGAGGCAATTGTGGCTCTGAAGCTTCAAATTTAGGTATTTTAATATATTCTTTTTCTTTGGAAATACTAACCCTGAGTATTGAAATGACAAGCCCAAAGTGCCAAATTTTTAAAACATTTCCCTACACAACGAACACAATGTCAAGTAAATTTGGTTTTCAGAGTAGTACAAAACGCAAAGATTTGTACTCTTTACTACACAGAATAGTTTGTTTTATTGGAGTACACATACCCTTTAAAATATAAAATTTTATACTAACAAATTTTTAGAGCCCTTTGCTTTTTGAGCCCTTTTAAATTTTTTTCACTAGTAATTTTTTCCTAGTGAACCCCCTTAATTATTTTTTCAAGGTTTACCCATTTGACTTTTTTTAAAAAAAACCATAAACTATGATTTGTTCCAAATCACTTTCTTTGTGAAGTATAACATTTTCACTGAACTTTGACGTAAATATAACACATAGTTTTTGTTTGCACGTGGATGATACTTACCTGACTTTTGTAATTCTGCCGGTTTTGTCATCCATAGAAACCCCCACATACGATGCCCTTAAGTACAAAATTTCCCACAAAGCATTAATTTTAAATATCGGTGATTAAATCGTAAATTATAATTTTTAATGATAAATACTGTTTTTTTCCCATGTAATTTTATATATATATTTAATATATTATATATATATAATATTAAATATATATTTTTTATATATTATATATTATATATATTAAAATAAATATATATATATTATATATATATATATTACACTATTGTCGTGCCGAATATGTAAAATGGTCAAATTGCAAGAATCATTTGAAAATTTAAGTCCTTTTGAAAATTTTTTTTTTACATTTAAAGAACCCTTTTTTGTGAGACCCCAGAGCAGGCCCAAAACCGCTCAAGGAACCTTCCTTTTTGAGAACCCCCAAGCTGAAACCCAACCAGCATCAAAAAAACCTTCCTTGAGAGGCACTAGTTATAACCAATT
>NC_069488.1:22934206-23004012 GCF_026875155.1 Cherax quadricarinatus | reverse complement strand
AACACGGGGTAATGCTTTATTTACAGCTAGCAAAAGTCAGGGTATTTCTCCAGAATGGTTGTAATATCCCACTGTGGATAAAATTCTTTGCATATCTTGAACATTTCTGAGTGAGTTGTCTTTAAATTCATTAATTTTATCGCACTCCAGTACATAATGACGCAGGGTGTGACAATAGTCCATCTGGCAAAGTTTACATTTCGTTGGTCTACATCTGGTGGTGGGGATTTAACCTGCCAAAGATACTTGTAACCCAGCCGGACCGGGCGGTTGTGACATCCAAGAGTCTGCTTATTTTGTGGATGCACCATAGACATGTGGCTCCTCCTGCTTTTTTATGGTCCTACTTATTTATGGTCACTCTTGCAGTTGAAACATGTTGGTTGGTTGAAGTACAGTCGTTGTGTCCATCGTTGTTTCAGTTACAGCAATATTTTTTCCTCTCCAGTGGACTGTTATTGGAGAACTCAAATATATTGTAGATATTCAGACAAGAAAGTGTGATGTATTCTTGTATTAATTTCAAGCTATGTGGATGCCAATGTGCCTTTTTTCCACTTTAAACAAAATAGGATGTTTTAAGAAATCAAAATAAAATATTTATTCTCACATGATTCTAGAGAATTTTAAAACTCATGCAAATGTAAACTGAAGATTAAAAAAAGAAATATTGAAAATTTGCATTTTATAGCGTTTTTAAATTTCCTGAGGTCAGTGAACCATTAAATATTGCTTGGCCTGATGCTGAGCCGTCCATTTGTAAACTACATGTTGCGCAACCATCGAAGGTTGTCGTTAATGACTTCAGAACGTCCTATTTAATCCGCTTCACATTTTAAAAACCATAGTCAGTAGGGAAAGACACGTGAGCAAACACTAGCACGTATTTAATAGAAAAGGTTTCGGTCCTGGGTCCTTGATAACAGAATATGTAGACAGAAATCATGGTGTGATCGTAACGTAGTAGTGACTGAAAATGCAAGTGAGGCTTATTTGAGATAATGTTAAGTAGAGAATGAGGTCACGTGACCCTTGTGTTGTGAGGTAGGTTGTACTTTGCTTAATTGAGTATCAAGTATTCCAGTGTTACTTGACTCACGAAATCGTAATGACACGACTCTCGCGGGTTCTAACCCCACCCGAGGAAATTAAATCTTCATCAGAGTACAAAACAAATTCTGGCCACAAAATAGAGCGAAACACCAACGTCAAAGACCTGGGAGTGATCATGTCGGAGGATCTCACCTTCAAGGGACCATAACATTGTACCAATCGCATCTGCTAGAAAAATGACAGGATGGATAATGAGAACCTTCAAAACTAGGGAGGCCAAGCCCATGATGACACTCTTCAGGTCACTTGTTCTATCTAGGCTGGAATATTGCTGCACACTAAGTGCCAGGGGCCCGAGACCTCAGTTGAAATTAACAGCAATTTATATTGGTGTCAAATTAGCTAATTATATAAGAAATAAGTGCAGGAGATAAATATTAGCGAAACTGTAATTTGGTCTGATAATCTATATCAGAACTGCTTATCTCACCTGACTGATAACTCATCATGCAACAAATATCGTTGGAGCGCAGCTGAATTGCTGCTGGAACTCTTATGTGTGAACTGTGACTAGTGATATACCTAGTGAAACACAAACATGTTGATTTGAAGTGGCTGTAGGAGGCTACACCTCACTCACCTCGCCTGTCTCCCCTCCTTCCTCGATTGGAACTCAGGCATTCGCCTCTATTTACTTATGGTCTAGAGGCGGTTTTTGCCAGACCACATAATGCTTGAGTGCCCCTGTCAGTCCTCCCCTGCCGCACTCCACCATCTTACGAATATGTCTCCTGTGTGCCTACCTGCCTGCTCAAGCAAAAAACCAAGGGGTTGAAAGGGCTTAGAAGCCCAAAACCTTAAACAAATTTGGGCCCCTTCATTTTTTCCTACTTGGTTTTCCCTTTTTTGGGGGGGCCCCTTGGTACAACTTTTGTGGAACCCAGATTACCAAAAACTTTTTTTTGGGCAAAAAAGGAATTAAATTTTTGTTGAACTTTTGAAAGGGGGTTTTTAAAATTTTAGGCAATTTTGCCCACGCCCCCTACGTTTTAAAAAGGGTGGGTTTCGGGCCTGCTGGGGGGCCCTTAAAAATGGACAAAGCCCGTCATTTAAACCCCCATTGGTTTGTGTTTTAGGTAAGTCCTTTAATTTCCTTTTTCCCGACCTTTTAATCCCCCATTTTACAATGGGTGGGGGGAAAGGCTAAAAGGTAAGCCGCCTGAGGCCTTAAAATGGTTTTTTGGAACCTCATTTCCCCCTCCCGGGTGTTGTGGGGAACTTTTTGATAAAATTTTTTTTTTCCCCAAAACCCGGGGTTTAAATTTGGGGTTAAGGGCGGGTTGGGAATAAAAAGTAAAGGGTTTTTTAACCCAGAGGGGGGGCCCGGAATGCCTTTAAAAAACCCAGGACCGCCCCTCCCTTTGTGGCTAGCGGGGAAAAATTTTCCCTTCCTTGCCCTTTCTTTTGGTAAGGCGGTTTAAAAAAAGTAACAGTTTTCCTCTCAAGAGCTGAACAAAATGCCCTTTGGGATTGACAAAAAAAGGCAATTCACTTTTGGTTTGGGAAAAAAAAATTTCGGAATTCTCAAGAAAAAGGGGCAAAACCAGAAAAAGGTTACTTTTTTTCCCTGCTAAAAGGGGGTTTGAGGTAAAAATTTAATTTTTTACGAATTCAAAACCCCAAAAAAAACCTTGGAAAAAAGGGGATCAGGAATTGGGCCCAAGAACCCCAACACATGAAAAATTTTTCCTTAAATTTTGCTAACATAATAAGTCCCCCCAAGACCCCTAAAGTTTTTTTTTCCCCCCAAAAAATGTTTTTGGTCCAAAATTCCTTTTTAAAAACCCCCCCCCCCCCATTTTGAAACCCCTTTCTTTTTCAAAAAAGGGTGCGGGTAAAAATTTTTTTCCCGGGGAAACCTGGGGTCAAATTTGTTTTGTCAAACCCCCCCAAAAAACTAATGCCGGGGGGGGGGTAGGGTTTTTAAATCTTTTTAATCCATGGGTTCGGGTAAAAACCCTTTTCCACCATGATAATGTAAAGCCCGCCGTTGCTTAAATGTTTTTTTTAAGTCAGGGTAAAGGATCTTCGGCGAAACCCCCAACCCCCCAGACTCCCCCCCCCCCCAAAGGGGCAAAGGATCCCGTTTTCATGTTGAAACGGCCCTGCCAACCGGGCAAAACTCATGGGGAGTAAAAAAAAGGGCCGATCTTCCCCCGGGTTTGCGGGGTTAACCCCCATCTGTTGGCGGTCAGCTGGTCACCCCCAAAGGGACGGGACCTCTTTTTTTTTCGGGGGTGGACACAACTCCCCGCTCATTAAAAGGAAAAAGGGTTTTGAAAAAAACACTTTGGCCCCCCAAAGGAAAAATTACGGGGCAAATGAGTCCCCCCCCAAAATAGCACCAAGAAAATTGATTTTGGGGGATGGAACAAAAAAAGGGGGGTTGAATTTAAAAAAGATGTTGATAGGGGGAAATCCAGGGGGAAAAAATTTTAAAGTGAAACATATGTTCAACCAAGGGGTTTTTAAGAAAAAAAGGGGGGAAATTTTTGGTAAAAGAACTTTAATGATGAGGGAAATGATACGTGGAGTGAGGTTTTAAAAAAAGGGGGAGTTTGGGGTGGGGAAAATTGAAAGATATAATTAAAAAAAGGGGGGGGGGCCCCCTTTTCAAAACCCAGACCCTTTGGAAAATTTGGGGGAACTTTGGGAAAATTAAAAAAAATACTAAAATTTTATTATTTGTTTGTTATTGAAATTTTTTCTTTTTGTAAAATTTCTTCCCGGTTTAAAGGGAAACCCCAAACTTTTATAAAACCTTTTTTTAATTGGAATTTTGGGCCACTTAGAAAAAGATTTTTGACCTGCATCAAAAGAAACCCGAATCCATTGATTTTTAAAGGGGGGCCCTAAAAAAATCCCAACCCCTAAATTGCCATCGTTTTTGCATTAACCTCAAATCACTAATTCTTGTGTTTAATATTAAAAAATTTCCCCATCAACCTTCACATAAGAAAACAAGGGGCTACAGTATCCGGGGTTTTTTTGGGAATTTTAAAAACCCCCCCTTTTTTAAATTTTAAAAGCCCCCCCAAATTTTCCATCTAATTTTTTTTTTTAATAATGAAAGAACAAAAGCTTGGAAAACCTCATTTTGGTAAATGGCAATCAACTGTTTCACTCTTAAACAATTTTTTAAAATTTGGGGTGCCTTGCCCCCCTTCTTGGATTCCTTTCGGGTTTTTGGGTTTTCTTATTTCCGGGGAGTTTTTTTTAACAAATTTACTCTAATTTTTTAAACAAACCCTTGATTTTTAAACCCTATTTTTTCCCGGGGGTTTAAAAGGAAACTTTTTGTTTCCCGCCAGGGAATTTTTCCATGTGCTCTGTTTTCCTTTTTTTACCTTAAATTTTTTAACAAAAACTTTGGAGCGAACTTCTTAACCCCCTAAACCCCTACTTTTAAATCAAAGCTTATAAAATCAAAATTTAAAAAATCAAACTTTAAAATGAAAAAACTTCGAAAAACTATGCTGCAATGGCCGCCTTAAAAACCCCTCAAAACCCTGTTCCTGCCCTTAAAAAGCCCCCGGGGAAAAAGGGGTATTAAAAGCTCCAAACGGGGGGGGGAACAAAAAGGGTTAAGAACAATTTCGGGGGGAAACATTAAATTAGGGAAGGGGGGGGTTTGGCCCCTCACCCCTTTGCTTTCGAAGAGGGGGGGGGGGGGGGGGGGGGGGGGGGCCCCGGCGAAATTTAAGGAAAATTTGGGGGGAAGACTTGTTTGCTTTATGCTAAAACCGGGGAAGCAAATTCCTTTCACTAATTATGAACTTGAGCCCGCACTAAAATAAAGGCAAATCCCCTCGCCTGGGGAGGATGGTTTACAACTATCAGATTTTTGTGCGAGTACCAGGGAAATCCTTTATTAATTTAAAAAACTGGTTATGTCACTGGGGACTCCCTAAATTTTATGGACCAATAGCCCTTTTCCCATTCCAAAGCCCCAAACAACAAAACTCTTTTTGCCCAATATCCCCTTTCTAGTGCTTGTGTAAAAAATTTTAAAGGATGATTCTTTAAACGTCTTATGCCAGAATTAAGGAATTTTTGTAAACCCCCGGGTTTCAGGCTTCATGATGGAAGGTGGGGCTCATTCATTACCACCCCTTTTTCACTCTGCACACTGACATCATACACTAGTTTCCCTTTACCTTAAATCCCCTTTTTTAGTAGCCCAAAAGACATGTAACATTAGGAAAAGCCAGAAAGGAGTTTGGGGATGGCTTCTCCCCGGATTAAAGGTTACCTGTCAAAAGAAAGTCGTCTGTGTTGTTCCAGGGCAAAAAAGGTAACTAAAGATTTTGTAGGAACCCCACAGGGGGGGTGTGCTTTTTCCACCCCTTTTCAAACTTTGATTAATGCCTTACTTAATGCCCCCTGCCAGCCAGCCCCACTTATATGGTTTGTTTTGTGAGACATAATTTCCCATACGGATTTTCCCAAAACCCAAAACATTCTTAACAACTAGCCTCGTGTCAGGACCCGGGGTTAATAAACTCAGGGGATAAAACAAAGATACTAAAGGCGTCCCTCCTCGGCAGGAGGCCCCATTGTCAGCCCGTTGCATGATGGGTCTCTTTTGAATATGTAAGCGATACTGGTTTAGGCTTTGAGGTTTTATACTTGGACCGTTGTAACGAGACTTTGTCCCAATACAAAAAAGGCTGAGAGCATTAAGTTGTGGCAGGTTTTTATCCCGGTATGGGCTAATGTTAAAAATTTTGAAAATATGTTCTTGCTTATTTGATCATGGTTTTTTATGCCGCCACTACTTGCACTCGTGTCTGATGGGAAAACTTGGGGGTGGAAAAACTGCAAAACGAAGCAATGAGGATATCCTAGGATGCCCCCCGTACTGCCAAAATTTTAATATGCGGGAAAAAATTAATATTCCCAAACATTAGAGTCGTGTTACTGAAAGAAATATCCTTATTGGGGCAAAATGTTGGTGCCCCCTTCAAACCCCCGAAGAAGCCCTCCAAACTTTCCTCACACTGGGGAACATCCTCCCGATGGACGAAAAAAAAGGAACCGACCTCCGCATGAAACCCGCTACATGATCTTATCAAATTGGACAACAGAGACATTTTCCCCGCTCCATGGGGTATTACCCCCTTCCAAAATACCATTCCTCCATTCCCCCCAAAAAATCTTCTTAAATCACACCAAAACTTCGTCTGAAGCAAACATGATGCCTTTAAGCTGTATTTTAAAAATTTGTCACACAGAACAACTTTACAAATTTTTTACGCGAGGTTCTGTTCACCAGTCCACGGTGAGTGTATGCGCTGTTGTACAAGGGATGGCCTTTTAAAAAAATTGGAGCACCATCAAAAATGGGCCCCTACCCTTCAAACAGAACTGTTGCCTAAATCCTTGCATCAAAGTGTCCATGTTTTAAGGGTTTACACTTAATTTTAACTGTTTTTTTCATCCAAAATGCTCTCAACTCATTAAGTATAAATTGTGGCATGCTTTTTTCAGAAGAGACAAGGTATGGTAAGATTTTGGGCAGGGTCAGAGTGCAATGCGTGGATTTTCCCTCTCACTTGGTCTTCAGATGCATGTAAAATGATAAATTGGCTAAGCTTTGCTTTCAAAGGGGGGGGATTTCCCCTTGGGGTTTTCATTTACAGTTTGGAACAAAAATACGAAAAAATTCAAATGAAATTTATTTACTTAAGATTAGGGGGATTGCAAAGCAGTCCATTATCATCATTCCTCATGCGGGGGAGCCACATGTCTATGGGCATCCAACAAGAAAGCGATCTTGGATGTCACTAGCCCGGCTCCCCGGTGGGGTTACAAATATCTTTGCAGGTTAAATCCCACCCCCAGATGAGAACAAACGAAATGTAAACTTTCCGATGGACTATTTTCACACATTGCGTATTAGTACTGGAGTGTGATCAATTAATGAATTTAGAAACAACCCCTGAAAGTTCAAGAAATGGCAAAGTATTTTTTCCACAGTGGTATATTTTAGACCTTTTTGGAGAAATACCCGCTTTGCTAGCTGTAAAAAAAGCATTACACATGTGTGCATGGGGGTGTGTTGGGGTGTGTGTGTGGGTGTGTGTTGGGGTGTGGGGGGGTTGTGTTTTGTGTGTGTGGCGCGTGCTGCGGTGTGGGTGTGGTGAGGGGTGTGTGCGGGTGTGTGTGAGGGGGTGTTTTGTGTGTGTTGTGTGTTGGTGTGTGGGTTGTGTGTGTGTGTGTGTGTGTGTGTGTGGGGTGTGGGTGTGGTTGTTTTGGGTGTGTGTGTGGTGGTGGGTGTGTGTGTGTGGTGTGTGTGTGGCGTGGGGGGTGGTGTGTGTGGGTGTGTGTGAGGGTGTTTTGTGGGGGGTGTGGGGTGGGTGTGTTGGGGGTTGGGGTTGTGTTTGGGGGTGTGTGTGTGGGTGTGCGTCCCTTTTGTTATGATAATTTGTACCTCTTTTGCACATGTCCCTGCGTGCGCCCTCGTGTGTGTATGTGCGCGCGCGCGTAGTGTGGGTTATGATCCACTTTAAAATTTGATTTATAATCATTACAATTGTGACCAGGTGGGAGTTCAGTGGTTCTTACTTCGTAATTTGCTCATGACTGTAACCCGTATAGGAGTGAGGCTGTTTTATTTCCTCTGTAACTTGCCTGATTGGACCCGATCACTGGAAGGGTTTATTTCCTTTGTAACTTTCGCTATCATAACTTTGGGTCAGTCACTGACCCATTTTGACCTTTGTAAAACTTTTGACTACCGCCCACAGGAGGGTAGGGGTGCATAATAAACTTTTTAAAACTAAAAAAAAACGTCTGTAATGGGTACCCTTACAATGGATTGTAATGGAAAACAAAAACTTTTGTAATACAAAACAACCCGCTAAAATTTAAATCAGATGCAAAAGAATATAATATTTTGGGGGTCAGCATAGTTAACATTTCTAATACCCCTGGTGGGAGAATCGAGTGATTTCTTGTTCGAGGTTTATTTTATGAAAATTTGTAAATGCTTTTTTTTAGGGTTTAAAGGCCCGAGTGGTTGGTAAATAAAGCAAATTTGGGCTGTAAAAGGCGTATATTACTCCGTTAAAATTACTTGACCACCGCCCTTTGTTTGTTTCTTAGCCATTGATATAAAAGGTATTCTTTTTTTCCCCCAAATATCAAATGTAACTAATTTGGGTTTTAAAAAATTTCTAAACAAGATAAATTTTTCATAAAATTTTACACCCTCTTGAATTTGGACAAAGAGGGACATGAAGAAATTTTGGAAATGAGATTAAATTGATGATGGAAAAAAAAATTTGAGAAAGGTTTCATAATAGAAAAGGGGACGTATTTGAGAACAATGTAATTGGGTGTAAGGAGGTTAAAAAAATGCTGAATTGGGTGATTATGAAACACCCCACTTACTGCCCAAAAAATCATCATCTAACAAATTTTTATTTTTTCTAAATGCCCCTAAAAAAAGTAATGCATGGTGGATACAAGATACCTTTTAAAATTGTATTGGGAAAAATTTCTGGATTTCCACAAGGACGGGAAAGTGTAAAAAGGGTGATTAAAAACTTTGTATAGCGCCGTGGATGCCCAAATTTTTATTACCCAGATCCCCCCACCTGCCCAAAAGAGCAATTTGGCCCCTTTTTGCAAAAATCCGCCGGCCCCAGTGTGGAAAAAACGTTTTTTTTTCCAGAAATACGTAGTTATATGTAAAAAAATGGGCCCTACTTTTCTAATAAATTTATGTCACAAAACGGGAAACTGCGCCTGCGCAGAAACAGTGCCCTTTTTTTGAATGAATAACACTTGTGAAAAATGGGAAAAATTTTTCGTGCTTAGAGGTTAAAATTGGGGGTGACACCCTCAAATAAGGCAAAATTGTTGGATGGGGATTCCGCATAATTTGAGGGAAACAGGCGAAGGGGCAGGACAAATCCCGGAACCTCAGATAAGCTTCTAAATTATGTTTAATTTTTGGCAGTAAATTTTTCATAAAAGTAGGCAAAAGGGGGGGGCCTGTTGAACATTAATCTCCAGTCAAATTGGTGAGTGTTATGATTAAAAATTATTCCCTTCTGTTGTATAAATGTGGTTATATATATATATATATATTTATATATAATATATATATATATTATAAAAATATATATATATATTTTATTTAATATATACAGTGGTCCCTCGTTGTTCGAAAAAATCCTTTCCCTGGACCGTTACATAAACAAAATTTTTACGATTTAAAATAAATTTTCCCCATAAAAAATAATGTAAATAAAATTTAAATCCTTCCTGACACCAGAAGTATTAAAAAAAAAAATTTCATAACTGAAAAATGCATGTTTTAAAAAAAAACAAGGAAAGAGAATGAAATATTAACAAACAAATTTTTTTGGGGTTTTTTTAGGAGGGGGAGGAGGAAGGATGGATTTTTAAAGTTTTGGGAGGGATCCCCCACCTTTTTTCATGCTTTTCCCTTTTCCCCCTTGGGGCATGGCAGAAACCGAGAGGCCTAGCTGTCACCCCGGGGGGTTGGGTTTTGGGGGTTTTTCCCCCCTAAAAGGGGGAAAAAATCCCCAAAAAAAGGGGCCGCCGGGGCCCCCTTTTGGGGAAAACCCCCAAACCCCTTAAAAATAAAAAATTTTTTTTTTTGGGAAAGGGTCCCTCCTCCCCCGGCCCTTTTTTCTGGGGTTGTTCTCTTCTCTGTTTCTTAATGCCATGGGACCCCCTTTGAGAGTCACTGAGTCCTGTCTCACAAAATAACTGGGAAGCCTGTTTCTGGCGTCTCTTTAAATTTCCCCTAAAATGGCCGAGACTTTGTCAGTAATGTTCCAAACCGGCTTGCAACAACCTTTTTGGGTGATTTTCTCCTAAAGCTTTCCTTTACCCCACATAGTAAAAATCTCTTTATTTCTAAGAAGGCCCCTTTTTCCCATCCTTTTCCTCCTCCCTGCAGAAAGATTCTGAGCTGCAAGTTTTTCTCTTCCTGTGAAGCTCTTCAGCTCCTCAGTGGTGTTTTTCATTGTGGTCCCCACCAATTTTCCCATCCCCAAAAACTCACATCCAACCCCAGGAACTCCCAGTCCCCACAATTGATTTTGCAACGACATGGGCTCATTGGGCAGTCCCAAAAATTTTTAAAATCCCTCTTGTCGACACAATTGGCCACAATTTTCCCCAGGCGGGTTTAAAATCTTGTAGTCATCCCTCCCAAGCCATACCTATAAGGGTTATGCAGTGGAGGATGCTGAAGTGTTTTTCTCTCCAAAATTCCCTTAGGGTCAAGGAGTGTCTGGGGTCACATCCAAGCACCTGTGAAACATTGCTTTTGTGTAGAGTTTTTTAAAGTTTGCAATAACCTCTGGTCCATGGGTTGGAGGAGAGGAGTGGTATTCGGGGGCAAGAATTTTAAACTGTGATGAACCCAAACTCCTCGAAATTAGGTCATCCAAGTTTGGAGGATGAGCAGGTGCATTGTCCATTATTTAGCAGGCACTTGAGATCCAATTTCTTTTCCAGGAGATACTCCTTCACACTTGGGCCAAACACTTCATTGAACCATTCGAGGGAAAATTTCCCTCGTGCCCATGCCTTACTATTAGATTTCCAAAACACACACAATTTACTCTTCTAACATTGTTTTTCCTGAACACTCTGGGATTTTCAGAATGGTACACTAGTAATGGCTTCACTTTGAAATCCCCACTAGCATTAGCACAGAACTTTTAGGGGTCAGCCTGTTTTTCATAGGCTTGTGTCCTGACATTGCCTTTTCTTCTTGTGTAAGAAGGTCCTCTTTGGCATTTTCTTCCAAAAGAGGCCTGTTTCGTCACAATTGAACACTTGTTCAGGTTTCAGTCCTTCACCCTCTATGTACTCCTGGAATTCATGCACTATTTTTCAGCCGCCTTGTGGTCCGAACTGGCAGCCTCACCAGCCTTACCACACTGTGTAGCCAGTACGGTTCTTAAATCTCTCAAACTAGCCTTTGCTGGCCTTAAATTCCCCTCACTTCACCACTATTTGCAGGCAATTTCTTTACCAAATCTTCATGCAACTGCCTAGCCTTTTCACAAATAAACGAAGTCATAAGAGTATCTCACGCTAATTGTTTCTCATTTATCCACACCAATAATAAGTTTGCAATAACCTGCTGGTCCATGGGTTGGAGGAGAGGAGTGGTATTCGGGGGCAAGAACTTTACTGTGATGAACCCAAACTCCTCGAAAATTAGGTCATCCAAGTTTGGAGGATGAGCAGGTGCATTGTCCATTACTAGCAGGCACTTGAGATCCAATTTCTTTTCCAGGAGATACTCCTTCACACTAGGGCCAAACACTTCATTGAACCACTCGACGAAAATTTCCCTCGTGACCCATGCCTTACTATTAGATTTCCAAAACACACACAATTTACTCTTCATAACATTGTTTTTCCTGAACACTCTGATTTTCCAGAATGGTACACTAGTAATGGCTTCACTTTGAAATCCCCACAGCATTAGAAACAAAAACAATAGTGTGGGCCCCTGTCTTTCATAGGCTTGTGTCCTGGCATTGCCTTTTCCTTTTGTGTAAGAAGTCCTCTTTGGCATTTTCTTCCAAAAGAGGCCTGTTTCGTCACAATTGAACACTTGTTAAAGTTTCAGTCCTTCAGCCTCTATGTACTCCTGGAATTCATGCACATATTTTTCAGCGCCTTGTGGTCCGAACTGGCAGCCTCACCATGCCTTACCATATGTGTATGCCAGTACGGTTCTTAAATCTCCAAACCGCCTTTGCTGGCCTTAAATTCACTCATTTCACCCACTATTTGCGGGGAAGTTTCTTTACCAAATCTTCATGCAACTGCCTAGCCTTTCACAAATAACGAAGTCTAAGAATACTCCTGCAAATTTGTTTCTCATTTATCCACACCAATAATAACTCTAAACCCTCGTCCAGTACTGGTGATCTCATTTTGTCAGCATAGTTACTCCCTTTGCAACAACAGCATCCTTTTTTCATTTTTCTTGGCCACTATGGAACATAAGGTTGTGTAGGGTTTCTTATCATCCTGGACAGTTCGGCCACACTTGTACCACTTTCAATTGTTCAATGATGGTTTTTTAAATTCAATCGATTTCCCCCCTTTTAAAAAGCGGAAACTTTTTTTAATTTATATTTATATTAAATAAAATAAAAATAATATTATAAATATTTTAATAAAGGGATTCCCCAGGGAAACCCCAGCCGGTTTGGCCTGGTAGTGGGTACGGTGCCCGGAAATGATTTGCAGTTAATTTATGAAACCCTCCTTTTAAGACATTATTAAATTGGGATTTTTTTTATTCCGGGAACCCTCCGAATCGGGCCACGTTATAATAATATAATAATATATATAATATATATATATATATATATTATATTTTATATTTTAATATATATATTATATATATATATATAAAAATTTATTATTTTTAATATACAGTCCACAAATTTATATATTTTCCAGCATTCCTGGTGATGTATATTTCATTTATGATTAATAGGTCCAGAGCAACTTGTGGATATGACAGTGGTAGGTATCGAAGGGGAACATTTTTTGCGGCCTACGTGTCCCAAATTCCTACTTGTCTAACTGATAAATTAATTATCAAATGTTCATTTACTGTTATGTATTAATGATTACATT
Organism: Cherax quadricarinatus; assembly: GCF_026875155.1. Lineage (NCBI taxonomy): Eukaryota > Metazoa > Arthropoda > Malacostraca > Decapoda > Parastacidae > Cherax > Cherax quadricarinatus. The sequence goes on along the minus strand of NC_069488.1, from coordinate 22,991,244 downwards.
CAGAAAAATGTAATTTTCCACACAAATCATCTGCAGGAGGTTTACAGGGCATCACCTGAATTATTACCTGTAAGTTATTTTGGGTGAGGTAAATTGGACTTAGTCACAGTAGGTCGCTGAACTTCCCCTCCTTCGACTGCCCACTTCTTCACCACTCTCACAAAAAGCTAGATCTGGCATTAAATTAATAATTATAACATTAAAACCAGCTACTCTGGTAATTAAAATTATGTGGACATTATGTTATTTAGGTTTCCTTGCTGGGTACATAAAAATATAACTATTAACAATAAAATATAAACAATAGTGCAAATTTCAAAAAAAAGTTTTTATTACCACTTACCATTTAATTACTGTAGATGGATCACACCCTCAACTGGGCCCGCTTAGATCTAAATGCAACGACTAATTTGGTGTACTTCCGTGTGAGTGAAATCCACATCCCTTAATTACAGCCATCCACACATAATTCTTGAGGTCCCACAAATTTCCTGTCCCAGTTCTTCAGCAGGGGACATTAACACGGGTTCCTATTACAAATTCAGACTGAAACACCCTAATTCGGCCTCGGAAAACGCCGAATTACATTGCACCATGTATACAATTCAATATGGTGTCTCCCTTCCCCGGCATCACTTAGCAGCTGTTCTCCAACCCTCTCACTCGAAATTTCTCGAAAGGGTCAAATCAGCATCATATTTTACTACATAATTATTGTAATATTCATTTTTATGTTCAACATTTAGGAAATTATGTAAAAAAAATCGACAACAGGCTTTGACATGTGCATGCAGTCTATTCCACTCCTTTATTGCTGTACAAAAAAATGTCTTTGAAGCCTGACCCAAGTTTTATAACTGCATTGGCTTCCGGCCTTAGGTAGGATGTTATCGGGACCGGTGCTCTTAGTTGGGTTTAATTTATTTAGTTCTTTTCTTGCGAGGTCATAAGATACACCTACTAGTTGGCAACTGTTCGGGGTGACGCCCTTGTTAATGTAATATGTTTTAAATTTATCTGTGGCTGTGTTAAAGGAATTTGATGTTACTGTCAGTTTACTTACTAGTGTAGATGCGGCAGAAGTGTAGTATGAGTTAAAACAATTGCCACTCTAGTTGTCTTGTGGCACACCTCGTTACCAATATTTAGCCCTATGTTAGATCTAATCGCTGTTTATGGCTTTACCCCAGCTGTTTTAGTTGTTGCCAGAGCTTTCTAGGGTTATTCTTGTTCCCTTCGATTTTAGAGCAATAGTGCCTTGCCTTTGCTCCTTTTATGAGTCTCTGTACTCTGTTCCTAACTCTCTGGAATTCATTTAGCGCTGCAATATCCTGCCTATTTATCTTAAATCTTTTTAGAAACTGGTCCTTGAATTTCATATTATTTAGTATCTCAGTAGTCATCAAGGGATCGGTTCTTCGTTTAATCCTAACCTCTTTAACTGGTGCACTATTATCAAGGATGGCAGTGAACATGTTTGATTTTTTCCAGGCATTATTTACGTCCGTGCTACGTGTAAACACTGTCCAATCACAATTTTGTAGCCTATTTACCAGTATTTATTTGCTGTAGTTTCTAGTTGACCTCATTTTATTTGTCCTGTGTAGGCGTCTCTGATCCCTAATGACCTTCCTGGTACAGTAAATGATGAGATGATCATTAAGACCTGTGGTAATGACGCCTGACTGGCTAATGATGTCAGAACGATTACAAAGAATGTGGTTTAATATGGTGGCTGAAAACTGTGTGATCCGGGTTTGTGCATTAATTAGTTTAGTATTCCGGAATTTGTTTATACCTGCTACATACCTGTTGGAAACAGATATTGAAGTATCCCAATATCACTCTCATATTTACTATCAATTCCGGAAAAGGACTCTCGAAGAATCCTCTAAGAATTATCATGGGTGGATGGGGGGGGGCGCTAACCAGTTCTTACTAGGATTGGTTTAGTCTTGGGTAATAACACCTCAAGCCATAGAATCTCCAGTTTATTATTCAAATCAGGTCTTGGGTTACAGGCTAAATCATTTCTTACACAGTACATACCCCCACCGACATTTCTTCCTATCTAAGCGCTTTATGTTGTAACCTTCAATTTTGACCTCGTCGTCATCACCCTGTCCAAAACCCGGGTTGTCACTATGATAGTGGTGTTTTTTTTCCTTAAATTAATTTTAAAGGGTATATTACAAATACCCAGGAATTTTGTTTTCCGGTTTTTTTCCCGTCGTCCCGGAAAATTAATTTAAATTTTTGAAACCCTTCTTTTTATCTGTTGTTTTATTCCCCAACTATAGGCGTCTTATCAAGGCGCCCTCGAAAATAGGTTTTAAAAGTTGGGGAGAGTTTATTTAGAAGAATACGAAGTGGTTTATACAAAATTGGTGTTTTCATTTTATTTGTTTTAATTTTTTCCTTTCCTTCTTTAAAACCCCCTTATCCCACCATTTTCCCAAAATGAAAAACCCCAAATTATCATTTCTATTTCTACTAGATTGGAGAGGGGTTATACCCTGCCTTGAATTAGTTTTTACAAACGCTGGGTTACAGGAAAATTCTTACCCACTTCCCACATCCCTTTTAAGGTTAGGGTAACCCAAGAGTGTAGAAATGAAAACCCACGAGGGGGGTGTTCTTTCCTTAAATTTAAATTTAGTGTTTACAAAAATGTAACCCACAAGTGAAACCCCGTTTTACCCCCAGTTTTGGGAAAAAAAAAGTAATCCTAATCGTGTTTAAAACCCAAATAAAGTTCGTTTTCCCACTCACTTGGAGGGGAATTTTATTTGGTTTCGGTTCTGTTACATTAAAAATTTGGGGTTTTAATTTTATTTTAAAATATATATATATATTATATATATTTTTATATATAAAAATATATATATATATATATATAAAAATATATAAAATATATATATATATATATATAAATTACATAGGATAAAAAACAGTATATTATATATAAGTTAGCGAGTTAATCACCGATATTTATTAATTGCTTTGTGTGGGTAATTACAGTACTGCTGAAGGGCATCGTATGTGAGGGGGTCATGGATGACTAGACCGGGCAGAATTACAAAAGTCAGATAAGTATTATCCAGCTTTTGCAACACAGAAACGTAGTGTGTAGTATATTTACGTCACAAGTTCTGTTTTTAATGTTATACTTCACAAAGAAAGTGACTTCTGGAACAAAATCATAGTTTATGGTCTTTTGTGAAAAGTCAGAATAGGTAAAACCTGTGAAAAATAATGTAAGTGTCGGGTCACTAGGAAGACAATATACTAGTGACTTAAGATTAAATGGCTCAAAAAAACTAAGCTCTATAAATTTTAGTTAGTATAGAATATTATGTTTTAAGGTATGTGTACTCAAATGAGTACAAAACAATTTTCATGTGTAGTGAAGAGAAACAAATCAGTTTAGCAGTTGTGTACTACTGATGAGAACAAATTTACTTGACATGTGTGTTCTGTTGTGTACAGAATGATTTTAAGTGTGATTTTAAGCTTATGTGCAGTGTCAAGTACTCAGGTGTACTAGTAAGTTTCCAGAAGTAAAGAATAGTGTTAAAATACACTATAATTGAAGCTTCAGAGCACACAATTGACTCCTGAGAAGAGTTAATTTGTATTATGTGTATTCTTCCAAAATTTCCTGAGATTAGTTTTCCAGTATTTGACCCAGATGAAAGTAGAATGAGTTCTGTGCTAGCTTTGCTGCAGCGCGCTTCTGTAGACGTAAAACTGATAAGGTTACAAAATTACAGATCTCCAAGGTCAACTTTGAGGTAAAAGTCTTAGTTTTAAATTACGGTTATGTTCGTAGTTGCTGAAGCTATTAACAGGTAGTTACAATTTTAAACGAAACCCTTATGATAATGTAGAAAGAAGCAGACTAAAGCTGATTTACAAATTATTACTTTTCCTTCACCTACTCATATATGTTCGAAGTTACAGACTTAAGTTCAAATTGGACAACAATTATTCATGAATAATAAATTTGATGTAGTCAAACTGCCTGATACAATTAACTTTAAATCGATCCCATAAAACTATTTTATTGTAGATAATAAAAAAAATTATTTTGAAATTTTATACAGCACCTACAGTAACAGTATATTAAAAATTCATATAACCTCAATAAATTTAAAAACCCTCGGAAAAAAAAAAAAAAAAAAAAAAAAGAACCAACTGTAAATCACAATGCTAAGACATTGGATAACATTTTTCCCCCGTCTAACATTAACAATATTTTCCCCTGGGTACTTGTCATGCTTAAAAAACAAGAAAAAAAGTAAACCCAAGAAAAAAATGAACCCCATCACAGAAAAAGTAAAGGAAAAAAATCTCAGAGTACGTGATCTTGCTTACAGTTGTAAAAATTTTTCTTTCGATAAATGGGGCAAAAATATGCGGCCGTTGCACTAGTGTAGAAAGGTTATCACCCAAGATGCCCCAAAGCGGGAAACGTCAAGAGCCCAGATTTAAAAACACTGAACGAGGACTCATATAAAACCCCCCTCAGAGGTTTGTGTCACGGGTTTGAGCTTGAATAATAGTTACAAGTGAAAGGGGGTAACGGGATAGGGGGGGAAAACCCAAAACTAAAAAAGGGGACACTACGCAGGCATGAAAAAACTTCCTGCAGGAGGTTCAGGGGGAAAGAGAATTGGTGGGAAAAATCGTAAAAAAAAAATGATGGACTCGTGAAACAAAATTCAAGGGGGGCAGAGGAAAGGTTTGGCCCCCATTCAGCAGAAAAAAGGGGAAACAGACGACCCTTTGGGTTTACCCAAATGTAGTGAGCAAAAACTAATTGGCTGAGAAGGAAAAAGGGGTTACATAAAGGACCCAGGAAAATAAGATTAGGATAGACCAGAAACGATACCCACAGATACGGGGGGGGTCCAGGACAGTAAGAAAACGACATAAATTGAGAGCCAAGTCTGCCCCAAAACTGTTGTATAGCCACATAGGGGAAAAAAAAACAGCAAGGACCAGGCTATCGGCTGAGAAAGAAAGGGGGGACCCACAAAAAACACTAAAAAATGAGGAGCTCAACAGAAATTAAAGAAGTTTTTACAGGGGAGAGAGAAAGGGTCCAGGAAGGCAAAAATAGGGGGGGTAAACAAAAAGGAATATCCCAACAAGGCTGGATGAAATACACACTCCCGAGAAAAGGTAAAGAATGCTAGGTGGACTTGATACCTCAAAGGCGGTGGACTGGACAATACCCCCCCGGGGCCCTTAGAGAGAGAGCAGAGAAGCTGTGTGTGCCATAACAATGATTTTCAACAACCATTGAAAACTGGGCAACTACCTGAGTTTTGAAGTGGCAAATGTGTCCCCCTGTTTAAGAAAGGGGGGCCTAAACTACAGCCCATGTTGCGCATATAGTATGTAAAGTCATGGAGAATATTATCAGGAAGTCGTGGAACCCCTAAAAAGGAACAAGTTTAAAAACGAAAACCCCAGAGGGATAAAGGGAAGGAAAATGTTGTGAACAAACCTACTGGTTTTTTATGACAAGGAAAGAAAGTAAAATGAGGAGGGGGGTGGGTAATTGCATTTTTTTGGACTGAAAAAAGGCCTTCGAACAGTTCCTCAAAGGATTAGCGAAAAAGTAGGGATCAGGCACACAAACGGGAAAAGCGCACTGAAAAGGATCAGAGAATATCTGACGGGAGGCAACAAGAGCCCATGGACGTAAAATGGTGTCAGAGGGGGCCCCCTGTGAAGGGGGGTTCCACAGGGTCAGTCCTAGGACCAATGTTTTTTTTTTGGGGTAAATGGGAAAGACACGATGGAAAGGATAGACTCAGAAGTGTCCTGTTTGAGATTTATTTTTTATTTATTTATTTTTAATTTAAAAATTTTAGCATAAAAAACAGGGTTTAATGAAGAGGTTAAGAATTTAAGGGAAAAATGGGATGAGGATCAAGCAAACTACAAGGAGACCGGACAGGCTGGAAAGCTTGGTCCAGGAAAACTGGCTCCTCGAATTTAACCTCCCAAATGAAAAAGTAATGAAGAGGGGAAAAAGGCAAAAAAGACGCCAAAGACAGAGCATTGGCAAGTGGCCAAAGATGCAACCTCACTAAAGGAAAAAAATTTGGGGGGGGTTAAAATTACCGAGACATCTCCTGAGGCAACATCAACCAGATAACGGGTGCAGCATATGGGCGCCCTGGAAAACCTAAAATGCGTTTGATACCTTAGAAGGGAATCTTTAAAGTTCTGTACTATATAGTCGGCCCATAGGGGGAGTATGCAGCACCAGTTTAACCCAACTGATAAAGCATGTCAAAAAATTTAGAAAAAGGCAAAGGTTTGCAACATGACTAGTTCCAGAGCTAAAGGGGAATGTCCTACAAAGAAAGGTTAAATTAAAAACGGCCCGACTTGGGGACAGGAGGGTTAGGGAAAAACTTTATAAAGATATAAAAATACTGTGAGGGAAAGACAAATGGACAAAGCGGATGTTCCCAAAATGGGGCCAGAAACAAAAAGGGGCACAAATGAAATTGAAGTCTAGATAGTCAACCGCAAGGTGGATCTCGTATTCACATTGAAGGGTTTTAACGGAGGGGAACCACTCACGAATTTCGAAAATATAGAAGGTTATACCTGAATGGATTTACTACCGAAAGATCAAAATTAGACACATGCAAAATCTGGGTACTGTATATAGATTCTACAAAATAGATACCCAAAGTTGCATGTGTGTCTAATTTTTATTTGTTGGTATTGTATCTTCATGCACAACTTACCGACACTGTGCTCATGGGAACTTGATTCAGAGGACATTCACAACTTTCTTCATTCTACTAACCCCCCCTTGAGATGAAACTTCCCCTGGGGAATCCCGCCTACCAGTGACAATCCCTTGCCGCTACCCGTCCCATTTTCATCTGACCCAGTTAAAAAACGTCAGCCTTCTTGCCCGTGCTCCAGATTTTTCACGTAGGGGCTTTCACACCTCTTCAAGGCTGAGGACTATTACCTCTCTTTTGGGATATAAATTTACGTCTTCAAATTATGTCCTAGAATTTATTAATAAAAACCACTGGATGGGAAAAGTTTACATAAAAACCCAAGTTCATAGTTTAATTTTCATAAAAGAGCAAAAAGAAAGAGTGAAGCGCACGGAAAAGGGAAAAAAACGAACCTTCTAAAAAAAGGGCACACATAATGGCTTTCGTTGGAAAGATGGGAAAACCCTGATTGCAAAGTGCAGGGAACAACCAGGAAAATATTGGGACTCAGCTCAAGATTAGGGAGGTATTCCCGTGGGACGAGGACTTCCAGCAAAAAGAGGAGTAGGATGTGCCCAAATACGAACACTTACAAAAACCGAGCAGGTGAAGAAATGTAGGTGAACTAGATACTTCGAAAGGGGGTGGGCCCCGTAACATCTCCCGAGGGTTTTTAGAGAGGGAGCAGAGCCCATATGCCCCTAAAAAAAATCTTCAACAAAAAAATCGAAAAGGGCAAGACGAGGTGTGCAAAAAGAAAACAGCACAAAAAATTTTAAAAAAAGGGAAAAAGACAGGAAATTAAACTAAAAAGCCCGTGCCGGAAGTGAAGAGTGGTGGAAAACACCTAGAAAAAAATGGATTAAAATTTAACCAGCACGGCTTCAGGGGAAGGAAAATCCTGCCCTCACAAACCATGGAGTTCTACGATTTGGTAACAAAGCGAGACAAAGAGAGAGGGGGGGGTAGACTGCTCTTCTTGGACTGTAAAGAAGGCTTTCCACACAGTACAAAACAAAGACTGCGAAAAGCTAGAGGACAGGGGGAAAAAAAAATTGGATCAGAGATTACCGCAGGAAAGGGAAAAATAGGGTGTTGTATGTACGAGGGGGTCGAGTAGGTGAATGTGTCGGGGGGTTCCATTGAGACAGCCAAAGGTCCGATCTGTTTTTAGTTTATGTGAATACATGACAGAATGGATAGATACAGAGGGGTCCCCGTTCGAAGACGATGTTTAAACTCATGAGAAACAAACAGATGAATCAGGAAGCCTGCAAGAAGATTTGCGAGGCTGCAAGCCTGTCTGAAAAAATGTTCTGGGGGTTTAAATTTATTAAATGCAAAGCCGAAATTTTGGGGGGAAAAGAAGACAGAGGACAAGTCAAAGAATGCAAAACCCCCTTAAGGAAAATGAGATGGAGAGCATCATACAAACACTTTGAGGTGCATATCAACCAAAAAACTTGCGCTATGGACCCCAGCAGTCCTAAAAACTGTGTATCACATCTAATAAGGAATCATTCAGGGCATTGTACACCCTGTACTCAGCCCCTATTGGAGTATGCAGCCCAGTAAGAACCCACACCCCGGGAAACACGAAAAAAATTAGAGGGAAATGAAACGGTTTCAAAAAGACTAGTCCCAGCTAATGGAGAGGTTAAGAAAAATCAACCTGATGACACTGGGGGACAAGGGGATAGGGGGACATGGGAAGACAATAAAATACTAAAGGATTTGACAGGGGAGATACTACGAATGTTGCAGAGATGGGACCCCGTAACAACGGGTCACAGCTGGAAGTTGAAAAAACAGTAAAAAACAGGGATTTAGGAAATATTTTTCAGTCAACAATTTTTCAGGAAGGGAAAAACTGAAGAGAGATGTAGGAGGGAAGACCATAAATAACTTTAAGAAAAAATTTTGATAAAGTCATAAGCGGGAAAAGAGAGTGGCCCGGTAGTGGCCGGTGAAGAGGTGGGACCAGGAGCTTGAATCGCTCTGCAAAACAATTAGGTGATACAATTTAAATAGGACATCAACCTTCTCCAGGAAAGAGGTTTTTTTTAGGGCCAGGAGGGAAAAAAAATGGGAAGAAATGCGAATTTTACACCAACTGAAAACAGTTGTGGAGAGCACAGTCATTGCCCTCCACTCCAGAACAAAAAAAACCCGAAAATAAAAAACCCCCCAATTGATCAATATTTCGCATTTGCTTTGCGAACATGAGTGTCTAAAAAACCCCACAAAGACAAATTCCCTTTCATCAAGGGGCGCAAAAGATTAAAATGCAATGTTCGCAACATTTTCCGAGACCCACTAACGAAATATGGATCCCAGATTATAACCCCTTTTAGATTTCAGACTAAACAATAAAAAGGGGCGGGGGGCCCCGTCTCAAGAGTTGCCTTTGTAGAACACTAAAACCTCAAATGTGTAGTTAGTTTTGGCGGGAAAGACAAAGCCCAAAAATTGATTGTGGTAAAAACAAGCCCCAGTGCAACTTCCCAGCAATTCCGGGGGCATTTTTTAAAATTTGACCCCTGGAAAATCTCCCAACTCCTGCCTCAAAATCTTGTACCCGGGGGATTTAACTTGAGACATCTAACCTGGAGGAGGGGAGAAATAAATTTTTGCAGGATCAGCCCAGGGGCGCTCAGATGAAAAATTTACTCACACCACTCACACACACTCACACCACATTCACACACACACACACACCACACACACACACACACACACATATCACACCACACACACACACACCACACACACACACACACACCACACACAACACACCAACACGTAAGGACACTACAGAGAGAGAGGAGAGGATGAACCAGCAAGGCTGGACTTAGTATTCACCTTCAGATTGAGATATCGAGTGCATCGCTTATGAAAGAACCCTTGGGGGCACGTGACCTTGTGGTTTTAAGCTTCGAATCAAACAGTTAGACTACAAGTGGGAGGGAGAGCAGGAAAGGCCAGGACGAATGAAGACAAACTACAAGAAAGGGGACTACACGAATGAGGGAACTAACCTGAACGGGGTTCAGTGAAAGAGAACTGGCAGGGAAGCCCTTTAATGAGATGATGAATTTGTAAGCAACGCAAAATGCAGGAGGCTGAGAGAGAGGTTTGTACCCAAGGGTAAACAGTGAGTAATGAAAAGACAGATGAGCCCATGGTTTACCCAAAGGTGCAGGGAGGCAAAGAAACCAAGTGTGTAGGGAATGGAAGAAAATATAGAAGGCAAAGGACCCAGGAGAATTAGGTGAACAGTCGTGCGCCCCCCCCCGTCCCACGAATATGCACGGATAAGAAGGGAGGCCAAGACATATGAAAATGACATAGCAGCGAAAGCAAATCTGACCCGAAACTGTTGTACCAGCCACATCAGGAGAGAAAACCAACAGTCAAGGACCACGGTAATCAGCTAAAGGAAAGGAAGGGAGGAGAGACAACAGGTAATGACCGTGAAGTATGTGAAGAAACTCAACAAGAGATTCAAAGAAGTGTTCAAAGAGGAGACAGAAGGGGACTCCGAAAGACGGAGAGGTGGGCACACACCAAGTGCTGGGACACAAATGCACACAACCGAGGAAGAAGTGGAAGAGGCTTTGAGTAGCTATGATACTCAAAGGCAATGGGGCCAGATAACATCTCCCCATGGGTATGAGAGAGGGAGCAGAGGCGGTATGTGTACCCCTAACAACAATATTCTCAATTCATCCTATCGAAACTGGTGATTGCCTGAGGCATGGAAGACAGCTCAACTGTAGGTCCCAATCTTTAAAAAAAGGAGAACAGGGACATGAAGCATAAACTCAGGACCAGTGTCAATGACATGTATAGTATGCAAAATCATGGAGAAGATTATCAGGAGTAGAGTGGTTGGAACACTAGAAAGGAATGATCTCACAACAGCAGGGCCAGCATTGGTTTCGGGACGGGAATCTGCGTCACAACCACTACTGGAGTTCTATGACATGGTGACGCAGTAAGACAAGAGAGAGAGGGTTGGGTGGATTGCATTTTCTTGGACTGCAAGAAGGCGTTTGACACAGTTCCACACAAGAGATTTGTGCAAAAACTGGAGGACCAAGATGGGATAACAGGGAAGGGCATAGACAATGGATCAGGGAATACTTGTAGGAAGACAGCATAGAGTAATGGTTCGTGGCGAGGTGTCGAGTGGGCACTGTGGGACAGCTGGGTCCCGCAGGGGTCAGTCCTAGTGAGCCAGTGCTGTTTCTGTATTTGTGAACGCGTCATGACGGAAGGAATAGACTCTGAGGTGTCCCTGTTGCAGAGACGTGAAGTTGATGGAAGAATACACTCGATCGACAGACCAGGCTGAACTACAAAAGGGATCTGAGACAGGCTGCAGACCTGTCAGCAATTGGTCCTGGAGTTCAATCCCACCAAGTGCAAAGTCTGAGATTGGGGAAGGGCAAAGAAGGCCACTGACGGAGTTTTCAGTCTAGGTGGTCAGAGGACATACAAACCTCACTCAGGAAAAAGATCTTGGGGTGAGTATAAACCACAGGCACATCTCCTGAAGCGCAAATCAACCAAATAACTGCTGCATGCTAGAGAGCTCGGGCCGCCTAGCAAACCTCAGAACAGCTCATTTCGACATATTATTAAGGAAATCGTTCTGGACCCTTGTTACACCGTATACGTTAGGCCCATATTGGAGATGCGGCACCATTTGGAACCACCAACCTAGCCAAGCACGTAAAGAAACTAGAGAAAGTGCAAAAGTTGCAACAAGACTAGTCCCAGGCTAAGACGTATTGTCACCTACGAGGGAGAGGTTAAGGGAAATCAAACCTGACGACACTGGATGAACAGGAGAGATAGGGGGGGACATGATAAAACGACATAAAAATACTGGAGGGAATGACAAGGTGACAAAGACAGGATGTTCCTGAGAGATTAGGGACAGACAGCAAACACGGGGACACAGTTGGCCCGCCTCCCGGACCAGATATCCTACACGGGGAGGTTAGGAAGTATTTCTTCAGACTACAGAGTAGTCTCAGTAAGTGGAATAGTTTGGGAAGCGATGTGGTGGTAGGCAGTGATCCATACAATATGCTTTAAGCAGAGGTTTATGATAAAGCTCACGGCTTCGGGAGAGTGACCTAGTAGCGATCAGTGAAGAGCGGGGCCAGGAGGCTCGGACTCGACCCCCGCACCTCAACTAGGTGAGTCAACTAGGTGAGTACACACAACAAGATATTACAGAAGTAATCATCGGCATGGATACATCAAACACAGACAACAGGTCTGAAGGAAGCGGTGGAAAACTAAACTGTATGCCAGAGGTCCTGTTCAAACCCACATGGGGGCCAAACAAAGACAGGGAGCACTACTAGGACAGAATGAGAGGTTGGAGACATTGAAGGAACTAGGACATGTTGCAAGGACCTTACCAGATACCTGTTGGGCCAGGAGCAGGTGAGCGGATGGATAAACAAGAGCATAAGGGCCCATATACTAGGGAAGGATGAAGGAAGGAACACTCCACGGAAGGAACTAAAACACATCAGAGGATGCAATGGGAGTTCACAGTGGGGAGGTTGGAAAGGGAGAGATCCGTGTTTGTCTATGGGCTAGACGAAGCTAAAGGGGAAACTATGATGGAAAGAAAGCAGGAGGATGAAATAAGTTGATTGAAGATATCATGAGAAGGTTGATAGGGAGGGGGGACCATGACCCGGTGGCAAATTTTCGTAGAAATCGGCCTCTCCATGTAATTTTCAAGGAGAAATAACCCGAACCATGATCCTGCAGGAGAAAGCACGGCTGAGAGGCAAGCAGGAGTTCCGGTGTGTGTACCTCGTTCGAGGACAGAACACAGGGACGAAAGGATGACAAGAAAGAGAGGTTCAAAAACAAAAGGAGAAATGGGAGGAAATGATGAAAAAGGAGAGCAGAATAGCCCAAGGATCAAATGGAAGGACAAGGCACCCCCAGAAACACCTGCAGAAGGAATCCAGCCACGACACCCCAAGGGCAACTGGAACAATCCAAACCAACCATCACACCACGATCCTCTGTTTCACCCACCGGACCACATAGTTACATTATTAGAACAGAAGTTGAAGGTTTGGTACACAAATGCAGATGGATTAACGAATAAAACATGGGAATGGCAAGAAAGAATCAATGAGAAGTCCCCAGCATCCTAGCAGTTACAGAAACTCAAAAAACTCATTGAAGTTAATAACAGATGCAATCTTCCCACCAGGATACCAGATCTGAGGAAGATAGAAGGGGCCGGGGGGAGGTGGGGTTGCTCTGCTCGTAAAAAAACAGATGGAAATTCGAGAAATGGAAGGATAGATGAGACGGGAGGAAAGAGACTACATAGCAGGTTCAATTAAGTTGGGAACACAAGTGGTCATTGCAGGATGTATAATCCTCACACAGATCTGCAGGAGGCCAGAGAGGATATATGAGAGAGCAACAGAGCAATGGTGGACACACTTGCTGAGGTGGCTAAGGAAGAGCTCACTCGCCAGAGCAAAAGTTGCTGGTTATGGGGTATTTCAACCACAGGGAGATTGACTGGAAAAACCTGGAGCCACATGGGGGTCCGAATACATGGAGAGCCAGGGTGTGGACGTGGAGCTGGAAAACCTCATGCAGCAACATGGTTAAGGACACTACCAGAGTGAGAGGGGAGGATGAACCAGCAAGATTGGACCTTGTGTTTCACCTGGGTCCTAGCTCAACAAAGACATTGGGACATCCAAGTATGAGAGTCCCCTAGGAGTATCAACCACGTTGGTTCTGTGCTTTTGAATACATAGGTAGATCTGCAAGTGGAGAGAATAAAACAGGAGTGGAATGGGAAAGCCCTGACTATAAAAGAGGGGTTAACATAGGGGTGAAGGATTCTTCCGGGAGGTTCAGTGCGGACAGAGAACTGGCAGAAATTCAGTAAATGAAATGATGGAATATGAACACAAAAAGCAAGGAGGCAGTGAAAGGTTTACTTCCCAAGCGCAACAGTAAACAACGGGAAGACCCAAGACGAGCCCTGGTTTACCCGACGGTGTAAGGAAGGCAAAAACAAAGTGCATGAGAATGGAAAAGTACAGAAGGCAGAGAACACACGAAAATCGGGGTCAGTCGCAGAGCCAGGAATGAGCTATGCACACGGTATGGAGGGGAGGCCCGCGACAGTATGAAAATGACATAGATCGGAATTCAAGACTGACCCGAAATGTTGTATAGCACATCAGGAGGAAGAAAACAGTCAAAGACCAGGATGATCAGATTAAGGACAGAAGTGGAGAACTCACAAGAAATGATCAGGAGGTATGTGTGGAGCTGAAACTCATGTGAGGGCTGAACAGGAGATTTAAGGAAGTTTTTACAGTAGAGACCGAAGGGGCTGTGGGAAGGACAGCACAGAAGAGGTAAAACTCATCAAGAGGAATATACCTACAAGTGTTGGATGATATTTTACGGAGAAGCGTGAGGAGGAGGTGACAGAACACTCTTAGTGACCTTGACACTCAAAGGCGATGGGACCGGACAATATCTCCGTGGGTCCTTAGAGAGGAGCAGAGATGTTGTGCGTGCCTCTAACCACAATCTTCAAACCATCCCTTGAAACTGGGCAACTACCTGAAGAAATGGAGATAACTAATGCAATCCCCATATATTAATGGAAAGGAAACAGAAACGAGGGCACTAACTACAGGACCTGTGTCTCTTGACATTTATTGTGTGCAAAGTCATGGAGAAGAATACAGGAGGAGAGTGGTCGAACACCTGGAAAGACCCCAGGATTCAAAACGAAAACCAGCATGGGTTCATGGGAAGGCAAATCTTGTATCACAAACCTCCTGAAGTTTTATGACGGGTACAGAGTAAGACGCGAGGAGGAGGGGTGGGTAGATTGCGTTTTCCTAGACTGAGGAAGGCTTTGAACAGTTCCCCACAAGAGTTAGTGCAGAAGTGGAGGATCAGGCGCACGTGAAAAGGATGCCTGCAATGGATAAGGGAATACTGACAGGGAGGCAGCAACGGAGTCTGGTACGTGAAGAGGTTATCACCAGTGGGCACCTGTTTCGAGCGGTGTCCCACAGGGGTAAGTATCTAGAGACCAGTGTATTTTTTGTATTTGTGAACGCATGATGGAAGGAATAGGCTCTGATGTGTCCATGTTGCAGATGACGTGAAGTTGATGAGAAGAAATTAAATCAGGCGAGGATGAGGAGGGACTGCAAAGAGACCTGGATAGGTGGACATTGAGCGTAAAGTACTGGCTTCTCGAATTCAATCCAGCAAATGCGCAAAGTCTTAAGATTGGGAGGGCAAGAAGACCGCAGACACGAGTATAGGCTTAGTGTGGACAAAGACTACAGACCTCATCTCAGGGAGAAAGACTTGGGAGACCATAACCACCGAGCACATCACCGGAGGCACACATCACCAAATAACAGTGCAGCATACGGGCGCCTGGCAAAACCTAAAGAATAGCGTTCCTGATATCCTTAAATAAGGAATCGTTCAAGGCACTGTACACTTGTGTATGTTAGGCCCATACTGGAGTATGCTGCACCAGTCTGAACCCACACTGGTCAAGCAGTCAAGAAGTTAGAGGAAAGGTACAAAGAGTTTGCAACAAGGCTAGTCCCAGAGCTCAAGGGAATGTCGTACGAGAAAAGGTTAGGGAAATCGGAGGACGACACTGGAGGGACACAGAAGGGTCAGTGGAGACATGATTAACGGACATACATAGTACTGCGGTGGAAGAGACAAGGTGGACAGAGATAGGTGTTCCAGGAGAGGGGACACAGGACAAGGGGTCCGAGGGGAGCTGAGACTCCAAACGAGTCACAGGGACGTTGGAAGTATTTCTTCAGTCATAGAGTTGTCAGCAAGTGGAATAGCCTAGCAGTGAAGTAGTGGAGGCAGGAACCATACATAGTTTTAAGAAGAGGTATGACCCAAAGCACAGGATGCAGGAGAGAGAGGATCCAGTTGCGATCTGTGAAGAAGGGGGGGGGGGGGGGGGCGGGGCCAGGAGCTGGTCTCTCGGAACCCTGCAACACAATTAGATGAGTACAATTAGGTGAGTACACACACACACACACACACCACAACACACACACACACCACACACACGACACACACGGGCCAGGAGCTCGTGACTCGACCCCGCAACCTCAACTAGGTGAGAATACACACACACACCCACACCACACACACCACAGCACGCACCACACATACACACCCACATTCACCCCACTACACACACCACACACACCCACATACACACCCACCACACCACACACACCCACAACACACCCCACACACCAATTACCCACAACACCCATATACACTCACTCACATACTACACCTACCACCACACACACACCACAAACACGCACGCACACTCGCACGGCACACAGAACATACGCACGCACACACACACACACACACACACGCACACACACACACGCACCCCCAAAACCCACACAACACCACACAAGGACCAGGTAATCAGGCTAACGGAATGAAGGGGAGGAGAGACAACAGAGAAATGACCGTGAAGTATGTGAGGAACTCCAACAGAGATTCAACAGATGTGTTCACAGAGGAGGACAAGAGGGGCTCCAGAGAGAGACGGAGAGGTGGGGTACACCATCATGTGCTGGATCACAGTACAACAACCGAGAAGAGAGTGGAAAGGATTCTGAGTGAGCTAGATCCTCAAAGGCAATGGGGCCCAGATAACATCCTCTCCGTGGGTCTGAGGAGGAGCAGAGGCGTATGTGTACCACCTAACAAAACCAATATTCAATTCATCTATCGAAACAGTGAGATTGCTGGAGGCATGGAAGACTAGCAAATGTGGGTCCTCAATCTTTAATATAAGAAGGAGACAGGACATGAAGCACTAAGATCTACAGTACCAGTGGTCACTGACATGCATTGCATGCAAAATCATGGAATAGATAATCAGGAGAAGAATGGTGGAACTCTTAAGAAAGGAATGATCTCATCACCCAGCAGATCAAAACATGGATTTCAGAGACGGAAAATCCTGTGTCCAAACCGACTGGAGTTCTATGGACATGGTGAACAGCAGTAAGCAGAGAGAGAGGGGTGGGTGGATTGCATTTTCTTGGACTGCAAGAAAGCGTTTGGACCACAGTACCACACAAGCGATAGTGCAAAAAACTGGAGGACAAGCAGGGAATAACAGGGAAGGCACTGCCAATGGATCAGGAATACTTGTCAGGAAGTCAGCAGCGAGTAATGGTAACGTGCGAGGTGTCAGAGTGGCACCTGTGGACAGCGGAGTCCCACAAGGGTCAGTCCTAGGACCAGTGCTGATTTCTGTATTTGTGAACGACATGACGGAAGGGAATAAATCCGAGGGTCCCTGTTTGCAGATGACGTGAAGTTGTGAGAAGAGTTCTATTCTCGATCGAAGGGCCAGGCAGAAATACCAAAGGGATCTGGAACAGCTGTTTCAGACCTGTTCCAGCAACTGGTGCTGGAACTCTCAATTCCACAAGTGCAAAGTATGAAGATGGGGAAGGCAAAGCCGGCCCCCCCCTCCCCATACGTGGAGTACAGTTAGGGGGCCAGAGATTCAAAACATCACTCAAGGAAAAAGATCTTGGGGTGAGAGTCAAAACACGTCCCCCCCAAATGAGCTCACATTCAACCAAATAATGCTGCAGCATATGGCGCCTGTGCAAACCTCTGAAACAGCATACCGACATCTTAATAAGGAAATCGTTAGGACCCTGTACAACTTTGTTACGTTAGGTCCATATTAGAGTATGCGGCACCAGTTTGGAACCCACCCAAGCCCAAGCATGTTAAAGAAACTAGAGAAAGTGCAAAGGTTGCAACTAGACTAGTCCAGAGATAAGGGAAGGTATGTCCTTGAGGTAGAGGTTTAGGGAAATACAACCTGACCCCCACTGGAGGGGACCGGAGCGATTAGGGGGGGGGACATGATAACGACTTAAAAATACTGAGAGGAATTGGGACAAGGTGGACAAAGAAAATCAAGGGAAAATTTTTTTGGGTTCAGAGACTGGACACAGCAACACGGGGACACTGTTGGAAGCTGATGACACAGATGACATCAAAGGGATTTTAGGAAGATTCTTCAGCCACAGAGTAGTTCAGGAAGTGGATAGTTTGGAAAAGCGTATGTTAGTGGAGGCAGGATTCCATACATAGCTTTAAAGCAGAGGTACGATATAAGCTCATGGTTCAGGATGTGACCTAGTAGCGACCAGTGAAGAGTCGGGTCAGGAGCTTGGATCGGCCCCTGAAAACCTCACTAAGGTGAGTACTACTAGGTGAGGTACACACACACACACACACACACACCACACACCACACACCACACACACACACACCACACACACGCACACACCAGCGGAGACACACATGCGCTAGAGACACAAACAAACACACAGAACACACATGGCCACCCTCACCATAACAACACACACCACACAACACACAGACACACACCACACACACACAAACTGCAAGCTGAAGACTCAGCGAGTCACAGGGACGTTTATGAGTCGCCAGGAGTGGAATAGCCTAGCCAGTGAAGTATAGTCGAGGAGCTTAATACAAACTTAACTCATAATTTGTAATATTTAAATAAAGAATTAAACTAGTCTGCCCGAAATGCCTAGCCATGCTAGGCGTTCTAGTGGACACTCTGTATTCATTATTTTAACTACATGTAAAACCACATAATAACCTAGAAATCCTGTAATTCAACATTGTAAATCAATTATAGTAGGAATATAGATGATATTAGCAAATTGTTAAAGGAGTACACAAATGACCCGCACATTTAGAATAGAGCAGATTATGACGACGTTTTGGTCTGACTTGGGAATTTTATAAAAGGTCACACTGTCATTGTAAGCTCTCTTTTCTATGTGGCAGGTTATTTGTGTCTGTAATGCTTCCAGTCTGGTATTGTGCCTTTTTTTTTGTTATGTTATTCAAGGGGTTTTGTCGGTCTTCAGACTAACTCTCATCCGCTGATGTACCCACCATATGAATGACATATTTTATTCATTCAAAGAGTATATATATCAGGTTTCTATGTTATTTATATTGTATATATTGTCATATTAGATGAATTGTGGTAGATAAAATAAGCGTAGAGCTGATATTAGGGAAATTATTGAAGTTACTCAGAAGTCCACTGGAAAGATGGACATCTAACTCATAGATGTTATTTCAGTTACTTTCAGTGAGGAAAATAATTGACGCTGCAATTGAGCAAATCACAGATGCGCAGCAAGTACGGAACGGATTAAACTTTGTATAGTCAGGCGGTCCCATCTGTTATTCCTTCTTATTCTGTCTCGCGATTGAGTACAAGTAATTACCGCCCATTCACTAATTTCAACTACCCAATAAATAAGTGAGTCAGAAATCTGTAATTTGGCCTCAATTTAACCCAATATATTCAAGAATGATGCCCATTTCAACAATGGGTCCAGAATAAACTAAAATAAAATTTTTTTTGTTCATTATGTACATCGTCTCAGGCCCATCTTATATTTATGTTGCTTCATTTTGAATTTTATTCACACAAAAAAATAGTATAGATTTGTGTTGTGCAGACTACATGCATTTATTGTAATGGTTGTATAACGGTGTTAACCCATTCGTGGACTGCGTATTAGACCGGCCTTTGGACTGCATTGGACAGTGAGTCATTTGTTTACTCTTTAATGTCGGCAAAAAATTGACACTGCTTGCTTACTTTGAGCTGAGTTTGTAAGGCGGCTTTCTGGCGTGAAACTAGTCAAAATTGTGTCTGTTTTCTGTAAATCTAGTCTGTTCTCTTCTATCTCAAGAACCAAAAACGAGAATACAACCATTGTACAAACCTATCGAAATACAACTGCACAGTCGGTTTACAAGTAACTTGGTCGCAGTTTTTTTCTCGTGATGCCCTGTAATGCTGCTGGATTTTATTTAGATAGTGCTCACTTTGCCACACAGTAACCTTATTTATTCTCTCATATGTAGGCCCAAATTTACCGTCATAGCCTTATCTGAATGATCTGAGCTCATGGTGACCAACAGTGGCTCAAAGCGCACCTTATCTATTATGGGACAATGGACGGTGTATGTGCTTACACCAATGAAAAGCATTTCTTTTATTGTTGGAACCATGGCTAGGGCTAAAAGTGAGCAGGTTATAACAATAAATGGAGAAAAAGAAATTGGATGCACTTATAGCAGAAGATTGTGCCATGAAATCAGTAGCTGCAGGTTGGTGTGGCAACCTGGAAATTTGAAAGTTACGCTAGCTGAAATCAGTGCCAGATTACTGATGGAACCGGATTACTGATGGCCAACCTGTATTAGTGTCTTTCTCATCTTGTTGGCGTTTTACAACTATTACCAGTGTTCTACTCCCTTTAACAATATTTAATCAATTGTATCTGCAATTTGCTTTTTTTAATCTTTGATTTATTGGATCCCTATTCATTAACTATTTTTTTTCTTGTTTATTCCTAAGGTTTCCGACTCATTCATTATTGTATTATGACCAAATGCTCATTATTTTGCCCTTGATCATTATCGATATATATGCGTTTCTTGATTTAGAGACTTAAAAAAATTGAATAGTTTCAGTTTGCATGTAAATTAAGGAAATGCATTTGTAGTAATACTTGTTGTTTGCCTTTTAGTTTACATATGCCTAGTGTTTGTGTAGAGAAGATGTTAATGGCTTCATTATACTTTTCTTCAGGTTATATGTTAGTCACCCAGTGTATCAGTCTTACTAGTAGTAGTGGTAGTAGATTTTTTGGTTGTTCTTTTAGTCTCTCCAATTTAGTCAGCGCAATGTGTGTCTGACTGGTTCTTTGAAAAACCGACTATACATTGGTAGTAATATCTATTTTTTATTATTAACACATTGGTCTGTTTCCCAACTCAAGGAGAGTGAAACCAAAAGGGAGAAATGCCTTTTCTATTTCTCTCATCATTTGCTTCCTATCACTGTCTCTTGCCAGGGGTGCGCCTACATACAGTTAAAAAAATTCAAACATATAACACCATCATTCAGAGTGCAGGAAACAGTACAAATTTTTTTGTTTACTTGCTCTAAAGGAACTTCCTATCACAAGACTTAGACACACTTGGCTAAGTGCTGCTCTCCTCAACTGTGAAAACTTTCCAATTAACAAATGCAGCATCTGACCTACATACACTACTCACTAACTCCAAATTTCATGAAACTTAAACCAAAATAGATACTATATCCTCTTTTGATGTCATGTAATCAAAATATACGCACATATACTATTATACAAAAATCGTGAACAAGCAGTACAAGATGCACAACAACCATGGGCAGAGTTGGATGATGGCTCTGGGCCTTTTGTGTTGCAATCGGCACACCAGGGGCTTGCAGAGTTGCAGAGGGGAGGAGGGGGTCCAAGCAGGTGCGATCACGGGGGGGAGCGCCTTTGCTGGAGCAATGATGCTCCCCATGATCGTGTTTGCTTGGATCTCCTCTGAAACATTGCAAGCTCCTGATGATGATGATAGCTCTAGGCCTTTCGTGTTGCAATCATCATCATCAGGAGCTTGCAATGTTGCAGAAAAGGGGAGATCCAACCACATGCGATCATGGGGAGCGTCTTTGCTCCAGCAAGGGTGTTCCCCCAGTGATCGTGTTTGCTTGGACCTCTTCCTCTTTTCTGCAAACATGGCAGCTCATGGGGCGATTGCAACACAAAGGGGCCTAGGCTGTCATTCACTCGGCTTGTGGTTGAAGTGCATACATACTACACGCGCGCGTGCGCGCGCACACCACACACACACACACTACACACAACCACAGGTGAGAACTAGGTGAGTACACACTCACACACACACACACACACAAACACACTCACACACCAGATACACACACGTACAACAGGCCTAGGTTAATTCGACATGTGCCTAGGGCAATTGATAACTAAACAAACACACACACACACTCACACACACACACACAACACCCACCCCACACCCTACTACCTATATCTACCTACCTTACCTAAGGAAGAGAAACTAAATGTGTGCATGGCAGCTCTAATGGTTCATAGTGAGGGATATGTGCCTAACCAGATTAGGGCCATACTTACTATAATAATAAATACTATAATAATTAATAAAATGTAAATAATATAATGTTGAATAGGTAGAAGTAGTAAAATTAGTATGACTACATTAGATAAACAGTAACAAAGAGACATGCCTAAGAGTCTAATTGATACCATAGTTATAAAATACGTAATTTTACTATTCAGAATTCTTCCTCGTGCTAAGTCCTGCATGTCATAAGAGTATCTAAAGAATGCAGGAGAATGGGGACTAGTAAACCCTTCTCCTGTTAAATTACTGACAATTTAAAAAGAGAAACTTTAATTTTTCTTTTTAGGTCACCCTGCCTTGGTGGGATATGCCTGGTTTGTGAAAAAAATTATTA
Source organism: Cherax quadricarinatus (assembly GCF_026875155.1). Lineage (NCBI taxonomy): Eukaryota > Metazoa > Arthropoda > Malacostraca > Decapoda > Parastacidae > Cherax > Cherax quadricarinatus. The sequence goes on along the minus strand of NC_069488.1, from coordinate 22,968,960 downwards.
TTACAGGCATTATCATTTATTATTAGTAGTAGTAATTTGCAGGATTGTATCCTGGAGGTGAAAGGACAGTGCCTAGGCACTGTGAAGGGTCGTGGCAGTTTTACTGTTTGAAGTTCAGGTTAGGTTAGGTAAAGTTTATCAGGAAACAGGACAAATGTTTCCTGACACAGGCCTTAGTATTTAATGACCCCACGCTGGACTTTTTAGCATCTGACCGAGGCCTTCCGTTGCTTATGGTCCACCCTCTTAAAAATTATGTTCATAGTTATAACCCATTTTGATGTTCATTTCTCAACTAAGATGGTGGTATCCTTTAGGCAAGACAATGATTAAGGTAAAAATAGTGAAAAGTTTTTTGGTTTGAGGATCACCATTCCGCAGTGGACACAGCCGGGCTATTAAAACAACACAATTATTACTACAGTAATATAATTATATTTTTAACGTAATGAAATTTTAAATTTTATGTATTAAAAAAAAACCTGCTAAACTAATATTGTTTTTATTAGTTTTGCCACTTGAAGTCAAAACCTGTGGCTAAATGACAGAATATTTTTAATATAAAGGCATATTCCATTGCATTCCTAAAAACTGTGATAATTGCAATTACCAGGGCATTTCCAATATGGCTGATATATATTTTAATCTGTAAAGCTCGTTACACTTAGATTTTTTTACGAGGGTTTTATGTATTTGTGTGTATGGGTTAAGGGGACTCCTAAATTTCCTAGGGAAAATTTAAGGCCAATTTCAGGCCACGTCCCAGTCTCAAGCCAAACAGAATCTTCTCTGTTTCAAAATTATGCATTCCAGTCTATTGAAACCAAGAAACATCCAAAAAGTGCTGCATGGAGTAGCACTTTTATTTTTTATAATGTACACACCCACTGCACAAACTCGCTTTCTTGTGTCTAGCGTCAAAATTTGACTCTCGAAGCATATTTGAGGCTGCTATGAGTTACAGTATGTGGCAGATCTATGGCACTAACACTGATCCCACTGACAAGATCTAGTGTACCAACACGAAGGGTTAAGAAAATTATTAGTTATATTGTAATAATATTTCAAGAGACCTGTTGATGTGTGTAAGTTTATATCCAGATATTATATATAAATATATTGGGGTGTGTACTGTGTATGTATATATAAGATATAATTTATATATATTTAGTATAGATATATATATACTATTTATTAATATATATAATATATAGGGTGTGAGTATGTATATATTATATTATATATAGAATTATATTTATATATATATATATATATATATATATATATTTATATAATTATATATATATATATAGTATGTATTTATATTTATATATATAATATTTTTATATGCACATGTATGTATATTTCTCATTAACAACACTGCGAATAAGCAGGGACTCGTGCCCGTTCTCGGTTTGACCCGCCTCATGGTGAGCGAACATCTCATGAGACACTAACCCACAGGACTTGGTTTGGTGGTCCTGTTGGTTTACAGTGACTTGTGATTTTTGCTCACCATGCGGCCTGAGCCCCCCCCCCCAAAACGACTATGGGTTAGAGTCTTTTGACTGGTGCAGTGTGGTTATTGATTAAAGACCACTTGCGATCTTGGCTTAAATAGCAAAGCCTTAGTCTTGCATATCGGACAAGCACGGAAAATTTGTGTATGTAATAATTTCTCCTCAAAAATCATCTGAGTCCTAACGAGATATAAAAATATATTTGATGTGTTTGTGTTGTATTAAATGTACATGGGCTGAATTACTTAATCTTTAAAATTATTTAGTTGGGTTTGCTTTATATTTGGGATCTGGTGTGATAACAGCGGTAGGTATGGTTTGAAGTGTTCTGTTGGTGCTTTATGTATATTTTGGGATTTAACATTAATGAAATAATTTATTTAGCGGTGTTTGGTGCTTGTCGTTAGGTGTGGTTTGGTAGGTTGGGGTTTAGCGGTCGTGCGTTAGGTGCAGGGTGTCTTTGAGGCATCGGTATGTAGTGAGGTTTGGCTGATGTGTGTGTGTGTATGGTGTGTGTGGTGTGGTGTGTGTGGTGTGTGTGTGTGTCCGTGTGTGTGGTGTGTGTGTGTGTGGGTGTGTGTGTGTGTGTGGGTGTGTGTGTGTGAGTGTGTCGTGTGTGTGTGTGGGTAGTGGGTGGGTGTGTGTATGTGTGTGGGTGGTGTTATGGGAGTGTGTTGTGTGTGTGGAATGTGTGTGTGTGTCGTGGGGGTGTATCGGTATGGTGTGGGTGTGTATGTGGGTGGGTGTGAGTGTGTGTGTGTGTGTGTGTGTGTGTCGTGTTGTGTGTGTGTGTTGTGGTGTGTGTGTGTGTGTGTGTGATGTTGTGTGTGTGTGTGTGTGTGTTGTGTGTGTGTGATATATTTAACTATATATAATATATAATAGTTATATATAATATATATAATATACAATTATATATATATATATAATATATATATAATATATATATATAATTATATATATATATAAATATATATATTATAATATATATTTATATAATATTAGTATATATATATATATATAATATATATATATATATATATATATATATAGATATATATATATATATATAATAAATTTTTCTATATAGATACATCTATAATAATATATATAAATATATATATATATAATATATATATAATATTATATAATGTTATATTTATATATATAATTATATGATATCAAATATATTCTTCTGTATATTGATATATATAGATCTATATGATATATATATATATAATATATAATGATTAATATCTAATAATCATATCAGATCTCTCATAACAGATATATTACTAAATATTCTTATATACTCTATAAAGTAATATATATAAATATATATATATAGTATATTATCAACTATCTATCACTCTCGTCTCTATATCTACTCTACGGCATCCCCACACCCCCCCCCAACACACACCCTACACACACACACACATTGACCACAACAACACCATACCCCACACACAACACCCCACACACAACCCCACCCACACACAACCCCACACACACACCCAGCACCACCCCCACAACCCACACACACACACACACCGCACACACATCACACCACACACACACCAGACACACACCTCCACACACACACACCCCACACTTCACACACCCCAAAACCACACCCCACACAACACACCCCACACACACACACAAACACCACACACATTACACACACACCCACACAACACACCCACGACACCCCCACACACACACACACAGACACAACCCACACACAACACCCACACACACCCCACACACACACACACACACACACACTTCACCCCACACACACCCACACTCCACACCACCCCACACAACCTTACACACACCCACCACACCCCCCCCCACACACAAGATACCCACACGAGCACACCCCCCGCACACACGCCACACACACACACCCTCCACAGACAATACACGCTCCACTCACACCCCAACACACCCATAACACATCCCCACACCACCCCCACACACGTCCCCCAACTCACACCACTCACACACACTCACACCACATTCACACACACACACACACCACACACACACACACACACACATATCACACCACACACACACACACCACACACACACACACACACCACACACAACACACCAACACGTAAGGACACTACAGAGAGAGAGGAGAGGATGAACCAGCAAGGCTGGACTTAGTATTCACCTTCAGATTGAGATATCGAGTGCATCGCTTATGAAAGAACCCTTGGGGGCACGTGACCTTGTGGTTTTAAGCTTCGAATCAAACAGTTAGACTACAAGTGGGAGGGAGAGCAGGAAAGGCCAGGACGAATGAAGACAAACTACAAGAAAGGGGACTACACGAATGAGGGAACTAACCTGAACGGGGTTCAGTGAAAGAGAACTGGCAGGGAAGCCCTTTAATGAGATGATGAATTTGTAAGCAACGCAAAATGCAGGAGGCTGAGAGAGAGGTTTGTACCCAAGGGTAAACAGTGAGTAATGAAAAGACAGATGAGCCCATGGTTTACCCAAAGGTGCAGGGAGGCAAAGAAACCAAGTGTGTAGGGAATGGAAGAAAATATAGAAGGCAAAGGACCCAGGAGAATTAGGTGAACAGTCGTGCGCCCCCCCCCGTCCCACGAATATGCACGGATAAGAAGGGAGGCCAAGACATATGAAAATGACATAGCAGCGAAAGCAAATCTGACCCGAAACTGTTGTACCAGCCACATCAGGAGAGAAAACCAACAGTCAAGGACCACGGTAATCAGCTAAAGGAAAGGAAGGGAGGAGAGACAACAGGTAATGACCGTGAAGTATGTGAAGAAACTCAACAAGAGATTCAAAGAAGTGTTCAAAGAGGAGACAGAAGGGGACTCCGAAAGACGGAGAGGTGGGCACACACCAAGTGCTGGGACACAAATGCACACAACCGAGGAAGAAGTGGAAGAGGCTTTGAGTAGCTATGATACTCAAAGGCAATGGGGCCAGATAACATCTCCCCATGGGTATGAGAGAGGGAGCAGAGGCGGTATGTGTACCCCTAACAACAATATTCTCAATTCATCCTATCGAAACTGGTGATTGCCTGAGGCATGGAAGACAGCTCAACTGTAGGTCCCAATCTTTAAAAAAAGGAGAACAGGGACATGAAGCATAAACTCAGGACCAGTGTCAATGACATGTATAGTATGCAAAATCATGGAGAAGATTATCAGGAGTAGAGTGGTTGGAACACTAGAAAGGAATGATCTCACAACAGCAGGGCCAGCATTGGTTTCGGGACGGGAATCTGCGTCACAACCACTACTGGAGTTCTATGACATGGTGACGCAGTAAGACAAGAGAGAGAGGGTTGGGTGGATTGCATTTTCTTGGACTGCAAGAAGGCGTTTGACACAGTTCCACACAAGAGATTTGTGCAAAAACTGGAGGACCAAGATGGGATAACAGGGAAGGGCATAGACAATGGATCAGGGAATACTTGTAGGAAGACAGCATAGAGTAATGGTTCGTGGCGAGGTGTCGAGTGGGCACTGTGGGACAGCTGGGTCCCGCAGGGGTCAGTCCTAGTGAGCCAGTGCTGTTTCTGTATTTGTGAACGCGTCATGACGGAAGGAATAGACTCTGAGGTGTCCCTGTTGCAGAGACGTGAAGTTGATGGAAGAATACACTCGATCGACAGACCAGGCTGAACTACAAAAGGGATCTGAGACAGGCTGCAGACCTGTCAGCAATTGGTCCTGGAGTTCAATCCCACCAAGTGCAAAGTCTGAGATTGGGGAAGGGCAAAGAAGGCCACTGACGGAGTTTTCAGTCTAGGTGGTCAGAGGACATACAAACCTCACTCAGGAAAAAGATCTTGGGGTGAGTATAAACCACAGGCACATCTCCTGAAGCGCAAATCAACCAAATAACTGCTGCATGCTAGAGAGCTCGGGCCGCCTAGCAAACCTCAGAACAGCTCATTTCGACATATTATTAAGGAAATCGTTCTGGACCCTTGTTACACCGTATACGTTAGGCCCATATTGGAGATGCGGCACCATTTGGAACCACCAACCTAGCCAAGCACGTAAAGAAACTAGAGAAAGTGCAAAAGTTGCAACAAGACTAGTCCCAGGCTAAGACGTATTGTCACCTACGAGGGAGAGGTTAAGGGAAATCAAACCTGACGACACTGGATGAACAGGAGAGATAGGGGGGGACATGATAAAACGACATAAAAATACTGGAGGGAATGACAAGGTGACAAAGACAGGATGTTCCTGAGAGATTAGGGACAGACAGCAAACACGGGGACACAGTTGGCCCGCCTCCCGGACCAGATATCCTACACGGGGAGGTTAGGAAGTATTTCTTCAGACTACAGAGTAGTCTCAGTAAGTGGAATAGTTTGGGAAGCGATGTGGTGGTAGGCAGTGATCCATACAATATGCTTTAAGCAGAGGTTTATGATAAAGCTCACGGCTTCGGGAGAGTGACCTAGTAGCGATCAGTGAAGAGCGGGGCCAGGAGGCTCGGACTCGACCCCCGCACCTCAACTAGGTGAGTCAACTAGGTGAGTACACACAACAAGATATTACAGAAGTAATCATCGGCATGGATACATCAAACACAGACAACAGGTCTGAAGGAAGCGGTGGAAAACTAAACTGTATGCCAGAGGTCCTGTTCAAACCCACATGGGGGCCAAACAAAGACAGGGAGCACTACTAGGACAGAATGAGAGGTTGGAGACATTGAAGGAACTAGGACATGTTGCAAGGACCTTACCAGATACCTGTTGGGCCAGGAGCAGGTGAGCGGATGGATAAACAAGAGCATAAGGGCCCATATACTAGGGAAGGATGAAGGAAGGAACACTCCACGGAAGGAACTAAAACACATCAGAGGATGCAATGGGAGTTCACAGTGGGGAGGTTGGAAAGGGAGAGATCCGTGTTTGTCTATGGGCTAGACGAAGCTAAAGGGGAAACTATGATGGAAAGAAAGCAGGAGGATGAAATAAGTTGATTGAAGATATCATGAGAAGGTTGATAGGGAGGGGGGACCATGACCCGGTGGCAAATTTTCGTAGAAATCGGCCTCTCCATGTAATTTTCAAGGAGAAATAACCCGAACCATGATCCTGCAGGAGAAAGCACGGCTGAGAGGCAAGCAGGAGTTCCGGTGTGTGTACCTCGTTCGAGGACAGAACACAGGGACGAAAGGATGACAAGAAAGAGAGGTTCAAAAACAAAAGGAGAAATGGGAGGAAATGATGAAAAAGGAGAGCAGAATAGCCCAAGGATCAAATGGAAGGACAAGGCACCCCCAGAAACACCTGCAGAAGGAATCCAGCCACGACACCCCAAGGGCAACTGGAACAATCCAAACCAACCATCACACCACGATCCTCTGTTTCACCCACCGGACCACATAGTTACATTATTAGAACAGAAGTTGAAGGTTTGGTACACAAATGCAGATGGATTAACGAATAAAACATGGGAATGGCAAGAAAGAATCAATGAGAAGTCCCCAGCATCCTAGCAGTTACAGAAACTCAAAAAACTCATTGAAGTTAATAACAGATGCAATCTTCCCACCAGGATACCAGATCTGAGGAAGATAGAAGGGGCCGGGGGGAGGTGGGGTTGCTCTGCTCGTAAAAAAACAGATGGAAATTCGAGAAATGGAAGGATAGATGAGACGGGAGGAAAGAGACTACATAGCAGGTTCAATTAAGTTGGGAACACAAGTGGTCATTGCAGGATGTATAATCCTCACACAGATCTGCAGGAGGCCAGAGAGGATATATGAGAGAGCAACAGAGCAATGGTGGACACACTTGCTGAGGTGGCTAAGGAAGAGCTCACTCGCCAGAGCAAAAGTTGCTGGTTATGGGGTATTTCAACCACAGGGAGATTGACTGGAAAAACCTGGAGCCACATGGGGGTCCGAATACATGGAGAGCCAGGGTGTGGACGTGGAGCTGGAAAACCTCATGCAGCAACATGGTTAAGGACACTACCAGAGTGAGAGGGGAGGATGAACCAGCAAGATTGGACCTTGTGTTTCACCTGGGTCCTAGCTCAACAAAGACATTGGGACATCCAAGTATGAGAGTCCCCTAGGAGTATCAACCACGTTGGTTCTGTGCTTTTGAATACATAGGTAGATCTGCAAGTGGAGAGAATAAAACAGGAGTGGAATGGGAAAGCCCTGACTATAAAAGAGGGGTTAACATAGGGGTGAAGGATTCTTCCGGGAGGTTCAGTGCGGACAGAGAACTGGCAGAAATTCAGTAAATGAAATGATGGAATATGAACACAAAAAGCAAGGAGGCAGTGAAAGGTTTACTTCCCAAGCGCAACAGTAAACAACGGGAAGACCCAAGACGAGCCCTGGTTTACCCGACGGTGTAAGGAAGGCAAAAACAAAGTGCATGAGAATGGAAAAGTACAGAAGGCAGAGAACACACGAAAATCGGGGTCAGTCGCAGAGCCAGGAATGAGCTATGCACACGGTATGGAGGGGAGGCCCGCGACAGTATGAAAATGACATAGATCGGAATTCAAGACTGACCCGAAATGTTGTATAGCACATCAGGAGGAAGAAAACAGTCAAAGACCAGGATGATCAGATTAAGGACAGAAGTGGAGAACTCACAAGAAATGATCAGGAGGTATGTGTGGAGCTGAAACTCATGTGAGGGCTGAACAGGAGATTTAAGGAAGTTTTTACAGTAGAGACCGAAGGGGCTGTGGGAAGGACAGCACAGAAGAGGTAAAACTCATCAAGAGGAATATACCTACAAGTGTTGGATGATATTTTACGGAGAAGCGTGAGGAGGAGGTGACAGAACACTCTTAGTGACCTTGACACTCAAAGGCGATGGGACCGGACAATATCTCCGTGGGTCCTTAGAGAGGAGCAGAGATGTTGTGCGTGCCTCTAACCACAATCTTCAAACCATCCCTTGAAACTGGGCAACTACCTGAAGAAATGGAGATAACTAATGCAATCCCCATATATTAATGGAAAGGAAACAGAAACGAGGGCACTAACTACAGGACCTGTGTCTCTTGACATTTATTGTGTGCAAAGTCATGGAGAAGAATACAGGAGGAGAGTGGTCGAACACCTGGAAAGACCCCAGGATTCAAAACGAAAACCAGCATGGGTTCATGGGAAGGCAAATCTTGTATCACAAACCTCCTGAAGTTTTATGACGGGTACAGAGTAAGACGCGAGGAGGAGGGGTGGGTAGATTGCGTTTTCCTAGACTGAGGAAGGCTTTGAACAGTTCCCCACAAGAGTTAGTGCAGAAGTGGAGGATCAGGCGCACGTGAAAAGGATGCCTGCAATGGATAAGGGAATACTGACAGGGAGGCAGCAACGGAGTCTGGTACGTGAAGAGGTTATCACCAGTGGGCACCTGTTTCGAGCGGTGTCCCACAGGGGTAAGTATCTAGAGACCAGTGTATTTTTTGTATTTGTGAACGCATGATGGAAGGAATAGGCTCTGATGTGTCCATGTTGCAGATGACGTGAAGTTGATGAGAAGAAATTAAATCAGGCGAGGATGAGGAGGGACTGCAAAGAGACCTGGATAGGTGGACATTGAGCGTAAAGTACTGGCTTCTCGAATTCAATCCAGCAAATGCGCAAAGTCTTAAGATTGGGAGGGCAAGAAGACCGCAGACACGAGTATAGGCTTAGTGTGGACAAAGACTACAGACCTCATCTCAGGGAGAAAGACTTGGGAGACCATAACCACCGAGCACATCACCGGAGGCACACATCACCAAATAACAGTGCAGCATACGGGCGCCTGGCAAAACCTAAAGAATAGCGTTCCTGATATCCTTAAATAAGGAATCGTTCAAGGCACTGTACACTTGTGTATGTTAGGCCCATACTGGAGTATGCTGCACCAGTCTGAACCCACACTGGTCAAGCAGTCAAGAAGTTAGAGGAAAGGTACAAAGAGTTTGCAACAAGGCTAGTCCCAGAGCTCAAGGGAATGTCGTACGAGAAAAGGTTAGGGAAATCGGAGGACGACACTGGAGGGACACAGAAGGGTCAGTGGAGACATGATTAACGGACATACATAGTACTGCGGTGGAAGAGACAAGGTGGACAGAGATAGGTGTTCCAGGAGAGGGGACACAGGACAAGGGGTCCGAGGGGAGCTGAGACTCCAAACGAGTCACAGGGACGTTGGAAGTATTTCTTCAGTCATAGAGTTGTCAGCAAGTGGAATAGCCTAGCAGTGAAGTAGTGGAGGCAGGAACCATACATAGTTTTAAGAAGAGGTATGACCCAAAGCACAGGATGCAGGAGAGAGAGGATCCAGTTGCGATCTGTGAAGAAGGGGGGGGGGGGGGGGGCGGGGCCAGGAGCTGGTCTCTCGGAACCCTGCAACACAATTAGATGAGTACAATTAGGTGAGTACACACACACACACACACACCACAACACACACACACACCACACACACGACACACACGGGCCAGGAGCTCGTGACTCGACCCCGCAACCTCAACTAGGTGAGAATACACACACACACCCACACCACACACACCACAGCACGCACCACACATACACACCCACATTCACCCCACTACACACACCACACACACCCACATACACACCCACCACACCACACACACCCACAACACACCCCACACACCAATTACCCACAACACCCATATACACTCACTCACATACTACACCTACCACCACACACACACCACAAACACGCACGCACACTCGCACGGCACACAGAACATACGCACGCACACACACACACACACACACACGCACACACACACACGCACCCCCAAAACCCACACAACACCACACAAGGACCAGGTAATCAGGCTAACGGAATGAAGGGGAGGAGAGACAACAGAGAAATGACCGTGAAGTATGTGAGGAACTCCAACAGAGATTCAACAGATGTGTTCACAGAGGAGGACAAGAGGGGCTCCAGAGAGAGACGGAGAGGTGGGGTACACCATCATGTGCTGGATCACAGTACAACAACCGAGAAGAGAGTGGAAAGGATTCTGAGTGAGCTAGATCCTCAAAGGCAATGGGGCCCAGATAACATCCTCTCCGTGGGTCTGAGGAGGAGCAGAGGCGTATGTGTACCACCTAACAAAACCAATATTCAATTCATCTATCGAAACAGTGAGATTGCTGGAGGCATGGAAGACTAGCAAATGTGGGTCCTCAATCTTTAATATAAGAAGGAGACAGGACATGAAGCACTAAGATCTACAGTACCAGTGGTCACTGACATGCATTGCATGCAAAATCATGGAATAGATAATCAGGAGAAGAATGGTGGAACTCTTAAGAAAGGAATGATCTCATCACCCAGCAGATCAAAACATGGATTTCAGAGACGGAAAATCCTGTGTCCAAACCGACTGGAGTTCTATGGACATGGTGAACAGCAGTAAGCAGAGAGAGAGGGGTGGGTGGATTGCATTTTCTTGGACTGCAAGAAAGCGTTTGGACCACAGTACCACACAAGCGATAGTGCAAAAAACTGGAGGACAAGCAGGGAATAACAGGGAAGGCACTGCCAATGGATCAGGAATACTTGTCAGGAAGTCAGCAGCGAGTAATGGTAACGTGCGAGGTGTCAGAGTGGCACCTGTGGACAGCGGAGTCCCACAAGGGTCAGTCCTAGGACCAGTGCTGATTTCTGTATTTGTGAACGACATGACGGAAGGGAATAAATCCGAGGGTCCCTGTTTGCAGATGACGTGAAGTTGTGAGAAGAGTTCTATTCTCGATCGAAGGGCCAGGCAGAAATACCAAAGGGATCTGGAACAGCTGTTTCAGACCTGTTCCAGCAACTGGTGCTGGAACTCTCAATTCCACAAGTGCAAAGTATGAAGATGGGGAAGGCAAAGCCGGCCCCCCCCTCCCCATACGTGGAGTACAGTTAGGGGGCCAGAGATTCAAAACATCACTCAAGGAAAAAGATCTTGGGGTGAGAGTCAAAACACGTCCCCCCCAAATGAGCTCACATTCAACCAAATAATGCTGCAGCATATGGCGCCTGTGCAAACCTCTGAAACAGCATACCGACATCTTAATAAGGAAATCGTTAGGACCCTGTACAACTTTGTTACGTTAGGTCCATATTAGAGTATGCGGCACCAGTTTGGAACCCACCCAAGCCCAAGCATGTTAAAGAAACTAGAGAAAGTGCAAAGGTTGCAACTAGACTAGTCCAGAGATAAGGGAAGGTATGTCCTTGAGGTAGAGGTTTAGGGAAATACAACCTGACCCCCACTGGAGGGGACCGGAGCGATTAGGGGGGGGGACATGATAACGACTTAAAAATACTGAGAGGAATTGGGACAAGGTGGACAAAGAAAATCAAGGGAAAATTTTTTTGGGTTCAGAGACTGGACACAGCAACACGGGGACACTGTTGGAAGCTGATGACACAGATGACATCAAAGGGATTTTAGGAAGATTCTTCAGCCACAGAGTAGTTCAGGAAGTGGATAGTTTGGAAAAGCGTATGTTAGTGGAGGCAGGATTCCATACATAGCTTTAAAGCAGAGGTACGATATAAGCTCATGGTTCAGGATGTGACCTAGTAGCGACCAGTGAAGAGTCGGGTCAGGAGCTTGGATCGGCCCCTGAAAACCTCACTAAGGTGAGTACTACTAGGTGAGGTACACACACACACACACACACACACCACACACCACACACCACACACACACACACCACACACACGCACACACCAGCGGAGACACACATGCGCTAGAGACACAAACAAACACACAGAACACACATGGCCACCCTCACCATAACAACACACACCACACAACACACAGACACACACCACACACACACAAACTGCAAGCTGAAGACTCAGCGAGTCACAGGGACGTTTATGAGTCGCCAGGAGTGGAATAGCCTAGCCAGTGAAGTATAGTCGAGGTTTACTCATACCAATATTGCACTGCATACACAAATATGTGATATTCATACACAATATTTGACACTCCATACACAATATGTTATACTCATACACAATATGTGATACTCATAACACATATGTGACACTCATACTACAATGTGACACTCATACAAATATGTGACACTCATAACAACAATATGTTGACACTCATGCACAATATGTGAAACTCATACACAATATTGACACTCATACACAATAATGTTGGATACTCATACACAATATGTGACACTCATACACAATATGTGATACTCATACACAATACGGTGATACTATAGCACACTTATGTGACACTCATACAACAATATGTGACACTCAACACAATATTGACACTCTACACAATATGTGACACTCATACACAATATGGTGACACTCATACACAAATTGATACTCCATACACAATATGTGACACTCATACACAAAATGTGACACTCATTACACAATATTGATACACCATACACAATATGTTGACACTCATACACAATATGTGACACTCATAACACAATATGGTGAACACTCATACACAAATGTGACACTCATTAACAATATGTGACACTCATACACATAAGTGATACTCTATATAATACACAATATGTGACACTCATACACAATAATATGTGACACTTCATACACAATATTGACACTCATACACAATATGGTGACACTCATACACAATATGTGAAACTCCACACAATACGTGATAGCTCAAACACACTATGTGACACCTCATACACAATACGTGGATACTCATACACACTATGTGACACTCAACACAATATGTGGGACACTCATACACAATATGTGACATTCATACACAATATGTACACTCATACACAATAATGTGACACTCATACACAATATGTGATACTCATACACAATATGAGCACTCATACACAATTATTTGACACTCAACACAATAATGTGACACTCATACTACAATAATGTACACTCATACACAATATGTGACACTCATACACAATATGTGACACTCATACACAATACGTGATACTCATACACACTATGTGACACTCATACACAATATGTGACACTCATACACAATATGTGATACTCATACACAATATGTGACACTCATACACAATATGTGACACTCATACACAATATGTGATACTCATACTCATACAATGGAGCAATTTGACAGGAAATTTAGAGTCAGGTGACTCTCTTGATACGATCCAGGATTGTTTTTTAAAACAGTTTGTGACAGAGCCAACTAGGGGAAATAACCTCCTTGACTTGGTTCTTTGCAGTAGGGAAACACTAATTAATAATATTTAGTAATTATGAACTTGGAAAATGAATCACAAATCACTCAGTTTTAATATACTTGGAATCCCCTAATAATACAATCAAGTCTCCGTCCCTGATTTACGCTTGGCTGATTTCATAGGACTGAAAAATTACTTAGGTGGGCTGAACTGGAATGACCTGACTAAGGGTCAGGTAGGTGGTGATGGTTGCCGATATGATGCTTTCCAGGGCATAGTTCCTAGCTGCTCGTCAAATTTATGCTTCCAAAATAGGAAAATCAGATCAAACAAAAATGATCCTAAAAGAATGGATTGAACATATAGATTAAAATATCTGATTGGTTCAAAAGAGAGCATATATATAGGCAAATCAAAAGAGGAGAGGGCAATTAAGAAATCGATATATTAATTAAAGAGAGAAATAAAAAAGAATTAGAAAACAAAAAGAGAATTATGAGGTTAAAGTTCAAGAGAATGAAGACTAACCCAAAAGGATTCTTTCAGAATACAGAAGTTAAATCAGGGACAAGAATAAGGCCCACTCAAAAGTTCCTCGGGTCAGGCTCACGACAGTGATAAGGAAATGGGTAGAATTTTTAACACATCTTCCTCTCAGGTTTTTACAAACAGGAGGATACCAGCGATATTCCAGTAATAATAAATTAAGTAAACAGGACGATAATAAACTTTGGCACTATTAAGGGTCACAAGTGACATGGTCCTTAAGGGAAATAGAAAATTAAACCAACAAATCCCCAGGCCTGAGAACTGTATGCAAGGGTTCTAAAGGAATGGTAAAAGAGGCTTTAGCAACACCTTTGGCTAATCTTTTCAACATATCACACAAACTGGCAGGTCCAGATAAGTGGAAAATGCAAATGTGATACCTATTTGATTTATGGTGTCAGGTCCTTACTTCGAACTATGAACCAATAAGCTAACCTCATATGGAAAATTTATGGAAACAATAATTGCCGAGGCAGTTCGTAGCCACCTTGAAAAGCATAAATAATCAACGATCTCAGCATGGTTTTACAAAGGGGCGTTCCTGCCTTTACGAATTTATAACTTTTTTCAATAAGTTATTGAGGAGGTAGATCATGGTAATGAATATGATATTGTGTATATGGACTTCAGTAAGGCTTTGACAGGGTCCCACATCAGAGACTATTGAGGAAAATTAAAGCACATGGAATAGGAGGAGAAATTTTTTTCCTGGATGAGGCATGGTTGACAAATAGGCAGCAGAAGTTTGCATAAATGGGGAGAAACAGAGTGGGGAAGCGTCACGAGCAATGTTCCACAGGGGTCAGTGTTGGGCCCCCTGCTGTTCACAATCTACATAAACGACATAGATGAGGGCATAAAGACGACATCGGCAAGTTTGCCGATGACACAAAATAGGCCGTCGAAATTCATTCTGATGAGGGACATTGAAGCACTCAGGAGATTTGAATAGAACTGATGAGAGTGGTCGGAGAAGTGCAGATGCAGTTAATATAGACAAATGCAAAGTTCTAAATGTTGGAGCAAGACAAAAACCATGCCACATATATACTAAATAATGTAGATCTTAATATTACGGATTGCGAAAAAAGATTTAGGAGTTCTGGTTAGCAGGTAATCTGAAACTCAAGACAACAGTGCATATGTTCAGCATAAAGCTAATAGAATCCTTGGCTTCATATCAAGAAGCATAAAATAATAGGATTCCTCAGGTTGTCTTCAACTCTATACATCCTTGGTTACCTTCATTTAGATTATCTGCACAGTTTTGGTCAATTACCGTATTACAGAATGGATAAAATTCTCTGGAAAATGTACAAAGGAGGCTGACAAAGTTGATCCATGTATCAGTAAACCTTCCTATCTGAGAGTTTTATCTGGAGAGACTTCGGTGGCTACCGCCCCCGCGCCCGGTCTGTGACCCAGGCCTCCTTAGTTCAGTGTCCCAGGATGCGACCCACACCAGTCGACTAACACCCAGGTACCCCCATTTTAACTGATGGGAACATAGACAACAGGTGGAAAGAGAAAAACACGTCCAATGTATTTTCTACTCTGGCTGGGAATCGAACCCAGGCCCTCACCGTGTGAAGCGAGAGCGTTAACCACCAGGCCACCAGATAGACTAAGGGCCCTGAAACTGCACTCTCTAGAAAGACGTAGAATTAGGGGGGATATGATTGAGGTGTATAAATGGAAGACAGGAATAAATAAAGGGGATGTAAATAGTGTGCTGAAAATATCTAGCCTAGACAGGACTCGCAGCAATGGTTTTAAGTTGGAAAAATTCAGATTCAGGAAGGATATAGGAAAGTACTGGTTTGGTAATAGAGTTGTGGATGAGTGGAACAAACTCCCAAGTACCGTTATAGAGGCCAGAACGTTGTGTAGCTTTAAAAATAGGTTGGATAAATACATGAGTAGATTGGTGGGTGTGAAGTAGACCTGATAGCTTGTGCTACCATGTCGGTTGCCGTGTTCCTCCCTTAAGTCAATGTGACCTGACTGACTAGGTTGGGTGCATTGGCCTTAAGCCGGTAGGATACATTGGGACCTGCTCGCATGGGCCAGAGGCCTTCCTTGCAGTGTTCCTTTCCTTCGTTCTTATGTTCTTATGTGACCTCATACACATACGTTGACACTCATAACACAATATGTGACACTCATACACAATATGTGAACTCATACACAATAAGTGAACTCATACACAATATTGATAGCTCATACACAATATGTGACACTCATACACAATATGTGACACTCATACACAATATGTGACACTCATACACAATATGTGACACTGCATACACAATAATGTGATACTCTACACAATTATGTGATACTCATACACAATATGTGACACTCATAACACAATAATGTGACACTCATACACAATATGTTGATACTCATAACACAATATGTATACTCATACACAATATGTGATACTCATTACACAATATGTGACACCATACACAATATGTGATACTCATACACAATATGTGACACTCATAACACAAATATGTGACACTTCATAACACAATATGTTTATTACCTCTACTGCTTAATAATTGTCTGACTAAAAAATCTTATTGGCTGATACATCATATGAATGGATGGATGGGTTTATTTGCATTTAGATTTATAGGTGCACATTTTGATGGATTCTGATATCCGGGTGGAAAGATTGCGTCTGTTACTGTCTCAGTGAGTTTCGTTTCTGTGACTGCTATGATGTCTGCGGACGTCTCATTGATTCTTTCATGCCACGCCTCACATATATTTGTTATTCCATCCGCTTTCGTATACCAAACCTTCAACTTTTCTAAAACTGTGGTCAGGGGAGAATGGTGGGGTTGGGGGACCGGGAACCCTGGCAGGGGCCTAGGGGGGGGGTGCAGTAGGGGTGGGGTTTGCGATGAGGGAGGTGGGGCAGAGGGAACAGTGTGTGGGTTTTGGTTTACATTGTTCAATTGCATTCTGGTTGTCATGGTTGGATTCCCTCTGTGGGTGTTTCTAGAGGAGGGTGTGTTTGCTCTTCCACCTGGATAAGATAAGATAAGATTTCGTTCGGATTTTTAACCCCGGAGGGTTAGCCACCCAGGATAACCCAAGAAAGTCAGTGCGTCATCGAGGACTGTCTAACTTATTTCCATTGGGGTCCTTAATCTTGTCCCCCAGGATGCGACCCACACCAGTCGACTAACACCCAGGTACCTATTTGCTTCTAGGTGAACAGGACAACAGGTGTAAGGAAACGTGTCGAAATGTTTCCACCCAGCCGGGAATCGAACCCGGGCCCTCCGTGTGTGAAGCGGGAGCTTCAGCCACCAGGCCACCGGGCCACCTAATTTGGGTAATTTTGGGTTCTCCTGCTCATTGCCGTGTGTGTGTGTGTGTGTGTGTGTGTGTGTGTGTGTGTGTGTGTGTGTGTGTGGTGTGGGTGTGTGTGTGTGTGTGTGGTCTGTGTGTCTTGTGTGTGTGTCCTGTGTGTGTGTCTGTGTGTGCGTGTGTTGTGTGTGGTGTGTGTCTGTCTGTCTGTCTGTGTACTCACCTATTTGTACTCACCTATTTGTGGTTGCAGGGGTCATCAGCAGCTCCTGGCCCCGCCTCTTCGCATATCTTGATGCTACTAAGGTCTTCTCTTCCCTGCTACCCAATGAGCTCTATCATACCTCGCCTAAAACTATGTATGGTTCCTGCCTCCACTACATCACTTTCTAGGCTATTCCATGGCCTGACTACTCTATGACTGAAGAAATACTTCCTAACATCCCTTTGATTCATCTGAGTCTTCAACTTCCAATTGTGACCTCTTGTGTCTGTGTCCCCTCCCTGGAACATCCCGTCTTTGTCCACCTCGTCTATTCCGCGCAGTATTTTATATGTCGTTATCATGTCTCCCCTGACCCTCCTGTCCTCCAGTGTCGTCAGGCCGATTTCCCTCAACCTTTCTTCATAGGACAATCCCCGTGTTTGTGTCTGTGTGTGTTTGTGTGTGTGTGTGTGTCTGTGTTTGTGTATGTATGTGTGTGTGTGTGTGTTTGTGTGTGAAGCGATGGATTCCCTGTCAGATACTAATTATATTTTGCTCTGTGATTCATTGCCTCTATTGTCGAAATCTGGGGCTCCATGCTTTGTTTCTTTCGAAATCGGGGATATTTGCCCAAGTTCTATGTTTTGTGTTTTAAACATTGTCTTGGAATGTATATAAAATATCTGAATGACTGAAATGAGTATTGAAGATATCCTTTGAGAAAGATGAGAATATGTGAAGAAATGACAAATTTAAGAAGCCTGAGGATAAATCAGGACGTTTTATGAGTCATCTTGTGAAAGATGAAGTTTAAATAGAAATAATTATTAACGAACTGAATAATTCTCTCTCAGATGTCAGACATACACTTCTATCGTCTCTACTATAATAACAAAAAAAATTATTAGCCACCATAAATGCAAAATAAAAACTCTTGGGGATGATGAAAAAAGCTGTCATCTCGGAAGTTTTGGGCTCTTGACAAAAGAAAATTTTAGTGATGGTTTCTGTAGTCTGGTAAGTATACATTTTTTTTCCAGTTACTACATTAAATTGTGAAGTAGTGTGATTTGTGAAGGTTTATGTTGTGATGTTGGGAATGTCTTGAGAGTAAACATATGTGAGAGTAAAAATATGCTCTTGAGAATGTGCGTGACTTTGTGTCGTGGAGTTCGTGGTAACAAACATGTTAAAATGATTGAGGATTGTAGACATTCTTGCATGTGTGTAATTTAATATGATACAATATGTTTCGCCATCCAGCCTTCTTGTCTGTGCTTCAGAATCTTCACACCAACTCCAAGGCTGAGGACCTCATGTGTTGTATATAGTTCTTGCCTTCCATTCATGTCCTTGAATATTTATGATAAAGCCACTGGATGGGCGAAACGTCTACATAAAGAATACCCAGATGTTGCCACTTGAGTCTGATTTTCAAGATACCAATATGGCAGTTTATGGCATTATTGAGAAACAACGTTTTGTCTCCAGGGACTTTACTTCATCCTTGATGGATAAACAAAACTCATACAACATTTAAACCCATCCCTGATGGTAGATTACAGCCATGGTAACTTTTATTCCCTGATAGATTGATAAAGTCCCTGATGGACAAAACGTCTTCTCAGTAAAACCAGATTTTACTTGTTGTCTTATTCACGGTCAGTATATTTTGCCACTGACATACATTTGTGTGCACAAATGTATATCAGAGAACTGAATGTTTGGTGTATGTGTAGGTTGTATATATGAGATGCGTAAAATGAGAGAAAACATTGTGGAATGTGTACTCCTGCGGATCTTTGCCTTGTGAATGAAAATACAAACTACTATAACAAAAAAGAAAAACAGATTAACGGTGCACCAGCTGTTTTCACGGAGGTAGGAACAATATATAAACAAACGGGGACACGCATCCCACATACAATAAAACGTTCATAATATAAAACTTACTTAACTACATAACTGAGAATATACATTACTAATTGATTTTATTTAATGCATAAAAGAAAAGGTGGGTGAAGAGAATGGGTGGGAAGAGTGTTGCAAAAGGGGATGGCAATGAAAGAGTTGGGAGAGGCACTGCAAGAAAATTTGCCTGAAAAATAAAGAGAAAATTTTTGTTAAGAATAAACAATTAATGAAAAACTAAGGAACCGAATGGATTTTGTCCAGTTAAAAAACAGAGTAGGGGAGTTAGTAATGGGAATCTGGGAGGTATTTGGGGTAAATGGCGGGAATGTTTTGAGGAACTGTTTAATGTCGTTGAAAAAAGGGAAGGGTTGTAATATCCAAGCACTGGTCCAGGGGGGGAGTTTTGAACATGTTTTAGGGGAGTGAATAAGAGCAGAATGTGAGTGTTGGGGGAGGTGCATGACGCATTAACTTTAGAATGAAAGGGGGTGTAAAGCAGCTGAACTGACGCCTAGTCATGACAGAAATGTTAAAAGCAGGGAGGATATGTGTTAGAGTGGTTGATATTTTTGTTTATAAATGTATGAAAGAGGGGAAGGTACCTAGGGATTGGCAGAGAAGCGTGTATAGTTCATTTATATAAAGGGAAGGGGGTCAAAAGAGATTGTAAAAATTACAGGGGAATAACTTTCCTGAGTATACAAGGTAAAAAGTGTACGGTAGCCATTATTAAAGAATTGAAGGTAAGACAGAATCTAGGATTGCGGATGAGGCAAGGAGTTTTTTAAGAGTGGGTGGGGATTGTATATCAAGTGTTTTACACTGAAAGCAAATGTGAGAACAGTAATTTAGACTAATGAAACAGTAGTTTAGATAAAGATAGGGAAGTTTCATTGGCATTGCATAGTGCACCCACAACATCCAGTTTTTCAATAATATATCTGCAGCATTGTGCACCAACAACATCCAATGTGGGCAATAATCTCTGCAACATTTGTGCCCACACACATCCAGTGTGGCAATATGATCTCTGCAACATTGTGCACACAACATTTTCATGTGCAATAATCTCTGCAACATAGTGCCCACAACATTCAGTGAGCAATATATCTCTGCAACATAGTGCACCACAACATTCAGTGTGCAATATATTCTCGCAACTTGTTGACCAACAACATTCAGTGTGCACTAATCTCTGCAACATAGTGCACCACAACATTCAGTGTGGCAACGTATCTCTGCAACATAGTGCACCACAACCTCAGTGTGCAATCATAATCTCTGCAACATTGTGCACCAATACATTCAATGTGCAATATATCTCTGCAACATAGTTGCACCACAACATTCAGTGTGCAATATATCTCTGCAACATAGTGCGCCACAACATTCAGTGTGCCAATAACTCTATCTCTGCAACATATGCGCGCCACAACATTCATGTGCATTATATTCTGTGCAACATTGTGCACCACAACATTCAGTGTGTAATATATTTTAACATGAAACATCACACAGTAAATAAACAACCAGTTATGGAGACATTAACACACAGTCGTACTGGCCAGGTTGTGGCAGCCTCCACATTTTTTTTGACAAGAGATCGAATCATCCAAGCTGACAATTTATTTCCATCCCCGGAAGTTTTTATTTTGTATCTGTGGTGGTGAATGTTTTTTATGTTATTAATGAAGAGATCTGAGAAACCAATAAATGCACTGGGATGCATTTATAGTTTGGCAAAGATATATGAGAGATCTTAGTAGAGTTACAAATGTATTAAATCTTAGAATAATGATTTAGGTACTAATATGTTTGAATTAGGTTATAATATGCAAGAAAGACGGTAAACATTTATCTAAAAAAACATGGTCTTTGATAATGTTGAGTGAAGTCAACTGTAGTCTTAAAGATGCTTGATGTCACTGTACTTTGTTTAGAAGAAAATATATAAAAAGCAAGCCATCATGTAGACCAGATGTAACCATAAACACAGCTTTATTAACATATATATATATAAAATATGTAATATATATATATATTATAATATAAATATAATATATATATATATATATATATATTTATATATATATATATATATATATATAACAAAAAGTGGCATATCGGTACATGTTGTTACGTGTGTATCACCGATTTATAAGGCGAAAATCTCATCCAGCTCCCTTCAGAGCTTGAGTCGTGTGCCCAAATACAACAGCATTACCTTCTTACACACACATTCATACTTAATTTGAAGTTCAGTATGTATATATGTAGGCATTTGCCCATTGAATCCATCTGCGATCTTTAAACTCATATACGAACACGAGAAACAGAGATTATTGTATTTTTTTTTTTAGTTTTCATGGAGGAGATTTCAGAAATTCCGCATTGACATTCATCAACACACAGTAACATGAACCCTCATACACAATATGTGACACTTACATACATCAATAGTGCACATACACAATATGTGACACTCATAACACAACCATGTGATACTCATACACAATAAGTGACCCTCATACACAATATGTGACTCATACACAATATGTGACACTCAACACAACATGTGACACTCAACAAACAATATTGAGACACCATACACAATTATATATGTGACACTCATACACAATATGTGACACTCATACACAATATGTGACACTCTTACACAATATGTGACACTCATACACAATATGTGACACTCATACACAATATGTGACACTCATAACACAATATGTGACACTCATACACCAATATGTACACTCATACACAATATGTGACTCATATAACACAATTTGATCAACTCATCATATCACAACATGGTGACACTCATACACAATATTGACACTCATGGTACACAATATGTGGACACTCATACACAATATTGTGGAAACTCATACACAAATGTGACACTCATACACAATATGTGACACTCGTTCATACACAATATTGTGACACTCATACACATATTGACACTCATAAACACAATATGTGACACTCATACACATTGTGACCACTCATAAACACAATATGCGACCACTCATACACATAGTGACACTCAACAAATATGATGCACCCATACACAATATGCGACAACTCATAACAATATGGCGACACTCATAACACAATATGTACACTCATACACAATATGTGCACTCATACACAATATGCGACACTCATACACAAATATGCGACACTCCATACACAATATTGCACTCATACACAATAATTTGACACTCATACCAATAATGCGACACTCATACACGAACAATATGCGACCACTCATACACATATATGCGACACTCATACACCATATGCGCGACACTCATACACAATATGCGACACTCCATACCACAATATTGTGGACACTCATACACAATATGTGACACTCATACACCAATATGGACACTACTTTACTCAATGTGACACTCATACACAATATGTTGATCACTCATACACAAATTGACACTCATACACAATATGTGACACTCATACACAATATGTGACACTCATACACAATATGCGACACTCATACACAATATGTGACACTCATACACATATGTGACACTCATACACAAATATGCTACACTCATACACAATATGCGACAACTCATACACAATATGTGACACTCATGTACACAATATTGACACTCATACACAATATGCGACACCATACACAATATTGCGACACTCTTACACAATATGTAGACACTCATACACAATATTGTGACACTCATAACACAAATGCGACACTCATACACAATATGCGACACTCATACACAATATGCGACACTCATACACAATATGCGACACTCATACACAATATGTGACACTCAAACACAATAGTACACTCATACACAAATGTGACCACTCATACACAATATGCGACACTCATACACAAAAGTGACACACATACACATATTGACACTCATACACAATATGTGCACTCAATACACAATATGCGACACTCATACACAATAATGCGACACTCATACACCAATATGTGACACTTATACACAATAGTGACACTCATACCAATATATGGCACTCATACCAATATGTGACACTCATACACAATAATGTGATACTCATACACAATATGCAACTCATACACAATATGTGACATACTCAACACACTATGTGACACTCATACACAATTGTGACACTCATCACAATATGTGACACTCATACACCAATATTGACACTCATACACAATATGTGACCTCATACACAATATGTTGACACTCATACACAATATTTAATACTCATACACAATGAATGTAATACTCAAACACAATTTGTGACACTCATACACAAAATATAAATGTGACACTAATACACAATATGTGACACTCCATCCCAATATGTGACATACACAATATGTGACACTCATACACATATGTGAACTCATAAACAATATTTAATACTCCATACACAATATTGACACTCATACACACTATGTGACACTCATACACAATATGTAATACTCATACACAATGATGTGACCACTCCATACACAATATGTGAACACTAATACACAATATGTGACACTCATCCACAATATGTGACATAACCACAATATGTGACACTAATACACAAATATGTGACACTTCATACACAAAAGTAATACTCATACACAATTGAGACACTCATTACACAAATTGACACTCACACACAATATTGGGACTCTCATACACAATATGTGACACTCCATACACAATATGTGACACTCAACACAATATTTACACGCATACACAATATGTGACACTCTACACAATATGTGACACTCATCACAATATTGAATACTCAAAACACAATATGTGACACTCATACACAAAAGTGACACTCATGACACAATATGTACACTCTACACAATATTGACACTCTCATACACAATATGTGACACTCATACACAATATGTAATACTCATACACAATATGTGACACTCAACACAATACGTGACACGTCCATACACAATATTTGACAACTCATACACAATATGTACACTCATACAACAATATGGATACTCATACACAATTATGTAATACTCATACCAATATGTGGAACACCATCCACAATATTGACATACACAATATGTAATACTCATACACAATATGTGACACTCATACACAATATGTGATAGCTCATACACAATGTTGACACTCATACACATATGTGATACTCATACACAATATGTGACACTCATACACAATATGTGATTACTCATACACAATATGTGACACTCATACACAATATGTGACACCACACACAATTTGTTGACACTCACACGCAATATGTGACACTCATACACAATATGTATATTCATGCACAATTATGTGACACCAATACACAATAGTGATACTCATACACAATATGTGACACTCATACACAATATGTAATACTCATACACAATATTTACACGTCATACCAATATGGGACACTCATACACAATATGTTGACAACTCATACACAATATGTGATACTCATACACAATATGGGACACTCATACACAATATGTAATACTCATACACAATATGTGGACACTCTACACAATATGTAATACTCATAGCACAATATGTGACACTGCATACACAATATGCGACACTCATACACAATATGCGACACTCATACACAATATGTGACACTCATACACAATATGGACACTCATACACAATATGCGACACTTCATACACAATAGCGAGCACTCAATACACAATATGTGACACTCATACACAATATTGACACTTCATACACAATATGCGATCACCATACACAATATGCACATCATACACAATATGTTGACACCATACACAATATATGTGACACTCATACACAATATGGCGACACTCATACACAATATGAACACTCATCACAATATGCGACACTCATACACAATATCCGACACTCATAGCACATATGCGACACTCATAAACAATATGTGACACTCATAACACAAATGTGACACATACACAATATGCGACACTCATACACAATAGTGACACCATACACAATATGTGACACTCATACACAATATGTGACACTCATACCCAATATGCTACTACTCATCACAAATATGCGACACTCTATACACAATATGAGAAACTTATACGACAATAATGTGACACTCATACACAATATGCGACACTCATACACAATATGTGAAACTTATACACAATATGTACACTCATACACAATTATGTTGACACCTCATACACAATAGTGACACTCATACACAATATGTGACACTCATAACACAATATATAGCACTCATACACAAATGTGAACACTCATACACAATATGTGATACTCATACACAATATGTAATACTCATATTAACACAATATGTGATACTCATACACAATAATGTGCACTCATACACAATATGTACACTCATACACAATATATGGCACTCTATACACAATATGTGACACTCATACACATTATGTGACACTCATACACAATATGTGACACTCTTACACAATATGTGACACTCATACACAATATGTGACACTCATACACAATATGTGACACTCATACACAATATGTGACACTCCAATACACAACATGTGACACTCAGACTCAATATGTGACACTCCATACACAATATGTATACTCATACAAATATGTAAATACTCCATACACAATAAGTGACCACTCATACACTATATGGTGACACTAATACACTATATGTGGGACACTCATCCCAATTATGTGACATACACAATATGTGTCATTCAAAACACAATATGTGACACTCATACACAATATGTAATACTCATACACATTATGTGACACTCATACACAATATGTGACACTTATACACAATATGTAATACTCATACACAATATGTGACACTCATACACAATATGTAATACTCATACACAATATGTGACACTCATACACAATATGTGATACTCATACAGAATATGTGACACTCATACACAATATGTGATACTCATACACAATATGTGACACTCATACACAATATGTGACACTCATACACAATATGTGACACTCACACACAATATGTGACACTCATACACAATATGTGACACTCATACACAATATGTAATACTCATACACAATATGTGACACTCATACACAATATGTAATACTCATACACATTATGTGACACTCATACACAATATGTGACACTCATACACAATATGTGATACTCATACACAATAATGTGATACTCATACAACAATATGTGACACTCATACACAATATGTTATACTCACACACAATATGTGACACTCATACACAATATGTGATACTCATACACAATATGTGACACATCATTACACAATATGTGAACACTCATACACAATATGTAATACTCATACACAATATGTGACACTCCATACACCATATGAATACTCATACACATTATGTGACACTCATACACAATATGTACACTCTACACAAATGTGATCTCATACTCAATATGTATACTCATACACAATATGTACACTCATACCACAATATGTGACACTCATGACACAATATGTGACACTCATTACACAATATTGATACTCATACACAATATGTGACACTCATGCACAATATGTGACACACATACACAATATGTGACACTCATGCACAATATGTGATACTCATACACAATATGTAATACTCATACACAATATGTGACACTCATACACAAATTGACATACTCATACACAATATTAATACTCATACACACTATGTAATACTCATACACAATATGTGAACTCATAATACACAATATTACCAACTCATACACAAAATGTGACACTCATACACAATATGTGACACTCATTCACAATATGTAATACTCATACACAATATGTGACACTCATACACAATATGTGACACTCATACACAATATGTAATACTCATACACAATATTAATACTCATACACAATATGTGGACACTCATACACATATGGGGTGAAATTTTTTTTTTTACCTTTTCCTACACAATATGTGACACTCATACACAATATGTGATACTCATACACAATATGTGACACTCATACACAATATGTGATACTCATACACAATATGTGACACTCATACACAATATGTGACACTCACACACAATATGTGACACACGCAATATGTGACACTCATACACAATATGTGATATTCATGCACAATATGTGACACTCATACACAATATGTGATACTCATACACAATATGTGACACTCATACACAATATGTAATACTCATTACACAATATGTGATACCATACACAATATGTGAACTCATACACAATATGTTGCTACTCATACACATTATGTAATACTCATACACAATATGTTAACACTCATACATAATATGTGACACTCTACTCAATATTTGACACTCATACCAAATGTTAATACTCATCCACAATATGTGATACTCATACACAATATTGATCCTCATACACAATATGTGATACTCATACACAATATGGGTGACACACATACACAAATATGTGATACCAATACACAAAATGTGACACTCATACACAATATGTTTATACTCAACACAATATGTAATACTCATACACAATATGTGACACTCATACAAAATATGTGATACTCATACACAATATGTGACACTCATACACAATATGTGACACCTCATAACAAATGTGACACTTGATAACACAATATGTGACACTCTAACACAATATGTTTATACTCATACACAATATGTGACAACTCATACACAATATGTAATTACCATACACAATATGTGACCACTCATACACAATATGTGACACTCATAACAATATGTAATACTCAATACCACAATATGGTGATACTCCCCATACACATATTGACACGCATACACAATATGTGACCTCATACACCAATATGTGATACTCCTACACTAATAATGTGACACTCATACACAATAGTGACCACTCATACACAATATGTGACACTCATACACAATATGTTGATTACCAAACACAATATGTGATACTCTACACAATATTTGACCACTCATACACAATATGTGACACTCATACACAATTGCAACACTCATACACAATATGAGACACTATCATACACAATTATGTGACACTCCACACACATATGTGACCTCATACATCAATATGTGTTTTACTCATACCAATATTGCACTGCATACACAAATATGTGATATTCATACACAATATTTGACACTCCATACACAATATGTTATACTCATACACAATATGTGATACTCATAACACATATGTGACACTCATACTACAATGTGACACTCATACAAATATGTGACACTCATAACAACAATATGTTGACACTCATGCACAATATGTGAAACTCATACACAATATTGACACTCATACACAATAATGTTGGATACTCATACACAATATGTGACACTCATACACAATATGTGATACTCATACACAATACGGTGATACTATAGCACACTTATGTGACACTCATACAACAATATGTGACACTCAACACAATATTGACACTCTACACAATATGTGACACTCATACACAATA
Source organism: Cherax quadricarinatus (assembly GCF_026875155.1). Classification (NCBI taxonomy): domain Eukaryota; kingdom Metazoa; phylum Arthropoda; class Malacostraca; order Decapoda; family Parastacidae; genus Cherax; species Cherax quadricarinatus. The sequence continues at coordinate 22,939,719 of NC_069488.1, read as the reverse complement.
TGGTGACACTCATACACAAATTGATACTCCATACACAATATGTGACACTCATACACAAAATGTGACACTCATTACACAATATTGATACACCATACACAATATGTTGACACTCATACACAATATGTGACACTCATAACACAATATGGTGAACACTCATACACAAATGTGACACTCATTAACAATATGTGACACTCATACACATAAGTGATACTCTATATAATACACAATATGTGACACTCATACACAATAATATGTGACACTTCATACACAATATTGACACTCATACACAATATGGTGACACTCATACACAATATGTGAAACTCCACACAATACGTGATAGCTCAAACACACTATGTGACACCTCATACACAATACGTGGATACTCATACACACTATGTGACACTCAACACAATATGTGGGACACTCATACACAATATGTGACATTCATACACAATATGTACACTCATACACAATAATGTGACACTCATACACAATATGTGATACTCATACACAATATGAGCACTCATACACAATTATTTGACACTCAACACAATAATGTGACACTCATACTACAATAATGTACACTCATACACAATATGTGACACTCATACATACCAAAATATGTGACACTCATACACAATACGTGATACTCATACACACTATGTGACACTCATACACAATATGTGACACTCATACACAATATGTGATACTCATACACAATATGTGACACTCATACACAATATGTGACACTCATACACAATATGTGATACTCATACTCATACAATGGAGCAATTTGACAGGAAATTTAGAGTCAGGTGACTCTCTTGATACGATCCAGGATTGTTTTTTAAAACAGTTTGTGACAGAGCCAACTAGGGGAAATAACCTCCTTGACTTGGTTCTTGCCAGTAGGGAAACACTAATTAATAATATTGAGGTTAATGATGAACTTGGGGAAAGTGATCACAAATCACTCAGTTTTAATATAACTTGGAATTCCCCTAATAATAGCAATCAAGTCTCCGTCCCTGATTTTCGCTTGGCTGATTTCATAGGACGGAAAAATTACTTAGGTGGGCTGAACTTGATGAACCTGACTAAGGGTCAGGTAGGTGGTGATGGTTGCCGATATGATGCTTTCCAGGGCATAGTTCCTAGCTGCTCGTCAAATTTATGCTTCCAAAATAGGAAAATCAGATCAAACAAAAATGATCCTAAAAGAATGGATTGAACATATAGATTAAAATATCTGATTGGTTCAAAAGAGAGCATATATATAGGCAAATCAAAAGAGGAGAGGGCAATTAAGAAATCGATATATTAATTAAAGAGAGAAATAAAAAAGAATTAGAAAACAAAAAGAGAATTATGAGGTTAAAGTTCAAGAGAATGAAGACTAACCCAAAAGGATTCTTTCAGAATACAGAAGTTAAATCAGGGACAAGAATAAGGCCCACTCAAAAGTTCCTCGGGTCAGGCTCACGACAGTGATAAGGAAATGGGTAGAATTTTTAACACATCTTCCTCTCAGGTTTTTACAAACAGGAGGATACCAGCGATATTCCAGTAATAATAAATTAAGTAAACAGGACGATAATAAACTTTGGCACTATTAAGGGTCACAAGTGACATGGTCCTTAAGGGAAATAGAAAATTAAACCAACAAATCCCCAGGCCTGAGAACTGTATGCAAGGGTTCTAAAGGAATGGTAAAAGAGGCTTTAGCAACACCTTTGGCTAATCTTTTCAACATATCACACAAACTGGCAGGTCCAGATAAGTGGAAAATGCAAATGTGATACCTATTTGATTTATGGTGTCAGGTCCTTACTTCGAACTATGAACCAATAAGCTAACCTCATATGGAAAATTTATGGAAACAATAATTGCCGAGGCAGTTCGTAGCCACCTTGAAAAGCATAAATAATCAACGATCTCAGCATGGTTTTACAAAGGGGCGTTCCTGCCTTTACGAATTTATAACTTTTTTCAATAAGTTATTGAGGAGGTAGATCATGGTAATGAATATGATATTGTGTATATGGACTTCAGTAAGGCTTTGACAGGGTCCCACATCAGAGACTATTGAGGAAAATTAAAGCACATGGAATAGGAGGAGAAATTTTTTTCCTGGATGAGGCATGGTTGACAAATAGGCAGCAGAAGTTTGCATAAATGGGGAGAAACAGAGTGGGGAAGCGTCACGAGCAATGTTCCACAGGGGTCAGTGTTGGGCCCCCTGCTGTTCACAATCTACATAAACGACATAGATGAGGGCATAAAGACGACATCGGCAAGTTTGCCGATGACACAAAATAGGCCGTCGAAATTCATTCTGATGAGGGACATTGAAGCACTCAGGAGATTTGAATAGAACTGATGAGAGTGGTCGGAGAAGTGCAGATGCAGTTAATATAGACAAATGCAAAGTTCTAAATGTTGGAGCAAGACAAAAACCATGCCACATATATACTAAATAATGTAGATCTTAATATTACGGATTGCGAAAAAAGATTTAGGAGTTCTGGTTAGCAGGTAATCTGAAACTCAAGACAACAGTGCATATGTTCAGCATAAAGCTAATAGAATCCTTGGCTTCATATCAAGAAGCATAAAATAATAGGATTCCTCAGGTTGTCTTCAACTCTATACATCCTTGGTTACCTTCATTTAGATTATCTGCACAGTTTTGGTCAATTACCGTATTACAGAATGGATAAAATTCTCTGGAAAATGTACAAAGGAGGCTGACAAAGTTGATCCATGTATCAGTAAACCTTCCTATCTGAGAGTTTTATCTGGAGAGACTTCGGTGGCTACCGCCCCCGCGCCCGGTCTGTGACCCAGGCCTCCTTAGTTCAGTGTCCCAGGATGCGACCCACACCAGTCGACTAACACCCAGGTACCCCCATTTTAACTGATGGGAACATAGACAACAGGTGGAAAGAGAAAAACACGTCCAATGTATTTTCTACTCTGGCTGGGAATCGAACCCAGGCCCTCACCGTGTGAAGCGAGAGCGTTAACCACCAGGCCACCAGATAGACTAAGGGCCCTGAAACTGCACTCTCTAGAAAGACGTAGAATTAGGGGGGATATGATTGAAGGTGTAATAAATGGAAGACATGAATAAATAAAGGGGATGTAAATAGTGTGCTGAAAATATCTAGCTAGAACAGGACTCGCAGCAATGGTTTTTAAGTTGGAAAAATTCAGATTCAGGAAGGATATAGGAAAGTACTGGTTTGGTAATAGAGTTGTGGATGAGTGGAACAAACTCCCAAGTACCGTTATAGAGGCCAGAACGTTGTTAGCTTTAAAAATAGGTGGATAAATACATGAGTAGATTGGTGGGTGTGAGTTAGACCTGATAGCTTGTGCTACCAGGTCGGTTGCCGTGTTCCTCCCTTAAGTCAATGTGACCTGACCTGACTAGGTTGGGTGCATTGGCTTAAGCCGGTAGGAGACTTGGACCTGCCTCGCATGGGCCAGTAGGCCTTCCTTGCAGTGTTCCTTTCCTTCGTTCTTATGTTCTTATGTGACACTCATACACATACGTTGACACTCATAACACAATATGTGACACTCATACACAATATGTGAACTCATACACAATAAGTGAACTCATACACAATATTGATAGCTCATACACAATATGTGACACTCATACACAATATGTGACACTCATACACAATATGTGACACTCATACACAATATGTGACACTCATACACAATATGTGATACTCATACACAATATGTGATACTCATACACAATATGTGACACTCATACACAATATGTGACACTCATACACAATATGTGATACTCATACACAATATGTATACTCATTACACAATATGTGATACTCATACACAATATGTGACACTCATACACAATATGTGATACTCATACACAATATGTGACACTCATACACAATATGTGACACTCATACACAATATGTGACACTCATACACAATATGTGACACTCATACACAATATGTGACACTCATACACAATATGTGACACTCATACACAATATGTGACACTCATACACAATATGTGACACTCATACACAATACGTAAACATTACACTCCGTCTTACAAAATAACATGTACACATTAACTTCATTAACACAGTAATATGTACAGATGACATTCATTAACACACAGTAACATGTACACATGACACCCATACACAATAACATGTACACATGACATTACACAATAACACGTAAGCATCACATTCATTCATACACAAGAATATGTACACATGACACAGTCCTCCACTAGTGTCACAAACGTGTCCCGTCTTAATATATTTACATGTTTCACAAACAATGTGGTCAAAATACCGTAAACCAGCGTATAAATGTATGTGAAAATACTTATATATGTGTATGTTTGTGCGCTTGTTAGTCTTTCAATGTCATATGAAAAGACCAATAAAAAATAATACAGTTTTAATGGAGGTGGAAAAGTTCTTCAACACTTGGACATTCATCCATATAAAATAAAACACTCACAAATACTTTTTAACTGCAAAATAAGCAAATAATACTCGTACTAAGTATAAAGTCAAAGTGTAACATAAAAGGAATTCCAAAATTTATACTTACTAGCCTCTCCTGGGTAGCCGAGCTGTGTGCGAGCTTCGTCGCGTCCAGCTGACCTGGAAATATAAACACATATGCAGTATAATGTGATCCTTTATTGACTACGTTTCGCCCACACAGTCAATACAGGATCACATTATACTGCATATGTGTTTATATTTCCATTGTGTCGGTATTTTATACCATTTATTTCCAGCTGACCTACTGTTCCAGGCTGTCTTGGTGGGTGTAATTACTGGACGCAGGTTTCTGTGTGTCCTCTCCAGTAATTCCACCCACCTGGACAGTCTCTACCGTAGACCAGCTAGACAAGACCAAGTTTCCATCCAGCAAGGTCACTGGGGCTGGCAACCGCTGACTCTGGGGAACTGGGGAAGGAAGTCCACCTGAGGTGACATAAGTGGACTCCTGGAGAAACTGATCCGGGGAAGGCACCGCCGACCTTAGGTAAGTGGGGAAGGGGAGACATCCGGGAGGAACGGATGGATTCCTGGATACATGAACTTGGGGAAGGTTGTTGTTGAGGCTGACCTTGGGTAAGTGGGGAAGGGGAGACATCTGGCGGTAGACGGATTGATTCCTGAATACATGAACCTGAGGAAGGCAAGAAAACCGTTGACTTTAGGGAAGTGGGGAAGGGAGTCCACTGAAGGTGACAAGTGGATTCCTGGAGACACTGATCCGGGGAAGGCACCGCTGACTTTAGGTAAGTGGGGAAGGGAAGACATCTGGGAGCGAACGGATGGATTCCTGGATATATAAACTTGGAGAAGGTTGTTGTTGAGGCTGACCTTGGGTAAGTGGAGAAGGGGAGACATCCAGGAGCGAACGGATGGATTCCTGGAAACATGAACCTGGGGAAGGCATGAATATCACTTGTTGAGGCTGACCTTGGGTAAGTG
>NC_069488.1:22923094-22933706 GCF_026875155.1 Cherax quadricarinatus | reverse complement strand
CGTCCCATTTCCACCTGACGTTAGTATATAAGCGTCAGGCGCCTTGCTTCTGCTTCAGAATCTCCACGACTACGGTGCTCTTCGCACCAACTCCAAGGCTGAAGGACTGATTACCTCATTTTCTGTACATAGTTCTACTGTCTTCAAGTTATGTCCTGGAATTTGTATTGATAAAGCCACTGGATGGCGAAACGTCTACAATAAAGATACCCAGATGTTACACATGTGTCTTAATCACATCTCAGGATTAAAGCACCTGCATTCTGCTTCAAGACAACACTTCGCCTTCCAGCACTTTCTGTCATATATAGGCCTACACACCCCTTTATACCTGTCCAGCTTTCCATATCTCTACGGCAAGTCCAGAAACATCTTTCTCATTTAAGTTCATTGCTTGTAGCTGTATTTAGCTTTGTACACGATACTTGTTTTCTTTTTTACCACATATTCTATAATCAATCAATACCCTTTACGTTGTTTCCTAGATTATCCCCACTTGAACCACATACATTCCTACTAGCCATTCTGACTTTAGGATTTCTGTTTGTTGTATATGTGGGTCGGTGTGGTTTAGAGTTGGGGAAGGCGAGTGTTTTGAGTGGGTGGTAGGTGAACGTCAGTGATCTCACCTCCTTGGTCATCTATCTTGAAGAATAAGATTAATCTTCAACCATTGTCTGAGAGTCTTGCGAGCCTCAGTAGGTTGGCACTGTGCCTGTCCATAGAGGATCATTAGTTTGGTATTCGCTTTTCTTACTACATTATTCACTATCAAGGACTGTTCACCTATTCCTTGTATTCACATTCAGGGTGGCTGGAGTGGGAATAACACCACCGTGGCTACTGTCAGGGTGACTGGAGTGGGAATAACACCACCGTGACTACTGTCAGGGTGGCTGGAGTGGGAATAACACCACCGTGACTACTGTCAGGGTGGCTGGAGTGGGAATAACACCACCGTGACTACTATCAGGGTGGCTGCAGTGGGAATAACACCACCATGACTACTGTCAGGGTGGCTGGAGTGGGAATAACACCACCGTGACTACTACCAGGGTGGCTGGAGTGGGAATAACACCACCATGACTACTGTTGATGTAGTCACAATTATAATAATTATTATTATTTGCGACCACTATCGGCCTCTGATTATCTCTGAGTTACCAGACCTTGCCACGTGGAGGCCAGTGGTTCGTCTTTAAGGTCCACCTCCCCCCCCCCTCGCCTTCCCCAGGTTCATGTGTCCAGGAATCCATCCGTGGGACCCCGAATGTCTCCCCTTCCTCACTTCCCTAAGGTCAGCCTCGCCTCTCTCTCTCTCTCTCTCTTCTCTCTCTCTCTCTCTCTCTCTCTGCATTCCAGTCTCGGCCTTCCCCAGGTTCGTGTATCCAGGAATCCATCCGTCCGCCTCCGGATGTTTTCCCTTCCTCACTTCCCGAAGGTCAGCCTCACCAACCTGTATCCTTGCCTTCCCCAGGTTCATGTTTCCAAGAATCCATCCGTTCGCTTCTGGATGTCTTCCCTTCCCCAAGTTTATGTATCCAAGAATCCATCCGTTCGCTCCCAGATGTCTCCCCTTCCCCACTTACCCAAGGTCAGCCTCAACAAGTGATATTCATGCCTTCCCCAGGTTCATGTTTCCAGGAATCCATCCGTTCACTCCCGGATGTCTCCCCTTCTCCACTTACCCAAGGTCAGCCTCATCAACTAAAAGTTCCCCTAAGGATATGTATCAGGAATCATGATCGGTCGCTCCCAGATGTCTTCCCCTTCCCCACTTACTAAAGTCAGCGAGTTTTGTCTTCCCCTGATCAAGTGTGCTCAGGAATCCAATTGTCACTTGCAGTGGACTCCCTTCCCCATTCCCTAAGTCAGCGGTTTTTCTTTGCCCTTTCCCCAGGTTCAAGTATCCAGAATCAATCGTCTACCGACAGATGTCTCCCCTTCCCCCACTTATCCCATGGTCAGCTGTCACAACAACCTTCCCCAAGTTCCATGTCATCCAGGAATCCATCCGTTCGCTCCCGGATGTCTCCCCTTCTCCACTTACCTAGGTCTGGCAGCGTGCTTCACAGGATCAGTTTCTCCAAGGAGTCCACTTATGTCACCTCAGGTGGACTTTCTTCCCCATTCCCCTGGAGTCATGCGGTTGGCCCCCCCCAGTGACCTTGTTGGGGTGGAAAACTTGAGTCTTGTCTAGCTGGTGTACGGTTAGGATGTCAGGTGGGTGGAATTACTGGAGAGGACCACGAAACCTGCGTCCAGTAATTACACCCACCAGACAGCATGGACTAACAGTAGGTCAGTGGACGCGTCGAAGCTCGACACAGTCTCGGCTACACCAGGATGAGGCTTAGTAAGTATAAATTTTGGAATTCCTTTTATGTTACACTTTTGACTTTCTATACTTGTACTGTAGTATTATTTGCTTATTTAGCAGTTAAAGTATTTGTGAGTGTTTATTTTATAGGATGACATGTCCAAGTGATTGAAGAACTTTTCCAACCTCCATCAAAATGTATTATTTTTTATTGGTCTTTGATATGACATTGGAAAGGTAGAACCCCCAGCCGCCCCCCCCCAACCATACACAATATAATAAGTATTTTCACATACATTTATACGCTGGTTTACGAATTTTGGACGACAATTGTTTGTGAAACATGTAATTATTATAAGACGGACACGTTGTGACACTAGTGGGGGGGGGATAAAAAAAAGACTCGTGAGTCATGTGTACATATTTCTTGTGTATGAATGATGTAATGCTTACGTGTTATTGTGGTAATGCATTGTGTACATGGTATAGGCTGAGTATGGAGTGTATGTGTACATAGTTTACTGTGTGTTAATGAATTTCATCTGTACATTGTACTGTGTTAATGACCGTTCATGTGTACATGTTATTTTGTAAGTCTCGAGTGTAATGATTTAGTATTGTGTATGAGTGTCACAATTTGTGTATGAGTGTCACATAATTGTGTATGAGTGTCACATATTGTGTATGAGTGTCACATATTGTGTATGAGTGTCACCTATTGTGTATGATGACGTGTCACATTTTGTGTTGAGTGTGTCCTTATGTGGTGTGCGTGATCACAAGATATTGTGTTATGAGTAGTTAACAATTTGTGTGTGTGGTGTCACAATTGTGTGTGAGTGTCACATATTGTGTATTGAGTGTCACATATTGTGTATGAGTGTCAACATATTGTGTATGAGTGTCACATATTGTGTATGAGATTTGTTCAAATATTGGTGTGATTGAGTGTAAAGTGATTGGTGTGTGAGTGTCACATATTGTGTATGAGTGTCACATATTATGTGTTGTGAGGTGTACATATATGTGTGTGAGTGTCACATATTTGTGTATGAGTGTCACATATTGTGCTTGTGAGTGTCACATATTGTGTATATGAGTGTGTCACTATTGTGTGTTGTGTGTGTCACAATTGTGTGTGGGTGTACATATTGTGTATGAGTGTCACACTTATTGTGTGTGAGTGGTCACATATTGTGTATTGAGTGTCACATATTGTGTATGAAGTGGAATATTGTGTATGAGTTCGCATATTGTGTACAATGAGTATCACATATTGTGTATTGAGTGTCATCTCATATTGTGTAAGAGTATCACCTATTGTGTGTATGAGTGTCACATATTGGGTATGAGTTGAGCACATATTGTGTATAACATAGTGTTATCAGTGTCCCATACTTGTGTATGAAGTATTACATATTGTGTATGAGTGTTCACATATTGTGTGTGAGTGTCACATATTGTGTTGTGAGTGTTCACATTGTGTATGAGTGTCACATATTGTGTATGAGTAGTACTGTATTGTGTATGAGTGTCACTGATTTGTGTGTGCGTGTCACATCTTGTGTGTGAGTGTCACATATTGTGTTTGAGTGTCCTCGACATATTGTGTATGAGTATTTCATTACTGTGTGTATGAGTGTCACTTATTGTGTATGAGTGTCACATATTGTGTTTGCGTGTGAGTCACATATTGTGTGTGGATGTCACCATATTGGGTGTGAGTGTCCACATATTGTGATGAGTGTAATATTTTGTGTATGAGTGTCCACATTGTGTATGAGTGTCACTTATTGTGTATGAGTGTCACATATTGTGTATGTGTCTTGTCACATATTGTGTGTTGAGTGTGTCACATTGTGTGTGAGTGTCTCAGACTTATATTGTGTATGAGTGTCAAATATTGTGTATGAGTGTCACAATATTGTGTGTGAGTGTACCACCATATTGTGTTGTGAGTGTCACATATTGTGTGTGAGTGTCACATTTTGTGGTATGAGTGTCACCATAATGTGTTGAGTATCCACATATTGTGTATGAGTGTCGACATATTGTGTTAATAGAGTATCAATTTTGTGTTATGAGTATCTAATATTGCGTATATGTATCACAGGATTTGTGTATAGGTGTCGCATATTGTGTGTGAGTGTCACATAGTGTGTATGAGTATCACATATTGTTGTATGAGTGTCACATGTATTGTTGTATGAGTATCATAATATTGTGTATGAGTGTGTCACATATTTTTTTTGTGTATGAGAGTATCACATATTGTGTGTGGAGTGTCACTATTGTGTATTGTGAGTATCACATTTTGTGTATGGGCGTGTCACAAATTGGTATGAGTATCTACTATATTGTGTATTGAGTGTCACTATTGTGAGAGGTATCACAGATAATTTGTGTATGGGTGTCAACATTATATGTGTATGAGTGTCAAATAGAGTGTATGAGTGTCACTTTGTGTATGAGTGTCACATATTGTGTTGAGTGGGTACATATTGTGTATGAGTGTCACCTATGTGTATGAGTGTCAATATTGCGAATTAGTTTCACATATTGATGTATGAGTGTCAGCGCCATGTTGTGTTATGAGTGTCACATATGGTGTATGAGTGTGCATGTTTGTATGAGTGTCACATATTGTGTATGTCACATATTGTGTTATGAGGTCAATATTGTGTATGTGTGTCACAATATTGTGTCATGAGTGTCACATATTGTGTACGAGTATCACATATTGCGATATGTGTATTAACAATTGTGTATGAGTAATTACATTTGTGTTTGAGTGTCATATATTGTGTATGAGTGGTCACATTATTGTGTTGAGTATACAGTCATATTTGGGAATGTGTGTGTACTATCGGTGTATGAGTAGTAATATTGTGTATGAGTGTACTTATTGTGTATGGAGTAATGACTCATATTGTGTATGAGTATTACGTATTGTGTATGAGTGTTCACATATGTGTATGAGTGTCAAATATTGTGTACAACTTGATGTATTACATATGTGTATGAGTGTCAATTTGTTTATGAGTGGTCAAATATTGTGTATGAGAGTGTACATATTGTGTATGAGTGTTCACTCTTGTGTATGAGTGTTTCACATATTGTGTATGAGTTCACATATTGTGTTGAGTGTCAAAATATTGTGTCATGAGTGTCACATATTGTGTATGAGTGTCACATATTGCGTAATGAGTGTCACTCATATCTTAATGTGTATGAGTGGCCAAAATATTGTGATAGGAGTATTACATATTAGTGTATGAGTGTCACATATTGTGTTTATGAGGCGTCACATATTGTGTATGAGTGTCATAATTGTGTATGTAGTGCAACATATTGTGTATGATGTGTCACATATTGTGTATGAGTGTCACATATTGTGTATGGTGTCCATACACATATAGTGTATGAGTGTCACATATTGTGTATGAGTGTCACATATTGTGTATGTGGGTTCATGTTACTGTGTGAGATTGCGATGAGTGGTCCTCATATAGTGATATGAGTGTCACATATTGTGTATGATAGTGTAATATTGTGTATTAGAATGCACATATTGTGTAAATGAGTGCACATATTGTGTATGATGTCGTCACATATTGTGTATGAGTGTACATATTGGTATTGAGGGTTCATGTTTACTGTGTGTTTGATGAGAGTCAAATGCGAATCTCTAAATCTCCCTCCTCATGAAAACTAAAAAAAATACAATAATCTCTGTTTCTCGTGTTTCGTAAATGAGTTTAAAAGATCGCAGATGGATTTCAATGGGCAAAATGTAGATCATATATACATACATGAACGCAAATTAAGTCTGAATGTGTGTGTATGTAGAGGTAATGCTCCTGCTCTCGGTATTTTGGGCACACGACTCTGCTACCTGAGGAGAGCTGGATGAAGATTTTGGCCTTATAATCGGTGAATACACAACGTAACAACATGTACCGTTTCTTATGCACACCTTTATATATACTATATATATATATATATATATGAGATATATATTATATATATATATATATATATATATCTATATATATATATATTAGATATATATATATACTATATATATATTTTATATATATAAATATATTTATAATATATATATATATATATATATATATTTATATTTAATTGTATATATATGTTTATGAACATCAGATTTAGGTTATTAAAGCTGTGTTTAAAGTTACATCTGTAACTACATGATGGCTTGCGTTTTATATCTAGAGTCTTCTAAGCTAAAGGAGACAGTGACACAAGCATCTTTAAGTGACTCAGTTGACTTCACTCATCATTATCAAAGATCAATGTTTTTTAGAAATGTTGTACGTCTTTCTTGCATATTTTTAACCCTAAATTAAAACACGATAGCTACCTAAGCATATTTTCTTAATTAGATTCATTGTACCTCTATACACATCTCTCATATATCTTTAGCCCAAATCTCCTATAAATTGCACCCAAGTGCATATATTGGTTTCTCAGATCTCTTCATTTATAAAATAAAAAACATTCACCACACAGGATACAAAAATAAAAACTTCGGGTATGGAAATATATTGTCATACTTGGATGATTCGTCTCTTGATAAGAAAATTGTGGAAGGCTGCCACAACTCTGGCCCGTTCGACTGTGTGTTAATGTTCCCAATACTGTTGTTTTTGTCTGTGATGTTTCATGTTAAATTATATTACACACTGAATGTTGTGGTGCACAATGTTGCAGAGATATATTGCACACTGGCATGTTGTGGCGCATCCACTATGTTGCTTCAGAGATATATTGCACATGAATGTGTGGGCACTTTGTTGCCAGTATATTTTGTACATGAATGTTGTGGTGCAACAATGTTGCTGAGATATATTGCACATTGAATGTTGTTGGTGCGCAACAATGTTGCAGATATATATTTGACACTGAATGTTGTGGTGCACTATGTTGCAGAGATAGTTGCACACTAATGTTGTGGTGCAATATGTTGCAGAGATATAGTTGCACACTGAATGTTGTGGTGCACAATGTAGACCAGAGATATATTGCACACTGAATGTTGTGGGCCACTATGTGCAGGATATATTGACCACTGATTGTTTGGTGATCTATGTTGCAGAGATATAGTGCACACTGAATGTTGTGGTGCACAATGTTGCAAGGATATATTGGCACACTGATTGTGTTGGCGCATATGTTGCAGAGATATATTTGCACATGAATGTTGTATGGTGCACAAGTTGCAGAGATTTATTTGCACACTGAATGTTGTGGCTGCACTATGTTGCAGAGTGATTTATTGCACTCTGGATGTTGTGGTGCACTATGTTGCAGATTATATATTGGAAAAACTGATTGTTGTGGCGCACTATGTTGCAGAGATATATTGCACACTGAATGTTGTGGTGCACTATGTTGCAGAGATATATTGCACACTGAATGTTGTGGCGCACTATGTTGCAGAGATGTATTGCACACTGAATGTTGTGGCGCACTATGTTGCAGAGATATATTGCACACTGAATGTTGTGGCGCACTATGTTGCAGAGATATATTGCACACTGAATGTTGTGGCGCACTATGTTGCAGAGATATATTGCACACTGAATGTTGTGGTGCACTATGTTGCAGAGATATATTGCACACTGGATGTTGTGGTGCACAATGTTGCAGATATATATTGAAAACTGAATGTTGTGGTGCACTATGCAATGCAATGAAAACTTCCCTATCTTTATCTAAATACTGTTCATATCTAAATACTGTTCACACATATGCTTCAGTGTAAACACTTGATTTACACATCCCCTACCCACTCTAAAACCTCCTTGCTCATCCGCAATCCTACATTCTGTCTTACCTCTAATTCTTTCAATAATGACCCTACCGTACACTTTACCTTCGGTATAGATCAGGAAAGAGTTATTCCCCTATATTTTTACAATCTCTTGTTGACCCCTTCCCTTTATATAAATGAGCTGTACACGCTCGCTCTGCCAATCCCCCCTGGTTCCTTCCCTCTTTCATACAGTTATGTAAACAAAAATATGAACAACTCAGAAACACAATTCTCCCCCTGCTTTTTGAGACATTTTTGTCATGTTCGCGTCAGTTCCAGCTGCTTGACCCCCTTTCATTCGATGTAATGCGTCTACGACCTCCCCCAAATCACATTCTGCTCGTCTTCACTCTGAAACTGTATATACCTCCCTGGACCAGTACTTGAAATTACAACATTCCCTTTTTCATCGACATTTAACAGTTCCTCAAGAAATTTCCCTCCATCTACCAATACCTCAGCTTCTCCAATATACTAACTCCCCACTACTCTGTTTTAACTGAACAATCCATTCGTTCCTTAGGTTTTCTTAACTTGTTTATATGTACAAAATTTTCTTTATTTTTCAGCAAAATTTTTTGCCAGTGCTCCTCTCCCACTCTTTCAATCTGCCCTCCTTTTTGCCACTCTATCTCACACTCTCTTTTCACCTTTCTTTTATGCATAATATGAATAATCAATTGTATATGATATTCGTCTAGTTATGTAGTTAAGTGTAAGTTTCTATATGAACGTTTTTATTTTATGTGATGAGTTGTACGTTTGATTTATATATTTGTCTACCTCCGTGAAAACAGCTAGTGCACCGATTAATCAGTGTCTTTTTGTAGTAATATAGTTTGTATTTTTTCATCTTAAGCAAAGATTCCGCTAGGAGAAAGTACACATCCACATGTTTTACATCCTCATTTACGCATCTCCATATATACAAACCTTCACATACACCCAACACATTCAGTTCTCTGATATACATTTGATGCAGCAAATGTATAGTCGGTGGCAAAATATATGACCTGTGAATTAGAGTACAACAAGTAAGTGTTGGCTTTTAATGAGAAGACGTTTTGTCCATCAGGGACCTTGTCATAATCTATCAGGGATTAATAAGTCTACCATGGCTGTTATATACCATCAGGATGCACCCTCAAGTTGCTATGTGTTTGTTTATCCATTAAGGATGATTATAAGTCCCTGGCAGACAACAACGTTGTCTCAAAAATGCACATAAACTGCATATTGTACTCTATTGTAAATCAGACCAAGCTGCAACCATCTGGGTATCTTTATTGTAGAAGTTTCGCCATCCAGTGGCTTTATCAATACTTAATCAAGGACATGAATGGAAGACAAGAATATTACTACAAATGCGGTCCTCAGCCTTGGAGTTGGTGTGAAGCTTCTGACAGTTCTTGAAGCACAGTCAAGAAGGACTGGATTGGAACAGAAACATATTGTATCCTATAAATTTCACACTACAAGTAATGTCTTCAATCCTCAATCATTTTAACTTGTTTGTTACCACGAACTCCACGACACAAGAAGTCACTGCACATGTTCTCAAGAGCCAGATTTTTATTCTCACACATGTTACTCTCAAGACATTCATATCAACATCACAACTTAAACCTTCACACATCAACTAGCTCACAATTTTAAGGTAGTAACTGGAAAAAGATATAAAAATGTATACTTACCAGAGACTAAGAAACCATCACTAAAAATTCTTTTGTCAAGAGCCCAAGACTTCCGAGATGACAGCTTTTTCATCATCCCCAAGAGTTTTTATTTTGCATTTATGGTGGCTAATAATTTTTTTTGTTATTATAGTAGAGGACGATAGCAAAGTACGTTCTGACAAATCTGATGAGGGAATTATTCAGTTCGTTAAATAATTATTTCTATTTAAACTTCTTCTTTCACAAGATGACTCATAAAACGTCTTGATTTATCCTCAGGCTTCTTAAATTTGTCATTTCTTCACATATTCTCATCTTTCTCAAAGGATATCTTCAATAATCTTTCCCCTCATTCGATATTTTATATTATTCCAAGGACAAGCTTTCCCCCCACCCCGGAACTTGGCAAATATCCCGATTTCGAAAGAAAACAAAGCATGGAGCCCCAGATTCGACAATGAGGCAAATGAATCCCAAACTACAACTACATACCACAACAACATACAACCAACCAACCAGAGCTAATATTATATAATTAGTTCTGACAGGGGAATCATCGCTTTCACACCAACACACAACACACACATAACACAAACCACAGGACACTCACCACTACACAATAAACACACCAGACACAAACACACAGACACACTCACACCACAGACAGACAGGACACATCACGACACACACACACACACACACACACCACAACACACACACCACCACACACTCCACTCACCAACACACACACACACACACACACCTACA
>NC_069488.1:22913094-22918094 GCF_026875155.1 Cherax quadricarinatus | reverse complement strand
TGTGTGTGTGTGTGTGTGTGTGTGTGTGTGTGTGTGTGTGTGTGCCCCCACTTCTAAGTATTCATACTACTAATAAATACCGGTAGATACCAGTAATTCTAAGCTTACCAATACTTGTAACACTTATCGATTCTACTTATAAAATTCAGAAAGTAGCTAGGTTGTAAAATTTAGCTTGTGTCAGCTTAAGTGTCTGACATTATTCCTCACTACCGCTTTACTCCTTGCACTCTCCTCTATGCTATTTCTACTCTAATTCTGGTAATGGCTTGCAGGAGTGAGTGACCAGTATCTAACAGTGATGCAGGACCAGACTCAACCTTGCAAAATGCAAACTCAACAGGTGAAATACTTGCGCTGACAGCTGTGTGATGACAAGTTGCCGGAAGCTGATGACGTATCGTCGTACATAGGCCTTCTATCACTATTTTGTAACTCCTTCACCCGTGATGTTTATAACCATATATGCTTATGCATCCCGCGTTCCTCAAGTGATTTCACTTTTCACTTATTACAGAATACACTTCACATTCGGTGTTACACTTTATATGTATAATGGCATACAAACTTTTGTGATGTCACTGCTTTAGCAGACCTACTGCCACCTTCCCTTGTTGTATATTTTATTTTTTTCTTTCTCCTTTTGCTTATTAACTTTTTCACTCTCACATTACGGTGCCCCACATTTCACTTGTTAACCAAACGCTGGTAATTCTTGATCACCCGTTTCCACACTCACTTTGATCTTTTTATGTTTGTATCTGAGTGGCAACAGTGCCTAGTAGATCCACAACGGTTTGGCACTTTTAAAAGAAAATACTGAATTTAGGTTTCCCCTCGAATTTTTTCAACTAATAACTATAGTTATCACTCGTAGGTTTGTTCACTGACTTTGTCACTACCACTGATTACTGCTAGGGGTTATTGCACGCCTCAAAAACACGAAGGTTCTCGGAGCCTTGTGTACCCACGTCTGCACCCACCGTGTGTGTGTGTGTGTGTGTGTGTATGTGTATGTATGTGTGTGTGTGTGTGTATGTGTGTATGTGTATGTGGGTGTGTATGTGGGTGTGTGTGCATGTGGGTGTGTGTGTATGTGTGTGTGTGTGTGTGTGTGTGTATGTGGGTGTGTATGTGGGTGTGTGTGGTGTGTGGGTGTGTATGTGTGTGTGTGTGTATGTGTGTGTGTGTATGTGTGTGTGTGTGTGTGCCTATGTGGGTGTGTATGTGGGTGTGTGTGTGTGTATGTGTGTGTGTGTATGTGGGTGTGTGTGGTGTGTGTGTATGTGGGTGTGTGTGGTGTGTGTTGTGTGTGTGTGTATGTATGTGGGTGTATGTGGGTGTGTGTGGTGTGTGTGTGTGTGGGTGTGTGTGTGTGGGGGGGCGTGGGGGGGTGTGGTGTGAGGTGTGTGTGGTGTGTGGTGTGTGTAGGTGTGTATGTGGGTGTGTATATGGGTGTGTGTGGTGTATGGTGTGTGTGGGTGTGTATGTGGGTGTGTGTGGTGTGTGGGTGTGTATGTGGGTGTGTGTGGTGGGTGTGTATGTGGGTGTGTATGTGGGTGTGTATGTGTGTGCGTGTGGTGTGTGTGTGTGTGTGTGTGTACTCACCTAGTTGAGGTTGCGGGGGTCGAGTCCGAGTCCTGGCCCCGTGTGTGTGTGTGTGTGTACTCACCTAATTGTACTCATCTAATTGTGGTTGCAGGGGTCGAGACTCAGCTCCTGGCCCCGCCTCTTCACTGATCGCTACTGGATCCTCTCTCTCTCTGCTTCCTGAGCTTTGTCATTCCTCTTCTTAAAACTATGTATGGTTCCTGCCTCCACTACTTCACTTGCTAGGCTATTCCACTTGCTGACAACTCTATGACTGAAGAAATACTTCCTAACGTCCCTGTGACTCGTCTGAGTCTTCAGCTTCCAGTTGTGACCTCTTGTCCCTGTGTCCCCTCTCTGGAGCATCCTATCTCTGTCCACCTTGTCTATTCCCCACAGTATCTTGTATGTCGTTATCATGTCTCCCCTGACCCTTCTGTCCTCCAGTGTCGTCAGTCCGATTTCCCATAACCTTTCCTCGTACGACATTCCCTTGTGCTCTGGGACTAGCTTTGTTGCAAACCTTTGTACTTTCTCTAACTTCTTGACGTGCTTGACCAGGTGTGGGTTCCAGACTGTGCTGCATACTCCAGTGTGGGCCTAACATACACAGAGTACAGTGTCTTGAACGATTCCTTATTAAGGTATCGGAACGCTATTCTCAGGTTTGCCAGGCGCCCGTATGCTGCAGCGGTTATTTGGTTGATTTGTGCCTCCGGTGATGTGCTCGGTGTTATGGTCACCCCAAGGTCTTTCTCCCTGAGTGAGGTCTGTAGTCTTTGTCCACCTAGCATATACTCTGTCTGCGGTCTTCTTTGCCCCTCCCTTATCTTAATGACTTTGCATTTGGCTGGATTGAATTCGAGAAGCCAGTTACTGGACCTCAAGTCCAGCCTGTCCAGGTCTCTTTGCAGTCCTGCCTCATCCTCGTCCGATTTAATTCTTCTCATCAACTTCACGTCATCTGCAAACAGGGACACTTCAGAGTCTATTCCTTCCATCATGCCGTTCACATTTATCAAAAATAACACTGGTCCTAGAACTGACCCCTGTGGGACCCCGCTCGTAACAGGTGCCCACTGTGATACCTCTTCACGTACCATGACTCGTTGCTCCCTCCCTGTCAGGTATTCCCTTAACCATTGCAGTGCCCTCCCTTTCACGTGCGCCTGATCCTCCAGCTTCTGCACTAATCTCTTGTGGGGAACTGTGTCAAAGGCCTTCCTGCAGTCTAGGAAAACGCAATCTACCCACCCCTCTCTCTCGCGTCTTACTTCTGTTACCTTGTCATAAAACTTCAGGAGGTTTGTGATACAAGATTTGCCTTCCATGAACCCATGCTGGTTTTCATTTATAATCTTGTTCCTTTCCAGGTGTTCGACCACTCTCCTCCTGATAATCTTCTCCATGACTTTGCACACAATACATGTCAGAGACACAGGTCTGTAGTTTAGTGCCTCGTTTCTGTTTCCTTTCTTAAATATGGGGACTACATTAGCTGTCTTCCATTTCTCAGGTAGTTGCCCAGTTTCAAGGGATGTGTTGAAGATTGTGGTTAGAGGCACGCACAGCATCTCTGCTCCTTCTCTAAGGACCCATGGGGAGATATTGTCCGGTCCCATCGCCTTTGAGGTGTCAAGGTCACTTAAGAGTTTCTTCACCTCCTCCTCAGTTGTTCGTATGTCATCCAACACTTGTTGGTATATTCCCTCTTGATGTTCCCTTCTGCGCTGTCTTCCCACAGCCCTTCCTGTCTCTACTGTAAAAACTTCCTTAAATCTCCTGTTCAGCTCCTCACATACCTCCTGATCATTTCTTGTGAGTTCTCCACGTTCTGTCCTTAATCTGATCACCTGGTCTTTGACTGTTGTCTTCCTCCTGATGTGGCTATACAACAGTTTCGGGTCAGTCTTGATTCTCGATGCTATGCCATTTTCATACTGTCGCTGGGCCTCCCTCCTTACCTGTGCATACTAATTCCTGGCTCTGCGACTGATCTCCCTATTTTCGTGTGTTCTCTGCCTTCTGTACTTTTTCCATTCTCTATTGCACTTTGTTTTTGCCTCCTTACACCGTCGGGTAAACCAGGGGCTCGTTTTGGTCTTCCCGTTGTTACTGTTGCCCTTGGGAATAAACCTTTCCACTGCCTCCTTGCATTTTGTTGTTACATATTCCATCATTTCATTTACTGACTTTCCTGCCAGTTCTCTGTCCCACTGGACCTCCCGCAGGAAGTTCTTCAACCCTATGTAGTCCCCTCTTTTATAGTTAGGCTTTTCCCATTCAACTCCTGTTATTCTCTCCACTTGCAGCTCTACTATGTATTCAAAGCACAGAGCCACGTGGTCGCTAGCTCCTAGGGGACTCTCATACTTGATGTCCTCAATGTCTGAGCTTCCCAGGGTGAACACAAGGTCCAATCTTGCTGGTTCATCCTCCCCTCTCACTCTGGTAGTGTCCTTAACATGTTGGTGCATGAGGTTTTCCAGCACCACGTCCAACATCCTGGTTCTCCATGTTTCGGGACCCCCATGTGGCTCCAGGTTTTTCAAGTCAATCTCCCTGTGGTTGAAATCCCCCATAACCAGCAACTTTGCTCTGCTGGAGTGAACTCTTCTTGCCACCTCAGCAAGTGTGTCCACCATTGCTCTGTTGCTCTCTTCATATTCCTCTCTTGGCCTCCTGCAGTTCTGTGGTGGATTATACATCACTGCAATGACCACTTTGTGTTCCCCAGACTGAAGTGTACCTGCTATGTAGTCTCTTTCTCCCGTCTCATTTATTCCTTCCATTTTCTCGAATTTCCATCTGTTTTTTACGAGCAGAGCAACTCCACCTTCCCCCCAGCCCCTTCTATCTTTCCTCATGATCTGGTATCCTGGTGGGAAGATTGCATCTGTTATTGTCTCCATGAGTTTTGTTTCTGTAACTGCTATGATGTCTGGGGACTTCTCATTGATTCTTTCTTGCCATTCCTCATGTTTATTCGTTAATCCATCTGCATTTGTGTACCAAACCTTCAACTTCTGTTCTAATACTGTAACTGTGGTCCGGGGGGTGGAAACAGAGGGATCGGTGTGTGATGGTTGGTTTGGATTGTTCTATTGCCTTGGGGGTGTCGTGGCTGGAGTCCTTCTGCAGGTGTTTCTGGGGGGTGCGCTTGTCCTTCCATTTGATCCTGGGCTATTCTGCTCTCCTTTTTCATTTCCTCCCATTTCTCCTTTCGTTTTTGAACTCTCTCTTTCATTGTCTTCCTTTCGTCCTGTGTTCTGTCTCGATCGAGGTACACACACCGGAACTCCTGCTTGCCTCTCAGCCGTGCTTTCTCCTGCAGGATCATGGTTCGGGTTGATTCTACCTTGAAAATTACTTTGAGAGGCCGATTCCTTTTCTTTGTGAACCACCCAATT
>NC_069488.1:22903094-22908094 GCF_026875155.1 Cherax quadricarinatus | reverse complement strand
GGGAAAATAAAAAAAAATTAAATTGAAATTATTAAACCTAATTAAAGAAAATAAAATTGGGGGGAAAATTTTTAAAATTTTGAATTCCGTAATTTAAATGTTATTAACACTGGGGCTGGTTTTGCAGTTTGGTTTAAAATTTCCTTCCTTGGATATGGGGGGGGGTCCCCCCGGGGGTTGGGCCCGGAAACCGGGTTTTCCCCCCCGAAGGATTTTTTTTACTTCAAAAACCCCCGGAAGTGGAAAATTGGGGGTCAAAGCCCCCGCCCCCTCTGGTTGTTGGAAAAGGGTTTTCTCCCCGGGGAAGATAAAAGGGGTTTACCCAATTTGCTTAAAAAAAAATTAAGGGGAAAAAAATTTTAACCCTAAAAGGTGTGGTTTTTTCAACATGTTTTGGAAAAGGGTAAAACCCTTTTTTTAAAATTGGAAAAAAGGGTTAACTTTAAAAAAAAATCCCAAAAAAGGAAAAACCAAAGGGAGGGTGTTATTTCCCGAAAAAATTGGGAAGCTGGGACTAAATTTTTAAATGTTTGGAAAGGGAAACCCCAACCCTTTTCCCCAAAGGGAAAAGGAGGGGAAAAAAAGTGGGAAACTTAGCTGGAAACCCTTTTAACGGGAGCCCAGTAAAACCTTTTGGGGGGGGGGGGAAAAAAGGGGGGGGGGTAGGGGAACTAGGATTCCCCTTTCCTTAAAAAAGACCCGGGCAGCAAATTTATCACTTTCGGGGGGGGGGAAAAAAAGGGGGGGAAATAGGGGGAGTTTGGACTTCCTTCCTTAAACCTTTTAACAATTCCCCTTTTGGGAAAAAATTAATTTTTTAATTTTTTATTTTCAAACCTCCAAAAATTTCCTTAATTAAACTTTTCCCTCAAAACACCCCAAAACTCCAAAACCCCCCCCCCCCCTTTTTATTCCCCACCCATAAAATTACCCCCCCCATAACTCCTTTCCAACAAACCCCCCATAACCCTAACCAATCACTTCATTTTAAAAATTCATTTAAAACCCCAAAAAACCCCAAATTTTCCAAAAATTTATTTTTCCCCCCCCTCAAATTTCCCCAAAAGGGGGAACACCCAAACCCCTTTCTTTTTCCTTAAAATTCAAACTCATTTTCCCCCTTCCCCAAATTTGCTCCATATACCCCAAACCAGTCACCCTCAACCCTACCAAATCTGTTATTACCCCCCTTAAAGGGTTTTTAAATTTTCCCTTAATATCAATGTTTTTAAATTTTCATTGTATTTAAACCGATTGTTTTAATTTTCAGTGAAAAAATTTTAAATTTTTAGTTTTTTTCATATTTTTTTTATTTTTATAATTTCCCTTGGGGGCCCTACTTTTTCCCCCATCTTTATCACCCTTTTAGTAAATATTTTTTTAATTAATTTTTTTTAAGTGGTCTTTTCCCCAAAATTTTTCTTATCTGCCACATTTGATTTTTATTTTAAGGAAATATTTTTTGAAAAGGAAACCCCAAAAAGCCCCCCAATGGAAATAAGTTTATTTCTTCCCTTTTTTTATTTATCTCGGGTTCTTAAAACATAGTAAATGTATGCAATCTGCGAAATGGTGTATACCTAAATTTAACTTTTTTTCAAACCCGGGGCCCCTGGGGGGGTTTTGAATTGAAAGTTTACTCCCCCGCCCCCTTTTTAAAATTTAGGATCGGGGGGGGGGGGCCGGCAAAAACCCGTTAGGTTTAAATACGTGCCTGTGGGAAAGGGTTTGTGAAGGAAATTCAGGTTTTAATTGGGGGAACTGGGAAAAGGGTTCTTTCCCCTAGCCCTTTGGCCCTTTGCCCAGAATCAAAGAACTTTCCTTGAGGGGCCCCTTTGGATCTAGGCCGGGCCGCATAAAGGGAAAAACCCTTTCCCTTGGGGGCCCCTAGAGCTAGACCCTGCCCAACACAAAAAACCTTCCTTGAGGGGTCCCAAGATTAGAGCCTAACCCGCATAAGGGAAACCCTTTTTTAAGGGGGGTCCCTAGATTAGAGCCTGACCAGCATCAAAAAACCCTTTCCCTTGGGGGGTTCCCTAGAGCTAGACCCTGCCCAACACAAAAAAACCTTCCTTGAGGGGTCCCTTAGTTTTTGACCCTAACCAGTGTCAAAAAAAATTTCCTTAAAGGGCCCCTAGAGTAGAAGCCAACAAGCATAAAGGGAAAACCCTTATTTGGAGAGGCCCCTTACATCTAAAGCATAAACCAGCTTAAAGGGAAACCCTTTCCCTTTGGAGGGGACCCTAGGCTAGACCCTAACCAGCTTTAAAGGGCCCTTCCTTGGGGGGCCCCAAGTTCTAGAGCCGGGACCAGCAAAAAGGAAACCCCTTTATTTAAGGGGCCCCTGATCTAGACCCTGACCAGCATAAAAGGAAACCCTTTTTTAAAGGGGGTCCCTAGATCTGGGCCCGGGACCAGCTTTAAAAGGGAACCCTTTCCCTTGAGGGGCCCTATTTTTAGAGCCTGACCAGCATAAGGGAACCTTTTTTTAAGGGGTCCCTAGATCTAGGCCTGACCAGCATAAAGGACCTTTCCCTTTTTAGGGGTCCTAGATCTAGGGGCCTGACCCATCAAAGAACCTTCCTTGAGGGATCCCTAGATCTAGAGCCAAAAACCGTGTCAAAGAAATTCCCTTAAAAGGGTCCCTAGAGCTAGAGCCAAACCCAGCTTCAAGGAACCTTTTTTGGGAAAAGGCCCCCTAAAACTAGGCCTGCCCAAGCTTCAAGGAACCTTCCTTGATGGGCCCCCTAGAGCTAGGCCAAACCCAGCTAAAGGGAAAACCTTTTTTGTGTGACAGTTTTTTGGACAGACCCCCAAAACTGGGAAAAATAACCTGCTTGACTTGGTTTTTGCCAGCGGGGAAAAAACGCTTTTTTAAATCATCTTGAGGTTAATGTTTGATTTGGGGGAAAATTGATCAAAACCCTCATTTTTTAATAACCGGGAAAATTCCCCCTAATAATGGCAATAAAGTCTCTGCCCCCTTTTTTCCCGTTTGGGCCCTTGTTTTTTGGATGAAAAATTACCTGGGGGGGCTGAACGGAATGACCTGATATGGGTCAGGTAGGTGGTGTGATTCCCGGGAAAAGATTTTTCCCAGGGCAAAGTTCTAGCTATAGGGGGGACTTATGTTGAAAAATGGGGAAAACAGATAAAGCAAAAATTAACCCCAAAATGGAGGAACAATAGTTAAAAATCTCTTTGGGTCAAAAGAGGGGGAAATTTTATATGGGCAAATAAAAGAGGGGGAAGTGAAATTTAAAAAATTTTCAATAGTTCAGTTAAAAAAGAGAAAAAAAAAAAGGGAATAAGAAAAGCAAAAAGAGTTTTTAAAAGGTTTTAAAGTGGGGTTTACGAAGTAAGTTAGGGGCAAGATAGGCCCCCTCAAAAAATTTTCTCAGGGCGCTCACGGGAAAAGTGATAAAGGGAAAAGTGTAGTATTTTTTAAAAAAAAACTTCCTCTCGCTTTTTTCAAAGAAGTTTTAGCGATTTTTCCCGAAAAAAATAAATTTTGTTTAACAGGATGATAATAAACTATGCACGATTAGGGTCATAAGTGTTTTAATTTGGGCCTTAAGCAAATTGATAATTAAAACCTAACAAAAAACCCAAAGGGCCCCGATGAACTCTATGCAAAGGGGTTTTTAAAGGGGAAAGTAAAAGAGGAGCTTAGCAAAACCCCGGGGGTAATCTTTTCAAAATTTCACACAGATGGCTTTGGGGCCAGTTTAAATGGGGAAAATGGCAAATGTGATAGCTATTTTCAAAGCAGGGGGGACAGGTTTCCCTTTGCTTAAAAATATAGACCAATAAGCCTTACCTTCCCTAGTGGGAAAATTTTAGAATCAATAAAATTTCCCAAAGGGAGTTCCCTAGCCCCCCTTTTGGAAAAACACCCAAAATTTAAACAACGAAGGTCAGTATGGCTTTACAAAGGGGGGTTCCGCCTTACGAATTTATTTTAAAATTTTTTCCTAAGGTATTTGAGGAGGTAGATCATGGTAATGAAATTTTTTTGTTTATATGGACCCTTTAGTAAGGCTTTTCCCCAGGGGCCCCCATCGAGGGAAATTTAGGGGAAAAATTTAAAGGGACATGGGAAAAGGGGAGAAAGGGTTTTTTCCCGGATAGAGGCAAAGGTTGAAATAGGCAGCAGAGGGTTTGCATTTAAAAAGGGGGGGAAAACAGGTGGGGAAAACGTCCCCAAGCGGGGTTCCCAGGGGGCATGTTGGGCCCCCTGTTCTCACAATCTAAATAAACGCCCTTTGAGCGGCCCTAAGCAAGTTTTTCCCCTCACCGAAATAGGCCGTCGAATTCATTTGCGAGGGGAATTTAGACACTCCCGGAAAATTTGAATAGACTGATGGCCCGTGGGGCGGAAAAAGTGGCAGATGCCCGTTTAATATAGACAAAAAGCAAAGTTCCCAAATGTTGGACAGGAAAAAAAACCATTTCCCCAAAATAAAATAAAAAAAATGTAGATCTTAATAAATTTCGGATTTTCGAAAAAGATTTTAGGAGTTTTGGTTAGCAGTTTAATTGAGACCAAGAAAACAGTGCAAAGTGTTCGCAAAAAGCTAAAAGAATCCTTGGGTTTTATATTTAAGGAAGCCTTTTAAAAAAAAGGGGTCCCAGGTTGTTTTTTCAAACTTTTATACATCCTTTTGGTTTGGGTCTTTGGTTTTGCTGCCCAGTTTTGGTCACCGTTTTTACAGGGAATGGATATAAATGCTCTGGAAAGCATACAAAGGGGATGACCCAAAAATTGGGTCCCTTTTATCAGAAACCCTTCCCCATGAGGATAGACTATGGCCCTGAAACTGCACTCTTAGAAAAGGGGGCCCGAAATTTGGGGGAAAATGGGCCCAAGGGGTATAAATGGGAAAACGGGGAAATAAATAAAGAGGATTGTAAAAAGGGTTGGGAAAAATCCTTTGCAAAGCAGGCTGGCAATGGTTTTAAATTGGGAAAAATTTGATTCAGGAAAGGGGTATTTGGAA
>NC_069488.1:22870564-22902594 GCF_026875155.1 Cherax quadricarinatus | reverse complement strand
AATTTTTTAAACCGTCAAAAAATTTCCCAATCAATAGACTAAAGTTAAAGTCTCCTAGAATTACCATTATCTGCCTGTGGCCTAACAATTCCTCCCATAGTATCTCCCTGGCCCATCTAAATTTGGGGGACGGTATATCACCCCTAAAATTTTTTTTTTCATGTCCCTTGAAAATTCTATCCAAAAGACTCTGTAGTGTTCTTCAGACTTAATCCCCGTTTTATGCAACATTCAAGCGATCTCGGACTAAAATGCCACCCCCCCCCCTTCCCCGATACTTCTATCTACGGGAAAAATTTAAAACCCTGATGTGACATTCGCAGGCATGTCCCGACTTTTGAATTTAAACCACCCATAAGGGAAAATACTCTATGTTCCCTGCACTACAACACTAACTCTTATTTTTCCTAGCACTGCACTATTTGGAAATTTAAATTTAATGACCCTCCATCTCTTACCATTTCTGCCCCTTTCTGTTATTCCACTAAACCTATTATGTCATTGTAAATTATGCCACGGGCTTTTCCATATCCCCTCATTTGCCATTACTATTCCCCTTTACTCATGTTACTCCCCCTGCAATTTCCAGTTTTCCGCCAAAACCCATACCACAATTTTCCTATTTAAAAAAAAGGCCCCTAACAGCTCCCTCCACTGCGTTTGGGCCCTGCCCCCCACACTCCTTTAAAAAGTGAAAACCCCTCCCTGGCATACATGTCATTTCTGCCATAAAGAGGCCCAGTTTGTCAATGAAT
The DNA here is from genome assembly GCF_026875155.1 of Cherax quadricarinatus. NCBI lineage: Eukaryota > Metazoa > Arthropoda > Malacostraca > Decapoda > Parastacidae > Cherax > Cherax quadricarinatus. The sequence continues at coordinate 22,901,839 of NC_069488.1, read as the reverse complement.
GTTACCGCATTTTTTCCCTTTCAGTATTTGTCCCCGCCACAATTGACACCAAATTTCTCGGACAACCTTCATTCCAACCCTCTCCTTGGAAAAGCCCTTGACGGTTTTTCCACCCCCCTTTTTCCAAATTTTCTCTTTGCTGAAACCCTTTCCCGCTAATCGGGGCCCCACTCCACGTCTGCCAACACGTTGCCTCCAGCCTGGAAGATAAAAGGGGTTCTCCCTTTTCCTCTCATGATGTCATCCAGACGGTAACAAAACCTTTATCCAGCCCCGGAAAACATACTCTCTGCCTCCTACTTCTTTCCTTCAAACAAAGCCCCACCGTACCAAAAAGGCTATCCCCAACAACAACAATTTTTTAAAATTTCCTTGGCGTCGCCGTATGATGCTCCCAGTAGTCGACTACATTCGCCGGGTAATTACCCACTTTAAAATTTCGTCATGCCTTTTCTCGATGGTCTTTTTTTGGGGTTTTCTGGGGAGGGTCTCCACTCAGGGTTCCCCAAAATGCTTCCTTGGTGCTCGTTGTGGCATTCCATTTAAACCCACTCACTTCGTCGGGTAGAAACCGAAATTTGGTTTTTAAATTTTTCCCACGGAAAAGTCTTCTGGTTTCTGGGTTTTTTTCTTTCCCTCCCCAACCGTTTTCTTAATCTTCAGTTTGGTTCCATGTCCCGACCAACCCCAAGCTCCCCTTTTAAAACCTGGGGACTAACAACGGTGGTTTTTAATTACGAATCCTCTTTTTTCCCCTCCTTTAAATTTCGCCTAATCCATTTTAGCAAGACTTAAGAAATCGTAATGCCCACATTGAAAATTTAAAACCTACCCCCGGCCGGGATTAAACCCCGCGGTAAATGGGATCCAAAACCCGGGGCTGGGGGTTTTGGACCAATGACCGGGGTTCAACCCGGGCCCGGGGGGTATGGTAAAATTTTAGCAACTCTTTTCTTCTTCACTGTTTGGTTTAAAGCTGCTCAAGAGAGGGAAACCGGTTTCAGATTCACGGGAGCACAACAAACGGTCTTACAAGCAAATTAAACGCCCACCCACTCCGTCACCCCACGATCTAAAGATGGTGGGATAATTTTTTTTTTTTTTTTTAAATTTAAAAACAATACATAGTTAACAAAAAAACCCTTTAAAAATTGGGGTTGAACCATTGTATAAAAACACTTTTTTGAAAACAATCTTCGAACGAAAAATACAAATAAACACAATATTAAAAAAACACAAGGGTTCCAAAATTATACAAGAAAATATCGCTTTGTGCCAAAACTTTTAACTTTAAAGAAAAGGGGAAAAATTTTTAAACCCCTATTTTACCCCAAGAACAAAAACCCAAACAAAACCCTTTTAGGTGCCCCCTTTGTAGCAGGTTAAATAATATAAAAAAAAACCAAATCCCTTGGGTAACCTTTTTTACATAATAAAGGGGGACTTTTCCCAAAATGCACAAAACAAACAATAAAAGGGTTTAGTAGAAAAAATTTTTAAAATATATGGGGTTATTTCAAAACCCAAACACAAAAAAATCGATAACCGAAAAACCTAATACAAATCATGATAAAAAAAATTTACAATCGCCTTACCAAAAAAGGTTCTTACGATTTCACCAAAAAAACTAAAAAAAAGCCATAATCATTCCCACTAAACTACAGGCTATACAAAATTATAAACATGCAAATTAAAATGCTCGGTACAACACACAAAAAAACCCCTTTTATGCCAGGCCATACCCGAAAGGTACATCAATATTTTCAAAAAAAGGGAAAAAGGCATTTGACTCTGACAAAGCCCCATTATAAAAACAATAACTTCCCACCACTCCACCCCAAAAACCCCCAAATTTTCCTAAACCCACGATTACCAATAAAACACAAAAACCCAGCCGTTGTGCAAAACCCAAACCCCCGGGAGCAAGCCCTTTCCCCCCCCTAAATTCACCCCCCCCCCCCCCCCTTTCAAAAAACTTTAACAATGCTCTACATTTCATACTACGGTACCCTGCAAAAAAAGGGCCCCTGGTCCCAGCGACTTCCAAAATTTTTTTTTCCCGATTATAACAAAAACTTTCCCTAAAAATGGTCCCCCCCCAAAACACCCTTTTGCGCACCCCCCAATCCCTTTCCCTTTCTCATTGCCCGGGAACAAAAAAAAAATTTCCCAATTATATACGGATTGCACTTTTGCACAGCGCCTCGACGCCCCCCCACGTCCAAACTTAAGGGCCCAAAAATACTAATACCCCGCCCCTCCCACTGCCCTTTAGAACCTTCCCCACCCCTTTCCCGGGTTACCCCCAAAAATTATCAAAAAAATACACAAACATGAAACCAGTCCCCTCATCCCCCGCACACCCGACACGCCCCCTCCCCATCAACCCTTTTTTCCTTAAGTGCAGCACCCGACGGCGAAACCCTTTGGAAAAAGGGAAAAAAAATACCTCTCGCCCCATTTGGACGAAAAAACGCGCTCAACCGTAATCTTTCCCATTACCCTTTCCACGCTTTCCATGGGTGGGATTTTCCTAGCCTTCACGACTACCGTCGCCCTTACAACACGCTCCAAAACACCCACTCGAATTTTATTGGGGGTCCCGGTACAGGCAGCAACCCCCCGCAAAACGTCTTCACAAAACCTTTCATCTCGACCCTCCCCCCCATTTGGGCACCTTTTCTGAAAGCCATTCACGCCCCTCCCTGCTTAAACCCCGCACACGGCTTTAACCCCCACTTCAAATAATGCACTTGACTTTTAAACCCGTAATAAAATAAAACCCCAATCCTCCTCTGTTCCCGGTAAAGTAACCACATTTCCCCCAAACCTTTCCCACCCCCGGAAACCCCCCAAAAAAAAAGGAAAAACCCCTTTTTTTAAAAACAGCCTCGAAACCTTTCCGGCCTGCTAACGGAAAAAACCGCAGCCACGTGCCAGACTTTACTGTTAACAACCCCATTCACAAAAATCGCACGCTATGTACTTTTCAAATAGTTGGTCTCAACCCTTTCCAAATTTCCCCCCACCACTCGACCCACAAAAAGTCCAGAATTAATTCCCGCCCTCTCGCACTACGCATATACACTATTCCACCCCACTTTTATCCTGTCCACCATTTTCCCAACGTACTTTTCCTTCCCCAACTCCCTTTTCCCACCAATCCCAAAGACCATTTAATTTTGTTTTTTTCCAAAAATCTTAACCCGGTAACCCCCCCGCGAAAAAATAAATTTAACATTCCAACCGCACGAAAAACCCTCTGCTTTGCACGAGTTTTGGGTCGGGGTCACCAAAACCCTATTTTTCCCCTGCATTTTCCACTTCCACTCCCCAACCCCAACCTCCATACCGTTTCCACCTTTTATAAAAAGGGTCTGTTAAACAGGCAAACAAAAATTTGGGACAGGGGAAAAACCCTGCCAAATTTACCCCCAAACCCAAGGATACCCCCCTTCCCCCAAATTTTCCCCCATTTCCCTTGTACACACACCCCCACACCTGAAACCAAATGCCGGGCCCAACGTACCACCCCCCTCCCCAAAAACCCCCCGGGCCCCCTTAATATATACCAAAAACACCTCACGTTCTACACTACATACCCCCGCCCCCAAAATTTTTACGCTAAACCCCCCCCCCTGCCCCCCTCCCGACCCTTCCAAAAATTTTTTTATAATACTATGCCCGTCTTTACATGTCCTCCCAACACCCCCATTTTGTCCTCTGAAAACCCACTCTACCCCCACACACTTCACCCTTTTTCCCAAAAATTTTTGAAAAAAATTTTAAAATAAAGAAACACAGCAATGAAATTTTCCAAAAAGTCCCGCACCGGGCCCGTTTTTATTTTTTGGCACTAAAAACCACAACCGCATTTCCCTTTAAACCGGGCCCATCCCCCCCCTCCCTTTTCTTTGGGTATTCATTATTTTTCTACTAAGAAGGGCTTAAAACACTTTCCAATGGCTCACATAAAACTCGCAGGGCAAGCCATCCAGACCTGGACCTTACCCCGTGCCCCCCCTTTCCAAAGCCCTCCACACCTCCCCCCCTTTTTCAATATCCCCCCCCCCGCCATTTCCCATCCCTGCCCACTTAGCAAAACCCAAAATACCTTCTCCCCCCAAACCCCCCGAAAGGGCCTTTCCCCCTCCACCCCCCCAATCAGTAAATTTTTCCAAAACCCCCTAACAACGTAAAACACCATTGCCTCCGTTTTCTTAACTTTATGTCCCGCCCTATTTCCCCTAAGTCCCATGTACCCCCCAGGGCCCTTTAAAATTTTCCCTTTCCATACGTCGCTGCCCCCTGTCCCCTTAACACACCCGGCCGGGTGGTCGGTCCCCCCCACAACCCCCCTCTTTAATTCCCCCCTGCATCTCACCGCCCTCAAAACCATCATTCTGCAAATCACGAATCCTCCTTTTAACAACCCCGGGGTTTCCTCCATTTGGGAAACTGCCCTGCCTGCAAAGCCCCCCTCATAACAAAAAATTGCAAAAACCCAAAACCCCCAAATACGCTGCAACCCGTACGTCATCCAACCCTGGTTTCTTTCCCTTTTGCCATTAAAATAAAGGCCGGGGCCCCTCCTTATTTCCCCATCCCAAACCCCCCCAGCAAAATCACCCCCCCCTACCCTCCCCCACAAAAATTTTCCCAAAATTGTCCTAAATTTTAAAACCCGCCTTTCCCCCACCCCAAAGAAGTCTTTACATTTAAATTCCAATTCCCTGGATACCTCTTAGGTAAGTGGGCCCCGTAAGTCCCTTTTAAAAAAGCTCTATACCGTGTAAAAGCTTCCCCCCCGTGCACACACATCACTTCCCCAACTTCTCGTCACATAAAAACCTTTCGAGCCTGGGCCCGGGTTTTCCCTGGGTATTTAAACGTAGGGGAACCATTAGGGCCCCACCCCCCAATAACATCCCCCTTAAAACCCCCCCCCAGCAAAGATCCCTTAGGGAAAACCCAAAAAAAAACCCCCCCCCCCGTGGCTCCACATCCTTTTTTAAGTACTTACAATTCCAAATCACCCCCCCATTTTGTTACCGATGGGAAGGATCTCAAAAAAAATTTAAAACCCAAAAAATCACCCCACAAATTTTATTTTTTCACCCACATCACGCTCCGCCGGCGCCTACACACAAACCACTGCCCCGTTTGCTCCCTCTCCACCCTCCACTACCCGGGGGTACCCTACCCCCCTCCCCCCCCCACCCTCTAAATTTCAACAAAAGGGGGTTTTTCTCCCCAATCAGAATTCCAAACCCCCCCTTTCAAACGGGCCGAAACCCCAAAAACACGTTCCGCCACAAATTTAATTCCCCCACCCGCCCCAAAAAATTTTGCCTTTCCCGCAGAAACAATATCTATGGATGACGCCTCAGAAACCCTGGGGCCACAAACGCTTCACATTTAATTTCACAACCCATTTAACAAATTTACAGTTCCCTTCACCTGAAAAACCCCTTTTGGGGTTTTTACAAAGCTGCCCTGTAAAATCCTTTCATAGACACTCACCCGCCTTCCAATTTTTTCCCCCCCCGGGTCACCCCCAGTGACTCATTCCCCCCCCGGTCGAACCCCCTGACCGGAAAACCCAAACCCGTGGCGCCTTTCCCCTCACCACATCACCCACGGGTTTTTCCCCGGTTTTGCGCCCGGGGGGAAAACTTTACGGGTCAGAGTGCGTTGGCCCCCCCTCTTTTTCCCCCCGAACACCTCTGATCCCTGGGTTTGGGCGGGGGATGCCTTCAAAAGCACCTCCGCCGCCCCCCCGAACCCCGGGCCCATCCCCTAAAAGGCACCTGGGAGTCAGCTGGGTGCTCTCCCTCCCTCCCCACCCCTCAGGGCCCACCCCCGATTGGACATCATCTCCCTCCTTCGTCTCCAAAAACTTTTCCGGTTTTAACTGTCCAGAGCCACATCCCCTTTCTCGTTTTCCTCCATCAACTTGGTTTTCCCCCTTTCCCCCAAAGCGGAGGCGTAATTCTACAGGGATCGATGGGGTCCCCCACCCACCGTCGGGAATACTCTCTCCCCCCCCTCACTCCAAGACGAACTATTGGGGCCCTTTTTCAGGCGTCCCCCCGGGAGGCCCCGCCTTCGGGGCAGGCCCCGCCCCGTCCCTTTTGGGCTGCAACCCCTTCCGTTGCTTTCTGCCTCTCACACCCGTTGGGTGCCATATGGTCATAACAAACCCCATAGTGCAGGTCTTTGGGGCTGCCCTGCGTAATACCCACACTTTCGCCTAAAGTCGCCCCGGAGACAAAACGACGGGAAAGGGATGCCCCAGCGTCATCTTTAGGTTTTAACCAAACCCCCCGGGCCAGCCGGGCGTTAAAGCCCCCCCTCCACCCAGGTACCTGCCTTTTCCAGATGCACAGTAAACCTAACGTTCAAAAACGTTCCGTATATCTGCCCCGTCAGCTTTTTAAAAGGGACTTGGTACCTTTTACCCAATGTAGTGTCCCCGAAAACGTCCAAAATTTAAAGAATCGTATTGCCGATTTACGTCCACAAAAGCCATCTTGATACTGCCCCCACCAGGGGCTTTATAACACGGCCCCTCGATTTGTAGCTTAACGAATATTCGGTAAACCCCCTTGAGCGAACTCCTTTCAAAACTTGATCGCAATGCCGTATGTGTCGCGAATTTTTTTAAAGGTAGAAGCACCTGGCGGACTGAGGCTAATTACAAACCCCACTAAAACAAAAGGGACACAGTTTTTGACGCGCCTTCTGACAGTCCCGCGCCCTCTTGTGAAAAACAATTTTGCGCAAAGGGAAAGGGCCCCTCAACCAGGAGCGTGTGCGCCAGCACAACCTCACGGCAAAAAAGCAAAGAGGTCAATCCAAGGTAGGATAAAATTGGGTTTAAAAGAATGGTTTGGGAACTTTAGGGGGATTTAGACAAACTCTACCCCCTTTGGGCAGAAAAGTGCAGATCAGTTCAATGTAGATAAATGCAAGGTTCGGGAAACTCGGGAGGGCCCCTAACCCAGCCTTATAAGTTAAAATAATTTTAGAAAATTGCCATACAATTTCGAAAAGGGCTTGGGGGGTTTGATAAGCCGCAACCTTTAAAAAAAAAGCCGCAATGCCAAGGGGTACGGAAAAAAGGGGAAATAGTTTTCGGGATTTTTTTTCAAAGGAATTTTAAGCCCAGAAAATCCAAGGTCATTCTGCAGCTTTATACACAAATTTGTAAGGCCTCCCCCCAAATTAAAGCAGCTCAATTCTGGGCTCCATTTACAGAATGGACCCAAAAATTTGTTTTAAAAAAATTCAGCGTAGGATACTAAATTTTAAAACATAGCAATTTGAAATTTCCCCTTTTAAGAAAAATTGAAAAAACCCTTTAATTACATTCACTTGTTAGACGAAAATGAAGGGGGGGGCCTGAACGAAGTGTATAAGTGGAAGATAGGTATTAAAAAAGGGGGTATTAAAAAAGGCCTTTTTAGGATATCTCTCCAAAGAGAGACCCCAATAAGGTTTTTTAAAATTTGGGTTAAAATTTTTTTTTAGAAAGGACTTTTGGAAAGTATTGGGGTTTTGGAAAAAAGGGTAGTTGGGGGAGGGGAACAGTTACCCAGGGTTTGGGGGGTTTTGAGGCTAGGAATTTGGGTAGTTTTTAAATTTAGGTTGGATAAATACATGAGTGGGGAGGGGGTTTGGAAATTTTTAAATGGGACTTGCACATCGGGGGGCTTTTTTCTTGGGGGGCATTAAAATTGGGTTGGTCAAATGTTTTTTTTTTTAGGGGGAAGAATTGTAAAAAGGAAACCCGCCTAGTAGGGCCAAAAGGCCTGCTGCAGTGTTCCCCCTTTCTTTGTTCTTTTTTCTTAAAGACAGCCGTTTTTGTTCTGTCTGCGCAAAAATTTTTTTTTAAAATTAAGCATCTGTCCCGGAAAAGTGACGTTTTCCCCTGTAACATCTACTTTTAAAAAAAATTTTATATATTTAAAAATTATTTTGCCTTTCAAATTTCCTAAAAATAAAATTTTCCCCAAAAACAAAAAAAAATTCTCTTGGGGTACTAAGCTTTGGGTATTTTTTTATAAAAAAATTTTTCCCAAATTTTTTGTCCTGGCCCAAAAGGGAAAAAAAGAGACCTAAAATTTTGTTGCCGAGGTTGAAGGGTGTCTGCGCCCCCCTCACATCTGGGCACACAAGTTTTTAAAAAGCAATCTAATAAAAGGAAACAATTTAATTTTTGTTTTTTTTTACAAAACCATTTTTTTGTAATTTGAGACAAAAAAGTTTTTTTTGTGCTTTTATAAAGGGTTACAATATATTTCATCAAAATGTTAAGATGAAAAATTTAAAAATTTTGGGTTTGGATTTTTAACCCTGGAGGGTTTGCCCCCAAATAAAACCCAAAAAATGCAGTGGTCATCGAGGGGAATTTCCCCTCTTATTTCCCTTTGGGGGCTTTTAAACTTGGGCCCCCCCATGCGACCCACAAACCCGTCCCTCAAACCCCAGGTTTCCTACTTTCTTTTAAGTTTATTCCGTATACACAAAAAAAAAGTTACAAAATTATCAAAATAGCAGGATATGTGTTGAGAACCTAGGGTAAACCAAAAAAAAAAAAATTTAGAAAAAGCAACTTATTTTCCATTAGGGGGAACCCCGGGGCCAAAAGGTTTAAGGTAACACGGCCAATGTTTCCCCCCCGAACGAACCCTGCCCAGCCCTTGTAAAGGGAAAGGGGAGGTGCCTAGCCCCAGCTTGCAATCACAAGACTGTCATTCCCGTTAGCCCCCCGGGGGGGGGGGGGGATTGGGAACCAGGAGGCCTAGCTTTCCCTAAACCCCCTAGGGTGGGGAAAGTGGCTAGGCCTGGGGGCGTTTGGGCCCAAAGATGAGGAGGTACTTGTGCCCCCCCCATGGGGAATTAGGTCTCAGAACCCCCCCCTTTAAAAGGGAGCCAAGGCCGGGCCCCCCACTTGGGAAAAAGGCCCCGGGCCGGGAGAATAACCCGGGGAATTTTAAAAAAAATAATAAATGTTTCCAACCCCTCCCGGGGGTCGGGCCACGGAAACTCGGGGTGATTAAATTTAAACCCCGGGGTTTGTTACCCAGGGAAATCCCAATAAAATTCCCCGTTATTAGAGTGCCTGGGGTTTTTTTAAATTTGGAAACCTACAAGTTATAGGTAAAGGGTTATTTATTCTGGATTACCGACCCCTTAAAAAATTTGCTTTTAACCACAGACCTTAAAGTCAAACAAATTTAAAATTTTCCCCCTTTAAAATTTCGGTTTTTATATTATTTATCCGAAAAACCGCATTTACGGTTTTCTTTCTTAACAATTTTTTTATTAATTTAACACATTTTGTCAACGCAGTAGGGGAAAAAATAAATCTTCTTGTTTTTTTTTGGAAAGGGATCCGTTGAGGGGAGGTTTTTCTGAGACCTAAAATTTTAAACATCATTAATTTAAAAAAAATTAAACTGCAAAAAGTGGGGGCCCATAGGGGGGGTGTTTTCTCTGAAAACAGTTTGGTCTTCCCCCAGAATTTTTTTAGAAATAAACCCGGGAAAAAACAGTATGCAAAAAATGCACGTCAACCCTTTTACGAAAATTCTCACCCGAACGTAAAGCTAGATAATAACAAAAACTGGGGGCTGGTAAACCCCAAAGCCAGATAAGAATTAGGGCCCAAACTTCGTTCTTCATTTTTTTGAGAGAAGAATTGTGGGTTTTTCCCCCCATGAGCTTCCCCCCAAAAATTTTGAAAAAAAAACTTTTTAAATATGGCAGTTGATGAAGGTGGTGATGGGTGCCATTAAGACATTTTCCAAAGCGTTGTTCCAGCTGCTGTAGCTGCATATATTCCCAATACAGAAATTACATTAAACATAAATAACCCTAAATGACTAAACAAGAAGCATTTACAGGCGAATCAAAAGAGGACAGGTGTTTTTTTACCCAAAAATTTCATGTAAGAGAATTCGAAAAACATAATGAAGCCAAAACAATATGAAATTAAGAATCGAAGATATCAAAGACCATCCCAAATTATTTTTTTCAGGTATATAGTTTAAAACTCCAGAAGAGATGAGCCTTTTTAATCGGATCATTTCCCAAGATTAAACATTCAATTTTGGTAAAACTCTCATCAGGTGTAACATTCACACGAAAAATCTTTCAAGTATCCCCTGACAAGCATGAGAACTTTGTTGCTCATGTTAGTCTGGTATAATTCCTATGCATATTCCTCTGTCGAGACCTTTAACAATAACTCTGTCAGTAAAACTCAAAATTTCGTACTACCTGGGCAGCCACTCGACTCTCCCTGTATTCAGACACAACTGCTATAATAATCATACCTACTAAAGTTTAGTATTGAAACGTTCTGCTTGAAGACTGAGCCTAAAATATGCAAAAAATAGAACCCATAAAATGCTGAAGCTTTTAAACCACAACCGCTGTTGCCATGGAGTGTATAACAAAGTTTCGACAAGCAGATTGGAAAACATTTGTTAATGGTCTCAATGCCTACACCCCCGTCCTCAGCTGGTCACGGAAGGATATAAGTAGAATTAGTTAACGGACTGGTCAGATCGCGCACCCTCTTCCTCTACACAATTTCCACATAGACGAAAATAAAGGCCAAACATAATGTCAGAGTGTTTTGTTTGTTCCTTAGCACGGACGTTTCAGTTTAATACCTTCATTATGCACACCATACCCATCCTGTGGGCGGTAGTCAAAAGATTAGAGGTACATCCTGGGTCCAGGGACTGGACCTCAAAGTTATGATAGCTGAACTAATTACAAGGGTAATGAACTCCAGGTAGATCTGGTCACAATCACGGTAAGTTACAAAGGTAATGAATCATCCTCACTCCTATACATGGTTTCAGTCATGAACAAATTACAAAGTAATGAGCTACTGACACGTCCACACCCACACCCACACGAGCGCGCGCGCACATACATACACGAGGGCGCACGCACAGACACATGCACACGAGAATACAAACACACACACACACACACACACACACACACACACACACACACACACACACACACACACACACACACACACACACACACACACACACACACACACACACAGACACGTGTGTGTGTGTGTGTGTGTGTGTGTGTGCTAGCAAAGTCAGGGTATTTCTCCAGAATGGTCTGTAATATACCACTGTGGATAAAATACTTTGCCATATCTTGAACATTTCTGAGTGAGTTGTCTTTAAATTCATTAATTTTATCGCACTCCAGTTCATAATGACGCAGGGTGTGACAATAGTCCATCTGGCAAAGTTTACATTTCGTTTGGTCTACATCTGGTGGTGGTGATTTAACCTGCCGAAGATACCTGTAACCCAGCTGGAGCCGGGCGGTAGTGACATCCAAGAGTCTGCTTATTTTGTTGGATGCACCATAGACATGTGGCTCCTCCTACTTTTTTATGGTCCTACTTATTTATGGTAGCAATAGCGCTTCCCCCTTGATTATAATAATAATAATAATATGGTAGCAATATTTTCTCCTCTCCAGTGGACTGTTATTGGAGAACTCAAATACATTGCAGATATTCAGACTAGAAAGTGTGATGTATTCTTGTAATAATTTCGAGCTGTGTGGATGCCAATGTGCCTTTTTTCCACTTTAAACAAAATAGATGTTTTAAGAAATCAAAATAAAATATTTATTCTCACATGATTCTACAGAATTTTAAAACTAATGCAAATGTAAACTGAAATTTAAAAAAAAATATTGGAAATTTGCATTTTTATAGCGTTTTTAAATTTCCTGAGGTCAGTGAACCATTAAATATTGCTTGGCCTGATACTGGAGCCGTCCATTTCTAAACCACATGTTGCGCAACCATCGAAGGTTGTCGTTAATGACTTCAGAACGTCCTATTTAATCCTCTTCACATTTTAAAAACCATAATCACTTAGTAGTAGGGAAAGGTTTGTTGGTTTAAAAAGACACGTGAGCAAACACTAGCACGTATTTAATAGGAAATGTTTCGGTCCTGGGTCCTTGATAACAGAATTTGTAGACAGAAATTAGTAGTGACCTGAAAAATGCAAGTGAGGCTTATTTGAGATAAAGTTAAGTAGAGAATGAGGTCACGTGATCCTTGTGTTGTGAGGTAGGTTGCACTTTGCTTAGTTGATTATCAAGTATTCCAGTGTTACTTGACTCACGAAATCGTAATGACACGACTCTCGCGGGTTCTAACCCCATCCGTGGTATGGTTTATTCCAGTGTTATTGAAATTTTGTACCTTCTAGCATTATGTTCTACGTGTCTTCGACAGCGATTAGCAAAGCTTCTAGATAACGTTGGCGTCTAAGATCATGCTCACAGAGGAATAGTTATGCCTCATTTCAATATAACAAATGTCCCGTGGAGTTCCTGTGGAGGACACAGGCATTCTTTAAGTCGTCTCTGTTGCAGGAGTTTTGATGTTCACTTAGATTTATGTTTCCCTTACATACTTCTTGGGACAAAATCCACAGAGAATGGTGTAGACGCCTACTATGGAAGTTAAAGGTGTGCGATTTCGCTTCGTACTGAGGTCTCTGATAGAGAATGTGTTCAGGGTTGAAACATTGATTTTGCTTTTATCAAATACTTGGCGATTATTCTTGGCAACATCACCACACGAGAGCACCATGACCTACATAGAAGAATGTTCCATGAGGTATTTGTTGAGGATAATTTGTGCCTTGAGTCTGTAATCCCGGATGAAAACTACGTAAAATACGTTATGTTGGATAATTTCTAATCAAGGAAACAAGTGCTGGATATACGACGAGCTTTTAAACAAGAAGCAAATAAGGACACCTCTTTTAGTGCGGGTGTCTTTGTTGGAGGGTTTTCTATACACTTTAAAGAGAAGGTTCTCGATGTCGGAAGACCTACACAGGATGACGTCGAGGAAAGAAAGTTTGCCGTCTTGCTCACGTTCATGTGTAAACTTTATTGCTGAGACTGCTGTACAGAGCTTCAACTTAATTATTACAGGTATAGAAAAAATGAAGTCGATTATTATTATTATTATTAGTTATTATTTTATTAACACGTCGGCCGTTTACCTTGCTCATATTAAAATATTCCTAGATGATTAAACTTGTAAATTAACCAAAGAAAATAATTTGAAAATTAAAACATATCATCATAGTCTGTTTGACAGGCATTAAAAATAATATTAGAGGATAGACTGTCACCCAATATTATAAGCTTCTGGCACAGAAGCTTATAAGCTTATATCCTTCTTAATAATAATCTTTATTTCTTCAAGTACGTGTACATTGCCTAGCTGACATCAATGACATATTACAATAAGGAAAGCCCTTCATATACAGAGCATTTCGGGCAAATTAGGTCCCCAGGATGCGATATACACCAGTCGACTAACACTTATGTCATCTTTCTTTCTTAAGCTTCAGAATGATTTTGCATGTCCCACATAAAAAATATTTCGTTTATATTTGGCAAAGATTTGTTGGAGTCCTCACTTTGTGTTTTTCTAGGTCATACCATTTGGCAGTCAAGAAACACAGTATATTATTACCCAGACTAGTGAATTGCACCACTTTGTTAATTACAATATCATAAACAGTGCTCATAATAACTTCTGATTGTTAAGCCTGGTGGCTAAAGCTCTTGCTTCACACGGCGAGGATCTGGGTTCGATCCCAGCGAGGGTAGAAACATTGGGCGTGTTTAATGGACCCCAATGGAAATAATTCACTCTGACTTTTTTGGGTTATCCTAGGTTCTCTACACATATGCTGCTATGTATGATAATTCTATGTAACTGCATTTGTGTATACCTGAATAAACTTACTTGCCTGGCTGCTAGTCGACTGGTGTGGGTTGCATCCCCGGATAAAACTAACCTAATTTTCCCGAAATGCTCTACATAATAAGCAGCTTCCTATATAGTTGTGCGTCATTAATGTCAGCTAGGCCTGTATACCTTGTACATGTACATATACTTGTATAATTAAAGATATTATTATTATATATTATAATAGTTCCCCATCCGTCTTCAAGGGACGTCGTTTTCTGTAATATTGTAGTTTTAGAGAGAATGCCACGCTTGTTCACATTTAACTTATTAAATAAGTTGATTCAGGTATACACAAATACAGTTACATTGATTATCATACATAGCAGCATATGTGTAGAGAACCTAGGAAAACCCAAAAAAAGTCAGAGTGACTTATTTCCATTGGGGTCCTTGTGATTAATTATTATTTATATTTAAAAGTTAAAAAGCAGGTAAGTATCTTAATTACGTAACAACAGTTACAATAAAAGAAGACATGGTAAAGGAGAGGTAAACGGCCTGAGCTTGCTACCATCTGCAGCTCATGGGACTGCCATCCCCACGAGCCCCTTTGGGGCGGGGCAGATGGTAGACTGGGGGCCTAGCTTCTCCCTACGAGCCCCGTGGGGGCGGGGAGTGTGGCTGGGCCTGGGGACGCTTGGTCCCAGAGATGAGGAGGAGCTTGTGCCTCCTCCTGTGGAAAATACTGTATATATTTTCCAGAAATACAGTAGTTATTAAATGTAAATAGATAGCCATACTGTATTTAAAATTTATGTAATATAAAACGGGAAGCTGCGCCTGCGCAGAAGGGGACTCGCCATCTTGGTTTTTGAATTTCGTACAAACGTTGGTGTAATGGGAAGAATTTTTCGTGCTCTAGAGGTTAAAATTGTGTTGACACCTCTCAAATAGGAGGCGAAATTGGTGGATGTGCATTCCTGCATAACTTGAGATATCAGGCGACTGGACAAGACCTCTCCAGGAACCTCAGATAAGCTCTCTAGATTTGTGTATAATCCTGGCCAGTGTTTTCATAAATTTAGTTAGTGAGGTTTTTCTGAATATGATACAACTTAATCTCCAGTCAAATTGGTGAGTGATATTAAGATATTCTCTTTCTGTTAGGTAATTGTGTATATCTATAATTATTCTTTAAATTTTAATATACAGTCCACAAATTTATATATTTACCAGAATTCCTGGTGATGTATAATTCATTTAATTAATAGGTCCAGAGCAACTTGTGGATATGACAGTGGTAGGTATCGAAGGGGGACATTTTTGCGACCTAGGTGTCCCAAATTCCTACTTGTCTAACTGATAAATAATAATTATCTATGTTCATTTATTGTTATGTACATAATTATACATACAGATAAATGCAATTTTCCACACCTCCCATGGGAGACTTGGGTCTCGAGACGCTCCCCAGATACGGAGCCAAGGCCGGGTCACCACTACTTGGAAAAGAGCCGGGCCGGGAGAATACCAGCGAATAAAGAAAAAAAAAAAAAAAAAGGAGAGTTAAGATTAGTTACTTTCATACAAGAAATTACTCTCCTCCTTATTCATGAGGTACATTTTGGCTCTCTTCTTGAACTGGCTCATGCTATGACAGGTGTGAAAATTATTATTAATATTATTATGTGAGCAAATCATCTGCGGGAAGCTTACAGGGCATCGCCTAAATTATTACCTGTAAGTTATTTTGGGTGAGGTAAATGGGACTTAGTCACAGTAGGTCACTGAACTGCCCCTCCTTCGACTGCCCACTTCTTCACCACTCTCACAAAAAGCTAGATCTGGTATTAAATTAATAATTAAATATTAAAACCAGCTACTCTGGTAATTAAAATTATGTGGACTGTATGTTGTTTAGGTTTCCTTGCTGGGTACATAAAAATATAATTAGTACAATACATATAATACAATAGTGCTATTACAAAAGAAGTTTTTATTACCACTTACCATTTAATTACTGTAGATGGATCACACCCTACACTGGCCAGCTTAGATCTAAATGCAACGACTAATGGTGTACTTCCATGTGAGTGAAATCCACATCCCTTAATTACAGCCATCAATTCGCTGCCTGACCACAGTCGAGTGGGGTTGTGCTCTGCACCCCTCTGCTGTTTTCAGGCGAGCTACCTTGTATCAACATGGCGCTGAGTGTGAGGAGGCACGTAAATACCATTGGTATTGAGCTGCTTCGTGGGGCGATTTCACCCTCTTCAGCGCAGGTATTACTCCCAACAATCATTAGGGAGACCTATGGAATCCAAGACGATGAGGTGTATGGTGTAGCCCTGAATGGGGCTTACAGAATCTTCGTCAAACTGAATTCCACGTCCGTATACGAGTCTTTGGGGTGACGAGATTCCAAGACGTGAGTCTTGACGCTATTTCCAGCGTAAAGGTGCGTTTGATCGACGTACTCTCGCCACTTTACGTGGGTTAAGATTCGTAATGTCCCATTTGAGGCAGATGAGGCTGACATCAGGAATGTTTTTGAGGCATATGGAACCGTACATCTGGCACAACAAGGCAATTTGGAGGGCAGGTGCTCACATGGGCCGTCTGGGGGGAACCTTTTCCCTGAAGATGACTCTGAGACATCCCATACCGTCTTATGTTGTGTTGGAGGACTTCAGGACGCAAGTTATGGTATCGTATCCCGGACAGAGACGTACGTGCAGAATATGTGGGGCATACAACCATATGGCGGCAGCGTGTGTGAAGCATGAGGGGCCCTGCACAAACTGGTGAAGCACCAGTTACCAGCGTGATAGCTGTTGTTGAGAGCCCCATGCGAAAGCAAGGGCTTGGCGCTTGTGGAGTGAAGAGGTGGAGGATTCCAAAGAGGAGATAGCGTGTGTGAGTAAGCTGTGACGTAAAAGGATCTGGTACTAAGCAAGGAAAAGTACAGAAGTGCAAGTGCGGGAGGAGGTGCGGGCTCTAGAGGAAGAGCTTCAGGAAGTGTTAAGGACATTAAAACGCCGCCTGAAAGGATGTTTGTTCCTGAGTGGCGGGGGCCGGCGTTGCCTGTAGAGGAATGTAATGAAAAAACCATAGCAGGGTTAACGGGAAAACTAGTAAGCGTGAGTTTTCGCCGTGTGCTGTGGAACGAGGAGTGGGGAGGTTGAGGTACATCGTGAGGGAACCTCATTAGATAACAGGATGTGGGGGCATCACGAGGAAGAGAGCAGCGGCGTCAGACCAGATGATGTCCTGACGCCGCGCAGGGGTCTGGGAGGAAGGAAGAGCACTGTCGAGGTAGTCACGATAAGGGGCATACGGAAAAAAAGGGGGGGGGTTGATGGTGTGAAGCCTTGTGCTGGCTCTGGGGCAGGAGGCCCTGGGATGAAAGAAGTGAGGAGGAAGGGTTGGAAACTATAAAGAGGCCTTAAAGGTGTATGACTGTGGAACGTAAATGGACTGTGTAATAGTGTGAAGAGGGAATGGTTTCGAATGTTTCTGTATAAATATAGGGTGGATGTAGTGTTCCTCAAGAACACAATTTCAAGGAGGGAAGAGTGCTCGAGTGGAAGGGTTCGGGTCATGACTCGCCATCTGTACATCTGAAAGGTGGTGTGGGTATATTGATCAGGAGGCGAGCCCGTTTGTGTTGCTAAGAAGTGAGGGGAGGGGGGGAAGAGTATTGCACATGGGTGGGTGGTGGATGGGGCAGAGGGTATCTTTTTTTAAGTGTGTATGCACCAGCAGAAAATGATGTTAGGGTAAAAAGGGATTTTGTATGTGAAGAACTAGTTTTCTTCTTACGGTGGTTTACCTGCATGGCCATCGTAGGTGGGGACTGGAACTGCGTTATTAGGAGGGCTGACGTGGAACCAAAAAGGGGCGGGGCACGTGTCAGCGGCCTTGCGAGATCTTTTGAGGGATATTCAGTTTCGGGATTGCGGTTGGAGGAGGGGCGTGGGAGGTGGAGCACATTTTGTAAGATGGGGTTACGCGGCTAGGTTGGATAGGCTGTAAAAATCTCAAGGGGTTTGGGGTGACATTTCTCCTTACAATAGAAGTAGCTTATTTGGATCATCGAGCGGTAGTAGCAGAGGTGGGCGTGGGAGTCACTAGCAGGTATATCTAGGGGTTATTTGGGAAATTAAATACAAGTGAGTTAGGCGATGAGGAGGGGATAGAGGGATTTGCAACGCCCGTGGGAGGGGTTACGTGCAGAGGTAAATGGGGTAGAGGATGTGGTGATGTGGTGGGATGGTGTGGCTAAAGAACGGATTAAGCAATATTACTTAAAGGAAGGGAAACGTATCAGTTCTTTAAAATATGGGCTTGCCAACTATTTGGAGGATAGGTTACGGGGTTGTTATGCGAGGGGGCGGTGGCGGGCACTTACCAATGGATGATATTATGGCAATTAAAGGGAGTGCGTGAGGTGCAGGATGAGAGGTTCCAAGCGGTGAGGGTAAAAGGCGGGGGTGGAAGAGGTGTTATGGGGCGATAGACCTTCATCGTGCGTATTGCGTAGGCAGAAACAAAGACAGCAGGGAATGACTATACCATGGTTGGAGGTTCATGAGTCGATAGGAGGGGACAGGGAGGGGCAGGTCATACAAACACGGAAGAATGGGGGCGTTTGCTGATAAGTGGTATGGGGAAGTACTGGCAACGGAAGGGGTAGAGGGTGGGGTTTAGAACAGGTGTGTGGGGAGTGTGATATGTCAGTTTTCGAACAGTGATAGGGAAGCACTGGGTGGGGTAATAACTGAAGGGGGAAATATGGAGGCCTTAAGTGGAATGCGAAAGGGGAAAGCACCGGGAATTGATGACTCCCGGCAGAGTTTTATCAGCAGCATTGGGAATTAATGTGGCATTTTTTGGTTAGGTTATTAATTGCATGAAGAGAGAGGTGAGCTGGGTGAGAAGCAGGCGACGGCTGTCGTTGTATTGGTACCAAAGGGTAAGGGGGAGCATACGCTTCGGATTACCGGGCGATCTCGTTGTTATGCGCAGATTACAAATTGTTTTTCTAAGATTTTGGGAAAACGGGTCAAGTGTGTGGGGGGCGGGGAGTATCAAAAACTCAGTTTGGTTTCTAGGGAGGTCTATGGTGGAGGGGCATGGGGTTACTTAGGGATTTCGTGGGGCAAAAGGGGGGAGGGAGGGTAGGTTGGTGGCGCTCGATTGGGAAGGGGCATACGATAGAGTGGATTGGAAAGCATTGAAAGCCATCCTCAGGGGGCAGGGGTTTGGGAAGAAATAGTGGTTGGGTTGAGGCGGTTTATGGAGGTCAATGGCGAGGGTAAAAGATTAATGGTCGATTGGGTGGGAAAATTGTAAAGGGTAGGGGACTTAGGCAGGGGTGTCCTATGTCACAATTATTGTTTGCGTGCGTACAGGACCCCTTTTATAGATTGGTGGAGCAGCGTATTGTCACTAGAGGGACCAGGGTGTGAGTTGCGAGGGGTTTGCCATTTTTTAATTGGGTAGTGGATGATACAACTGTTCTGATCGGGGAGGGGATTCAATGGACACATTAGAGGGTAGTACGAATTTTGCGGGGGCAACTGGTATAGGAAATTCAGAAAAACCCATGGTTATGGGGTTAGGCTTGGCAGGAAAGGGGTTGATTGGGGTAGTGCATTTGTGGGGAAGCGGGTGAATTCGTTAAAAATTTGCGGTCTTATTTATGCAGACGATCTAACTGTGGCCCAGGGAAAACCGATTAGGATGGTGAAAGGATTCGGGGACGCTTGGGTGCATTGCACCTTATCTTTTGACCCTTGTGCAGCGTGCATTGTTATTAATACTTACGTATAGAAAAGATGGCCGTGGCAGCCTGTTTCATTAACTGGGCCAGCAATAATAACATTTTGGAAGGTTTTTAAATTCTTGTGGGGTTCGAGCTGGTTTTGGTTTAAAAGGGACGGGGTAAGTTACCTGAAAAGTAAGGGGGGGGGCTGGGTTGCTGGACTTAATTTAAAGCGAGGGTCAAATGTGTCTTCATTAAAAGGAGGTGATGGGGGGAAAGTGGGGGTGGGGGGGGGGGGGGGTTTGGCCAGACCCATAACAGTTTTGAAAGGGATGTAACGGATTTAGTTGAATGAGTGGAAACGTGTTGAGGGCCTGGCGGGGATCGAGAGCCACAAAGGAAAAATAGGTAGGTTTTGTAGATGTTAGCGGAGGGTTGAGCGCCGTAGGGGAATTTTTCCCCATGAGCATGGGAAGTAAAAGGGAATGGGTTGGTAGGATGAGGCGCAACCTCGTGTTCGGATGTAATGATCATTTTCCTGCAGGGCTTTTACCGTCGGGTGTGGTTCTACGGATGGAGGGGGTCTTTTACGGGGGGATGTGGGATAGTGGGGGGGAGGATGGGTTTTTTCATGTATATATTTTGGATGGACTGAGGAGGTCAAGGGGGGTAAATAGGGTGAAAAAAGGGATAGGAGGTAAGAATTTTCTGTATTAGAGCTTTAAGTCCCGACGTGGGGGGTTGGGAGGGAAAAGGTAATCAAGTTTGGGAGTACATTATGGCAATTAAAATTATATATTTTGGATTGCGGGGGAAAAAGGGTCAGGATGAAGAAGAGGTGTTGCATAACGTTCTATAAAACGGTATGTAGAAATAAAGAAATTTAGGGGAGGAGGGGGGGGTGGGGATTTTTTCAGAAGGATATGGCAACTTACTTTACGGGTTTTTTATTAACTTGTAATAACGAGGGAGGGGAGGGTACGTTTGGAAAGTGTTTCTGGGGCAGGAAATCATTTAAAACAGGGTCGCCTCCCTGGTAAAGGATGACAACAAAAGTTTGCGGTTTTTGTTTGGGTGGTATGCTGGCGAATAATGTATGGACCAAGGGGGCAGCACCTTTGGGGCTGGGCCCGTTTTTTTTTTTCAGGGCTATACACTTTCTATTACATAGAGTCTTAAGTTTTTATTATTATGTTGTTATCTATTTTAAAGTTTTGTTAACAAAGATAGACGTGGTGTATGTAGTGTAGGTTTATATGTATTCAACACATGCTTTTGTATTTCCCTCTTTGTACTTTGTTTCAATTTTCAATTCAATTCTTTTTTATAGCATTTACAACGTATTTTTCTTTGCCATAAGAAGTTTTTTTTAGTTCATTTATGTTCAGGTTTTTTTTAGTTTTAAGATGTACTTATAGACTGCACACCCTGAATTGGTTTTTTTTAGGGTATGTTCTTGACTTAAGTTTTGGCTGTTGGGATACAGATATATCTAGCCATTATAGACGCATTCCTTTTGTGTCTGAGATTTTTTTTATACGGTTTATTTTAACTTAATATCGGTTTTTTAAACTGTTTTCTTTGTATGTTTTTTGTATTTTTGGAAATTAAAGCTGTTAATTTTAGGGGAAATATGTAATGGTTTTTAGCAGGATTAAGATTTTGGTTTTGGGTTTTTTATTAATGAAGGGTGGGAAAATTGTTACATTTTCTCGTATATATTTTTTTCAATTGTAATGACCTTTGTCATATGTCATTTAATTTTAAAAATTTTTATTAAGTTAGGTTTTGAGTCATTTAATTTTTATTTTCATTCGACCCTGTTACTGTTTTATTTTTTAGCTATGTTCTTTCCGTAATTATTGTTGTATGTTAAACATCTATTCGCAGTAATAGGTGCAACCTTTTTTGTAGTTTTTTTTTGTTTGGGTTTCTTATGTCAATGTCCAACCTTTAGGATTGAAATCCACACGTTTCCTTTATTTTTTTTTATGTATACTTATTGGTTTTTTAAAAAATATAAAAAAAAAAAAAACAGCCATCCACACATAATTCTTGAGGTCCCACAAATTTCCTGTCCCAGTTCTTCAGCAGGGGACATTAACACGGGTTCCTATTACAAATTCAGACTGAAACACGCAGAATTACATTGCACCTTGTATACAATTCAATATGGCGTCTCCCTTCCCCGGCATACTTAGCAGCTGTTCTCCAACCCTCTCACTCGAAATTTCTCGAAAGGGTCAAATCAGCATCATATTTTACTACATAATTATTATAATACTCACTTTTATGTTCTACATTTAGGAAATTATGTAAAAAAATCGACAACAGGTTTTGACATGTGCATGGAGTCTATTCCACTCCTTTATTGCTGTATAGAAAAATGTCTTTGAAGCCTGACCCTAGTTCTATAACTGCATTGGCTTCCGGCCTTAGGTAGGATGTTATCGGGACCGGTGCTCTTAGTTGGGTTTAATTTATTTAGTTCTTTTCTTACGAAGTCATAAGATACACCTACTAGTTGGCAACTGTTCGGGGTGACGCCCTGGTTAATGTAATATGTTTTAAATTTATCTGAGGCTGTGTTAAAGGAATTTGATGTAAATGTCAGTTTACTTACTAGTGTAGATGCGGCAGAAGTGTAGTACGAGTTAAAACAATTTGCCACCCTAGTTGTCTCGTGGCACACCTCGTTACCAATATTTAGCCCTATGTTAGATCTAATCGCTGTTTATGGCTTTACCCCAGCTGTTTTAGTTGTTGCCAGAGCTTTCTAGGGTTATTCTTGTTCCCTTCGATTTTAGAGCAATAGTGCCTTGCCTTTGCTCCTTTTATGAGTCTCTGTACTCTGTTCCTAACTCTCTGGAATTCATTTAGCGCTGCAATATCCTGCCTATTTATCTTAATAAATCTTTTTAGAAACTGGTCCTTGAATTTCATATTATTTAGTATCTCAGTAGTCATCCAGGGATCGGTTCTTCGTTTAATCCTAGCCTCTTTAACTGGTGCAATATTATCAAGGATGGCAGTGAACATTGTTTGATTTTTTCCAGGCATCATTTACGTCCGTGCTACGTGTAAACACTGTCCAATCACAATTTTGTAGCCTATTTACCAGTATTTATTTGCTGTATTTTCTACTTGACCTCATTTTATTTGTCCTGTGTAGGCGTCTCTAATCCCTAATGATCTTCCTGGTACAGTAAATGATGAGATGATCACTAAGACCTGTGGTAATGACGCCTGACTGACTAATGATGTGGTCTAATATGGTGGCTGAAAACTGTGTGATCCGGGTTTGTGCATTAATTAGTTGAGTATTCCCGGAATTTGCTTATACCTGCTACATACCTGTTGGAAACAGATATTGAAGTATCCCAATATCACTCTCATATTTACTATCAATTCCGGACAGGACTCTCGAAGAATCCTCTAAGAATTGATCATGGGTGGATGGGGGGGGGGGCGCTAACCAGTTCTTACTACGATTGGTTTAGTCTTGGGTAACAACACCTCAAGCCATAGAATCTCCAGTTTATCATTCAAATCAGGTCTTGGGTTACAGGCTAAATCATTTCTTACACAGGTACATACCCCACCGACATTTCTATTCTTATCTAAGCGCTTTATGTTGTAACCTTCAATTTTGACCTCGTCGTCAGTCACCCTGACATCCAACCAGGTTGTCACTATGATAGTGGGTGTCTTTCTTTCCTAAGTTAATTTTATGATTTATTAAAATATTAAGCCACGAATTTTGTTGTGAGTCCCGTTTTTCACCAGTCGTGCGGAAAATGAATTATAAATTGTAATGCATCCTATATATGTTGATTTTATGTAACCAACTAATAGGTCGTGCATTACTCAGGCGTCATCGTAATATTTTTTAGCGGGGAAGTTTATTTAGGTATAGATACACGTAAGTACAGTTATACAAATTTAGGTGATTACATTTATCATGCATTATAATATATATATATATATATATATATATATATATATATTATATATATATATATATATATATATATATATATATATATATATATATATATATATATATATATATATATATATATATATATATATATATAAATTACATAGGATAACAAAAAACAGTAGGAAATGGTGATTTCATGTCAAATAACTTTATAGGTCATTTATTTTTATAGTATTATCATTAATATTTATAAGTTAGCGAGTTAATCACCGATATTGATTAATAGCTTTGTGTGGGTAATTACAGTACTGCTGAAGGGCATCGTATGTGAGGGTCAATGGATGGCTAGACCGGCAGAATTACAAAAGTCAGATAAGTATTATCCAGCTGTGCAACACAGAAACGTAGTATATTTACGTCACAAGTTCATGGTGTAATGTTATATTTCATAAAGACAGTGATTTTTGGAACAAAATCATAGTTTATGGTCTTTTGTAAAAAGTCAGAATAGGTAAAACCTGTGAAAAATAATTTAAGTGTCGAGTCACTAGGAAGACAATATACTAGTGAGATGAGATTAAATGGCTCAAAAAGCTAAGGCTCTATAAATTTAGTTAGTATAGAATATTATATTTTAAGGTATGTGTACTCCAAATGAGTACAAAGCAATATTCATGTGTAGTGAAGAGTACAAATCAGTTTAGCAGTTGTGTACTACTGATGAGAACAAATTTACTTGACATGTGTGTTCTGTTGTGTACAGAATGATTTTAAGTGTGCAGTCGTTGAGCTTATGTGCAGTTTCAAGTACTCAGGTGTACTAGTAAGTTTCCAGAAGTAATGAATAGTGTTAAAATACACTATAATTGAAGCTTCAGAGCACACAATTGACTCCTGAGAAGAGTTAATTTGTATTATGTGTATTCTTCCAAAATTTCCTGAGATTAGTTTTCCAGTATTTGACCGAGATGAAAGTAGGATGAGTTCTGTGCTAGCTTTGCTTCAGCGCGCTTCTGTAGACGCAAAACTTGACAAGGTTACAAAATTACAGTATCTCCAAGGTCAACTTTGAGGTGAAGTCTTAGCTTTAGTTACGGGTTATGTTGCAGTTGCTGCAAGCTATTAACAGGTAGTTACAATTTTGAACGAAACATATGATAATGTAGAAAGAAGCAGACTCAAGCTGATTTACAAATTATTACGTTTACCTTCACCTACTCATGCATGTTCGAAGTTACAGAACTTAAAGATTCAAATTGAGACAACAATTATATCACTGAATAATCAATTCGATATAGATCAAACTGCCTGAGTACAATTAACGGTTGAATGGGTAACTAATCGATACCATAAAAGCTATTTTATTATAGATAAATACAAAAATTATTTTTGTAGATTTATACAATAACATATAACATCAATTAAATTAAAACTCAAGCAAAAAAAAAAAAGAACTTCAACTCTAAATCTACAATGCCTAAGACACGTGGATAACAGTTCCCCCGTCGTCTAACTATTGAACACATATATTCCCTGGGTACTTGTCATGCTTCAAAAACTAAGAATAAAAGTAAACCCAAAGTAAAAATGAATCCATCAAAGAATAAGTAAAGGAAAAATCTCAGAGTACGTGATCTTGCTTACAGTATGGTGAAGATTGTTCTCTCGATAAATGAGGCAAAAATATGCAGCTGTTGCACTAGTGTAGAAAGGTTTATCTGCTCAGTAGATGCACTAAATGCACGAAACGTCACACAGCCCAGATTTATAACACTGATATCGAGGACATCACGTATGAAAGCCCCCTCAGAGGTAGTGATCATGTGGTTCTGAGCTTTGAATATATAGAGGTACAAGTGTAGAGGGTAACAGGAGTAGGATGGGAAAATCCAAACTACCAAAGGGGACACTACACAGGCATGAAGAACTTCCTGCAGGAGGTTCAGTGGGAAAGAGAATTGGTAGGAAAATCAGTAAACAAAATGAAGGGCTCTGTGACAACAAAATCCAAGGAGGCAAAGGAAAGGTTTGGTCCCCAGTTCAGCAGGAATAATGGGAAGACCAGGACGAGCCCTTGGTTTATCCAAAGGTGTAGTGAGGCAAAAACTAATTGCGCTAGAGAATGGAAAAGGTACATAAAGGACCCAGGAAAATAAAGAGATTAGTCATAGAGCCAGAAACGAGTATCCACAGATACGGAGGGAGGCCCAGCGACAGTAAGAAAACGACTAACAATTGAGAGTCAAGTCTGACCCGAAGCTGTTGTATAGCTACATCAGAAGGAAGACAACAGTCAAGGACCAGGTTATCAGGCTGAGGAAAGAAAGTGGGGAGCCCACAAGAAACGACTAAGAAATGAGGAGCTTAACATGAAATTTAAAGAAGTATTTACAGTGGAGAGAGAAAGGACTCCAGGAAGTCAGAATAGCTGGGTACAAGAACAAGGAATATACCAACAAGTGCTGGATGAAATACACACTACCCAGGAAAAGGTAAAGGAGCTGCTAAGTGGACTTGAGACCTCAAAGGCGGTGGGACTGGACAATATCTCCCCGTGGGTCCTTAGAGAGGGAGCAGAGAAGGTGTGTGTGTCACTAACAACGATTTTCAACACATCCATTGAAACTGGGTAACTACCTGACGTATTGAAGATGGCAAATGTAGTCCCCCTGTTTAAGAAAGGAGAGGCACTAAACTACAGACCAGTGTCGCTGACATATAGTATGCAAAGTCATGGAGAATATTATCAGGAGAGTCGTGGAGCACCTAGAATGGAACAAGCTTATAAACAACAGCCAGCACAGATAAAGGGAAGGAAAATGTTACTGGAGTTTTATGACAAGGTAATGAAAGTAAGACATGAGACAGAGGGGTGGGTAGATTGCATTTTCTTGGACTGCAAGAAGGCCTTCGACACAGTTCCTCACAAGAGATTAGCGCAAAAGCTAGAGGATCAGGCACACAACAGGAAGTGCACTGCAATGGATCAGAGAATATCTGACAGTGAGGCAACAACGAGTCATGGTACGTGAAGAGGTGTCAGAGTGGGCACCTGTGAAGAGCGGGGTTCCACAGGGGTCAGTCCTAGGACCAATGCTATTTTTGGTATATGGGAAAGATACGATGGAAAGGATAGACTCAGAAGTGTCCCTGTTTGCAGATGATGTGAAGTTAATGAGGAGAAATAAATCGGATGAGGATCAAGCAAGACTACAAGGAGACCTGGACAGGCTGGAAGCTTGGTCCAGGAACTGGCTCCTCGAATTTAACCTCGCCAAATGCAAAGTAATAAAGATCGGAGAAAGGCAAAGAAGACGCCATAGACAGAGTATGTGACAAGTGGCCAAAGACTGCAAACCTCACTCAAGGAGAAAGATCTTGGGGTGGGTATAATACCGAGCACATCTCCTGAGGCACACATCAACCAGATAACTGCTGCAGCATATGGGCGCCTGGCAAACCTGAGAATAGCGCTCTGATACCTTAATAAGGAATCGTTCAAGATTCTGTACACTATATATGTCAGGCCCATAGCGGAGTACGCAGCACCAGCTTCTAACCCACACCTGCTCAAGCATGTCAAGAAATTAGAGAAAGTGCAAAGGTTTGCAACATGACTAGTTCCAGAGCTAAAGGGAATGTCCTACAAAGAAAGGTTAAATTAAATCGGCCTGACATTGGAGGACAGGAGGGTTAGGGAAGACTTGATAACGATATACAAAATACTGTGAGGAATTGACAAGATGGACAAAGACAGGATGTTCCAGAGATGTGACACAGAAACAAAGGGTCACAACTGAAAGTTGAAGTCTCAGATGAGTCAACCAGCAAGGCTGGATCTCGTATTCACATTGAAGAGTTCAGACGGAGGGGATACCACTCACGAATTTCGAATATATAGAAGAGTTATACATGAATGGTATTCACTACCGACAAAATCAAAATTAGACACATATGCAATATCTGGGTAACTGTAATGTAGACGTCTACATTATAGATACCCAGATGTTGCATGTGTGTCTAATTTTTATCTTGTTGGTATTGTATACCATTCATGCACAACTTACCAGACACTGTAGCATCATGGAATCTTGGTTCAGAGGACATCTACACGACTTTCTTCACTTCTACTAACCCGTCCCTTGAGTATGAACTACTTCCACTGGGGAATCCCGCCTACCAGTGACAATGCCTTCGTCTGCTACCCGTCCCATTTTCACCTGACGCCAGCATGTAAGCGCCAACCTTCTTGCCTGCGCTCCAGATTCTTCACGACTACGGTGCGCTTCACACCATCTTCAAGGCTGAGGGACTGATTACCTCATCTTTTGTATATAATTCTAATGTCTTCAAATTATGTTCTAGAATTTGTATTAATAAAGCCACTGGATGGAGAAACGTCTACATAAAGATACCCAGATGTTGCATATGTGTCTAATTTTCATGAAAGAGTTAACAGTAAAGAGTGAAGCAGCACGAGAAGGGAGAAACGAAACTTCTAAAAAGAGGACTACACATATATGAGGCAATTTCTGCATTAGGAATGATGGAACACGTGACTGCAAAGTGCAGGGAGCAACCAGGAAGTATGTGAAGAGCTCAGCTCAAGATTCAGGGAGGTATTCACAGTGGAGACGAGAGACTTCCAGCAAACCGAGGGAGTAGGGTGTGCCAACAAATGTTGAACACTGTACACAACCGAGCAGGTGAAGAAACTGCTAGGTGAACTAGATACTTCGAAGGCGGTGGGCCCAGATAACATCTCTCCAGAGGGTTCTGAGAGAGGGAGCAGATGCACCATATGCCACTAACAATAATCTTCAACAAAACTACCGAAACAGGGCAACTGACTGAGGTGTGCAAGACAGAAAACAGTCACAAATTTAAAAAAAGAAACAGACAGTGAGCATTAAACTACCGACCTGTGTCGCTGACATTTGAAGAGTGGTGGAACACCTAGAAAGAAATGGACTCATAAATGTCAACCAGCACGGCTTCAGGGAAGGAAAATCCTGCATCACAAACCTACTGGAGTTCTACGATTAGGTAACAGAAGAGAGACAGAAGAGAGAGGGATGGGTAGACTGCATCTTCTTGGACTGTAAGAAGGCTTTCCACACAGTACCACACAAGAGACTGCTTGAAAAGCTAGAGGAGCAGGCAGGAATAGCAGGGAAATTGGATCAGAGATTACCTGACAGGAAGGAAACATAGGGTGTTGGTATGTGACGAGGTGTCAGAGTAGGTGAATGTGTCGAGTGGGGTTCCATATGAGACAGTCCTAGGTCCGATGCTGTGTTTAGTTTATGTGAATGACATGACAGAATGGATACATACAGAGGCGTCCCTGTTCGAAGACGATGTTAAGCTCATGAGAATACAAACAGATGAGGATCAGGTAAGCCTGCAAGAAGATTTGCAGAGGCTGCAAGCCTTGTCTGACAAATGTCTCATGGGGTTAACTTCATTAAGTGCAAAGTCACGAAATTTGGGAAAGGATAAAGAAGACAGAGGAATGAAGTCAAAGAATGCAAAACCCACTTAAGGAAAATGATGCATGGAGAGCATCATACCAAGCACTTCTGAGGTGCATATCAACCAAATAACTGGTGCAGCATATGGACGCCCAGCAGTCCTAAAAACTGTGTATCGACATCTAAGTAAGGAATCATTCATGACATTGTACACCGTGTACGTCAGGCCCATATTGGAGTATGCAGCACCAGTATGAAGCCCACACCCGGTGAAGCACGCCAAGAAATTAGAGGAAGTGCAACGGTTTGCAATAAGACTAGTCCCGGAGCTAATGGAGAGGTTAAGAAAACTCAACCTGATGACACTGGAGGACAAGAGGGATAGGGGGGACATGGTAACGACATATAAAATACTAAGAGGATTTGACAGGGTAGATAGCTACAGAATGTTGCAGAGATGGGACCCAGTAACAACGGGTCACAGCTGGAAGTTGAAAACACAGATAAGACACAGGGATGTTAGGAAGTATTTCTTCAGTCATACATTTGTCAGGAAGTGGAACAATCTGAAGAGAGATGTAGTGAAGGCAAGATCCATAAATAGCTTTTCTTAAAGTTATGATAAAGCTCATAGAGCAGGGAGAGAGAGTGGACCTGCTAGTGGCCGGTGAAGAGGTGGGACCAGGAGCTATGAATCGCTCCTGCAACTACAATTAGGTGAGTACAATTAAGTAGGTACACTCATACCTTCTCCAGAGAAAGAGGTTTTTTTTAGGGCCAGGAGGGAAATAAGACTGGCAAGAAATAACAGTAATTTTACACCAACTGAAAACAGTTGTGGAGCAGACACAGTCATTGCCCTCCACTCCAGAACAAATAAAACCCAGAAAATAAAACTCCCCGAAATTGCATCAATATTACGACATTTGTCTTTGCGAACATAGAGTGTCTAGAACCGTCATCAAACGACAAAATTCCTTACATCAAGGGACTGCTCGAAGATTAAAATGCAATGTTCGCAACATTCACAGAGACCCACATAACGAAATATGGATCCCAGATTATAACCTATTCAGATGTTACAGACTAAACAGATAACAAGGGCGGGTTGGCCTGTACGTCACAGAGTTGCTCATTTGCTCAGAACTACTAAACACCTCAAATGATGTAGTTGAAGTTTTGGCGGTAAAGACAAAGCCAAAACCTTGTCATTGTGGTAATATACAAGCCTCCAGATGCAACTTCCCAGCAATTCCGGGAGCAGCTTTTGAAAATTGACCACTGGAAAATCTCCCAACTCCTGCCTCAAACATCTTGCTACCGGGAGATTTCAACTTGAGACATCTAACATGGAGGAGTGTAGCAAATAATATTTTAGCAGAGATCACCCCAGGATGCAGCACAGATGAAAATTCACACACACACGAGCTATTAAATCTCTGCAACAAAATTCACCTTAAACCAACAAATATTAGACCCTACAAGACTAGAATATATACTGACCCTCATCTTCACTAACAACGACGATCTGAAACGTAATATGTTCGTATCAGAGACAATACACTCAGATCACAACATAATAGAAGTACAGGTATGTATGCACTGGGCTACTGACAAGCAAAATGTGATCAGTCATGAGGGTGTCTTCACTAAATTCAATCTCAATAACAAAAACATACAATGGGAACAAGTCAACAATGTCCTAAATGAAACAAGCTGGGAAGATATCCTAAACAACACAGATCCGAACCTTTGCCTAGAAAAAATAAACTCTTTGGTTCTTCAGATCTGTTCAAGGCACATTCCATTAAGAAAGAGAAGATGCAAACAAGAAAGAGAGAGATGCTCCCTATATAGACGAAAGGGAAGAGTCACAGAGCTGCTGAGAGGGGCCATTATATCTGAAATAGGAAGGAAGGCACTGGTCAATGAAATTGCAAATATCGAAGTTAAGCTGAAGGAATCTTACAGGAGACAAGAATCGCAGGAAGAACTAAAAGCCATAAAGGAAATTGAAAAAAAAAATACTTCTTCTCTTATGCCAAATCTTAGGAAAAAACAACATCCAGTATTGGGCCCCTGCTTTGACGAGATGGGACATGCACAGATGATAGCCAAGAAATGAGTGAGATACTAAAGTCCCAACACGACTCAGTGTTCAGCGAGCCGCTGCCCAGACTAAGGGTCGACAATCCAGATGAATTCTTTACGAACGAGACACAAAATTTGGTCATCTCAAAAATCTCGGACATTATCTTAACAGCACAAGACTTTGAAAAGGCATTCAACGACATGCCCA
>NC_069488.1:22858064-22865564 GCF_026875155.1 Cherax quadricarinatus | reverse complement strand
ATGCTTCACTCTGGTGGTCCCAAGGTGATAATTGCAGTGATGTATAACCCACCACAGAACAGCAGGAGGCCAAGGCAAGAGTATGACGAGAGCAGTAGAGCAATGGTTGACACACTGGCTGCAGTGGCGAGAAGAGCTCATGCATGCAGGGCAAAGCTCCTGATCATGGGCGACTTTAACCACAAGGAGATCGAATGGGAGAACTTGGAGCCACATGGAGGCCAAGATACATGGAGGGCTAAGATGATGGAGGTGGTACTGGAAAACTTCATGTACCAACACGTAAGGGACACTACAAGAGAGAGAGGAGAGGATGAACCAGCAAGACTGGACCTAGTATTCACCTTGAGTAGTGCAGATATTGAGGACATCACATATGAAAGACCCCTTGAGGCCAGCGATCATGTGGTTTTGAGCTTCGAATACACAGTAGAGCTACAAGTGGAGGGGGAAGCAGGAAGGCCAGGACAAATGAAACCAAACTACAGGAAAGGGGACTACACAGGAATGAGGAATTTCCTGAATGAGGTTCAGTGAGACAGAGAACTGGCAGGGAAGCCAGTTAATGAGATGATGGAATATGTAGCAACAATGTGTGGTGTGAATAATATGCAGAGAATTCGTAGTTTGGAAGTTAGGAGGAGGTGCGGGATTACCAAAACTGTTGTCCAGAGGGCTGAGGAAGGGTTGTTGAGGTGGTTCGGACATGTAGAGAGAATGGAGCGAAACAGAATGACTTCAAGAGTGTATCAGTCTGTAGTGGGAGGAAGGCGGGGTAGGGGTCGGCCTAGGAAAGGTTGGAGAGAGGGGGTAAAGGAGGTTTTGTGTGCGAGGGGCTTGGACTTCCAGCAGGCATGCGTGAGCTTGTTTGATAGGAGTGAATGGAGACAAATGGTTTTTAATACTTGACGTGCTGTTGGAGTGTGAGCAAAGTAACATTTATGAAGGGGTTCAGGGAAACCGGCAGGCCGGACTTGAGTCCTGGAGATGGGAAGTACAGTGCCTGCACTCTGAAGGAGGGGTGTTAATGTTGCAGTTTAAAAACTGTAGTGTAAAGCACCCTTCTGGCAAGACAGTGATGGAGTGAATGATGGTGAAAATTTTTCTTTTTCGGGCCACCCTGCCTTGGTGGGAATCGGCCAGTGTGATAATAAAAAAAATAAAATAATGTGCAAGGAGGCTGAGGAGAGGTTTGTACCCAAGGGTAACAGGAATAATGGAAAAGCCAGGATGAGCCCATGGTTCACCCAAAGATGCAAGGAGGCAAAAACCAAGTGTGCTAGGGAATGGAAGAAATATAGAAGGCAAAGGACCCAGGAGAATAAGTAGAGCAGTCGTAGAGCCAGAAACGAATATGCACAGATAAGAAGGGAGGCCCAACGTCAATATGAAAACGACATAGCAGCAAAAGCCAAATCTGACCCGAAGCTGTTATACAGCCACATCAGGAAGAAAACAACCGTCAAGGACCAGGTAATCAGGCAAAGGAAGGAAGGAGGAGAGACAACAAGAAATGACCGTGAAGTATGTGAGGAACTCAATAAGAGATTCAAAGAAGTGTTCACAGAGGAGACAGAAGGGGCTCCAGAAAGACGGAGAGGTGGGGTACACCACCATGTGCTTGGCACAGTACACACAACCGAGGAAGAAGTGAAGAGGCTTCTGAGTGAGCTAGATACCTCAAAGGCAATGGGGCCAGATAACATCTCTCCATGGGTCCTGAGAGAGGGAGCAGAGGCGCTATGTGTACCCCTAACAACAATATTCAATACATCTTTCGAAACAGGGAGATTGCCTGAGGCATGGAAGACAGCAAATGTGGTCCCAATCTTTAAAAAGGGAGACAGACATGAAGCACTAAACTACAGACCAGTGTCACTGACATGTATAGCATGCAAAATCATGGAAAAGATTGCCAGGCGAAGAATGGTGGAACATCTAGAAAGGAATGATCTCATCACCAGCAGCCAACATGGTTTCAGAGACGGGAAATCCTGTGTCATAAACCTTCTGGAGTTCTATGACATGGTGACAGCAGTAAGACAAATGAGAGAGGGGTGGGTGGATTGCATTTTCTTGGACTGCACGAAGGCGTTTGACACAGTACCACACAAGAGATTAGTGCAAAAAACTGGAGGACCAAGCAGGGATAACAGGGAAGGCACTGCAATGGATCAGGGAATACTTGTCAGGAAGACAGCAGCGAGTAATAGTACGTGGCGAGGTGTCAGAGTGGGCACCTGTGACCAGCGGGGTCCCACAAGGGTCAGTCCTAGGATCAGTGCTGTTTCTGGTATTTGTGAACGACATGACGGAAGGAATAAACTCCGAGGTGTCCCTGTTTGCAGATGACGTGAAGTTGATGAGAAGAGTTCATTCGATCGAAGACCAGGCAGAAATACAAAGGGATCTGGACAGGCTGCAGACCTGGTCCAGCAACTGGCTCCTGGAGTTCAATCCCACCAAGTGCAAAGTCATGAGGATTGGGGAAGGGCAAAGAAGACCGCAGACGGAGTACAGTCTAGGGGGCCAGAGACCACAAACATCACTCAAGGAAAAAGATCTTGGGGTGAGTATAACACCAGGCACATATCCTGAAGCGCACATCAACCAAATAACTGCCGCAGCATATGGGCGCCTGGTAAACCTCAGAACAGCATTCCGACATCTTAATAAGGAATCGTTCAGGACCCTGTACACCGTGTACGTTAGGCCCATATTGGAGTATGCGGCACCAGTTTGGAACCCACACCTAGCCAAGCATGTAAAGAAACTAGAGAAAGTGCAAAGGTTTGCAACAAGACTAGTCCCAGAGTTAAGAGGCATGTCCTATGAGGAGAGGTTAAGGGAAATCAACCTGACGACACTGGAGGACAGGAGAGATAGGGGGGACATGATAACGACTTACAAAATACTGAGAGGAATTGACAAGGTGGACAAAGACAGGATGTTCCAGAGACTGCACACAGCAACACGGGGACACAGTTGGAAGCTGAAGACACAGATGAATCAAAAGGATGTTAGGAAGTATTTCTTTAGCCACAGAATAGTCAGGAAGTGGAATAGTTTGGGAAGCGATGTAGTGGAGGCAGGATCCATACATAGCTTTAAGCAGAGGTACGATAAAGCTCATGGTTCAGGGAGAGTGACCTAGTAGCGACCAGTGAAGAGGCGGGGCCAGGAGCTTGGACTCGACCCCTGCAGCCTCAACTAGGTGAGTACATACACAGACACAGACACACACACACACACACACACAGACACACACACACATACAGACACACAGACACACACACACACACACACACACACACACAACACACACACACACACACACACACACACACACACACAGACACACACACACACCACACACACACACACACAGACACACACACAGACACCACACAGAACACACACAGACACACACACACACAGACACACACACACACACACACACACACACACACACATACACACACACACACACACACGGCAATGAGCAGGAGAACCCAAATCCAGGTGGAAGAGCAAACACACCCTCCTCTAGAAACACCCACAGAGGGAATCCAACCATGACAACCAGAATGCAATTGAACAATCTAAACCAAAACCCACACACTGTTCCCTCTGCCCCCACCTCCCTCATCGCAAACCCCACCCCTAGGCCCCTGCTAGGGTTCCCGGTCCCCAAACCCCACCATTCTTCCCTGACCACAGTTTTAGAAAAGTTGAAGGTTTGGTATACGAAAGCGGATGGAATAACAAATATATGTGAGGTGTGGCATGAAAGAATCAATGAGACGTCCGCAGACATCATAGCAGTCACAGAAACGAAACTCACTGAGACAATAACAGACGCAATCTTCCCACCCGGATATCAGAATCCATCAAAATGTGCACCTATAAACTCTAAATGCAAATAACACATCATCCATTTCATTAGATGTATCAGCCAATAAGATTTATTTTAGTCAGACAATTATTAAGCAGTAGAGGTGATACAGCACTTGTAATGGAAGACGTTCAAATTCCATACAAAGAAGAGAAGCAATCACTCCTCTCCCTTAAAAAAAACCAAAGTTATGGAGGCAACATAAAATCTAGATATACAGAAATTTGAAGTCAGAGTGGATGGAGGAAGTTAATGTATTTTGATATTTGAAAGTTCACTCTTTGATAGATGGATCTATGAAAGCAGAAATGAATCATAGACTTGACGAGCACTTAATATAATAGTATAAAGTAAATGTACAACTATTTCAACAAAGTTACTAGATTTCACTTTAATGTACTTGCTTTTTCTCACAAAGGAAAGGTGACTCAGCGAAGAAAACTGCAATTCTTATGTTCACCTCTAAAGCCTACGTCCAGGTAACCTGTTTTCCTGAACACCTTCAGTGATTTTAACCATCCTGGAACGTCAACAACACGTCAAATCCCATTAACCACCACTACTCAAAACCACCTTTCCATCCAATCTAATTTACACATATTCTAAATATCTTAATTCCCTCTTTTCTTTCTTTCTACATTATTAAACCATCTCAACAACCACTCTTTCGAAACTTAATTTATTTCTTACCCAATTTTGCACTCTTACCAAATGTTCTCTGTGTCAGTATTCCTCTATGTTGTAATATTTAAGAGTCATGGATCACGTCCATATGAGAAGACTACTATAAACCGATGTATTTTACATTGACATCAATTGCCAGACTTCATATTGTGAAACACACATATCTGATTCACACTGTGGGAGCTGTTTTAAGTACTGACACCTCGACACCCTTAACATTATCATTTTTGTCTTGCATTTTTGAGAGCTTATTTCTTCCCTCATTTCAATCTAGTTAACAATCCATTTTCTTAAGTTATCCAACTCTTCTTGTAGAGGTGCTCAATAATTATTATACGGATACTGAACAGGATTACAACATTTAAAAAATCGCATATACTTTTTAAAAAATTCTAACCAGAAAAGCAAATCAATTTCAAAATATTGCATATTTTTTATAATTCGTGTGGGATCATTTTCAACATTTTCTTCCTGTTATTCACCTTAAATTCTATTTTCATATGTTTTCTTTCATGGTGAACTGAATCGATATTTTTTGCTAATTTAAATAAAGGTGATCTGCCTAACTGTGTCTTCAATGATCTCAATGATTATTGCAACAGATAATTAGAAAATTTAATTATGTTGTTATAACTCAGGTTTTTAAAGTTTTAGTAAATCTGACAACTTAATTAAACACCCAGAAAATTCCAACCTCAGTGCATGTTTTTATGTGTGTGTGTGTGGTGTGTGTGTGTGTGTGTGTGTGTGTGTGTGTGTGTGTGTGTGTGTGTGTGTGTATGTGTGTGTGTGTATATGTGTGTGTGTGTGTGTGTGTATGTGTGTGTGTATGTGTGTGTATGCGTGTATGTGTGTGTATGTGTATGTGTGTGTGTGTATGTGTGTGTATGTGTGTGTATGTACTCACCTATTTGTACTCACCTATTTGTGGTTGCAGGGGTCGAGTCACAGCTCCTGGCCCCGCCTCTTCGCTGATTGCTACTAGGTCCTCTCTCTCCCTGCCCCATGAGCTCTATCATACCTCGCCTTAAAACTATGTATGGTTCCCGCCTCCACTACGTCACTTTCTAGGCTATTCCACGGCCTGACTACTCTATGACTGAAGAAATACTTCCTAACATCCCTTTGATTCATCTGAGTCTTCAACTTCCAATTGTGCCCTCTTGTGTCTGTGTCCCTTCTCTGGAACATCCCGTCTTTGTCCACCTTGTCTATTCCGCGCAGTATTTTATATGTCATTATCATGTCTCCCCTGACCCTCCTGTCCTCCAGTGTCGTCAGGCCGATTTCCCTCAACCTTTCTTCGTAGGACAATCCCCGTAGCTCTGGACTAGTCTTGTTGCAAACCTTTGCACTTTCTCTAATTTCTTGACGTGCTTGACTAGGTGTGGTTTCCCAAAACCGGTGCTGCATACTCCAGTATGGGCCTGACGTAAATGGTATACGGGAGTCTTAAACGAATCCTTACTGAGGTATCGGAACGCTATCCGTAGGTTTCCCAGGCCCCCGTATGCTGCAGCAGTTATTGATTGAAGTGCGCCTCAGGAGATATGCTCGGTGTTATACTACCCCCAGATCTTTTTCCTTGAGTGAGGTTTGCAGTCTTTGGCCATCTAAATATATTGTGTCTGCAGTCTTCTTTGCCCTTCCCCAATCTTCATGACTTAGCATTTGGCAGGGTTAAATTCAAGGAGCCAGTTGCTGGACCAGGTTTGTGGCCTCTCAGTCTCTTTGTAGTCCTGCCTGATCCTCATCCTATTTGGTTCTTCTCATTAACTTCGATCATCTGCAAACAAGGACACTTCTGAAGTCTATCCCTTCCATTATGTCGTTCACATATACCAAGAACAGCACAGGTCCTAGGACTGAACCCTGGGGAAAACCCCGCTTGTCACAGGTCCCACTCTGACACCTCGTCGCTTTACCATGACTCGTTGTTGCCCCCCTGTCAGGTATTCTTGATCCATTGCAGTGCCTTTCCTGTTATATGTGCCCGATCTCTAGCTTTTGCAGTAACCTCTTGTGAGGAACTGTGTCGAAGGCCTTCTTGCAGTCCAAAAATATGCAGTCGACCCACCCCTTCTCTTCTTGTCTTACTTCTGTCACCTTTTTCATAAAACTCTAGTAGGTTTGTGAACAGATTTTCCTTCCCTGAAACCGTGTGGTTGTCAATTATACACTTGTTTCTTTCCAGGGCTCCACCCCTCTCCTCCTGATGATCTTCCCCCATGCCTTGCATACTATACACGTTAGTGATACAGGTCTGTTAGTTTTGTGCTCATGTCTGTCTCCCTTTTCAAAAATTGGGACTACATTTGCCATTTTCCTACCTCAGGGGGATGCCCAGTTTCAAATGATGTGTTGAAGATCTTTGTTAATGGCTCACACCATATCTCTGCTCCCTCTTTAAGGACCCATGGAGAGAAGTTGTCTGGTCCCACCGCCTTTGAGGGGTCAAGTTCGCATAGCAGCTTCTTCACCTCCTCTTGGTTATATGTACCTCATCCAGCACTTGCGGGTGTGCCCCCCTGTTCTGATTTCCTGGAGTCCTACTGGTTTCCACTGTAAATACCTCTTTAAATCTTGTGTTGAGCTTCTGACATACCTCTGGGTCGTTTCTTGTGAATTCCCCATCACCCTTCCTCAGTCTGATTACCTGGCCCTTTGACTATTGTTTTCCTCCTGATGTGGCTGTACAACAGCTTGGGTCAGTCTTTACTTTTGATGCTATGTCATTTTATATTGTCTCTGAGCCTCCTCTTATCTATGCATATTCTTTTTCTGGCTCTTCGGCAAATGTGTGTGTATGTGTGTGTGTGTATGTGTGTGTGTGTGTATGTGTGTGTGTAGTGTGTGTGTGTGTATGTGTGTGTGTGTGTATGTGTATGTGTGTGTGTATGTGTGTGTGTGTGTTTTATGTG
>NC_069488.1:22820564-22855564 GCF_026875155.1 Cherax quadricarinatus | reverse complement strand
TCCCTTACCTCTCCTCATGGGACATGCCTCTTAACTCTGGGACTAGTCTTGTTGCAAACCTTTGCATTTTCTCTAGTTTCTTTACATGCTTGGCTAGGTGTGGGTTCCAAACTGGTGCCGCATACTCCAATATGGGCCTACGTACACGGTTTGTACAGGGTCCTGAACGATTCCTTATTAAGAATGTCGGAATGCTTTTTCTGAGGTTTGCCAGGCGCCCATATGCTGCGGCAGTTATTTGGTTGATGTGCGCTTCAGGAGATGTGCCTGGTGTTATACTCCCCCAAGATCTTTTTCCTTGAGTGATGTTTGTAGTCTCTGGCCCCTGGACTGTACTCCGTCTGCGGTCTTCTTTGCCCTTCCCCAATCCTCATGACTTTGCACTTGGTGGGATTGAACTCCAGGAGCCGTTGCTGGACCAGGTCTGCACCCTGTCCAGACCCCTTTGTATTTCTGCCTGGTCTTTGATCGAATGAACTTTCTCATAAACTTCACGTCATCTGCAAACAGGGACACTCGGAGTTTATTCCTTCCGTCATGTCGTTCAAAAAATACCAGAAACAGCACTGGTCCTAGGACTGACCCCTGGGGGGGACCCGCTGGTCACAGGTGGCCCAGTCTGAAAACCTCGCCACGTCCATTACTCGTGCTGTCTTCCTGACAAGTATTCCTGATCCATTGCAGTCCCTTTCCCCTGTTATCCCTGCTTGGTCCTCCAGTTTTTGCACTAATCTCTTGTGTGGTACTGTGTCAAACGCCTTCTTGCAGTCCAAGAAAATGCAATCCACCAACCCTCTCTCTCTTGTCTTACTGCTGTCACCATGTCATAGAACTCCAGTAGGTTTGTGACACAGGATTTCCGTCTCTGAAACCATGTTGGCTGCTGGTGATGAGATCTTTCCCTTTCTAGATTTTCCCACCATTATTCTCCTGGCAATCTTTTCCATGATTTTGCTTGCTATACATGTCAGTGACACTGGTCTGTAGTTTAGTGCTTCATGTTGTCTCCCTTTTTAAAATTTGGGACCACATTTGCTGTCTTCCATGCCTCAGGCAATCCCCCTGTTTCGATAGATGTATTGAATATTGTTGTTAGGGGTACACATAGCGCCTCTGCCCCCTCTCTCAGGACCCATGGAGAGATGTTATCGGGGCCCCATTGCCTTTGAGGTATCTAGCTCACTCAGAAGCCTCTTCACTTCTTCCTGGGTTGTGTGTACTGTGTCAAGCACATGGTGGTTTACCCACCTCTCCGTTTTTTCTGGAGCCCCTTCTGTCTCCTCTGTGAACACTTCTTTGAATCTCTTATTGATTTCCTCACATACTTCACGGTCATTTCTTTTTGTTTCTCCTCCTTCCTTCCTTTGCTGTTACCTGGTCCTTGACGGTTGTCTTCTTCCTGATGTGGCTGTTAACAGCTTCGGGTCAGATTTGGCTTTTGCTGCTATGTCGTTTTCATATTGACTTGGGCCTCCTTCTTATCTGTGCATATTCGTTTCTGGTTTCTCCCACTGCTCCCCTTATTCTCCTGGGTCCTTTGCCTTCTATATTTTTTCCCATTCCGAGACACTTGGGTTTTTTGCCCCCTTGCATCTTTGGGTGAACCATGGGCTCATCCTGGCTTTTCCATTTTTCCCTGTTACCCTTGGGTACAAACCTCTCCTCAGCTTCCCTTGCACATGTTGCTACATATTCCTTTCATCTCATTAACTGGCTTCCTGCCAGTTCTCTGTCCCACTGAACCTCATTCAGGAAATTCCTCATTCCTGTGTAGTCCCCTTTCCTGTAGTTTGGTTTCATTTGTCCTGGCCTTCCTGCTTCCCCCTCCACTTGTAGCTCTACTGTGTATTCAAAGCGGGAAAACCACATGATCGCTGGCCCCAAGGGGTCTTTATATGTGATGTCCTCAATATCTGCACTACTCAAGGTGAATACTAAGTCCAGTCTTGCTGGTTCATCCTCCCCTCTCTCTCTTGTAGGTCCCTTACGTGTTGGTACATGAAGTTTTCCAGTCCCAACCCCCATCATCTTAGCCCTCCATTTTATCTTGGCCCCCATGTGGCTCCAAGTTCTCCATTCGATCTCCTTGGGGTTTAAAAGTCGCCCATGATCAGGAGCTTTGCCCTGCATGCATAAAGCTTTTTCTCGCCACTGCGCCAGTGTGTCAACCATCGCTTACTGCTCTCGTCATACTCTTGCCTTGGTTTCCCTGCTGTTCTGTGGTGGGTTATACATTCACTGCAATCATCACCTTGGGACCACCAGAGTGAAGCGTTCCCGCTGTATAATCACTTTCTTCTCCGCTGTCTCCTCTCTCCAGCTCATAAAAATTCAATCGGTGTTTGATCAGCAATGCCACTCCCCACCCCCCTTTTCCCTTCTGTCTTTTCTCAGGATCTGGTATCCTGCGGGAAGATGGCATCTGTTATCTTTACCTGTAAACTTGGTTTCTGTGATCGCTATGATGTCTGGTGATGCCTCTTTGACTCTTTCGTGCCACTCCTCCCACTTGTTTGTTATTCCATCAGCGTTTGTGTACCATACCTTCAGTTTCCTTTCCAAACACTGTGGTTTGGGGGGCCCGTGGGGGAGGGAGACCTGGTAGATATTGTGGGATTCTATGGTTGGGGGTGGGGTGGAAGCTGTGAGTATGGATTGTATTGTGTGTTGGGATGGTGTGGGTAGGTTGTGGGGTTCTGAGGATAGTTGTGTGTGTACTTGCTCTTGCTGCTCTGTTCTGCTCTGACTGACCTCTGTGGTTCCATCCTTGTCTCCTTTCCCAGCTCCTTTCGCTTTTTTGTCCTCTCCCTCAGCTGCTGTCTCTCTGTTTGTGTTTTGTCTCTGTCTAGGAACACCTTGTACTGTTCCGAGTTTTCAACCGGGGGTTTCTCTTGGAGGATCCTGTTCGCACTGTTTCTGTCCCGAGAATCAGCTTGATCGGTCGGTTTCTCCCCTTCAAGTACCCCCCTATTCTCTGAAAAATTTTCAATCTCATCCATGTCTTCTCCCTATTTGCGTGATGATTTTCTCAATCTCCCTTTTTTTCTTCCTGCCGTCTTTCAGTGTGTGTCCTTTCCTCTCTCTCCCAAAGCCATGGATAATCACTGATTTTGCCCTTTCCTTCTCCCATTTCCTCTCCCTCTGTGGGCTCTGGTTCCCGTTCTGTATGTGGTCATTTTTTTCCTTGATTTTTCCAGTGGCTCTTGGTAGCATGTTGTGCCTCAGCATTCGACCTATCTCCCTCTACATCTGCCCCATTGCTCTTCCCTTCCACTCCCTGGCCCTTCTTTGCAGGCTGATATGACCTTAGCATAATTCATATCTCTTTCCTTCCTGTTCAGCCTCTCATCTTCGTATGGTGTGTCTTCTCTGGTCACTGCCTGAGAATTGCTTCAGCCTGTTTACCTCAAAAATTTTAGGACCTTTACCTGGCTACGCAGTTTCGACTTGTGCCTCCCCAAATTCTTCGTCTCCTTTCCATCCTCTTTTCCCATTTCACAGAGAGCTCTTTCTCCATTTTTTCGAAAGCTCTCCTAATTTTCTCTCCCCTTCTTGCTTATCCTTATCCCCTGTTCCCCCATCCATTCCTCCCTACCAGTTTCCATTGTCATTGATCCTGGGTTCCTGTGAGTCCAACCATTTTTTTTTTTAGTGAAAGAGAGAGAGAAAAAGAAAAAGAAAAAGGGGGAGAGAGTGGGAGATAGGGAGAGAGAGAAGAGGAGCCTAGAAGGAGGGGAAAAGAAGGGAAAAAAAGGGGGAGAAAGTGAGAGAGGGGGGGAAAAGGGATAAAAGGAGGGGGGGGTGACAAGGGAAGGAGAGAGAGATAAAAGAAGAGGAAGAGAGAGGGGAAAAGAGAGAGGGGGAGGGAGAGAGAGAGGAAGAGAGAAAGAGTTAGAGGAAAAGAGAGATGAAGAGATAGAGGGAAGAGAGAGAGGATGAGAGGGAAAGGGGGAGAGAGAAAGAGAGAGAGAGAGAGAGAGAGGAGAGGAGAGAGAGAGAGAGAGGGGAGAGAGAGAGAGAGAGAGAGGAGAGAGAGAGAGAGAGAGAGAGAGAGAGAGGAAGAGAGAGGAGAGGGGGAGAGATGGGGGGAAAAGGACGGGTTATGGGTCACTTCACAGGAAGGTGTAAAAATCCTGTATATGTGTGTGTCTGTATGTGTGTGTGTGTGTGTGAATGTGTGTGTGTGTGTGTGTGTGTGTGTGTGTGTGTGTGTGTGTATGTGTGTGTGTGTGTGTGTGTGTGGTGTGTGTGTGTGTGTGTGTGTGTGTGTGTGCGTGCTACAGCTATTCAAGAGCCTAACAGCAGAGCTGTCCTTACCTAGTGTGGTGCATATGTTTATGTAAACTGTCCTTATTTCCCACGTATGTACTACATATGTATTGTATATGTACCCGATCTCTTGGTTCCACTGTACTGTCTTATGGTTTAAAATTACGTTAAAAAAATAATACACTAGGCTTCGCCTATATGCCGCTACCTCTAAATTCTATTTAAAAGCCAGTAAATGCTGCTTATTTTTAATTCTGATAGTCGGGAGAGTGACCCCCAATTCCAGCTAGAGACAGGTACTATTGACCCCATGCAACTCAAAACTAGGTGAATATTACTTGCGGCTGGCAGTGCGTAACGTTGGGGTCTGTCCTGTCCCAGAAGTTGAAGTTTGATGCTTCTCGGTAATTTTTCCACTGACTTCCTGTATGCACTATAGTCTCTTTGCTCTTCTAATTTTTTCACTCACTCACTGTATTTACTGACACATCTATACATATTTTTTATTTTCCCCGGTCTTGAGTCGCACTTATTCTTCAAAATATCCCACTGCGTTATTATGGCAACACTATTTAGGCCTGACACAACCGTTCACCCTTCCAACGGCCCCCACTAAACACTCAGCCAATATTTCCTTTGTTTTCTTTTCTGTGATCACTTTTATTTCCTTTTTTCGGGGCTTAAGTGATTATATGCACTCTTATGCGTGCACACGCCTATATCCCACACTCTATTCCTTATGGTACAGTCAGAAATTACCACCAAAACACGAGCTCAAACCGCGTGACTCCTCCACGAGTGTGTGTGTGTGTGTGT
The DNA here is from genome assembly GCF_026875155.1 of Cherax quadricarinatus. NCBI lineage: Eukaryota > Metazoa > Arthropoda > Malacostraca > Decapoda > Parastacidae > Cherax > Cherax quadricarinatus. The sequence goes on along the minus strand of NC_069488.1, from coordinate 22,850,479 downwards.
GTGTGTGTGTGTGTGTGTGTGTGTGTGTGTGTGTGTGTGAAGTTATGGATTCCCTGTCAGATACTTATATTTTGCTGTGTGATTCATTGCCTCTATTGTCGAAATCTGGGGCTCCATGCTTTGTTTCTTTCGAAATCGGGGATATTTGCCCAAGTTCTGTGTTTTGTGTTTTAAGCATTGTCTTGGAATATATATAAAATATCTGAATGAGTGAAATGAGTATTGAAGGTATCCTTTGAGAAAGATGAGAATATGTGAAGAAATGACAAATTTAAGAAGCCTGAGGATAAATCAAGACGTTTTATGAGTATCTTGTGAAAGATGAAGTTTAAATAGAAATAATTATTAACGAACTGAATAATTCTCTCTCAAATGTCAGACATACACTTCTATCGTCTCTACTATAATAACAAAAAAAATTATTAGCCACCATAAATGCAAAATAAAAACTCTTGGGGATGATGAAAAAAGCTGTCATCTCGGAAGTCTTGGGCTCTTGACAAAAGAATTTTTAGTGATGGTTTCTGTAGTCTGGTAAGTATACATTTTTTTTCCAGTTACTACATTAAATTGTGAAGTAGTGTGATTTGTGAAGGTTTATGTTGTGATGTTGGGAATGTCTTGAGAGTAAACATGTGTGAGAGTAAAAATATGCTCTTGAGAATGTGCGTGACTTTGTGTCGTGGAGTTCGTGGTAACAAACATGTTATAATGATTGAGGATTGTAGACATTGTTGTATGTGTGTAATTTAATAGGATACAATATGTTTCGCCATCCAGCCTTCTTGTGTGTGCTTCAGAATCTTCAGAATCTTCACACCAACTCCAAGGCTGAGGACCTCATGTGTTGTATATAGTTTTTGTCTTTAATTCATGTCCTTGAATATGTATTGATAAAGCCACTGGATGGCGAAACGTCTACAATAAAGATACCCAGATGTTGCACTTGAGTCTGATTTTCAAGATACAATATGCAGTTTATGGCATTTATTGAGACAACGTTTTGTCTGCCAGGGACTTTATTCATCCTTGATGGATAAACAAACTCATAGCAGACTTTAACCATCCCTGATGGGTAGATACAGCCATGGTAGACTTTATTATTCCCTGATAGATTGATAAAGTCCTGATGGACAAAACGTCTTCTCAGTAAAAGCCAGATTTTACTTGTTGTCTTATTCACAGGTCAGTATATTTTGCCACTGACATACATTTGTGTGCACAAATGTATATCAGAGAACTGAATGTGTTGGTGTATGTGTAGGTTGTATATATGGAGATGCGTAAATGAGGATGAAAACATGTGGATGTGTACTCCTGCGGATCTTTGCTTGAGATGAAAATACAAACTATTATTAACAAAAAAGAAAACTGATTAACGTGCACAGCTGTTTTCACGGAGGTAGACAAATATATAAACAAACGGACACTCATCCACCTACAATAAAACGTTCATATATAAACTTACTTAACTACATAACTGAGAATATACATTTACTATTGATTTATATTATGCATAAAAGAAAGGTGAAGAGAGTGGTGAGAGAGTGCAAAAGGAGGGCAGATGAAAGAGTGGGAGAGGCACTGGCAAGAAATTTTGCTGAAAATAAGAGAAAATTTTGTAGATAAACAAGTTAAGAAAACCTAAGGAACGAATGGATTTGTCAGTTAAAAACAGAGTAGGGGAGTTAGTAGATGGGAAGCTGGAGGTATTGGGTAGATGGCGGGAATATTTTGAGGAACTGTTAAATGTCGATGAAAAAAGGGAAGCGGTAATTTCATGCACTGGTCAGGGAGGTATAACATGTTTTAGGAGTGAAGAAGAGCAGAATGTGAGTGTGGGGGAGGTGCATGACGCATTACTTAGAATGAAAGGGGGGTAAAGCAGCTGGAACTGACGAGATCATGACAGAAATGTTAAAAGCAGGGGGAGGGGATATTGTGTTAGAGTGGTTGATATTTTTGTTTAATAAATGTATGAAAGAGGGGAAGGTACCTAGGGATTGGCAGAGAGCATGTATAGTTCATTTATATAAAGGGAAGGGGCACAAAAGAGATTGTAAAAATTATAGGGGAATAACTTTACTGAGTATACCAGGAAAAGTGTACGGTAGGGTCATTATTGAAAGAATTAGAGGTAAGACAGAATGTAGGATTGCGGATGAGCAAGGAGGTTTTAGAGTGGGTAGGGGATGTGTAGATCAAGTGTTTACACTGAAGCATATGTGTGAACAGTATTTAGATTTGAGCAGTATTTAGATAAAGGTAGGGAAGTTTTCATTGCATTTATAGATTTAGAAAAGGCATATGATAGAGTGGATAGGGGAGCAATGTGGCAGATATTGCAAGTATATGGAATAGGTGGTAAGTTACTAAATGCTGTAAAGAGTTTTCATGAGGATAGTGAGGCTCAGGTTAAGGTGTGTAGGAGAGAGAGAGACTACTTCCCGGTAAAAGTAGGTCTAAGACAGAGATGTGTAATGTCACCATGGTTGTTTAATATATTTATAGATGGGATTGAAAAAGAAGTAAATGCTAGGGTGTTCGGGAGAGGGGTGGGATTAAATTATGGGGAATCAAATACAAAATGGGAAGTGATACAGTTAATGTTTGCTGATGATACTGTGCTTATGGGAGATTCTAAAGAAAAGTTGCAAAGGTTAGTGGACGAGTTTGGGAGTGTGTGTAAAGGTAGAAAGTTGAAAGTGAACATAGAAAAGTGTACAGTGACCAGGGTATCAAATAATTTAGATAAAGAAAAACTGGATATCACATTGGAGAGAGGGAGTATGGAAGAAGTGAATGCTTTGAGATATTTGGGAGTTGACTTGTCAGCAGATGGTTTTATGAAGGATGAGGTTAACCATAGAATTGATGAAGGAAAAAAGGTGAGTGGTGCATTAATGTATCTGTAGAGACAAAAAACGTTATCTATTTGGGCAACGAAGGGAATGTATGAAAGCATAGTGGTACCAACACTCTTATATGGGTGTGAAGCTTGGGATGTAAATGCTGCAGCGAGGAGGCGGCTGGAGGCAGTGGAGATATCCTGTCTAAAGGCAATGTGTGGTGTAAATATTATGCAGAGAATTCGGAGTGTGGAAATTAGGAGGAGGTGTGGAGTTACTAAAAGTATTAGTCAGAGGGCTGAAGAGAGGTTGTTGAGGTGGTTTGGTCATTTAGAGAGAATGGATCAAAGTAGAATGACTTGGAGAGCGTATAAATCTTTAGGGGAAGGAAGGAGGAGTAGGGGTTGTCCTAGAAAAGAATGGAGGGAGGGGGTAAAGGAGGTTTTGTGGGCGAGGGGCTCGTCAGCGTGTTAGATAGGAGTAAATGGAGACGAATGATTTCTGGGGCTTGACGAGCTGTTGGAGTGTGAGCAGGGTAATATTTAGTGAAGGGATTCGGGGAAACCGGTTATTATAGATTTAGCCACCTGGACAGTCTCTACCGTAGACCAGCTAAACAAGGCCTCGTTCTCATCTAGCAAGATCACTGGGGGTGGCTGAGCTGACCTCGGGATATATAACCTGGGGAAGGCTGAGACTGGAAGATATCCTAAGCGAAGTGAGGAAGGGGAGACACCCGGGGGCCCACGGATGGATTCCTGGACACATGGACCTGGGAGAGGCAAGGATACCTTGGGGAAGTGGAAAAGGGAGAATATCTGAGGGCGGACAGATGGACTCCTGGACACATGGACCTGGGAAAGACGGGGATACTGGTTGTTGAGGCAGACCTTGGGGAAGTGGGGAAGGGAGAATATATGAGGGGACACAGATGGACTCCTGGACACATGGAACTGGGAAAGGCAAGGATACCTTGGGGAAGTGGGAAAGGGAGAATATCTGAAGGCGGACAGATGGACTCCTGGGCACATGGACCTGGGAAAAACGGGGATACTAGTTGTTGAGGCAGACCTTGGGGAAGTGGGGAAGGGAGAATATCTGAGGGGACACAGATGGACTCCTGGACACATGGAACTGGGAAAGGCAAGGATACCTTGGGGAAGTGGGAGAGGGAGAATATCTGAAGGCGGACAGATGGACTCCTGGACACATGGACCTGGGAAAGACGGGGATACTGGTTGTTGAGGTAGACCTTGGGGAAGTGGGAAGGGAGAATATCTGAGGGGACACAGATGGACTCCTGGACACATGGAACTGGGAAAGGCAAGGATACCTTGGGGAAGTGGGAAAGGGAGAATATCTGAAGGCGGACAGATGGACTCCTGGACAAATGGACCTGTGAAAGACGGGGATACTGGTTGTTGAGGCAGACCTTGGGGAAGTGGGGAAGGGAGAATATCTGAGGGGACACAGATGGACTTCTGGACACATGGAACTGGGAAAGACAAGGATACCTTGGGGAAGTGGGAAAGGGAGAATATCTGAAGGCGGACAGATGGACTCCTGGACACATGGACGTGGGAAACACGGGAATACTGGTTGTTGAGGCAGACCTTGGGGAAGTGGGGAAGGGAGAATATCTGAGGGGACACAGATGGACTCCTGGACACATGGACCTGGGAAAGGCAAGGATACCTTGGGGAAGTGGGAAAGGGAGAATATCTGAAGGCGGACAGATGGACTCCTGGACACATGTACCTGGGAAAGACGGGGATACTGGTTGTTGAGGCAGACCTTGGGGAAGTGGGGAAGGGAGAATATCTGAGGGGACACAGATGTAATTTAAATAAATTATATTAGTGAGGGATCCGTCGTGTGTTAAATTGCGGAAGGTAGGTCAGTGGTGGCTGCTGTTGAAGGAGCATGCCCTATGTATGCGTGGAACGAAATATGTAGTTCTAGAAAAGGGAAGTACAATGCGGGCACTTTAAAGAAGGGATCTGGGATATTGACAGTTTGGAGTGACTTCTAAACTGCCAAGATTTTTCTTAATTAGCCTCTCCTCGGTGGCCGAGTTGTGTGGCAGCTTGGCCTCGTCTAGCTGACCTACGGTCCTGGCTGTCTTGGTGAGTGTAATTACCGAACGCAGTTTGACCTTCCAGTAATTCCACCCGCCTGGACGAGACCAAGTCTCCACCCAATGAGGTCAGTGGGGGTGGCGAAAACCGCTGACTTATGGAAATGGGGAAGGGGACACATCCGGGAGCAAACGGATGAATTCCTGGATACACGAACCTGGAGAAGGCATGAATACTAGCAGTTGAGGCTGACCTTGGTTAAGTGGGGAGGGAAGACATCTGGCGGTAGATGGATGCATTCCTGGATACATGAAAATGAGGAAGACAAGAATACCGCTGACTTTGGGGAAGTGGGGAAGAGAGTCCATCTGAGGTGATACCAAGAGGACTCCTGGAGACACTGGTCCGGGGAAGGCACCGCCGACCTTAGGTAAGTGGGGAAGGGGAAACATCGGAGGCGGACGGATGAATTCCTGAACACATGAATCTGGGTAAGGCAGAGGCTGGAAGGCAGAGATGAGAACACAGAGGTGAGGCTGACCTTACGAAGTGAGGAAGGGGAGACACTCTGGGGCGCACGGATGTATTCCTGGACACATGAACCTGGGGAAGGCGAGGAGGTGGGAGGAGAGAGGTGGACCTTAGACACATGGCAAGGTCTGATATTTCTGAGATAAATCAGAGGCTGACAGTGGTCGCAAATAATAATTTTATTATCATAAGAATTTTATCATTAAAATAATTTTATTATTAAAATAATTTTATCATAAAAATAATTTGATTATTATTCTTATTATTAATTGTTCCTTATTATTATTAATTCTTACTTATACCTCATGATTTGCTAATTTGGATTAAAAAAAACACTACTGCTATTCCCACTCCAGCCTCCCTGAGAGTGGCCACGGTGGAGTTATTCCCACTCCAGCCTCCCTGACAGTAGTCACGGTGGTGTTATTCCCACTCCAGCCTCTCTGACAGTAGCCACGGTGGTGTTATTCCCACTCCAGCCTCCCTGACAGTAGCCACGGTGATGTTATTCCCACTCCAGCCTCCCTGACAGTAGCCACGGTGGTGTTATTCCCACTCCAGCCTCCCTGACAGTAGCCATGGTGGTGTTATTCCCACTCCAGCCTCCCTGACAGTGGCCACGGTGGTGTTATTCCCACTCCAGCCTCCCTGACAGTAGTCACGGTGGTGTTATTCCCACTCCAGCCTCCCTGACAGTAGTCACGGTGGTGTTATTCCCACTCCAGCCTCCCTGACAGTAGCCACGGTGGTGTTATTCCCCCCTCCAGCCTCCCCGACAGTAGCCACGGTGGTGTTATTCCCACTCCAGCCTCCCTGACAGTAGCCGCGGTGGTGTTATTCCCACTCCAGCCTCCCTGACAGTAGCCACGGTGGTGTTGTTCCCTCTCCAGCTTCCCTGACAGTAGTCACGGCGGTGTTATTCCCACTCCAACCTTACTGACAGTAGCCATGGTGGCGTTATTCTCACTCCAGCCTCCCTGACAGTATCCTCGGTGGTGTTATTCCCACTCCAGCCTCCCTGACAGTAGTCACGGTGCTGTTATTCCCACTCCAGCCTCCCTGACAGTAGTCACGGTGCTGTTATTCCCACTCCAGCCTCCCTGACAGTAGTCACGGTGCTGTTATTCCCACTCTAACCTCCCTGACAGTAGTCACGGTGCTGTTATTCCCACTCCAGCCTCCCTGACAGTAGTCACGGTGCTGTTATTCCCACTCCAGCCTCCCTGACAGTAGTCACGGTGCTGTTATTCCCACTCTAGCCTCCCTGACAGTAGTCAAGGTGGTGTTATTCCCCCTCCAGCCTCCCTGGCAGTATCCACGGTGGTGTTATTCCCACTCCAGCCTCTCTGACAGTAGTCACGGTGGTGTTATTCCCACTCCAGCCTCCCTGACAGCAGTCACGATGGTGTTATTCCCACTCCAGCCTCCCTGACAGTAGTCACGGTGGTGTTATTCCCACTCCAGCCTCCCTGACAGTAGTCACGATGGTGTTATTCCCGCTCCAGCCTCCCTGACAGTAGTCACGGTGGTGTTATTCCCACTCCAGCCTCCCTGACAGTAGTCACGGTGGTGTTATTCCCCCCTCCAGCCTCCCTGACAGTGGCCACAATGGTGTTATTCCCCCTCCAGCCTTCCTGACAGTAGGCACGGTGGTGTTATTCCCCCTCCAGCCTTCCTGACAGTGGCCACGGTGTGTTATTCCCACTCCAGCATCTCTGACAGTGGCCACGGTGTGTTATTCCCACTCCAGCCTCCCTGACAGTACCCACGGTGGTGTTATTCCCAATCCAACTTATTGACAGTAGCCAGTGTTGTGTTATTCCCACTCCAGCCATACTGACAGCAGCCACGGTGGTTTTATTCCCACTCCAGCCTCACAGACAGCAGCCACGGTGGTGTTATTCCCACTCCAGCCTTGCTGACAGCAGCCACGGTGGTTTTATTCCCACTCCAGCCTTCCATACAGCAACCACGGTGGTTTTATTCCAATTCCAGCCTTACAGACAGCAACTACGGTGGTTTTACTCCCACTCCAGCCTTACTGAGAGTAGCAACGGTGGTTTTATTCCACTCCAGCCTTACAGACACCAGCCCCGGTGGTTTTATTCCCATTACAGCCTTACAGACAGCAGCTACGGTGGTTTTATTCCCAGTCCAGCCTTACTGACAGCAGCTACGGTGGTTTTATTCCCAGTCCAGCCTTACTGACAGTAGCAACGGTGGTTTTATTCCCACTCCAGGCTAAATGACAGCAGCTACGGCGGTTTTATTCCCACTCCAGCCTTTCCGATAGTAGCAACGGTGGTTTTATTCCCACTCCAGGCTTAATGACAGCAGCTACGGCGGTTTTATTCCCAGTCCAGCCTTACTGACAGTAGCAACGGTGGTTTTATTCCCACTCCAGGCTAAATGACAGCAGCTACGGCGGTTTTATTTCCCACTCCAGCCTTTCCGATAGTAGCAACGGTGGTTTTATTCCCACTCCAGGCTAAATGACAGCAGCTACGGCGGTTTTATTCCCACTCCAGCCTTTCCGATAGTAGCAACGGTGGTTTTATTCCCACTCCAGGCTTAATGACAGCAGCTACGGCGGTTTTATTCCCAGTCCAGCCTTACTGACAGTAGCAATGGTGGTTTTATTCCCACTCCAGGCTAAATGACAGCAGCTACGGCGGTTTTATTCCCACTCCAGCCTTTCCGATAGTAGCAACGGTGGTTTTATTCCCACTCCAGGCTAAATGACAGCAGCTACGGCGGTTTTATTCCCAGTCCAGCCTTACTGACAGTAGCAATGGTGGTTTTATTCCCACTCCAGGCTAAATGACAGCAGCTACGGCGGTTTTATTCCCACTCCAGCCTTTCCGATAGTAGCAACGGTGGTTTTATTCCCACTCCAGGCTTAATGACAGCAGCTACGGCGGTTTTATTCCCAGTCCAGCCTTACTGACAGTAGCAACGGTGGTTTTATTCCCACTCCAGGCTAAATGACAGCAGCTACGGCGGTTTTATTCCCACTCCAGCCATACTGACAGCAGCCACGGTGGTGTTTTTCCCACTCCAGACTTACTGACAGCAGCCTCTCTGCTAGGAGTCATTTGTGGTCATTAACCGGAGTTAACATTAACGAAAATTCGATCAGCAATATTGTTTATATTGATTATTAACTCACAACATATATCATTGTTTCAATCCCTGCGCGACCCGGCAAGGTATCCCCGTAATGCCTAAACCCAGCCTCCTCTACCTTACTGTTCTTTTGCTTTCCTGTACTGTTCTTCTGTGTTACTGTACCGTTCTTCTGTGCTATTGTACCTTACTGATCTTCTGTATTACTGTATTGTGCATGTCTTCTGTATTACTTTACTTTGCTGGTCTTCTGTGTTACTGTAGTGTTCTTTTGTGTTACTGTACTGTTCTTCTGTGTTATTGTACTGTATTGTTCTTCTGCTACTGTACTGTGTTGGTCTTGTGTGTTACTGTACTGTTCTTCTCTGTTACTTTACTGTTGTTCTGTGTTACTGTACTGTACTGACCTGTGTTACTGTACTGCACTGTTCTTCTGTGTTACTGTAGTGTTCTTCTGTGAAACTGTTCTGTGCTGGTCCTGTGTTACTGTAGCGTTCTTCTGTGTTACTATACTGTACTGGTCTTCTCTATTACTGTACTGATCTTCTGTGTTACTCTACTTTGCTGGTCAACTGTCTTACTGTACTGTTCTTTAGTGTTACTGTACCGTTCTTCTGTGTTATTCTACTTGTCTTTTGTGTTACTGTACTCTTCTTCTGTGTTACTATAATGTTCTTCTGTGTTACTGTACTGTTCTTGTATGTTAATGTACTGTACTGTTCTTCTGTGTTACTGTTTTGTACTGATCTTCTGTGTTACTCTACTGTGCTGGTCTTCTGTTACAGAGCTATGCTGGTATTCTGTGTGTTACTTTACTGTCCTGATATTCTGTGTTACTGTACTGTACTGGTCTTCTGTGTTACAGTACTGTACTGGTGTTCTGTGCTCCCGTACTGTACTGATCTTCTGTGTTACTATACTGTTCTTGTGTGTTACTTTACTGTTCTTCTGTGTTACTTTACTGTTCTTCTGTGTTACTTTACTGTTCTTCTGTGTTACTCTAATGTTCTTTTGTGTTGTTGTACTGTATCTGTACTGTTCTTGTGTCTTACTGTACTGTACTTCTGTGTTGTGCTGTACTGTACTGTTCTTCTGTGTTACTGTACTGTCCCGGTTTTCTGTGTTACTGTACTGTGCTGGTCCTGTGCTACTGTACTGTTCTACTGTGGTACTGTAGTCTTCTTCTGAGTTACTGTACTTTACTGGTCTTCTCTGTTACTGTACTGTTCTCCTGTGTCACTGTACTGCACTGGTCTAATGTGTTACTGTACTGGTCTTTTGTGTTACTGTACTTTGCCGGTTTTCTGTGTTACTGTACTGTGCTGGTCTTCCGTGTTACTGTAGTGTTCCTCTGTGTAACTCTACTCTACTGACTTTCTGTGTTACTCTACTGTACTGGTCTTCTGTGTTACTGTACTGTACTTTTGTGTTACTGAAGAGTTCTTCTGTGTTACTGTTCTGTGCTGGTCGTCTGTGTTACTGTTCTGTGCTGGTCTTCTGTGTTACTGTTCTGTGCTGGTCGTCTGTGTTACTGTTCTATGCTGGTCTTCTGTGTTACTGTTCTGTGCTGGTCGTCTGTGTTACTGTTCTATGCTGGTCTTCTGTGTTACTGTTCTGTGCTGGTCGTCTGTGTTACTGTTCTGTGCTGGTCGTCTGTGTTACTGTTCTATGCTGGTCTTCTGTGTTACTGTTCTGTGCTGGTCGTCTGTGTTACTGTTCTGTGCTGGTCGTCTGTGTTACTGTTCTGTGCTGGTCGTCTGTGTTACTGTTCTGTGCTGGTCGTCTGTGTTACTGTTCTATGCTGGTCTTCTGTGTTACTGTTCTGTGCTGGACGTCTGTGTTACTGTTCTGTGCTGGACGTCTGTGTTACTGTTCTGTGCTGGTCGTCTGTGTTACTGTTCTGTGCTGGTCGTCTGTGTTACTGTTCTGTGCTGGACGTCTGTGTTACTGTTCTGTGCTGGACGTCTGTGTTACTGTTCTGTGCTGGTCGTCTGTGTTACTGTTCTGTGCTGGTCGTCTGTGTTACTGTACTGCTCTTTTCTGTTACTCTACTCTTCTTCTTTGTTACTGTACTGTACTGTGCTTTTGTGTTACTTTAGTCGTCTTCTGTGTTACTGTTCTGTTCTTCTGTGTTACTTTGCTGTTCTTCTGTGTTACTTTATTGTTCTTCTGTGTTACTGTACTGTGCTGGTCTTCTGTGGTGCTATACTGTTCTTTAGTGTTTCTGTACTGTTCCTTTGTGTTAGTGTATTGTACTGGTCTTCTCTATTACTGTACTGTGTTACTGAACAGTTCTTCTGTGTTTCTGTACTGTTGTTGTGTGTTATTCTTCTGTGTTCTGTGCTACGGTACTATACTGGTCTTCTGTGTTACTGTACTCTTCTTCTGTGTTACTCTACTGTTCTTCTGTGTTACTGTACGATACTAGTCTTCTGTGTTACTGTACTGTTCTTCTGTGTTACTGTACGATACTAGTCTTCTGTGTTACTGTACTGTTCTTCTGTGTTACTGCTCTGTTCTTCTGTATTACTTTTCTGTTTTTCTGTGTTACTTTACTGTTCTTGTGTGTTGCTGTACTGTACTTGTCTTCTGTGTAACTGGAATGTTCTTGTTTGTTACTGTACTGTTCTTCTGTGTTGCTGTATTTGTTCTCTGTGTTACTACCTTGCAACTCTAGTTTGTCCAGTACAGCGTATTTTCTATTGGTCTCCAATTTTATTAGCAGTTTTAGCCATTCCTTACATCTTGGAATGTATTTGTCATTGTATTTGAGGTTAGTGAGGTTTCTATACCTCGAGTACTGTTTCTCTGCGGACGAAAGAGAACACGGTCATGGAATGACAATGGTCACCTCTACTGTGTTCGCTCATATAAATCATCCATCATTAATTTACTAGAGGAAGCATCTGCACCGATTATATCTGTGATGTGACAAAGAGACAAAAATATTTCCCACCAGAAGGGAACTGAAATAAAAAGTTACTGGAGACACCACGATCAAGGTGACATATAATACCAGTTGAGTTGATTCATCTTATACGTAGAAACGAACAGCTGCCTAAAGTCTTTTACCAACAGAGTCCTGCCAGCACTCTATTTCCAACAGAAACTTACCAGAGGTATTCTACCAATAGTCTCCTAGTAATAATCCTTGCGTCCAGACTTATACACTTGAATCCTACCAACAGAATCCTAAGAAAAGAATCCTGTCAATAAGTCTTCTATCAGATATTTACCAGACAGGTTACATACAGTGTTATTAACTCTGGTGTAGCAGACAGAATTTATACACATCACAACACAAGGATGGTGGTGAAAAAACACATAACAACAGAGAGGAACTTTCATCTGTGAATCAAACTTCTTCATTCAATAGTTACCTTCTACAATTATCTTTTTCATTACTTACTGACTTTCTGCCATAAATCTCTGCAACATAGTGCACCACAACATTCAGTGTGCAATATATCTCTGCAACATTGTGCACCACAACATTCAGTGTGCAATATATGTTAACATTGAAACATCACAGTACATAACAACAGTACATAACAACCTGGCCAGTCGTACTGGCCAGGTTGTGGCAGCCACCAAATTTTTTTATCAAGAGATCGAATCATCCAAGTTGACAATTTATTTCCATCCCCGGAAGTTTTTATTTTGTATCTGTGGTGGTGAATGTTTTTTATGTATTAATTAAGAGATTTGAGAAACCAATAAATGCACTAGGATGCATTTATAGGTTTGGGAAAGATATATGAGAGATGTAGTAGAGTTACAAATGTATTAAATCTTAGATAATGTTTCGGTAGCTAGTGTTGAATTAGGTTATAATATGCAAGAAAGACTGTAAATATTTACCTAAAAAAAACATGGTCTTTGATAATGTTGAGTGAGTCAACTGTAGTCTTAAAGATGCACGCCATCATGTAGACCAGATGTAACCGTACACACAGCTTTATTAACATACTGTGTTAAAACTCTGTAACACACACAATAATATATATATATATATATATAATATATATATATATATATATATATAATATATATATATATAATATATATATATATATATATATATATATATATATATATATATATATAAAGGTGGCATATACGGTACATGCTTACATGTTACGTGTGTATCACCGATTATAAGGCGAAAATCTCATCCAGCTCCTCAGAGCTGGGACGTGTGCCCAAAATACAGCACGCATTACCCCTTACACACACATTCATACTTAATTTGCGTTCATGTATGTATATATGTATGCATTTGTCATTGATTCCATCTGCGATCTTTAAACTCATTTACGAAACACGAGAAACAGAGATTATTGTATTTTTTTTAGTTTTCATGGAGGAGATTTAGAGATTCGCATTTGACATTCATCAACACACAATAACATGTACACTCATACACAATATGTGACACTCATACACAATATGTGACACTCATACACAATATGTGACACTCATACACAATATGTGACACTCATACACAATATGTGACACTCATACACAATATGTGACACTCATACACAATATGTGACACTCATACACAATATGTGACACTCATACACAATATGTGACACTCATACACAATATGTGACACTCATACACAATATGTGATACTCACACACAATATGTGACACTCATACACAATATGTGATACTCACACACAATATGTGACACTCATACACAATATGTGATACTCACACACAATATGTGATACTCATACACAATATGTGATACTCATACACAATATGTGATACTCATACACAATATGTGATACTCATGCACAATATGTGATACTCACACACAATATGTAACACTCATACACAATATGTGATACTCACACACAATATGTGATACTCATACACAATATGTGATACTCATACACAATATGTGATACTCATACACAATATGTGATACTCATACACAATATGTGACACTCATACACAATATGTGATACTCATGCACAATATGTGATACTCATACACAATATGTGACACTCATACACAATATGTGATACTCATACACAATATGTGATACTCATGCACAATATGTGACACTCATACACAATATGTGATACTCATGCACAATATGTGATACTCATACACAATATGTGATACTCATACACAATATGTGATACTCATACACAATATGTGATATACACAATATGTGATACTCATACATAATATGTGACACTCATACACAATATGTGACACTCATACACAATATGTGATACTCATACACAATATGTGATACTCATACACAATATGTGACACTCATACACAATATGTGACACTCATACACAATATGTGATACTCATACACAATATGTGATACTCATACACAATATGTGACACTCATACACAATATGTGGCACTCATACACAATATGTGATATACACAATATGTGATACTCATACATAATATGTGACACTCATACACAATATGTGACACTCATACACAATACGTAAACATTACACTCAGTCTCACAAAATAACATGTACACATGACACCCATGCACAATAACATGTACACATGACATTACACAACAACATGCAAGAATTACATTCATTCATACACAAGAATATGTACACATGGCACACTCCTCCACTAGTGTCACAAACGTGTCCCGTCTTAATATATTTACATGTTTCACAAACAATGTCGTCAAAACACCATAAACCAGCGTATAAATGTATGTGAAAATACTTATATACGTGTATGTTTGTGCGCTTGTTAACCTTTCAGTGTCAAATGAAAAAGATCAATAAATAAATAATACAGTTTTGATGGAGGTGGAAAAGTTCTTCAACACTTGGACATTCATCCATATAAAATAAAACACTCACAGTGTAACATAAAAGGAATTCCAAAATTTATGTAGATGAATGGTTCAGAGAACCGACATGTTGATAAATTAGACACATGTGCAACTCTTGGGTATCTTTATTGAGGAAACGTTTCGCCACACAGTGGCTTCATCAGTCCATACATAGGAGAAACTTGAAGAACAGGAGGAGAATGAGGTAATCAGTCCCTCAACCTTGAGTCGATGTGTTCAGTCCATCAATCTTGAATAGAATGCGGCATATCAGCGGAGAAGCAGCTTATAAACCGTATGGCAGGAGAGGTGCAGCAGTCAGACACTGCAACTTCTTGGGATCTTAATACTTAGGAATTCTTCGCTTGCCTAATTCTTGGGCACGACCTACTTCCACATTGAAAAAGTGCACCCCTATGTGCTGCCCCTTTCCCCTACCTAGGGTTTTTATAAGTGCTTTCCGCTTCTGCCTTTTTTATTCAAGATTGGGGAGAACCACGATCAAGGGTTTGAGGGACGATTACCCTTCCCCCTGTTTTTTCAATTTTCCCCCCTACGTATGGATGTAAGTCACTGTGGGGCGAAACGTTTCCTCAAAAAAAGAACCCAAGAGTTGCACATGTGTCTTTTTTATCATCCAAAATTTTTTAAACTTAAAACCCTCCTCGGGGGCCGAATGTGTGGAGCTTGTCTCGTCTAGGGGGTTTTAGGTCGCGGCTGCTTGGTGGGGTGAAATTTAGGACGCAGGTTTCTCTGTGTCCCCTCCATAATTCCACCACCTGGCAGCCCCTTTTGAACCAGCTAGACAAACAATTTCCACCCAGCAAAGTACGGGGGTGGAAACCGTGACCTGGGGAAGGGGGAAAAGGGGAGACCCCGGGAGCAAAACGGATGGTTCCTGGAACTGAATTTGGGGGGAAGGTTGTTGTGAGGTGCCCTGGGTAAGTGGGGAAGGGGGGAGAATCTGGCGGTGACGGATTGTTTCCTGGTACATGAACCGGGGGGAAAGGGCAAAAAAACCGCTGACTTTGGGAAGGGGGGAAAGGGGAAAAGTCCACTGAAGGTGACACAAGTGGATTCCTGGAGACCTGATCCGGGAAAGGGCACCCCCCCGACCTTTTGGAAGGGGGGGAAGGAAAAAGACATCGGGAGCAAACGGTGGATTCTTGGAACAAAAAATTGGGGGAAGGTTGATTTTTGAGGTCCCTTCGGGACGTGGGGAAGGGGGAGACATCCGGGAAAACGAACGGTTTGGTTTCCCTGAAACAAAACCCTGGGGAAGTGGGGAAGGAAAACTCGGAGGGGGGGGAGGGATTCCTGGATCACGAACCGGGGAAAGGGCCCGAGGCTGGAATGCAGAGAGAGAGAGAGAGAGGAGAGAGAAAATAGAGGAGAGAGAGAGGGGAGAGAGAGGGGGGCGAATGACCTTGGGAAAGTGGGGGGGGGAGACATCCGGGGGCCCCGTGGTTCCTGGACACATGAACCGGGGAAGGCAGGGGATGGGAATTTAAAAGACGAATCACGGGCCTCCACTGGAAAAGGTCGGAAAATCAGAGTAACTCTGGGCTGACAGTGGCGAAAATTAAAATAATTGTTTTTAAAATTGGACACAAAAAACAGTAGTCTGGTGTTTTTTCCCACTCCACCCACCCTGACAGTGCCCCGGGTGGGTTTTTTCCCACCCCCCCACCCGACAGTAGTCAGGTGTATTATTCCCCACTCAGCCACCCTAACATAGTCAGGGTGTTATTCCCACTCCACCACCCTGACAGTAGCCCGGTGGTGTTATTCCCACCCACCCCCCGCAGCGTCCGGTGGTGTTTTTCACTTCGCCCCCCTGCAGATCAGGGTGGTGTTTTCCCACCCAGCCCCCTGACGCAGTCCGGTGGTGTTTTTCCCCATCCAGTCACCCACAGTAGTAGGGTGGGGGTTATTCCCATCCAGCCTCCCGACAGTACCCGGGTGGTGTTATTCCCACTCCAGCAACGTGACAGTGTCACGGTGGTGTTATTCCCACTCCAGGCTCCTTGACAGTATCACGGTGGTGTTTTTTCCACCCCAGCCCATGACGTATACCGGGGGTGTTTTCCCCACTCCAGCCCCCCGACATAGTCACGGGGTGTTTTTCCCCTCCGGCCCCTTGACAGTAGTCACGGTGGTGTTATTCCCACCCAACCCTGATTGTGAAAAGGGAAATAGGTAAACATCCTTATAGTTTTTGTGTTAAGAAAAGCGAATACCAAACTAATGACCCCTTAAACGGGCACAGTGTCTACCTACTGAGGCCGAAAGACTCTTAGAAAGGGGGTTGAGTTTTCTTATTCTTCAAAAAAGATGACAAGGGGGTGAGTTCATGACGTTCACTACCCCCACTAAAAACACTCGCCTTCCCCAACTCAAAACCCACCCCCGACCACTATAAACAAACAGAAATCCTAAAGTCAAATGGTATGGGGAATGTAGTGGTACAAAGTGGGGATAATCAGGAAACAAGTAAGGGTTTTGACGGGATCGTAGAAAATGGGGAAAAAGGGGAAACAATATCGTGTAAAAGTAAATACAGTAAAAACATAAATTTAAAAGGGGAAAAGTATTTCGGCTTCCGTAGAGAATGGAAAGTAAGGGTAAAAAGGGGGTGTGGCCTAATATCGAGAAAGTGCGGGAAGAAAAAAGTGTTGTCTTGAAGCAAATGCAGGTTTTTTAAATCGAAATGTTTTTAAACACATGTGTAAATCTGGGATCTTTATTGAGACTTTTCGCCTCCGGGGTTTTTCAATACAAATTCCGGACATAACTAAAGAAGTAGAACTATTCAGAAAAATGGGGGAAAATCAGCCCCTCAAACCTAGGAGTAGGTGCAAAAGGGCACCGGTCGTGGAGATTCTGAAGCAGAAGAAGGCCCCTGACGTTACATACTAAGTCGGGGGAAATGGAGGGTGGCGACGAGGGCATTCATTGTAGGGGGAAATTTCCGGGGAAAATAGGTCCTCCCCAAAGAGATGAGTTAGTTTAGTATTTGTCGGTGGGAAAGGTTATGAAATGTACATAACCCAGACTCCTTCTGGGGAAGAACCCATTTTTGTAATGTTCTACTATTTTATTTATGCCCTGGAATTTGTATTGAAAAGCCACGGGGATGGCGTTTACGTCTAAATAAAAAGTACCCAGATTTTTACCATGTTCTTAATTTCATCTTGTCGGTATTGTATCCCCATTTTTGTCCAACCTGAGAGTAAAAGGGCCTGAATGAGGACAAGCCGCCAAAATCATGCATGTCGCAAATAAAACTGCCCACAAGGAGCGTAGAAGATAATCTGTTGTGCTAAGCAAACTGAGGACCCGAACCCTTTTCCCCTGAAATTTTTCCATGACCTTTCCCCAAAAATGTTTCAACTAATAATTTGGGACCAGGTCAAGTTCCCCCAAAAGGAATTGGGTTTGGGGAAGTGTTCCCAACAAAAAAGCCGTTCGTGGGTGGTTAAAGGGGAAACTTTCCTTTCTTAAAATTGGGATTCGAATTTGAACTTTTATTTTGCCCTTCCCGGGGTTAAAATTCACAATTTTTGATTTCGGGAAAAATACTTTAAAATCAAGTTAATAGTCACGGGGCCCCGGGGGGAATATTTTAAATTCAGTTCAAAACCCAGGGGGAAAAATTTTTATTGAGAGACTGTTTTTGGGTTTTCAAAAAGTTTGGAAAAAACGTTTCTTCCCGGACCCCAAAAAGTTTTAGGTAAAAAAAATTTTTCCCAATCCTGGTTCTTTTTCCAAAAAAGGAAAAACTTTAAAGTCCATGTTTTTGTTCAAAAAGCGTTGTCTTCCAAGAGGGAAAAAACCCCCCCGGGCCCCCAAAAAACCAAACCCCCAAAAACCCCCAAAAAACCCGGAAGTTGCGTTAACAGACAAGTATTAAAAAAAAGAAATTTTCTTATAAACTTGTATAAAAAGAAATCTTCTATTCAAGAAAAAGTGTCCGGGACAACCCAAATGACGGGGGTAAAGTCTTTTGGGAAATTTCCGGGGAAATTGCTGCCAGACTATTTGAAATTTCTCATGCCTCCTGTCTCTGGACATTTTTCACATAAAAAGACCAAAAGAAGATCGGGCTTGTCTTCGGGCCCTGGGTGTTTGGGGACACTAAAGTTTGTAGTTGTGTCACGTATGTAAAATTTTTCTACAAAAGGGGAGAACTAAGAATTTCCCTAGGTAAAAAATACCAGTTTTTTTTCAGTCCCCCTTTGCTGAGTTGCGTGGTTTTAGTTGGTCCCATCACTCCTTGTTCACGGGGCATAAATAATCTTGACAAGTTGACTATGGTCCACTTTCCCCGAGGGAGTGCCCCTTTAAATCCAATACGTCAGAGAATTGAGAAGCATTACTATCTATTTTTTTAGGGGAGGTTTTCCAGAGAATTTTTTTTGCCATGGGACACAATTTTTTCTTAATTAATGGATTGTTTATAAGTTGTGGGGGTTCAACCCTTTTCGCACATCTTACAAAAACCAATTATACGGAGGTTGGAACGACAACATTCATTCGAAAAATCAATATTAAGAAACTCGTTTCAGACCAACTGACTGTCATAGAAACTGCCGTTGCTCCTTTGTAATACGGGGGATTCAAAAATGTTCCCTTTGGGTTTTCCCCTTTTTGATCTGCTTTATGGGGTTTAACTGTGGGCCCCCCTTTTTTTTCTTTTTTAACGTGGGCCCAAAAATATTAAAACCCAAATTCAAAACAATACAGTTTCTTTTAGGTCTGAGAGAAAGATTAGAAAACCGGCATTTTGGTCGTCAAGAACCATAAAATGTCATTTGGGAAAAAATACAAGACTTTTTTTGACCCCAAAAACTCTAACAGAAAATTAATATTAGTGATAGTTTTAGTTTTTTACCAGACAAAAACCAACAAAAATTTTAAATTTTTGTGGCGCGGAAGGTTTTTAAAAATTTAAAAATCTGTAATAAGGGAGTTTTTCTTGAATGTCAGGATAAGGAAAAAATTTTCATGTAAAATTTTTTTGAAAATATACCTGTAGGAAATTAAACTTTGTTTAACTCCTTTTATGAAGACGAACTTTAAGCTTAGTTATAATTTCCCTGATTTTGGAATGTCAATTTGTATTATAATGCGAATCTCGCCAGAATCGGAGGAACTACTTGATATTTTTCCCAATGTTGATTCCCAAACGAAATTTAATCAAACAAACTCACAATGAAAATCTAGTAAACAAAAGTCTCAAGTAGTGCTTTGTAAAAACTTTTTTGGTATTTACGAGATCCCCGGCTTACCACTGCCGTTGTACACAGATTGAATTGTCGCTGGAACCAGTAAGAAGGAAAAACATCCTGTCCCCCTTTTACTTCGGAAAAATTTGTAAAGAAGTTACAAACTTCTAAATAGCTTTTTTCGTCCCCGTTGTTATGAATAAGAAAACAGAAAATTTTACCGACTGGCTTAAGATTTTCGTTTTTTAAAACGCTATCACTAAAGGGGTACTGAGCCATGCCGTAATCTATCATGCTTTTAAAATTTCTGACAGTAAATTTTTTTTCATTCCACCATCAAAGTTCTCAGTAAAAAAAAACCCAGGGTTTTAAAATGGTGTGTTAAGATGTGTCTTATTCATCTAATAATACTTGTTGACACAAAATCACCGTCAACTCTTCCAAGTGAATTCATCTTCCCCATGTGAGCCCCGTACATTGGCTACGTCTTTAACTGCGCATTTCTCTGCTTCTTCCACTGACTTAAGTATTAAATCTCCTTCTCATGCCTCTGTATTAGTTTTATAAAGTCTCCCTATTAAAGAAAGCTTAAAAATGTCAGATGATAAAATCGTTTTTACACCATTAAATTTTGATTAGGGAATAAAAATATCAATCTGCCAAAAAAAAGCAGAGCAAATAAAAAAACACTCTCAGAGGGCCTCATCACATGGGAACATCACTGGGATGGCTAGAGTTTTAAACAACCGTCAAAGAGATTATGACAAAAATGACTTAAAACCCCCAGGAAACGGGGGAAGAGGGGGAGGGAAAAGGGGAAAGGGTAGAGTAAGAAGGAAAGGTAATATGGTTGGGATAAAGGGGAGAAGAGGGGGAAAAGGGAGGGCTCCCCTCATAATTGCGCGTCCTCTCTATAACAATTATGCATTTTTTCTCTTTTTACCTTCTTTCCTTCTTTATTTAGCCTTTCCTTCCCCCACCAAGCTTTTTCCCTTTGGTCCCTTTTTTACATTTTATTATCCAATCATGTTACTCTTTTATTTTTTTTTTCAGTTCTGGGAAGGCAGTCGAGTGAATTGCTGCTTTCTGCCCTCTTTTGTGGTATAAAACTTGCTACACCGTTTTCTCGAAGTGGGTCCAGTGTGGACTTTGACAATATTGGCCTTGTACAAACAGTAAGTAAGGTCTTCCCCCTCTCTCTCCTCCTCATCCTTCACTTTTTCCCCCAACCATTTCTCTCACCTTCTCCCCTCAATGATCCCGTCTCCTCCTGTCCCCTCCAGTTGCCCTGTGTGTTTGTTAGCCAAACTTAGTTCTAAATGAAGACTTGCTGTGGGGATAGGTGTGGGGAAAGAGAGTTTGAGGGGAGAGTGGGAGAAGATAAGGTGTTAAGGGGGTAAGGAAATGTGTGAGAGTTGTGGGGATGGTTTTGAGAAAAATATGGAAGGTTGTGAGAAAATAGGGAGGAATGTGTGAGAAAGTTTGTGAAGGGGGTGAGAAATATGTGGGGAAGTGTGTGAGAAAGCGCGGGGAAATGCTGGAAAATAAGGGAAGGGAGAATGTCAGGGCAGGAGAAAAGAGGAAAAAGGAGAGGGAAAAAGAGGTGGGAAGGAAGGGGTGACCTCTTGTAGACAGTGAAAAGGAGAAACACGTCAAATCGGAAAATGGAAAGGGTATATTCCCTCATTGCCCCTATAATATGTTATTTCCTCTCATTCCACTCAATATTGTATAATTCCCTTTTTATTCCTACTGTAAATTGATGGTAATTCCCTTCCCTTTCCTTATAAAATGGTGTTAAATTCCTTCATTCCTCTGCAAAATGGTGTATTATTCCTTATTTCCACTATAATATGGTGTTAAATTTCCCCCATTACCTTTTCTGCAATATGGTGTATAATTTCCCTCATTGCTACATAATATGTTGTATAATTCCCCCATTGCCCATATAATATGGTGTATAATTCCTCTCATTGCCCCACTATAATATGGTGTATAATTCCTCTCATTGCCTCTATAAAATGGTGTATTAAATTCCCTCATTACCCCACTGCAATTGGTGTTTTTTTCCTCTCATTGCCCCATATAAATGGTGGGTTTAATTCCCTCATTGCCTACTATAATATGGGTATAATTCCTTCATTGCCCACTATAATATGGGGTTTTTAAATTCCTTCTTTTCCCCACTATAATATGGTGTATAATTCTTCATTGCCCACTATAAAGGGGTATAAATTTCCCCTCATTGCTACATAATTGGGATAATTTTCCCTCATTGCCTACTAAATTGGGTATAATTCCTTATTGCCTGCATAAAATGGGGTTAATTCCTTCTTGCCTACTTAATATGGGGTATAATTCCTCTCATTGCCTGCTATAATAGTCATAATTCCTCTCATTACCCCCTATAATTTTGTGTATAATTCCCCTTTTCCACTATAATGTGGTGTTAATTCCTCCATTCCTCTATAATAGGGTATAATTCCTCTCATTTCCTACTTAAATTTTGGGGTTTTAATTCCCTTTAGTGCCCACTATAATATGGGGTTTTAAATTTCCCCTTTATTTCCCCACATAATTTTTGGGGTATAATTCCTTCATTGTACTTTAAATTTGGTGTATAATTTTCATTGCCTGCATAATAGGGGCATATTCCTCTTGCCACTTAATTGGTGTATAATTCCTCTCATTGCCTACTATAATTTGGTGTATAATTCCTATCAGTGCCTACTATAATATGGTGTATAATTCCTCTCATTTCCAACTATAATTTGGTGATAATCTTCATTGCTACTAATTGTGTATAATTCCTCTCATTGCCTACTCTAATATGTGTATATTTCCTCTCATTTCCTACTGCAATATGGTGTATAATTCTTCTCATTGCTTGTTATAATATGGTGTATAATTCCTCTCATTGCCTGTTATAATATGGTGTATAATTCCTCTCATTGCCTACTATAATATGGTGTACAATTCCTCTCATTGCGTACTATAATATGGTGTATAATTCCTCTCATTGTCTATTGTAATATGGTGTATAATTCCTCTCATTACCTATTATAATATGGTGTATAATTCCTCTCATTGCCTGTTATAATATGGTGTATAATTCCTATCATTGCCTGTTATAATATGGTGTATAATTCCTCTCATTGCCTACTATAATATGGTATTATACCGAAGAACATAATTGTTAGATAAAAGGACACAGATGTAACTAATGTAACAATAACAGAATTATCTACAACATATTAGGTAAAAGGACACATCAGTTGCATCTGTGTTCTTTTACCTAAATTTTGGTAGATAATTTCTCTTAATTTCTAAGAATATAATTACAGAGACATAAAGGGGGATTAAAATTACTTCATTACTAAAGTCAAAGGCCAAACTACCTGCATTTCGGTAGGTTAATTTACCTAAAAGATATTTTACAGTAGTTTCTGACACTCTGTGTGGTTGTTTTGAACTGTATCAGAGGCTAAATGTGACACTCAAGCTCCTCTTCATAAATGAAAAGATGCTAGAAAATATTCAGAAATAATTACCGTAAAATTCGTCATTAGCTACGGCAGTTTCAAAAGTTTCCTTTCAGCACTGAAAGTTATAGTGACTGTTACAGTGAAAGTTATAGTGACTGTTACAGTGAAGGTTATAGTGACTGTTACAGTGAAAGTTATAGTGACTGTTACAGTGAAAGTTATAGTGACTGTTACAGTGAAAGTTATAGTGACTGTTACAGTGAAGGTTATAGTGACTGTTACAGTGAAAGTTATAGTGACTGTTACAGTGAAAGTTATAGTGACTGTTACAGTGAAAGTTATAGTGACTGTTACAGTGAAGTTATAGTGACTGTTACAGTGAAAGTTATAGTGACTGTTACAGTGAAAGTTATAGTGACTGTTACAGTGAAAGTTATAGTGACTGTTACAGTGAAGGTTATAGTGACTGTTACAGTGAAAGTTATAGTGACTGTTACAGTGAAAGTTATAGTGACTGTTACAGTGAAGGTTATAGTGACTGTTACAGTGAAAGTTATAGTGACTGTTACAGTGAAAGTTATAGTGACTGTTACAGTGAAAGTTATAGTGACTGTTACAGTGAAATTTATAGTGACTGTTACAGTGAAAGTTATAGTGACTGTTACAGTGAAAGTTATAGTGACTGTTACAGTGAAAGTTATAGTGTCTGTTACAGTGAAAGTTATAGTGACTGTTACAGTGAAAGTTATAGTGACTGTTACAGTGAAAGTTATAGTGACTGGAGTCACTTTGGTTACAGTAACTATCATTTTATTGTAAATATTTGACAATATTTACAATAAAATGCTTGTGAGAGATCTAAGAGTGTGGAAACAAGACAAGTCAAATACACTGTCTGCTCTTTACTATGTGAAACCAGAAATAATAATTTAGTAAATAAATAAGTTTATTCACATCTTCATTTATATCAATATCTCTATATCAATACTCAAAAAATCAGGTAGAAAATATAATTTACCATTTCAGAAGACACCATCACCGAACTGGCTGCTCTTGACCACCTAAGTCAGCTGTCATCTCTCTCACCTTGTTAACTATTCAGTAACCATATTATCTTCATCACTGAACCGAACTGTATTTGTAGATTTTGAGACTCATCCTTGCCTCCTAGATTACTGTGATCAGCATCACTGATTTGTGGCCTCTTAGACCTTATCATAGCTATTTCTCGTGTTTTCGGGAAACATTAACTATTAATTATTAATTTGCGACCACTGTCAGCCGAAGAGTTAGTTGTATCTGAGTTACCAGACCTGCCATGTGGAGGCCATTGGTTCGTCTTTAATGTTGCCTCCCTTTCCACTTCCCAAGGTACGCCCCTCTTTCTCTTGCCTTCTCTCTGCTTCTGGTTCATGTTTCCGGGTCTCCATCCGTGGGCCCCCGGATGTCAACCCTTCCACACTCCCCACTTCTATTTTCTTGGTGCTTTCCCTAGTTTCGTGTCCTCTAAGATAAACTGCTTTGATCACTTCACAAGGTTCTACATTTTGTAGCTTCCCTAAGATTATCGGCTTTTGGCCCCTTCTGGTGAGCTTGCTGGTTGCAAACTTGGTCTTTTCTAGCCGGTCTAGTCAGGTGTGGTCGCAGTCAGGAGTGGTTACAGTCAGGAGTGGTCATAGTCAGGAGTGGTTATAGTTGTGGTCAGTCAGGTGAGGTCATAGTGAGGTATGGTGATCGTCAGGTGTGGTCATAGGTAAGGTCATATCCACGTGAGGTCATAGGTAAGGTCATATCCACGTGAGGTCATAGGTAAGGTCATATCCACGTGATGTCATAGGTAAGTGTGTCTCCTAGTTCCGTGTGTCTAGAAGTCCATCTGTGTCCCCTCAAATGAACTCCCTTTCTCATTTCCCCAGGTGTAGTCATAGTTAGGTGTGGTCATAGTGAGGTATGGTCGTAGTGACGTATGGTCATAGTTAAGTGTGGTCATAGTGAGGTATGATCATAGTGAGGTATGGTCACAGTCACGTGTCGTCATAGTTAGGTGTGGTCATAGGTGTGGTCATAGTTAGGTGAGGTCATAGTTAGGTGTGGTCATAGTGAGGTGTGGTCAGAATTAAGTGTGGTCATAGTCAGGTGTGGTCATATTCAGGTGTGGTCATAGTGAGGTATGGTCATAGTGAGGTATGGTCATAGTGAGGTATGGTCATAGTGAGGTATGACCATAGTGAGGTAGGGCCATAGTGAGGTATGGTCATAGTCAGGCGAGGTCACAGTCAGGCGTGGTCATAGTTAGGTGTGGTCATAGTCAGGTGAGGTCATAGTCAGGTGAACCTCAAGTATGGTGATCGTAAGGTGTGGTCATAGGTAAGGTCATATCCACGTGAGGCCATAGGTGAATGTGTCTCCTAGTTCCGTGTGTCTAGAAGTCCATCTGTGTCCCCTCAGATGAACTCCCTTTCTCATTTCCCCAGGTGTGGTCATAGTTAGGTGTGATCATAGTGAGGTATGGTCATAGTGAGGTATGGTCATAGTTAGGTGTGGTCATAGTTAGGTGTGGTCATAGTCAGGCGGTCACAGTCAGGCGGTCACAGTCAGGCGTGGTCATTGTTAGGTGAGGTCATAGATAGGTGAGGTCATAGTTAGGTGTGGTCATAGTCAGGTGTGGTCATAGTCAGGTGTGGTCATAGTCAGGTGTGGTCATAGTCAGGTGTGGTCATATTCAGGTGTGGTCATAGTCAGGTGTGGTCATAGTCAGGTGTGGTCATAGTCAGGTGTGGCCATAGTCAGGTGTGGTCATAGTAAGGTGTGGTCATATTTAGGTGTGGTCATAGTCAGGTGTGGTCATAGTTAGGAGTGATCATAGTTAGGTGAGGCCATAGTCAGGCGTGGTCATAGTTAGGTGAGGTCATAGTCAGGCATGGTCATAGTTAGGTGAGGTCATAGTCAGGCGTGGTCATAGTTAGGTGAGGTCATAGTCAGGCGTGGTCATAGTTAGGCGTGGTCATATTTAGGTGAGGTCATAGTTAGGTGAGGTCATAGTCAGGCGTGGTCATATTCGGGCGTGGTCATATTCGGGCGTGGTCATATTCGGGCGTAGTCATATTCGGGCGTGGTCATATTCGGGCGTGGTCATATTCGGGCGTGGTCATAGTTAGGTGAGGTCGTAGTTAGGTGAGGTCATAGTTAGGCGTGGTCATATTTAGGTGAGGTCATAGTCAGGCGTGGTCATATTCGGGCGTGGTCATATTCGGGCGTGGTCATAGTTGGGTGAGGTCGTAGTTAGGTGTGTGTGTATGGGTGTGTGTGAGCGCGCGCGTGTATTTGCTTCCCTTAGTTCTGTGTTTCCAGAAGTCCATCTGCGGGCCCTCAGATGAACTCCATTCCTCACTTCCCCAGGTTCAGCGGTTGTGGCCCCTCCCCAGTGACCTTGTTGGATGGTAACTTGGTCTTGTCTAGCTGGTCTACTGCCCAGACTGTCCAGGTGGGTGGAATTACAGGAGGGGACACACAGAAAACTGCGTCCTGTAATTACATCCACCAAGACAGCCTGGAACAGTAGTCAGCCTGACAACACCAAGCTGCCTCACAACTCCGCCACCAAGCTGAGGTTACTTAGTGATAATCTCGGACTTCTATTTAAATTTAATAATGTGTTTATATTAATTTCTTTTGTTTTTACTTATGTAGCTGTATAATTGTTTATGGACGTTTTATTGTGTGTATATCTTTGTCAGCATATTAATCTGTTTCTTCCTACCAAGAAATCTGCAACAAGAAAGTTACCAACCTTCTGTTTTGTTGAAATTTATCCATTTTGTTTATGCAACACACTCAAATGTCCACAAATAATCATATATGTATACTCATGTTTATGTACCTACGCACACACACACACACACACACACACACACACACACACACACACACACACACACACACACACACACACACACACATACACACATACACACACACACACACACACACACACAGCATTCGTTCCACTCTAGCATTTATGGAAACTCAGTTTTCCATGCGCATGCACAGTATTTCGTGTTGATAATAGTAACAGATGGGCTTGTTGGGTCGATGATACAAGCTGTCCACTCTTATGTAGCTAATTAAGTCATGTTTTATCTTTCTCCAGAATTTGTTTATAATAATTGAGTTGTTGCACAAATGTTTTATAGAAAAATTAACTACACTACATAATAAAAATCAGTAGATAATAAAAGTATGTGAGGTTGTTTAATGCAGCCTGACCAGGACGTCTCTTTGTTAGTGTCTCCCATACTGTTTTATGTACTGTTATGTGTGGACGTTAGTGTAACACCATACATGTTGAGGTCTGTTGTCTGGTCTGGGAAACTGAAAGAATGACCACCGAATTCATCAACAGTTGACCCTCTTCAGGTGAATATATTTTACCATATTTAATACCATGAACGGTGTGATCCACTATGCTGTGTTTAATGTAACCTCAGTGTTTAACATATAAACTCATTATGGTCGAAGTAAATTCCGGCCTAACTGATGATTGTGCAGTCCATATTAATTAAATATAACATTCCATTTATTAATATCCTCTCACTTCTAATATGTTTCAGGTGGCAAATCTTCACGTAAGATTATAATGATGTATCATACAACTATAATTATTTTGAGACGCCAGTCTATTGTTGGTGAGGAAGCTGAGTAGAAAACATTGCCAGAAGTATTTCTTTATAGAGTATCTGAGGACCAACAACAGCTCCAGCACCAAGATGTTACCTCAGATAATTACGATAATAAAACTACAAAGTATCATCAATAGCTATGATAACACGAATACAAAGTAACATCGATAATTATAATAAGAACTATTAGTAATCATTAGGATATATTTTTCCGTTATTATATTTCGATATTACCTTTACAAAATATTACTGAAATAACAGTAGAGATTAAGCTTATTCATTACAAACATTTATAATAATATTGGTAGCAAAATTTTTACATCATTAAAAATAGTTGGTGAGAAGTGTAATATAATGACGAGGAATAACAGTGAAGATCATTATAACTTGATTAATATTGTATTTCTTTTGTATTTATGATTTATGATCCATTTTATTTTATTATGGTTAATTACATAAATATATTCGTAATATTTCCATAATCTGAGGACAAACTTTAAATATGTAAGTTAATTGTTGAATATTATAAATAAAGCGATAATAAATTCATTTTATGCATCGTCAATAACAACTTGAAGAAAGTTAGAATAAACATTCTTAAATGCCGATTAAAATATGAATAATCCAGTTAATCAAAAAAAATCGTGAAGTGGGACTAATGGCAGGGAACAGCAGCGTGACTCACGTGTTCAGGAAACTACCAGAGCAGTAGTTAAGGTTTGAAGCTGATCAGATGAGTCATTCTTCCTAAGAGGCATCAGCCTTTAAATATTGAAGTCGTTCAGAAATAAACTGAAAAAAAATAACGTGGTTTAACGGGAATAAAAAAAATCACAGTATTTTACCCATAAAATGGTTACCCTACACATCTCTGCTGTCGTCGATTTTTTTGGTATCTTTTTCAAAAGTTTGAAGCTCCGGCACTGAGGGTTATTGAAAGTTATGTGAGACATTTCAGGATGCTGGGAAAGTGTTCAACAGCTCAAGTCATAGAGCACGTGAATAATTGTTCAAAGAATTTGGTCCTCGTTACCATTAAGAAGTGTTGAAAGTTTGAAGGCGATTGGAACAGGCATTTTCGAATTATGAGCGAAATAAATATGTTGGAAGAAAAAAAAAGAAACATTCAGGCAGCCTAAAACATTTCCGAAAAAAATAAATTCTAGAAAAATGTAAGAACCTGGACCTGGGAAGCATCATAACTTAGACGGTTGATCTCACGGTGTCGCTGTTCCCATCTTGTCTTCACCTATTTTTCACTGTCTTCGTTGGGTTCCTCCCTTATTATCTTCAACAGACTGTTACAACTTTTTGTTGAAGTATATCAGCTCTTATAGACAAGAACTAAGAGATAACCTTAGATCTGAGAGCACTGGTATCACACATTGTCGTCTGTTTCTCACAAAACCGTCTGTATGGCCATCATAAAGATGGCCATACAGATTATGCGGAGCAGCAATTGCCAGAATCAAGCTGTTATATTCCACATGTATGTTATGTACTTTTCTTCTGTTCTTATGTATCACTATACTGTTATTGTTACTCTGCTTTTTCGTGTGATGTGTTTTTCTTGCGCTTTTCAATATTGTTCTTGTACAGTTTTATAAGATTCTGGGCAGTTCTTCCGTGTTAGTGTATATTTTTTCAGTGTTGCTTTATAATTTTTTGAGTGTTACTGTACAGTTCTTGTATCTTAATATGCTGTTCGTTTATGTTGGTGTAATGTTCAAGTATGTTGTTATACTCCACCTTCCAAAGTAGTGTCTCACATTCATGTCTCCCGAAACAATATAAATGCGACATAACACTACAGTACACATCAAAAAATATTAACTCGAGAAAAATCATTTCAGCAGCTGATCCTGCAACCTGGTAAGTCCACTACATTGTTGATCCTGCAACCTGGTAAGTCCACTACATTGTTGATCCTGCAACCTGGTAAGTCCACTACATTGTTGATCCTGCAACCTGGTAAGTCCACTACATTTGATCCCCAAACCGTAAGTCCACTACATTGTTTATCCTGCAACCTGGTAAGTCCACTACATTTTTTGATCCTCAACCCGGAAGTCCCTACATTGTTTATCCTGCAAAACCCGGGG
>NC_069488.1:22793061-22820064 GCF_026875155.1 Cherax quadricarinatus | reverse complement strand
TGGTGTATAATTCCTCCATTGCCTTTTAAATAAAGGGGTTTACTTCCTCTCTTGCCTGCTATAAATTTGATTTTTTCCTCATTCCGCTAAACATGGTGTGTAATTCCCTGTTAAATTGCCTACTATAATATGGTGTATAATTCCTCTCATTGCTTACTATAATATGGTGTATAATTCCTCTCATTGCCTACTATAATATGGTGTATAATTCCTCTCATTGCCTACTATAATATGGTGTATAATTCCTCTCATTGCCTACTATAATATGGTGTATAATTCCTCTCATTGCCTACTATAATATGGTGTATAATTCCTGTCATTGCCTACTATAATATGGTGTATAATTCCTCTCATTGCCTACTATAATATGGTGTATAATTCCTGTCATTGCCTACTATAATATGGTGTATAATTCCTCTCATTGCCTACTATAATATGGTGTTATAATTCCTCTCATTGCCTACTAAAAATATGGTGTATAATTCCTCTCATTGCCTACTATAATATGGTGTATAATTCCTGTCATTGCCTACTATAATATGGTGTAAAATTTCCCCTGTCATTGCCTACTATAATATGGTGTATAATTCCTCTCATTGCCTACTATAATATGGTGTATAATTCCTCTCATTGCCTACTATAATCTGGTGTATAATTCCTCTCATTGCCTACTATAATATGGTGTATAATTCCTCTCATTGCCTACTATAATATTGTGTATAATTCCTCTCATTGCCTACTATAATATGGTGCATAATTCCTCTCATTGCCTACTATAATATGGTGTATAATTCCTCTCATTACCTACTATAATATGGTGTATAATTCCTCTCATTGCCTACTATAATACGGTGTATAATTCCTCTCATTGCCTACTATAATACGGTGTATAATTCCTCTCGTTGCCAGTTAAACCCAACTAAGAGCACAGGCCCTCGTAACATCCCGTCTAAGTTCCTAAAAGATGGTGCTTCTGAACTGTCAATCCCTATTGCTCACATAATAAATCTATCAATCACCACTAATACCGTACTGGAGGGGTTCAAGGAGGCCAGAGTTACTCCTATCTTCAAGAAAAATAGTAGGTCTGATGTAAACAACTATTGGCCTGTTAGTATACTCAGTATAATATCTAAAATTCTAGAGAGGGCGGTGCACTCTCAAGTAGTTAAGTACCTTAATGACAACAACATTCTCCATAGCTATCAATCGGGCTTTAGAAGATCCTACTCAACCGACACCCTCCCTTATTAATCTGATGGATTACCTGAGAACTGAATTGTCAAAGGGGAACCTCATAGGTATGGTAACCTTAGACCTGCAAAAGGCCTTCGATACTGTCAACCACAATATATTATGTAATAAACTTCAAGCTATCGGTATAGGTTCTGTAGACTGGTTTAAGTCCTACCTTAGCAACAGGAGACAAATAGTCAAAATCAACAAAACAGATCAGAACCCCTGCCGATAACATGTGGAGTTCCCCAAGGTAGTATTCTGGGTCCCTTATTATTCTTATGTTATGTCAATGATATGCCTATCAGTGTCAAGTGCAAACTGCTACTGTATGCAGATGACAGTGCTCTGTTAGTGTCAGGAAAAGACCCACAAGATTAGCTAATGTTTTAACACTGGAACTGGAGTCCTGCAGCAAATGGTTAGTAGACAACAAACTATCATTACACCTCGGGAAAACTGAAGCCATTCTCTTTGGCACGAAACATAAACTGAGAAGGGTAAATAATTTTAATGTTCAATGTAATGGGGAGCCCATCACTTTGGTTTCATCAGTAAAATATTTGGGAATCCCCTTTGACCCATGCATGTCAGGAGAATTGATAGGGAACAGTGTAGTAAAGAAAGCGAATGCCAGACTGAAGTTCCTGTATAGACAAGCACAGTGTCTACCTACTGAGGCTCGCAGGACCCTATGTCTAGCCCTTATACAATGCCATATGGATTACGCTTGCTCTTCTTGGTACTCTGCCTTGACAAAAAAAACTGAAAGATAGACTGCAAATTACCCAGAACAAAATCGTAAGATTCATCCTGGGGCTGGGACCAAGAGAACATGTAGGCCAGGATGAATTACAGCAGTTGGATATGCTGAATGTTGAAGACAGAGTAAAACAACTGAAGCTAAATCATGTTTTTTAAAATTGCTCACGAACAGTGTCCAGAATATCTTGCTGTCAATTTTGTCAAGGTTGGGAACCAAAGCAATCATAGTACTAGGGGGAGAGAGCACAACTTTGTAGTACCCACAGTCAGTGGCCAGGCTTCAAACACCTTTTATTGTACGGCAATAAAGGAATGGAACAGACTACCCGCACATGCCAAAGCCAGTCATAGCATGAACCAGTTCAAGAAGAGTGCCAAAAGGTGTCTGATGAATGTAGCTACAGAAAGGGAGGGGAATGATTTTCTATTTTTTAGCTAACATACGTGTAAATTTTACCTTATTCCTAGTAATGACCCTCGTATGGTAGATAGTCTTAATGACCCTCGTGTAGTAGATAGTCTTTTTAGTATGATAATAAGATGTTATCTCATTGTAGAATAATAAGAAAATATTAAACCTTTATATTAAAATAAGGTAAAAGGACCCCAATGGAAATAAGTCACTCTGTCTGACTTTTTTGGGTTATCCCAGGTTCTCTACACATATGCTGCTATGTATGATAATTCTATGTAACTGTATTTGTGTATACCTGAATAAACTTACTTACTTACTTACTATAATATGGTTTATAATTCCTCTCATTGCCTACTATAATATGGTTTATAATTCCTCTAATTGCCTACTATAATATGGTGTATAATTCCTCTCATTGCCTACTATAATATGGTGTATAATTCCTCTCATTGCCTACTATAATATGGTGTATAATTCCTCTCATTGCCTACTATAATACGGTGTATAATTCCTCTCATTGCCTACTATAATATGGTGTATAATTCCTCTCATTGCCTACTATAATATGGTGTATAATTCCTCTCATTGCCTACTATAATATGGTGTATAATTCCTCTCATTGCCTACTATAATATGGTGTATAATTCCTCTCATTGCCTACTATAATATGGTGTATAATTCCTCTCATTGCCTACTATAATATGGTGTATAATTCCTCTCATTGCCTACTATAATATGGTGTATAATTCCTCTCATTCCCTGTTATAATATGGTATTATACTGAAGAATATAATTGCCATATAAAAGGACACAGATGTAACTAATGTAATAATAACAGAATTATCTACAACATATTAGGTAAGAGAACACATCAGTTGCATCTGTGTTCTTTTACCTAAAATTTTGTAGATAATTTCTATTAATTTCTAAGAATATAATTACAGAGACATAAAGGGGGATTAAAATTACTTCATTACCAAAGTCAAAGGCCAAACTACCTGCATTTCGGTAGGTTAATTTACTTAAAAGATATTTTACAGTAGTTTTTAGCACTATGTCTGGTTGTTTTGAACTGTGTCAGAGGCAGAATGTCACACTCAAGCTCCTCTTCATAAATGATGCTAAAAAATATTCAGAAATAATTACTGTAAAATTCTACAGTAACTATGGCAGTTTCAGAAGCTTCCTTTCAACATTGAAAGTTATAATGATTGTTACAGTAAAAGTTATAGTGACTGGAGTCACTTTGGTTACAGTGAGAGATCTTTACTATATGAAACCAGAAATAATAATTTAGTAAATAAATAAGTTTCTTCACATCTTCATTTATATCAATATCTCTATATCAATACTCAAAAAATCAGGTAGAAAATATAATTTACCATTTCAGAAGACACCATCACCACACTGGCTGCTCTTGACCACCTAAGTCAGCTGTTATCTCTCTCACCTTGTTAACTATTCAGAAGTTATATTATCTTCATCACTGAACCGAACTGTATTTGTAGATGTTGAGACTCATCCTTACCTCCTAGATTACTATGATCAGCATCACTGATCTGTAGCTATTTCTCGTGTTTTCGGGAAACATTATTAACTATTAATTATTAATTTGCGGCCACATTCAGCCTAAGAGTTAGTTGCATCTGAGTTACCAGACCTGCCTTCCTTTCCACTTCCCAAGGTACGCCCCTCTTTCTTTTGTCTTCTCTCTGCTTCTGGTTCATGTTTCCGGGTCTCCCTTCCACACTCCCCACTTCTATTTTCTTGGTGCTTTCCCTAGTTTCGTGTCCTCTAAGATAAACTGCCTTGATCACTTCCCCAGGATCTACATTTTGCAGCTTCCCTAAGATTATCGGCTTTTCGCCCCTTCTGGCGATCTTGCTGGTTGCAAATTGGTCTTTTCTAGCTGGTCTAATCAGGTGTGGTCGCAGTCAGGAGTCATTATAGATGTGGTCATAGTCAGGAGTGGTTATAGATGTGGTCATAGTCAGGAGCGGTTATAGTTGTGGTCATAGTCAGGTGAGGTCATAGTGAGGTATGGTGATCGTCAGGTGTGGTCATAGGTAAGGTCATATCCACGTGAGGTCATAGGTAAGGTCATACCACGTGAGGTCATAGGTAAGTGTGTCTCCTAGTTCCTTGTGTCTAGAAGTCCAACTGTGTCCCCTCAAATGAGCTCCCTTTCTCATTTCCCCAGGTGTGGTCATAGTTAAGTGTGGTCATAGTGAGGTATGGTCGTAGTGACGTATGGTCATAGTTAAGTGTGGTCATAGTGAGGTATGGTCATAGTGAGGTATGGTCATAGTCAGGCGAGGTCACAGTCACGCGTGGTCATAGTTAGGTGTGGTCATAGTTAGGTGTGGTCATAGTTAGGTGTGGTCATAGTTAGGTGTGGTCATAGTTAGGTGAGGTCATATTTAGGTGTGGTCATAGTCAGGTGTGGTCAGAGTTAAGTGTGGTCATAGTCAGGTGTGGTCATAGTCAGGTGTGGTCATAGTGAGGTATGGTCATAGTGAGGTATAGTCATAGTGAGGTATGGTCATAGTTAGGTGTGGCCATAGTGAGGTATGGACATGGTGAGGTATGGTCATAGTCAGGCGAGGTCATAGTCAGGCGAGGTCACAGTCAGGCGTAGTCATAGTTAGGTGTGGCCATAGTCAGGTGAGGTCATAGTGAGGTATGGTGATCGTCAGGTGTGGTCATAGGTAAGGTCATATCCACGTGAGGTCATAGGTGAATGTGTCTCCTAGTTCCGTGTGTCTAGAAGTCCATCTGTGTCCCCTCAGATGAACTCCCTTTCTCATTTCCCCAGGTGTGGTCATAGTTAGGTGTGGTCATAGTGAGGTATGGTCATAGTGAGGTATGGTCATAGTGAGGTATGGTCATAGTTAGGTGTGGTCATAGTGAAGTATGTTCATAGTGAGGTATGGTCATAGTCAGGCGGTCACAGTCAGGCGTGGTCATTGTTAGGTGAGGTCATAGTTAGGTGTAGTCCTCACCTAACTATGACCATAGTCAGGTGTAGTCATAGTAAGGTGTGGTCATAGTCAGGTGTGGTCATAGTCAGGTGTGATCATAGTTAGGTGAGGTCATAGTCAGGTGTGGTCATAGTCAGGTGTGGTCATAGTCATGTGTGGTCATATTCAGGTGTGGTCATAGTCAGGTGTGGTCATAGTAAGGTGTGGTCATAGTCAGGTGTGGTCATAGTCAGGTGTGATCATAGTTAGGTGAGGTCATAGTCAGGCGTGGTCATAGTTAGGTGAGCCCATAGTCAGGCGTGGTCATAGTTAGGTGAGGCCATAGTCAGGTGTGGTCATAGTCAGGTGTGGTCATATTCAGGTGTGGTCATAGTCAGGTGTGGTCATAGTCAGGTGTGGTCATATTCAGGTGTGGTCATAGTCAGGTGTGGTCATAGTCAGGTGTGGTCATAGTCAGGTGTGGTCATAGTCAGGTGAGGTCATAGTCAGGCGTGGTCATAGTTAGGTGAGGCCATTGTCAGGCGTGGTCATAGTTAGGTGAGGTCATAGTCAGGCGTTTTCTTAGTTAGGTGAGGTCATAGTCAGGCGTGGTCATAATCGGGCGTGGTCATAGTCAGGCGTGGTCATAGTCAGGCGTGGTCATAGTTAGGCGTGGCCATATTTAGGTGAGGTCATAGTTAGGTGAGGTCATAGTCAGGCGTGGTCATATTCGGGCGTGGTCATATTCGGGCGTGGTCATAGTTAGGTGAGGTCGTAGTTAGGTGTGTGTGTATGGGTGTGTGTGAGCGCGCGCGTGTGTTTGCTTCCCTTAGTTCTGTGTTTCCAGAAGTCCATCTGCGGGCCCTCAGATGAACTCCCTTCCTCACTTCCCCAGGTTCAGCGGTTGTGGCCCCTTCCTAGTGACCTTGTTGGATGGTAACTTGGTCTTGTCTAGCTGGTCTACTGCCGAGACTGTCCAGGTGGGTGGAATTACAGGAGGGGACACACAGAAAACTGCGTCCTGTAATTACACCCACCAAGACAGCCTGGAACAGTAGTCAGCCAGACAACACCAAGCTGCCTCACAACTCGGCCACCAAGCTGAGGTTACTTAGTGATAATCTCGGACTTCTATTTAAATTTAATAATGTGTTTATATTAATTTCTTTTGTTTTTACTTATGTAGCTGTATAATTGTTTATGGACGTTTTGTTGTGTATATATCTTTGTCAGTATGTTAATCTGTTTCTTCCTACCAAGAAATCTGCAACAAGAAAGTTACCAACTTCCTGTTTTGTTGTAATTTATCCAACACTCAAATGTCCACAAATAATCATATATGTATACTCATATTTATGTACCTACGCACACACACACATACACACACACACACACACACACAACACACACACACACACACACACACACACACACACACACACACACACATACACACACATCTGACATCTTAATAAGGAATCATTCAGGACCCTGTACACCGTGTACGTTAGGCCCATATTGGAGTATGCGGCACCAGTTTGGAACCCACACCTAGCCAAGCACGTGAAGAAACTAGAGAAAGTGCAAAGGTTTGCAACAAGACTAGTCCCAGAGCTAAGAGGTATGTCCTACGAGGAGAGGTTAAGGGAAATCAACCTGACGACACTGGAGGACAGGAGAGATAGGGGGGACTGAGAGGAATTGACAAGGTGGACAAAGACAGGATGTTCCAGAGATTGGACACAGTAACAAGGGGACACAGTTGGAAGCTGAAGACACAGATGAATCACAGGGATGTTAGGAAGTATTTCTTCAGCCACAGAGTAGTCAGTAAGTGGAATAGTTTGGGAAGCGATGTAGTGGAAGCAGGATCCATACATAGCTTTAAGCAGAGGTATGATAAAGCTCACGGCTCAGGGAGAGTGACTTAATAGCGATCAGTGAAGAGGCGGGGCCAGGAGCTCGGACTCGACCCCCGCAACCCAACTAGGTGAGTACAACTAGGTGAGTACACACACACACATACACACACACACATACACACACACATACACACACACACACATAACACACACGCACATACACACACGCACATACACACACGCACATACACACACGCACATACACACAAAACACACACACACACATACACACACACACACACACACACACACCACATATACACACACACACACACACACACACACACACTGAAGGGGTCAGGCCAAACTATAAAAGGGGGGACTACACAGGTATGAGAAACTTCCTGCAGGAGGTTCAGTGGGACAGAGAAATGGTAGGAAAATCAGTAAACGAGATGATGGAATATGTGGCAAGAAAGTGCAAGGAGGCAGAGGAAAGTTTTGTTCCCAAGGGAAACAGAAATAATAGGAAGACCAAAACGAGTCCTTGGTTTACCCGAAGGTGTAGGGAGGCAAAAACTAAGTGCAACAGAGAATGGAAAAGGTACAGGAGGCATAGGACCCAGGAAAACAAGGAGATCAGTAGAAGAGCCAGAAACGAGTATGCACAGATAAGGAGGGAGGCCCAGCGACAGTATGAAAACGACATAGCATCGAAAGTCAAATCTGACCCGAAACTGCTGTATAGCCACATTAGGAGGAAGACAACAGTCAAGGACCAGGTGATAAGGCTGAGGAAAGAAGGTGGAGAACTCACAAGAAACGATCAAGAGGTATGTGAGGAGCTCAACACGAGATTTAAGGAAGTATTTACAGTAGAGACAGGAAGGACTCTGGGGGGACATACCAGATGGGGACACCACCAAGGAATACACCAACAAGTGTTGGACGACATACATACAGATGAGGAGGAGGTGAAGAAACTGCTAAGGGACATCGATACCTCAAAGGCAATGGGACCGGACAACATCTCCCCGTGGGTCCTTAGAGAGGGAGCAGATATGTTGTGCGTGCCACTTACCACAATCTTCAACACGTCCCTGGAAACTGGGCAACTACCAGAGGTATGGAAGACGGCAAATGTAGTTCCCATTTTTAAAAAAGGAGAGAGAAAAGAGGCACTAAACTATAGACCTGTGTCATTGACGTGTATAGTATGCAAAATTATGGAGAAGATTATCAGGAGGAGAGTGGTGGAGCACCTGGAACGGAACAAGAGTATAAATGCCAACCAGCACGGATTGATGGAGTTTTATGATAAAATAACAGAAGTAAGACACGAGAGAGAGGGGTGGGTTGATTGCATCTTCTTGGACTGCAAGAAGGCTTTTGACACAGTTCCTCACAAGAGATTAGTGCAGAAGCTAGAGCATCAGGCGCATATAACGGGAAGGGCACTGCAATGGATCAGAGAATACCTGACAGGGAGACAACAACGAGTCATGGTACGTAATGATGTATCACAGTGGGCACCTGTGACGAGCGGGGTCCCACAGGGGTCGGTCCTAGGACCAGTGCTATTTTTGGTATATGTGAACGACATGATGGAAGGGTTAGACTCAGAAGTGTCCCTGTTTGCAGATGATGTGAAGTTAATGAGGAGAAATAAATCTGATGAGGACCAGGCAGGACTTCAAAGAGACCTGGACAGACTGGACACCTGGTTCAGCAAATGGCTTCTCGAATTTAATCCTGCCAAATGCAAAGTCATGAAGATAGGGGAAGGGCACAGAAGACCATAGACCGAGTATAGGCTAGGTGGCCAAAGACTGCAAACCTCACTCAAGGAGAAAGATCTTGGGTGAGTATAACACCGAACATGTCTCCAGAAGCACACATCAATCAGATAACTGCTGCAGCATATGGGCGCCTGGCAAACCTGAGAACAGCATTCCGATACCTTAGTAAGGAATCGTTCAAGACACTGTACACCGTGTATGTCGGCCCATACTGGAGTATGCAGCACCTGTTTGGAACCCGCACTTGATAAAGCACGTCAAGAAACTAGAGAAAGTACAAAGGTTTGCGACAAGGTTAGTTCCAGAGCTAAGGGGAATGTCTATGAAGAAAGATTAAGGGAAATCGGCCTGATGACACTGGAGGACAGGAGGGTCAGGGGAGACATGATAACGACATATAAAATACTGCGTGGAATAGACAAGGTGGACAAAGACAGGATGTTCCAGGGAGGGGACACAGAAACAAGAGGCCACAATTGGAAGTTGAAGACACAAATGAGTCAGAGAGATAGTAGGAAGTATTTCTTCAGTCATAGAGTTGTAAGGCAGTGGAATAGCCTAGAAAATGACGTAGTGGAGGCAGGAACCAAACACAGTTTTAAGACGAGGTTTGATAAAGCTCATGGAGCGGGGAGAGAGAGGGCCCAGTAGCAACCGGTGAAGAGGCGGGGCCAGGAGCTAAGACTCGACCCCTGCAACCACAAATAGGTGAGTACACACACACACGCATGCACATACAACAGGCCTAGTGTCTAATCGACATGCGCCTAGGACCAAATGGTAACTAACACACACACACACACACACACACACACACACACACACACACACACACACACCACACACACAACATTCGTTCCACTCTAGCATTTATGGAAACTCAGTTTCCCATGCACATGTACAGTATTTCGTGTTGATAATAGCAACAGATGGACTTGTTGGGTCGGTGATACAAGCTGTCCACTCTTACGTAGCAAATTAAGTCATGTTTTATCTTTCTCTAGAATTTGTTTATAATAATTGAGTTGCTGCACAAATGTTTTATAGAAAAATTAACTACGCTACATAATAAAAATCAGTAGATAATAAAAGTATGTGAGGTTGTTTAATGCAGCCTGACCAGGACGTCTCTTTGTTAATGTCTCCCATACTGTTTTATGTACTATTATGTGTGGACGTTAGTGTAACACCATAAATGCTGAGGTCTGTTGTCTGGTCTGGGAAACTGAAACAATGACCACCGAATTCATCAACAGTTGACCCTCTTCAGGTGAATATATTTTGTCATATTTAATACCATGAACGGTGTGATCCACTATGCTGTGTTTAATGTAACCTCAGTGTTTAACATATAAACTTATTATGGTCGAAGTAAATTCCGGCCTAACTGATGACTGTGCAGTCCATATTAATTAAATTTAACAACATTCCATTTATGAATATCCTCTCACTTCTAATATGTTTCAGGTAGCAAATCTTCATGTAAGATTATAATGATCTATCATACAACAAACTATAATTATTCTGAGACGCCAGAGTATTGTTGGTGAGGAAGCTGAGTAGAGAACATTGCCAGAAGTATTTATTTACAGTGTATCTGAGGACCAGCAGCAACTCCAGCACCAAGATGTTACCTCAGATAATTATGATAATAAAACTACAAAGTACCATCAATAATTATGATAACACGAATACAAAGTAACATCAATAATTATGATAAGAATAAGAACTATCAGTAATCATTAGGATATATTTTTCCGTTATTATATTTCGATATTACCTATACAAAATATTACTGAAATAACAGTAGTGATTAAGCTTATTCAATACAAACATTTATAATAATATTGGTATCAAAATTTTTACATCATTAAAAATAGTTGGTGAGAAATGTAATATAATGACGAGGAATAACAGTGAAGATCATTGTAACTTGATTAATATTGTATTTCTTTGGTATTTATGATTTATGATGCATTTTATTTTATTATGGTTAATTACATAAATATGTTCGTAATATTTGCATAATCTGAGGACAAACTTTAAATATGTAAGTTAATTGTTGAATATTACGAATAAAGCGATAATAAATTCATTTTATGCATAACAATAATACCCTGAAGAAAGTTAAGGTAAACATTCTTAATTGCCGATTAAAATATGAATAATCCAGTTAATCAATAAAAATCGTGAACTGGGACTAATGGCAGGGAACAGCAGCGTGACTCACGTGTTCAGGAAACTACCAGACCAGTAGTTAAGGTTTGAAGCTGATCAGATGAGCCATTCTTCCTAAGAGGCATCAGCCTTTAAATATTGAAGTCGTTCAGAAATAAACTGAAAAAATAACGTGGTTTAACGGGATAAAAAAAAAACACAGTATTTTATCCATGAAATGGTTATCCTACACATCTCTGCTGTCGTCGATGTTTTTGGTATCTTTTTCAAAAGTTTGAAGTTCCGGCACTGAGGATTATTGAAAGTTATGTGAGACATTTCAGGATGCTGGGAAAGTGTTCAACAGCTCAGGTCATAGAGCACGTGAACA
This sequence comes from Cherax quadricarinatus, assembly GCF_026875155.1. Lineage (NCBI taxonomy): Eukaryota > Metazoa > Arthropoda > Malacostraca > Decapoda > Parastacidae > Cherax > Cherax quadricarinatus. The sequence goes on along the minus strand of NC_069488.1, from coordinate 22,808,479 downwards.
TGATAATTGTTCAAAGAATTTGGTCCTCGTTACCATTAAGAAGTGTTGAAAGTTTGAAGGCGATTGGACGAGGCATTTTCGAATTATGAGCGAAATAAATTTGTTGGAAGAAAAAAAAGAAACATTCAGGCAGCCTAAAACACTTCTGAAAAAAATAAATTCTAGAAAAATGTAAGAACAACTATACAAGTTTGTGACCTGGACCTGGGAAGCATCGTAACTTAGACGGTTGATCTCACGGTGTCGCTGTTCCCATCTTGTCTTCACCTATTTTTCACTGTCTTCGTTGGGTTCCTCCCTTATTATCTTCAACAGATTGTTATAACCTTTTTGTTGTAAATATATCAGCTCTTATAGACAAGAACTAAGGGATAACCATAGATCTGAGAGCACTGGTATCACACACTCGTCTGTTTTTCACAAAACCGTCTGTATGGCCATCACAAAAATGGCCATACAGATTATGCGGAGCAGCAATTGCCAGAATCAAGCTGTCATATTCCACATGTATGTTATGTACTTTTCTTCTGTTCTTATGTATCACTATACTGTTATTGTTACTCTGCTTTTTCGTGTGATGTGTTTTTCTTGCGCTTTTCAATATTGTTCTTGTACAGTTTTATAAGATTCTGGGCAATACTTCCGTGTTACTCTATAATTTTTTCAGTGTTGCTTTATCATTTTGTTAGTGTTACTGTACAGTTCTTGTATGTTAATATGCTGTTCGTTTATGTTGGTGTAATGTACAAGTATGTTGTTATACTCCACCTTCCACAGTAGTGTCTCACATTCATGTCTCCCGAAACAATATTAATGCGACATAACACTACAGAACACATCAAAAAATATTAACTCGAGAAAAATAATTTCAGCAGCTGATCCTGCAACCTGGCAAGTCCACTACATTGTTGATCCTGCAACCTGGCAAGTCCACTACATTGTTGATCCTGCAACCTGGTAAGTCCACTACATTGTTGATCCTGCAACCTGGTAAGTCCACTACATTGTTGATCCTGCAACCTGGTAAGTCCACTACATTGTTGATCCTGCAGCCTGGTAAGTCCACTACATTGTTGATCCTGCAGCCTGGTAAGTCCACTACATTGTTGATCCTGCAACCTGGTAAGTCCACTACATTGTTGATCCTGCAACCTGGTAAGTCCACTACATTGTTGATCCTGCAACCTGGCAAGTCCACTACATTGTTGATCCTGCAATCTGGTAAGTCCACTACATTGTTGATCCTGCAACCTGGTAAGTCCACTACATTGTTGATCCTGCAACTTGGCAAGTCCACTACATTGTTGATCCTGCAACCTGGTAAGTCCACTACATTGTTGATCCTGCAACCTGGCAAGTCCACTACATTGTTGATCCTGCAACCTGGCAAGTCCACTACATTGTTGATCCTGCAACCTGGTAAGTCCACTACATTGTTGATCCTGCAACCTGGTAAGTCCACTACATTGTTGATCCTGCAACTTGGCAAGTCCACTACATTGTTGATCCTGCAACTTGGCAAGTCCACTACATTGTTGATCCTGCAACCTGGTAAGTCCACTACATTGTTGATCCTGCAACCTGGCAAGTCCATTACATTGTTGATCCTGCAACCTCGCAAGTCCACTACATTGTTGATCCTGCAACCTGGTAAGTCCACTACATTGTTGATCCTGCAACCTGGTAAGTCCACTACATTGTTGATCCTGCAACCTGGTAAGTCCACTACATTGTTGATCCTGCAACTTGGCAAGTCCACTACATTGTTGATCCTGCAACCTGGTAAGTCCACTACATTGTTGATCCTGCAACCTGGTAAGTCCACTACATTGTTGATCCTGCAACTTGGCAAGTCCACTACATTGTTGATCCTGCAACCTGGCAAATCCACTACATTGTTGATCCTGCAACCTGGTAAGTCCACTATATTGTTGATCCTGCAACCTGGTAAGTCCACTACATTGTTGATCCTGCAACCTGGCAAGTCCACTACATTGTTGATCCTGCAACCTGGTAAGTCCACTATATTGTTGATCCTGCAACCTGGCAAGTCCACTACATTGTTGATCCTGCAACCTGGCAAGTCCACTACATTGTTGATCCTGCAACCTGGTAAGTCCACTACATTGTTGATCCTGCAAACCTGGGCAAGTCCACTACATTGTTGATCCTGCAACCTGGCAAGTCCACTACATTGTTGATCCTGCAACCTGGTAAGTCCACTACATTGTTGATCCTGCAACCTGGTAAGTCCACTACATTGTTTTATGCCTGCAAACTTGGCAAGTCCACTACATTGATGATCCTGCAACCTGGTAAGTCCACTACATTGTTGATCCTGCAACCTGGCAAGTCCACTACATTGTTGATCCTGCAACCTGGCAAGTCCACTACATTGTTGATCCTGGAACCTGGTAAGTCCACTACATTGTTGATCCTGCAACTTGGCAAGTCCACTACATTGATGATCCTGCAACCTGGTAGGTCCACTACATTGTTGATCCTGCAACCTGGTAAGTCCACTACATTGTTGATCCTGCAACCTGGCAAGTCACTACATTGTTGATCCTGCAACCTGGCAAGTCCACTACATTGTTGATCCTGCAACCTGGCAAGTCCACTACATTGTTGATCCTGCAACCTGGTAAGTCCACTACATTGTTGATCCTGCAACTTGGCAAGTCCACTACATTGATGATCCTGCAACCTGGCAAGTCCACTACATTGTTGATCCTGCAACCTGGCAAGTCCACTACATTGTTGATCCTGTTCCCTGGTAAGTTCACTATATTGATGATCCTGCAACCTGGCAAGTCCACTACATTGTGGATCCTGCAACCTGGCAAGTACACTACATTGTTGATCATGCAACCTGGTAAGTCCACTACATTGCTGATCCTGCAACCTGGCAAGTCCACTGCATTGTTGATCCTGCAACCTGGCAAGTCCACTACATTGTTGATCCTGCAACCTGGCAAGTCCACTACATTGTTGATCCTGCAACCTGGTAAATCCTCCACATTGTTGATCCTGCAACCTGGTAAATCCTCCACATTGTTGATCCTGAAATCTGGTAAGTCTACCACATTGTTGATCCTGCAACCTGGCAAGTCCACTACATTGTTGATCCTGCAACCTGGTAAATCCTCCACATTGTCGATCCTGCAACCTGGTAAATCTACCACATTGTTGATCCTGCAACCTGGCATGTCTACCACATTGATCCGGCAACCTGGCAAGTCCACCATATTTTTGTTCCTGCAACCAAACAATTCCACCAAACTGTTGATCCTGCAACCTGGCAAGTTTGCCACATTATTGATCCTGCAACCTGGCAAGTTTACCACACTGTTGATACTGCAACCTGGCAAGTTTGCCACATTATTGATCCTGCAACCTGGCAAGTTTGCCACATTATTGATCCTGCAACCTGGCAAGTTTGCCACATTATTGATACTGCAACCTGGCAAGTTTGCCACATTATTGATCCTGCAACCTGGCAAGTTTGCCACATTGTTGATACTGCAACCTGGCAAGTTTGCCACATTGTTGATCCTGCAACCTGGCAAGTTTGCCACATTGTTGATCCTGCAACCTGGCAAGTTTGCCACAGTGTTGATCCTGCACCTGGTAAGTTTGTCACATTGTTGATCCTGCAACCTGGCAAGTTTGTCACATTGTTGATCCTGCAACCTGGCAAGTTTGCCACATTGTTGATCCTGCAACCTGGCAAGTTTGTCACATTGTTGATCCTGCAACCTGGCAAGTTTGCCACATTGTTGATCTTGCAACCTGGCAAGTTTGCCACATTGTTGATCCTGCAACCTGGCAAGTTTGCCACATTGTTGATCCTGCACCCTGGCAAGTTTGCCACATTGTTGATCCTGCAACCTGGCAAGTTTGCCACATTGTTGATCTTCAGCCGATTTGTTATGCATCACATTTACTTATTTGATGAGTTGTGAAATAATTTCAGGTGTGTTTTGTCTGTCTTGCAGAGCATAATATAAGATACAAAGATGGAGAATGAATACATAACTCAAACGTCTTCCAGGTTTTCCTTAACCAGCATTCATTGATATAGCAATACTTGGTCAGTGTTGACTTTCTTGGTGATCTGACTCATTGGAGGTGAACACATACCATTCCAGCGTGGTTACTGTCAGGGAAGTTGAATGGGAATAACACCACCATGGCTACTGTCAGGGAGGCTGCAGTGGCAATAACACCACCGTGGCTACTGTCAGGGAGGCTGCAGTGGCAATAACACCACCGTGGCTACTGTCAGGGAGGCTGAAGTGGGAATGACACCACCGTGGCTACTGTTGATGTTGACGCATTTGAATCCAAATTTGGAAATCATAAATTATAAATAACAATTATTAGTAATGCAATTATTATTTGCGACCACTGTCAGCCTCAGAGTTATCTCTGAGTTACCAGACCTTGCCACGTGGAGGCCAGTGTTACCAGACCTTGCCACGTGGAGGCCAGTGGTTCGTCTTTAAGGTCCACCCCCCCTCGCCTTCCCCAGGTTCATGTGTCCAGGAATCCATCCGTGGGCCCCCGGATGTCTCCCCTTTTTCACTTCGCTAAGGTCAGCCTCGCCTCTCTCTCTCTCTGCCTTCCAGCCTCAGCCTTCCCCAGGTTCATGTATCCGGGAATCCATCCGTCCGCCTCCGGATCTTTTCCCTTCCTCACTTTCCCAAGGTCAACCTCACCAACTTGTATTCCTGCTATCCCCAGGTTCATGTATCCAGGAATCCATCCGTCCGCCGCCGGATGTAATCCCTTCCCCACTTACCCAAGGTCAGCCTCAACTGCTAGTATTCATGCCTTTCCCAGGTTCATGTATCCAGGAATTCATCCGTTCGCTCCCGGATGTTTCCCCTTCCCCACTTACCCAAGGTCAGCCTCAACAACAACCTTCCCCAAGTTCATTTATCCAGGAATCCATCCGTTCGCTCCCAGATGTCTCCCCTTCCCCACTTACCTAAGGTTGGCGGTGCCTTCCCCGGATCAGCGTGTCCAGGAGTCCACTTGTGTCACCTCCGGTTGACTCCCTTCCCCACTTCCCCAAAGTCAACGGTATTCATGCTTTCCCCAGGTTTATGTATCCAGGAATCCATCCGTCTACCGCCGGATGTCTCCCCTTCCCCACTCACCCAAGGTCAACCTCAACTGCTAGTATTCATGCCTTTCCCAGGTTCATGTATCCAGGAATCCATCCGTTCGCTCCCGGATGTCTCCCCTTCCCCACTTACCTAAGGTCGGCGGTGCCTTCCCCGGGATCAGTGTCTCCAGGAGTCTACTTGTGTCACCTGAGTGGACTCCCTTCCCCACTTCCCCAGAGTCAGCGGTGCCTTCCCCGGATCAGTGTCTCCAGGAGTCCACTTGTGTCACCTCAGGTGGACTCCCTTCCCCACTTCCCCAGAGTCAGCGGTTGCCACCTTCAGTGACCTCGCTGCATGGAAACTTGGTCTTGTCTAGCTGGTCTACGGTAGAGACTGTCCAGGTGGGTGGAATTACTGGAGGTGACACACACAGATAACTGCGTCCAGTAATTACACCCACCAAGACAACCTGGACCGTAGGTCAGCTAGACGCCACCAAGCTGCCTCACAGTTCCGCCACCTCGGAGAGGCTAATTAATATAAATTTTGGAAATCTTTTTATATTGCACTAAGAATTTTTACTTAGTAAGATATTTTCTTGCTTATTTAGCAGTTTAAAAGTATTTGTGAGTGTTTTATTTTATGTAGATGAATGTCCAAGTGTTGAAGAACTTTTCCACCTCCATCAAAAACTGTATTACCCTTTATCGGGGTGGGCCGGGAAAATTCGGTATTAATTACGTGTTTTGGGGGCGTGTCATACTCAGTGCCCCCGCGCGGCCAGCTTCCCTTCTTTAAGTTCCAACCAATCACAAGCTTCCCCCGAGTCTCTTCAGCTAAGTACAGTTCGCTTCTGCCGCCTTCCCATTGGTTGAGAGATCAAAATATAAACACTGGTGGCTGGCTCCGCCCCCACACCCATTTTTCCCTCCACCCTTACTAATCTACTCTTGGATTATACATTCTACAATGTCGGTAAGTTTGATTGTTTGTGTTTAGTGCTTTCATTTAATATTTAGGCATATTTTGATATATACCTAAAGTCCGTGTGAAGCACAATATGAGTGTAGCATGCAGTTGAAAAAAGTGCAAACATTTATACCGAATTATTTCAGTCTTGCACGAGTTTCCGGGGAAAGTCCAATTTTAGTCCCAAAAAAATATTTATAAAAAAATTTCAATGCATATATGAACTCTGTAGTGGTCTGGATCTATACAGGAGGTTTCTATTGTCCTTCCGAATCAATGAGAAGTTGTTTTATGGGGAGCAGTCCACGAGCAGGTCGAGGTATGTCTGCGTTTCTGAGAGAGTGACTCAGAAGCAGAGGTAGATGAACCAGAATTGCTGGATAGTGGTGATGAATACTTGCCACCGGATGCACAGGTGTCAAGTGATGATGAGGAGGAAGAAAGGCCAGCCAAAAAACAGAAAAATTTGTGAAGAAAAAGTTTAAAGGGATTACGATGCAACTATTGCAGCCACTCGAAGAATTGGTCACATCCTCATTCCAGTTTTTCTGTATGCAAAGTAAATCTGGATAAAGAGTGATTGAAATTGCTTCAGCGACTACCATACCATCAATTAGCAATATAGAATAATTGGTCATCCAAATGAATCTCAGGAATATAGGGATTGAAAGTTGCATCCCTTTGCAATTTGTCATTGTTGAGATTTGCTTCCTTTTTATATTTTTGTAACAATTAAAAAATGTTTTGATTCAAGTTCCATTTATGTTTTTTATATTGTCTGTTTGTATATTAAATTTAAAAAATTGTTTTGGCGTGTTTTATTAACAATTGCAAGTTTTGCAACATAAAATTTTTTAATCACTTTGTCGGGCGCAGACGGATATTTTCGGTCTCCGGAGATTAGCAATTGCTCGAAAACTAACCATCAGAAATCAATTTATATGGGATCATTGAACTTGTATTGAGTTACTCTATCCACCATAGGGAGTTCAGTTCGAATTTCAAATTTTTGGACCCCTTGCGCGATGAAGGGAATGTTAATGTACACTGTTTTAATTTTTATTTATTTATTGGTAGTTTTCATGCGCACAAACATACACATATATGTGTTTTCACATACATTTATATGCTGGTTTACGGTATTTTGACGAAATTCTTTGTGAAACATGTAAATATATAAAGACGGTACTCGTTTGTGACACTAGTGGAGGACTGTGTCATGTGTACATATTCTTATGTACGAATGAATGTAAAGTTTACGTGTTATTGTGTACATGTTACTGTGTGTTGATGGAGGTCGTGTGTACATGTTATTGTGTAAGAATAAGTGTAATGTTTACGTAATGTGTAACATATTGTGTATGAGTGTCCACATATTGTTTGTGAGTGTTACATATTGTGCATGAGTGTCACATGTGTATAAGTGTCCACATATTGTTTGTGAGTGTCACATATTGTGTATGAGTGTCATATATTGTTTATGAGTGTCATATATTGTTTATGAGTGTCACATATTGTGTATGAGTGTCACATATTGTGTATGAGTGTCACATATTGGGTATGAGTGTCACCTATTGCGTATGAGTGTCACATTGTTTATGAGTGTCACATATTGTGTATTGATGAGTGTCACATATTGTGTATTGATGAGTGTCACATATTGTGTATTGATGAGTGTCACATTGTGTATTGATGAGTGTCACATATTGTGTATTGATGAGTGTCACATTGTGTATTGATGAGTGTCACATATTGTGTATTGATGAGTGTCACATATTGTGTATTGATGAGTGTCACATTGTGTATTGATGAGTGTCACATATTGTGTATTGATGAGTGTCACATTGTGTATTGATGAGTGTCACATATTGTGTATTGATGAGTGTCACATTGTGTATTGATGAGTGTCACATATTGTGTATTGATGAGTGTCCCCATTGTGAAATTGATGAGTGTCACATATTGTGTATTGATGAGTGTCACATTGTGTATTGATGAGTGTCACATTGTGTATTGATGAGTGTCAAATGCGAATTTCTAAATCTCCTCCATGAAAACTGCAAAAAAATTATAATAATCTGTTTCTTGTGCTTCGTAAAAGAGTTTGAAGGGTCGCAGATTGTGGTGTTGTGTGTGTTTTGTGTGTGTGTGTTGTGGTGTGTGTGTGTGTATGTATAGAGTTTTAACATATATGTTAATAAAGTTGTATTTACAGTAACATCTGGTCTATATGATGTCTTGCTTTGTATATATTGTCTTCTGACCAAAGAAACAGTGACATCACACTTCTTTAAGATCACAGGTGACATCAAGCAACATTTTCTAAGACCCAGTTTTGGGGAGAAACTTTACCGTCTGTCCCTTTCATATTATAACTTTATTTCAATACTATGACTACCAAAACATTACCTAAAATTAAATACATTTGAACTCTACTAACATCTCTCAAATATCTTTTCCACACCTATAAATACACACAAGTGCAGCTTTCCTTTAATAAGTGTTTGTTAACATATTTGTATTGATGAGTATAAAATCAAATTTCTAAATCTCCTCCAGAAAAATGCTGGTATTAACAATTTTTTTTTTTTACGTATTAACAATTAAGCTTAGACTGACGCGTTAACAACCTCTGTGTTTTACTGCATTTATTCAGAGTTTTTTTTTAATAGTTTTTTTTTCAGTGATTTTTTATTGTTTTAAAAGTATGGAAAAATTTGCAAAGTTTTTTATATATTTTTTGTTCTGTAGGAAGGGTTTTGCAATTTTTTTGTATATATTTTTGTACGTATGGGAAAGGGTTTTGCAAAGTTCTGTATATATTTTTTTACTGTATGGAAGGTTTTGCAATGTTTTGTATATATTGTTGTTACTGTTGGAAGGTTTTAGCAATGTTTCTGTAATATTTTTTTTGTTACAGTATGGAAGGTTTTTCAATGTTTCTGTATATATTGTTGTTACTGTATGGAAGGTTTAGCAATGTTTCTGGATATATTGTTGTTACGGGATGGAAGGTTTAGCAATGTTTCTGGATATATTGTTGTTACTGTATGGAAGGTTTAGCAATGTTTCTGGATATATTGTTGTTACGGTATGGAGGTTTGCAATGTTTCTGTATATATTGTTGTTACGGTATGGAAGGTTTAGCAATGTTTCTGTATATATTGTTGTTACTGTATGGAAGGTTTAGCAATGTTTATGTATATATTGTTGTTACGGTATGGAAGGTTTTAGCAATGTTTCTGTATATATTGTTGTTACAGTATGGAAGGTTTAGCAATGTTTCTGTATATTAGTTGTTACAGTATGGAAGGTTTTAGCATGTTTCTGTATAGTTGTTACAGTATGGAAGGTTTAGCAATGGTTCTGTATAGTTGTTACAGTATGGAAGGTTTAGCAATGTTTCTGTATAGTTGTTACAGTATGGAAGGTTTAGCAATGTTTCTGTATAGTTGTTACAGTATGGAAAGGGTTTAGCAATGGTTCTGTATAGTTGTTACAGTATGGAAAGGTTTAGCAATGTTTTTGTATAGTTGTTACAGTATGAAGGTTTAGCAATGTTTCTGTATAGTTGTTACTGTATGGAAGGTTTAGCAATGTTTCTGTATATATTGTTGTTACTGTATGGAAGGTTTAGCAATGTTTCTGTATATATTGTTGTTACGGTATGGAAGGTTTAGCAATGTTTCTGTATATATTGTTGTTACTGTATGGAAGGTTTAGCAAAGTTTCTGATATATTGTTGTTACGGTATGGAAGGTTTAGCAATGTTTCTGATATATTGTTGTTTCAGTATGGAAGGTTTAGCAATGTTTCTGTATATATTGTTGTTACGGTATGGAAGGTTTAGCAATGTTTCTGTATATATAGTTGTTACAGTATGGAAGGTTTAGCAATGTTTCTGTATAGTTGTTACAGTATGGAAGGTTTAGCAATGTTTCTGTATAGTTGTTACAGTATGGAAGGTTTAGCAATGTTTCTGTATTGTTGTTACGTATGGAAGGGTTTAGCAATGGTCCTGGATATATTTTTTGTTACAGTATGGAAGGTTTAGCAATGTTTCTGTATATATTGTTGTTACGGTATGGAAGGTTTAGCATGTTTCTGTATAGTTGTTACAGTAAAGGAAGGTTTAGCAATGGTCTGGATATATTGTTGTTAGGTATGGAAGGTTTAAACAATGTTTCTGTATATATAGTTGTTACAGTATGGAAGGTTTAGCAATGTTTCTGTATAGTTGTTACAGTATGGAAGGTTTAGCAATGGTCCTGGATATATTGTTGTTACGGTATGGAAGGTTTAGCAATGTTTCTGTATATATTGTTGTTACGGTATGGAAGGTTTAGCAATGTTCGTATATAAACGTTTTTACGGTATGGAAGGGTTTTGCCCAAAGTTTCTGGATATATTGTTTGTTTTCGGTATGGAAGGGTTTAGCAATGTTTCTGTATATATTGTTGTTACTGTATGGAAGGTTTAGCAATGTTTCTGTATATATTGTTGTTACTGTATGGATAGGGTTTTGCAATGTTTCTGTATAGTTGTTACAGTATGGAAGGTTGGCAATGTTTCTGTATTATTGTTTTTACTGTATGGAAGGTTTAGCAATGTTTCTGTATAGTTGTTACAGTATGGAAGGTTTAGCAATGTTTCTGTATATATTGTTGTTACTGTATGGAAGGTTTAGCAATGTTTCTGTATATTATTTTGTTACGGTTGGAAGGTTTAGCAATGTTTCTGTATATTATGTTGTTACGGTATGGAAGGTTTAGCAATGTTTCTGGATATATTGTTGTTACGGTATGGAAGGTTTAGCAATGTTTCTGTATATATTGTTGTTTACTGTATGGAAGGTTTTTGCACTGTTTCTGTATATATTGTTGTTACTGTATGGAAGGTTTAGCAATGTTTCTGTATAGTTGTTACAGTATGGAAGGTTTAGCAATGTTTCTGTATATATTGTTGTTACTGTATGGAAGGTTTAGCAATGTTTCTGTATAGTTGTTACCCGTATGGAAGGTTTAGCAAAGTTCTGTTATATTGTTGTTACAGTATGGAAAAGGTTTAGCAATGTTTCTGTATATATTGTTGTTACTGTATGGAAGGTTTTTGCAATGGTTCTGTTTTAGTTGTTACAGTATGGAAGGTTTAGCAAGGTTCTGTATAGTTGTTTACAGTATGGAAGGTTTAGCAATGTTTCTGTTTTAGTTGTTACAGTATGGAAGGTTTAGCAATGTTTCTGTATAGTTGTTACAGTATGGAAGGTTTAGCAATGGTTCTGTATAGTTGTTACAGTATGGAAGGTTTAGCAATGTTTCTGTATAGTTGTTACTGTATGGAAGGTTTAGCAATGGTTCTGTATAGTTGTTACAGTTTTGGGAAGGTTTAGCAATGGTTCTGTATAGTTGTTACAGTATTGGAAGGTTTAGCAATGTTTCTGTATAGTTGTTACAGTATGGGGAAGGGTTTTGCAATGGTTCTGTATAGTGTTACAGTATGGAAGGTTTAGCAAGGTTTCTGTATAGTTGTTACCCGTATGGAAGGTTTAGCAATGTTTCTGTATATATTGTTGTTACTGTATGGAAGGTTTAGCAATGTTTCTGTATATATTGTTGTTACAGTATGGAAGGCTTAGCAATGTTCTGTATATATTGTTGTTACTGTATGGAAGGTTAGCAATGTTTCTGTATATATTGTTGTTACTGTATGGAAGGTTTAGCAATGTTTCTGTATATATTGTTGTTACGGTATGGAAGGTTTAGCAATGTTTCTGTATATATTGTTGTTACTGTATGGAAGGTTTAGCAATGTTTCTGTATATATTGTTGTAACGGTATGGAAGGTTTAGCAATGTTTCTGGATATATTGTTGTTACTGTATGGAAGGTTTAGCAATGTTTCTGTATATATTGTTGTTACTGTATGGAAGGTTTAGCAATGTTTCTGGGATATATGTTGTTACGGTATGGAAGGTTTAGCAATGTTTTCTGTATATATTGTTGTTACTGTATGGAAGGTTTAGCAATGTTTCTGAATATATTGTTGTTACGGTATGGAAGGTTTAGCAATGTTTCTGTATATATTGTTGTTACTGTATGGAAGGTTTAGCAATGTTTCTGTATATATTGTTGTTACTGTATGGAAGGTTTAGCAATGTTTCTGTATATATTGTTGTATACTGTTTGGAAGGTTTAGCAATGTTTCTGGATATATTGTTGTTACGGTATGGAAGGTTTGCAATGTTTCTGGATATATTGTTGTTACTGTATGGAAGGTTTAGCAATGTTTCTGTATATATTGTTGTTACTGTATGGAAGGTTTAGCAATGTTTCTGTATATATTGTTGTTACGGTATGGAAGGTTTAGCAATGTTTCTGTATATATGTTGTTACTGTATGGAAGGTTTAGCAATGTTTCTGTATATATTGTTGTTACGGTATGGAAGGTTTAGCAATGTTTCTGTATATATTGTTACGGTATGGAAGGTTTAGCAATGTTTCTGTATATATTGTTACTGTATGGAAGGTTTAGCAATGTTTCTGGATATATTGTTGTTACTGTATGGAAGGTTTAGCAATGTTTCTGTATATATTGTTGTTACGGTATGGAAGGTTTAGCAATGTTTCTGTATATATTGTTGTTACGGTATGGAAGGTTTAGCAATGTTTCTGTATATATTGTTGTTACGGTATGGAAGGTTTAACAATGTTTCTGGATATATTGTTGTTACGGTATGGAAGGTTTAGCAATGTTTCTGGATATATTGTTGTTACGGTATGGAAGGTTTAACAATGTTTCTGGATATATTTGATTTCCTTGAGAATGATAATTCTGCTTCAAAACTTAACTTGCTTTATTTTACATATATATAATTATTATAACCGAGAATAAATTATTTTGTACATGACATTGCTCACTATAGTTCTTAATGACACAGTGTTTCTCCTCTTTTTTGATCTTTGTCGTTCTTGATTTTGAACTTTGTCGTTCTTGATATTGAACTTTGTCGTTCTTGATTTGATAAAACCTTAGAATGATCAGTCATGTGTGCAATAAAGTTTTTCAAAGCTTTATTAGTCATGTTTTGATACAGTTTTATTCGGCTTTATGACGTGTTGGGTGAACTACAGGTGATGTAGGGTGAACACAGGTGAATATGTTCAGTGAACTGCACGTGAAAATGTAAGGTGAATTTTAGGTGAAGGTATGTATTTTGCATGTTGTTATCATGTCTTCCCTAACCCTCCTGTCCTCCAGTGTCGTCAGGCCGATTTCCCTTAACCTTTCTTCGTAGGACATTCCCCTTAGCTCTGGAACTAACCTTGTTGCAAACCTTTGCACTTTCTCTTATTTCTTGACGTGCTTGATCAAGTGTGGGTTCCAAACAGGTGCTGCATACTCCAGTATGGACCTGGCGTACACGGTGTACAGTGTCTTGAACGATTCCTTACTAAGGTATCGGAACGCTATTCTCAGATTTGCCAGGCGCCCATATGCTGCAGCAGTTATCTGGTTGATGTGTGTTTCCGGAGACGTGCTCGGTGTTATACTCACCCCAAGATCTTTCTCCTTGAACGAGGTTTACATTCTTTGGTTTGTGTGTGTGTGTGTGTGTGTGTGTGTGTGTGTGTGTGTGTGTGTGTGTGTATGTGTGTGTGTGTGTGTGTGTGTGTGTGTGTGTGTGTGTGTGTGTGTATGTGTGTGTGTATGCACTAAATTCATGTTTACAGAGATTAAGCAATAGCTTCAGCTCCGGCATCTTCAATATACTTAACCAGTTCAACTGATTTACGGTCCTGAAGGAGTGATGACATCAAGTTTTGAATCAGAGTATATAATACTGTGTTGCTCCACCACCACTTCATCAAGACACTCCACTGATACTCCATAAAACTGCAAATGTTCTTATATGTATTATGTTATGAACTTCTGTGTTAAACTATGTTATGAATTATGTTATATACTGTTATATAAAGTTGTGTTATTTACCATTATGTTAATTTCATAAGATGACCCAAGAAAACAAACTCTCTCAGGTCCCACCAAAAAAAAGAAAATGTTGATGTCCAGGCTGGCTGATCGGTGGCCAGGCTGGCTGATCAGTGGCCAGGCTGGCTGATCGGTCGCCAGAATAAGACAGGTCAACAGGACAAGACTTACTTCCTTACTCAATATTTATATTATTTTTTACTATTTTCATTATTCAGGTTGATGTCATTTGTGTTATTGTTGTTTAAACAACTCTAGGTGTTATACACTTCAAGATTCACTTAGCTACAACAACAATACATGTTGTAGATGAGTGTAATGTGAAGACTTTATGAGATAGACAGCCACACTTTACCTCTCTTAACACACCCACAATGTCGCTCCAAAACATTTTTAAATCAAAATTACTAAATCAATAAATATTTATTAATAATAATAGAAATTAAAAATTATAAATTCATCAGTATTAATATAATAAAAATAATGATACGAAGAATAATAGCAGTCTTCTTCCAAGTATTATTATTTTCATTATTATTATTATTATTATTATTATTATTATTATTATTATTATTATTATTATTATTACTTCTAGTACTACCATACAATCATTTTGGCTAAGAATGCGATATAGTTTACTACACAGCTATTAATGGTCTAATAGAAAACTTTGGTATAAGGTATAATGTTGATGGGAAGAGAGTTATCATCAGGTGTCTGTCGCTGTCTCCTGGTAGATGACATTGATTGTGAACAATGAGTCACTGCATTATAGATGATGCAGATTCATTATAGATGATGCAGATTCATTATAGATGATGCAGATTTATTATAGATGATGCAGATCTGATTATCTTCAAGTCTTCCATACTCATAACATGGTAATACAACTTGTGAGCGGCTTGAACATTAATGACCTTGTGTATTTAAGATATTGGTTTCCTTGGTCTCATTGAAATGTTTTAATTAATTCTAATTTACAATTTTTTTTTTTTGAAGAAATTTTGAAATTAGTTTCCAGATGAGTTATAAAGGTCTCTACTGATACCCTTCAAATTTTTAATAATATATAACTGCATTATCAACTTATGTGGCACTTTGCACAATGAGTCACAAAACATCCATTGAGGCAAAGATAACTGGAATACCTGGATAATTTCCTGGCATCGGACACCACCTGAAATCAATTTTCTTAATGTATTTATTGGCTATAATGCCCATAGAAGCAGCGACTGATTACAGATTAAAAATAAGTATCGAACCCTTTTGTGAAGGTTCTCCAGTGCAGAGTAATCTTCATACCCGATATTAATCATCCATATGTGATATATATCCCGATCGTCTTTA
>NC_069488.1:22789447-22792561 GCF_026875155.1 Cherax quadricarinatus | reverse complement strand
TTACCTTTTAAGCCCTTTCCCACGTGGGGGCCGGTTACCAGACCTTGCCACGTGGAGGCCAGTGTTACCAGACCTTGCCACGTGGAGGCCAGTGGTTCGTCTTCAAGGTCCACCCCCCCTCGCTTTCCCCAGGTTCATGTGTCCAGGAATCCATCCGTGGGCCCCCGGATGTCTCCCCTTTTTCACTTCGCTAAGGTCAGCCTCGCCTCTCTCTCTCTCTTTGCCTTCCAGCCTCAGCCTTCCCCAGGTTCATGTATCCGGGAATCCATCCGTCCGCCTCCGGATCTTTTCCCTTCCTCACTTCCCCAAGGTCAACCTCACCAACTTGTATTCCTGCTATCCCCAGGTTCATGTATCCAGGAATCCATCCGTCCACCGCCGGATGTAATCCCTTCCCCACTTAAACAAGGTCAGCCTCAACAACAACCTTCCCCAAGTTCATGTATCCAGGAATCCATCCGTTCGCTCCCAGATGTCTCCCCTTCCACACTTACCTAAGGTTGGCGGTGCCTTCCCCGGATCAGTGTGTCCAGGAGTCCACTTGTGTCACCTCCGGTGGACTCCCTTCCCCACTTCCCCAAAGTCAGCGATATTCATGCTTTCCCCAGGTTCATGTATCCAGGAATCCATCCGCCTTCCGCCGGATGTCTCCCATTCCCCACTTACCCAAGGTCAGCCTCAACTGCTAGTATTCATGCCTTTCCCAGGTTCATGTATCCAGGAATCCATCCGTCTACCGCCGGATGTCTCCCATTCCCCACTTACCCAAGGTCAGCCTCAACTGCTAGTATTCATGCCTTTCCCAGGTTCATGTATCCAGGAATCCATCCGTTCGCTCCCGGATGTTTCCCCTTCCCCACTTACCCAAGGTCAGCCTCAACAACAACCTTCCCCAAGTTCATGTATCCAGGAATCCATCCGTTCGTTCCCAGATGTCTCCCCTTCCCCACTTACCTAAGGTTGGCAGTGCCTTCCCCGGATCAGCGTGTCCAGGAGTCCACTTGTGTCACCTCCGGTGGACTCCCTTCCCCACTTCCCCAAAGTCAGCGGTATTCATGCTTTCCCCAGGTTCATGTATCCAGGAATCCATCCGTCTACCGCCGGATGTCTCCCCTTCCCCACTTACCCAAGGTCAGCCTCAACTGCTAGTATTCATGCCTTTCCCAGGTTCATGTATCCAGGAATCCATCCGTTCGCTCCCGGATGTCTCCCCTTCCCCACTTACCTAAGGTCAGCGGTGCCTTCCCCGGATCAGTTTCTCCAAGAGTCCACTAGTGTCACCTCAGGTGGACTCCCTTCCCTACTTCCCCAGAGTCAGCGGTTGCCACCTTCAGTGACCTCGCTGCATGGAAACTTGGTCTTGTCTAGCTGGTCTACGGTAGAGACTGTCCAGGTGGGTGGAATTACTGGAGGTGACACACACAGAAAACTGCGTCCAGTAATTACACCCATCAAGACAGCCGCGACCGTAGGTCAGCTAGACGCCACCAAGCGGCCTCACAGTTCGGCCACCTCCGAGAGGCTAATTAATATAAATTTTGGAAATCCTTTTATATTGCACTAAGAATTTTTACTTAGTAAGATATTTTCTTGCTTATTTAGCAGTTTAAAAGTATTTGTGAGTGTTTTATTTTATGTAGATTAATGTCCAAGTGTTGAAGAACTTTTCCACCTCCATCAAAACTGTATTAAATGTTAATGTACACTGTTTTAATTTTTATTTATTTATTGGTAGTTTTCATGCGCACAAACATACACATATAAGTGTTTTCACATACATTTATACGCTGGTTTACGGTATTTTGACGAAATTCTTTGTGAAACATGTAAATATATAAAGATGAGACATGTTTGTGAAACTAGTGGAGGACTGTGTCATGTGTACATATTCTTATGTACGAATGAATGTAATGTTTACGTGTTATTGCGTACATGTTACTGTGTGTTGATGGAGGTCGTGTGTACATGTTATTGTGTAAGAATAAGTGTAATGTTTACGTAATGTGTCACATATTGTGTATGAGTGTTACATATTGTGTATGAGTGTCACATTGTGTATGAGTGTCACATATTGTGTATGAGTGTCACATATTGTGTATGAGTGTCACATATTGTGTATGAGTGTTACATATTGTGTATGAGTGTCACATATTGTGTATGAGTGTCACATATTGTGTATGAGTGTCACATATTGTGTATGAGTGTCACATATTGTGTATGAGTGTCACATATTGTGTATGAGTGTCACATATTGTGTATGAGTGTCACATATTGTGTATGAGTGTCACATATTGTGTATTGATGAGTGTCAAATGCGAATCTCTAAATCTCCTCCATGAAAACTGCAAAAAAATTATAATAATCTGTTTCTTGTGCTTCGTAAAAGAGTTTGAAGGTCGCAGATGTGTGTGTGTGTGTGTGTGTGTGTGTGTGTGTGTGTGTGTGTGTGTGTGTGTGTGTGTGTGTGTGTGTGTGTGTGTGTGTGTGTGTGTGTGTGTGTGTGTGTGTGTGTGTGTGTGTGTATGTATAGAGTTTTAACATAGTATGTTAATAAAGTTGTATTTACACTAACATCTGGTCTACATGATGTCTTGCTTTGTATATATTGTCTTCTGACCAAAGTACAGTGACATCACACTTCTTTAAGATCACAGGTGACATCAAGCAACATTATCTAAGACCCAGTTTTGGGGAGAATCTTTACCGTCTGTCTTGCATATTATAACTTTATTCAATACTATGACTACCAAAACATTACCTAAAATTAAATACATTTGTAACTCTACTAACATCTCTCAAATATCTTTTCCACACCTATAAATACACACAAGTGCAGCTTTCCTTTATATAAGTGTTGTTAACATATTGTGTATTGATGAGTATCAAATGCGAATTTCTAAATCTCCTCCATGAAAACTGCTGGTATTAACAATGTATTTTTTTACGTATTAACAATTAAGCTTATAACTGACGACGTTAACAACCTCTGTGTTATTACTGCATTTATTTCAGAGTTTTTTTTTAATAGTTTTTTTACAGTGATTATTTATTGTTGTTACAGTATGGAAGGTTTAGCAATGTTTCTGTATATATTGTTGTAACAGTATGGAAGGT
>NC_069488.1:22724447-22786947 GCF_026875155.1 Cherax quadricarinatus | reverse complement strand
ATAGATGGTTGCAGATTCATTATAGATGATGCAGATTCATTATAGATGATGCAGATTCATTATAGATGGTGCAGATTCATTATAGATGATGCAGATTCATTATAGATGATGCAGATTTATTATAGATGATGCAGATTTATTATAGATGATTAGCAGATCTGATTATCTTCAAGTCTTCCATACTCATAACATGGTAATACAACTTGTGAGCGGCTTGAACAATAATGTCCTTGTGTATTTAAGATAATTGGTTTCCTTGGTCTCATTGAAATGTTTTATTAATTCTAATTTACAATTTTTTTTTTGAAGAAAAACCATTTGTAAAAAGTGTTAAATATAACCAAAGAACACGACATGTACAGGTATGTTAACTGTTATTTTTTGACACCAAACAGTTAGTAGTAAGGTATTGTTAAAAAATCAGAGAAAACATTGTCTGCTGCAACAAAGACTACTAAAAGGATTAAGCTGAAAGACACACTATATATTTGTTGTTCATCCAATATAAAAAAGTTGATCAAAAAGGTCCACCATCACCATAATAAAAAATTTGCAACAATCATTAGGTAACTTTTTTTTCTTTTCAGGCCAAATTTGAAGGTGTTACTGGGCGCTTTTCATGACGCAAAACGTAAATCACAGAGTGTGTTTTAAATTTCACTCAAATTTTTTATGCTTCACGTGAAATATTGAGTTTTCGACTTCCCAGGTTAATTCTAGGACTGTTTTTGATAAACAGTTTATAAAAACCAGCTACCCATGTAAGCTTGGACTTACTTTACACTTCATCAAGACCTTCCAACAAAACACGAAGATCTTTCCCCTTCTGTTATAATAAATTATTGCATCAACTATTTCCATCACAAAAAACTGTCTAAGTAAATATGTCAAAGATCTTGGCACATAAGACAGCTTTGCCAAGATAAAAATAACAAAGAATGACTCACTTTACAAACTATTTGTATCAAATTTAATGAAGGAGATAAAGTAAACGTGATTACAGTTATTATTTAAAATAACCAAATTATTATAATAATATTATTCAATTACAGAATCGCAAAAGGGAATCAGATATAGTGATAGAATTATTCTCGCTCGAGTAAGATGAAAACAATAACAAAGTACAAACAAGAATATTCTTAAGACTTGGTTGACGCACAGTGGTGTAAGTACTGTGTGTATGTATTGTGTGTATATATTGTTGTGTATGTATGTGTGTATGGATTGTGTGTATGTATTGTGGTGTTTGTTTTGTGTGGTTGTATTGTGTGTATTGTATTGTGTGTATGATATTGTGTGTAGGAATTGTGTATCATGTATTGTGTGTATGTATTGTGTGTGTTTTATTGTGTGTATTGTATTGTTTGATGTATGTTTGCGGTGTATGCTATTGTGTGTGTATGTATTGTGTGTATGTTATTGTGTGTGTAAGTACTGCGTGTAATGGATTGTGTGTTTATGTATTGTTGTGTATGTATTGTGTGTATGTATTGTGTGTGTATGTATTGTGTGTCATGTAGAGTGGGTGTATGTATTGTGTGTATGTTTGGTGTTGTATGTAGTGTGTGTATGTATTGTGTGTAAGTAATGTGTGTTGTATTATTGTGTGTATGTATTGTGTGTGTATGTATTGTGTGTATGATATTGTATGTGTATGTATTGTGTGGTATGTATTGTGTGTATGAATGTGTGTATGTATTGTGTGTATGTATTGTGTGTATGTATTGTGTTTATGTATTGGGTTATGAATTGTGTGTATGCATTTGTGTATGTATGTGTTTGTATGTGTGTATGTATTTGTGTGTATGTTTTTGTGTGTATTGATATTGTGTGTATGTATTGTGTGTATGTATTGTGTGTATGTTATTGTGTGTGAGTATTGTGTGTATGTATTGTGTGTTTATGTATGTGTATGTATTTGTAGATGTAATGTATTGGCGTGTGTATGTATTGTGTGCTGTATTGTGCGTATGTATTGTGTGGATGTATTGTTAGTGGATGTATTGTGTGTGTATGTATTGTTGTGTATGTATTGTGCCGTATGTATTGTGTGTATGTATTGTGTGTGTATGTATTGGGTGTGTATGTATTGTGTGTGTGTATGTATTGGTGTGTTGATTGGTTGTGTATTGTATTGTGTGTGTATTATTGTGTATGTATTGTGTGGTATGTATTGTGTGTAAGTATTGTGGATGTATTGTGTGTGTATGCATTGTGTGTATGTATTGTGTGTGTATGCATTGTGTGTATGTATTTGTGTGTATGTATTGTGGCGTTTGTATTGTGTGTAGGTATTGTGTGTGTATGTAATTGTGTGTGTATGTATTGTGTGAATGTATTGTTTGTGTATGATTGTGTGTATGTATCGTGTGTGTATGTATTGTGCGTATGTATTGTGTGTGTATGTATTGTGTGTATGTTTACATTGTGTGTGTATGTATTGTGTGTTATGTATTGTGGTATGTATTGTAGTGTATTGTATTGTGTTGTGTATGTATTGTGTGTGTATGTATTGTGTGTATATATTGTGTGTGTATGTATTGTGTGTATTGTATTGTGCGTATGTATTGGTGTATGTATTGTGTGTGTATGTATTGTGTGTCGTATGTTTGTGTGATGTATTGGCGTATGTATTGTGTGTATGTATTGTGTGTCGTGTATTTGTGTGTATGTATTGTGCGTATGTATTGTGTGTATGTATTGTGTGTGTTGTATTTGTGTGTCGTATTGTATTGTGTGTATTGTATTGTGGCGTATGTATTGTGTGTATGTTTGTGTAGTATGTATTGTGACGTATGTATTGTGTGTATGATCTGTGGTGTGTATGTATTGTGGTGTGTATGTTATTGTGTGTACGTATTGTGAGTATGTATTGTGTGTATGTATTGTTGTGTGTATGTATTGTGTATGTATGTATTGTGTGTGTATGTATTGTGTTGTGTATGCAATGTGTGTATTATTGTGGTGTATGTACTGTGTATGTATTGTGTGCGTATGTTATTGTGTGTATGTATTGTGTATGTATTGTGTGTTGTATGCATTGGTGTGTATGTATTGTTTGTGGAGGTATTGTGTATGTATTTGTTTGTGTATTTGTATTGTGTGTATGTATTGTGTGTATGTACTGTTGTGTATGTATTGTGTGTATGTATTGTGTATGTATATTATGTGATGTATGTACTGTGTGTATGTATTGTGTGTATGTATTGTGTGTATGTATTGTGTCTATGTATTGTGTGATGGTATTGTGTGTATGTACTGTGCTGATGTATTGTGTGTATGTTTTGTGTGTATGTATTGTGTGTATGTATTGGGTGTGTATGTTATGTGTGTATGTATTTGTGTATGTTTTGTGTGTATTTATTGTGGTATGTATTGTGTGTTATGTACTGTGTGTATGTATAGTCGTGTATGTATGTGTGCTTTATGTATTGTGTGTATATACTGTGTGTATGTACTGCGTGTATGTATTGAGGTATTGTATTGTGTGTATGTATTGTGTCTATGTATTTGAGTGCATGTATTGTGTGGTATGTACTGTGTGTATGTATTGTGTGTATGTATTGTGTGTTGTATTGTGTGTATGTATTGTGTGTTATGTTCGGTGTGTATGTATTGTGTGTACTGTATTGTGTGTATGTATTGTTGTATGTATTGTGTGTATGTACTGTTGTATGTATTGTGTGGATGTATTGTGTGTATGTATGTGTGTGTATGTATTGTGTGTATGTACTGTGTGTATGTATTGTGTGTATGTATTGTGTCTATGTATTGTGTGTATGATTGTGTGTATGTATTGTTGTGTATGTACTGTGTGTATGTATTGTGTGTATGTATTGTGTGTATATACTGTGTGTATGTGTACTGTGTGTATGTATTGTGTGTATGTATTGTCTGTGTATGTATTGTGTCTATGTATTGTTGCATGTATTTGTGTGTCTGTACTGTTGGTATGTTTTGGTGTGTATGTATTGTGTGTATGTATTGTGTGTATGTATTGTGTGATGTACTGTTGTAATGTAATGTGGTATGTATTGTGGTGTTTTTTATGGATTGTGTGTATGTATTTAGTGTGTATGTACTGTGTGTATGTATTGTGTGTATGTATTGGTGTGTATGTTTTGTGTGTATGTATTGTGTATAGGTATGTACTGGTGTGTATGTATTGTGTGTTGTATTGTGTGTATGTATTGTGTGTATGTAATGTGTTGTATGTATTGTTTGTATGTATTGTGTGTATTATTGGTGTGTATGTATTGTGTGGGGTATGTATTGTGTGTATGTACTGTGTGTATTGTATTGTGTGTATGTACTGTGTGTTATGTATTGTGAGTAATGTTATTGTGTGATATGTATTGTGTAGTATGTATTGGTGTGTTTATGCAATTGTTTGTCATGTATTGTGAGTATGTATTGTTATGTGTGTAAGTCTTGTGTTGTGTATGTATTGTTGTGTATTAATTGTGCGTATGTATTGATGTGTTTATGTATTGTGTGTGTATGTTTGTGTGTGTATTTATTGTGTGTATGTATTGTTGTGTGTATGTATTGTGTGTATGTATCGTGTTGTTATGTATAGTGTGTTATGTATTGTGTTGTATGTATTGTGTGTATGTATTGTGTGAGTAGTATTGTGTGTATGTATTGTGCGTATGTATTGTGTGTATGTTTGTGTGTATGTATTGTTGTGTTGTATGTATTGTGTGTAATTTTGTTATGGTGTTGTACTGTGTGTATGTATTTGTGTGTATGTACTGTGTGAATGTATTGTGTGTATGTATTGTGAGTATGTGTTGTGTGTATGTATTGGTGTTTATGGTATTTGTGTGTATGATATTGTGTGTATATATTGTGTGTGTATGTATTGTGAGTGTATGTATTGAGTGTATGTATTGTGGCGTATGTATTTTGTGTATGTATTTGTATGTGTGTATGTATTGTGTGTGTATTGTATTGTGTGTTATGTATTGTGTGTGTTGTATTGTGTGTATGTATCGTGTGTGTATGTATTGTGTGTTTGTATTGTGTGTGTATGTATTGTGTGTATGTATTGTGTGTGTATGTATTGTGTGTATGTATTGTGCGTATGTTTTGTGTGTATGTATTGTGTGTGTATGCTATTGTGTGTGTAGGTTTTGTGTTATATAATTGTGTGTGTATGTATTGTGTGGATGTATTGTGCGTATGGATTGTGGGTATGTATTGTGTGTGTATGTATGTGAGATGTATGTATTGTGTGTATGTAGTGTGGAATGTATTGTGTGTATGGTATTGTGTGTGTGTATTGTGTGTATGTAGTGTGCGTTTGTATTGTGTGTATGTATTGTGGGTGTATGTATTGTGTGTGGTATGTATGTGTGTAT
Organism: Cherax quadricarinatus; assembly: GCF_026875155.1. Classification (NCBI taxonomy): domain Eukaryota; kingdom Metazoa; phylum Arthropoda; class Malacostraca; order Decapoda; family Parastacidae; genus Cherax; species Cherax quadricarinatus. Next base: position 22,781,584 of record NC_069488.1, on the reverse strand, counting down.
GTATTGTTATGTATTGTGTGTGTATGCATTGTGTGTATGTATTGTGTGTGTATGTATTGTTGTATGTATTGTGTGCGTATGTATTGTGTGTTTGTATTGATTGTGTATGTGATTGTGTGTATGTATGTGGTATGTATTGTTGTAGTTACTGTGTGTATTGTATGTGTGTATGTATTGTGTGTATGTATTGTGTGTATGTATTGTGTGTATGGTATTGTGTGTATGTACTGTGTGTATGTATTGATGTATGTATTGTGGTCTATGTTTGTGGTATGTTTTGTGTGGTTGTTATGTTTGTATGTATTGGTGTATGGTTCTTGTGTCTATTGTATTGTGTGTATGTATGGTGGTGTATGTACTGTGTTGTATGTTGTTGTGTGTATGTATTGTGTGTATGTATTGTGGTATGTATTGTGTGTATGTACTGTGTGTATGTATGGTGTGTGTGTATGGTGTGTAATGTATTGTGTGGTGTATTGTGTGTATGTACTGTGTGTATGTATTGTGTGTATGTATTGTGTGTATGTATTGTGTGTATGTATTGTGTGTAATGTACTGTGTGTATGTATTGTGTGTATGTATTGTGTGTATGTATTGTGTTGTATGTAGTGTTTTTTCTGTGTTATGTATTGTGTGTATGTATTGTGTGTTGTATTGTGTGTATGTATTGTGTGTATGTTATTGTGAGTATTACTGTGTGTATGTATTGTGTGCTATGTACTGTGGGTATGAATTGTGTGTATGTATTTTTGTTATGTATTGTGTTTATGTAATTGTCGTGTTTATGTATTGTGTGAGGTATTGTGTATATGGATTGTTGTGATCGACTCGTTGTGTGTATGTAATTGACTGTGTGTATGTATTGTGTGTATGTATTGGTGCGTATGTATTGTTGTATGTATTGTGTGTGTATGTTATTGTGTGTGTATGTATTGTGTGTTTGTATTGTGTTTGTATGTATTGTGTGTATGTTTCGTGTGTGTATGTATTGTGTGTATGTATTGTGTGTGTATGTATTGTGTGTATCGTATTGTGTTGTGTTATGTATTGTGGTATGTATTGTGCAGTATGTATGGTGTGTATGGTATTGTGTGTATGATATTGTGTGTGTATGTATTGTGTGTAATGTTAATTGTGTATGTTACTGTGTGTATGTATTGTGTGTATGTACTGTGTGTATGTATTGTGTGTATGTATTGTGTGTATATGTGCTGTGTGTATGTAATTGTGTGTTTATGTATTGTGTGCATGTATTGTGTGTAAGTATTGTTTGTGAGTATGTATTGTGTGTGTATGTATGTGTGTTATGTATTGTGCGTATGTATTGTGTTGTTATGTATTGGTGTTGTATGTATGTGCTGTGTGTATGTATTGTTGTGTATGTATTGTGTGTGTATGTTATTGTGTGTATGTATCGTCGTGTGTATGTATTGGTGTGTATGTGTGAAACATTTTTTTTGTATTTGGTAACTAAGATTACTTGAGCTATGTATTCGTATGTATGATTGTGCATGTTGTTTTATACGATATGTTATACATCTTCATATATATGTGTAATCACTACCAGCGACGCTGCCAGCGAAGCTGTGATAGTGATGACTGAAGTTTACAGGGGTTGTGAAGGTAGTAAGAAGGGAAAATATATGGAAGGACTTCTTTAACGCGGGAAAAAAACTTGGAAGAAGTATGAATGAAAGTGAATATGAAAAAAGTGGAAATGAAGAAATATAGATGAACGAAGTTTGCAGTAAGGTAATTTTGAAGACGAAAGTGTTAAGGAAATACATACAAATTAGTGGGAATGAACGAGAATATGAGGAGGAGGAAAAGTGAATATAGGAAAATAAATAAAAGGCAATAAGAAGGAAGCCAATTTAAAATAATGTGGTATGAAGGAAGTGAATGAAGCATCCGCAGGTTAATAGTGGAGAAACTTAGATATGAAGGAAGTGAATGTAAAGCAGGTCAGCAGGTTAATAGTGGGAAACTTGTATGGATTAATGGAACGTATAAAGCAGGTGAATAAAGTACTCACGGAATTGTTGAAGGGTTTTGTTGAGGTGTGTTTGTACAAGAAGGGAAAAGATATACAAACGTTAACAAGTGATAAAGTTTTTAGTTCTTATAACTGTGTGTCGAAATATAAACAAAGCACAAGGCTCTAAATGACCTAATTTCATACCTTTCCTGATGAGGATGATGAAAAGGGAAAATTGTGAGATTAACTTGATGATCCAGATTTGGCTAAATTTGATAGGCGTGAATTTATGGGAGAAAAATTCTCCTTCCAACAATAACAGTCGTCGATTTAACAAAAATCACTATCAGTTGGACAATGTAAATGGAGAGATGAGAACTTAGTGATCTACAACACTACCTACCATCGATTACATCAACTCTTGAAAGACGCCCCACCCGCCTTAATAAGACCTATTACATTACTCGAAAATGAGTCAGTTATTGGAAGTGGAAAGCGAAATAGAGCCCTGGCCTCTCTGGAAATTTAACAATAAAACTAAATAAAAAGTTCTCTGCCCAGAAACTGTAACAGTCTTTGGTTTTAATATCTTTTGCCATCTTGGCCTCATGGCATTTTACAGTTGTTTTTTAAGACTGCTAGGATGATCTTTCTTGCTAAAACCAACAATAGACATTCTATCAACAGGGGAAGTTAGACCTATACTTTCCTTGAAGATCTCTTGGAGAAAAGTTCTTGAGAAGTTCATTTCCAACAGTACTGACCTAACTATATGGAGTTTAATCACCTTTTTTTATACTGAAAAAAACAGTTTGGCTTTACGATGACACATAGACAGGGTACACCATTCATGGCAATCAATATTATTTGTCGATTCTGTAGCAAGTCTAAAAACACAGGGCAATCTTTGCCCTAATTGCCTCCAGAGATGTTCATAAAGCTTTGATAGCTTATGGCAGATGGTCTTATATAACATACTTGTTGACCTACAGACCATAACGGGACCTTTCTCAGATTTAATATATAAATTCTTTAACTCAAAGAAAAATCATTCCCACCTTTCCACGGCAGGTCGACAGAGCTTTTATGACCGACAGATGGTTGTTCCCCGCAAGGATCTTGTTTAGTCCAATTCTATTCGCAATTTATGTGAATGACTTCCTCACCAGAGTTTAATGATACAATTATAACGCACAATTGCAGATGATGTTATCCATGTCGTCTCTGTCAACTCCGGTAACAGTGAAAATATAATGTGTGTATGAGAGAGTATAGAAAAGAAGTAATATGCCCAACTTCTTCGAAACATCCAATTTGGAAAAAAGAGATGGGAATTACGACTAACCTGACAAAGTCCTTGTTAGCACGATAGGATGTTTTCATCAAAACGCCATCGAAATAGGCGGGTATCTCCATCAGAGGAACACCTGTAGCCATTAGAAACCCTAAACAAGATCTTGGGATAATATGATATAGGACAGGCTGCTCCACTCAACATCTCATGTAATAAAAAGATCAATATAGCCAAAGCGCGGTACTTAACAGTTCTCTTTAAGATTTAATCAAGCCCCTCCACATTGTTCAAAAAAACATCTGATAAATGTATATATGGTCCTTACTCGAATACCATGTGTCCTCAATGATCATCTACAGCAAGACCAACATGCTACGGTTTTGCAAACGGGTGTCCAGAATAGAGGACCTGTCTCGCTATCAATTACGCGCACCCAGGAGGAGAGACAGAGGTTAAAATGGGCAGTTTTACACGTACAACAAAGATATTATTGCCTTAAATGTACGCCCTTGACACTGACAGAAGGAAATCAACTTTCTATGCAATGATCATGAACTCTACATGACCAGATAGAGTAGCTCCTTCCAAGTTGAAAAAATGCACACGGATGATATCATCAATACTCCTCCTCACAGGACTCAAAGAATGACTCTCCCACAGAGGGTCCTGTCGTTTTATCTTGATAAGACCGATTACCATCGACACATTGATCTTGAGCAACCTCCCTTGCAGATGAAGATGATTGGGTAAACAACATGAAAAACCCCTCTATGTTTACTAAGAAATAATCGCCCCCATTAGGGAGGGAAATCTTGTATAACATTACTACTGTTAAAATAATGCTGACATTGTACTATGGCGGGACACCACCTTGTAAGATAGCTTAATGTGTCAAGTAATTCTTTATAAACCGGCCAGAAAATTATTGGCCTCATGGTCGTTTAAATTATCCTTTAGTGTCAATCGAATAAAAAAAAAGAAAAGAAAAGGAAAATAGCAATTGCAACTTGTAAAATTACTACCAATTCAGAGTCATGTACTTATATAATTTTGTTATATCTATATGACTCTGATGGGTTTAGTATTATATCCCTTCAAGAATATTTTATTATTCCAATCACACTTTTTAATGACACCCAAGGTGGTTGGGCATTTACCTTTTATATCCTACCTCTCTCCCCTTCCACCTTTTCGCCAATATTTCTATCCTTACCACCTCTCCTTAGACCATCTTACCAAAGGCTCTGGTCATTCAGAGAAGAATATAAACATTAAAATTGTAATAAATTATAGTGCAATAATTGTGTTTGTTGATTATGCCACGTTTAAAGCGTTGTGTGGAAACTGTGGTTGCGGAATGGTAGAAGGAGAGATCAAGATATGAGCAGATAATAGAAACAGCGTTTTGAACTGAAGGAAAGGAGGATGGATATGTGCTTCCAGTCTTTTATACGAACATCCATTTAAATTCAACAAAACTTTATATAACGACTAAGTTAACACCTTTAAAGAAAACTTTATTAATTTAGCTTGAAATAACTTGATGAAGTATGTACTCGTGAGTTAGTGTATCATATTCATATATTTTTTTTTGTGTGTTACATTTAAATATTTTCGCCTTTTACATATAGCAAAAACTAAGGGAAAATGAGTTTTGTCAGTTATTGTGCTCATATTATTGTGGTACATTGTTCGTACATTAGTTTATACATCAGCCCCGTCCTCCCCCCGCCGTAAACATTGTTCGTTACAGAGAAAAAATCCATGGAAAAACACTCGCACCTCACCCCTCCTGATGAAGTATTAAAATAAAAACGTATCAGAATATGCTTACAAATTTGTTTCTATTCGAAAATAATTAAGTTAATCTACGTAACATCTTATGTAGCATATAGTAGAAGTCTGTGATTTCTACAATAACGTAGGCCACTCCATTGTGGTGTAGCTGGTTGAGGACTTGATTCTTGTCTGGCTGGACTACAGTCGACACCTTCCAAGGCGAATATTGTTTATAATATGAGGTCGCAAGTTTCGTGTGTCCTCCCTTGTAATTACATCCAGTCTGTATATCATGATATTAAAACTTTCTGTTATAATATCATATTATGGAATGTGCTCAGTGGGTGGCTTACTCTGAAAAGTTAAGGTTCCTCTTTGAGTTGATTGATGCTGTGTTTGGGGTTCACAGTTTCAACGTTCCCCTCTTGAGTTGTGTACCTTTTCTTTAAATCTAATCTTTATTTTAAAGGTTTTATTTTCTCATTTTCAAACAAGAAAGATTTCTGAATTCTCTTCAACACTTTTGTGCATTGTTAATGTGGAAAATTCTTCTAGAAAATCGGTGCGTGTACTTTAAGTATTTTTCCCCTAGCAAAATGTGTACAATTGAATTTGAAGTTTATCTTAGTGTTTACATCATATTAAATAAGATATTGTTCTTATAGAGTCCAGTAAATGGAGATTGTCTAATCTTAAAAGAAGTTTGGAACAAGTTCAGATCTAATGCAAACACATATCTCAGGTGAGGAGATGAATGTCGATATTTTTTTTTCTAACCATAAAGAGAATTGATCAAACTGCTTCAATAATATAGAAAGATGCTTGGGTATGTAACTCCCAGAACACAAAAGAACAGTGTGACCTGCAAGAGTATACGGCAGCAAGTACAAGAGGAAGGATACATTGGTACTCATACAAAACAAACTGAGAAGTATATGGTGGTCCTGGCAGAGAACATATTTTCTGTCGCCACACGAACTATTGTTATTAATGAGATTCATTTTTGAGCGCATTACACCTGTGTAGTACATTTACGTTATCCACATGTAGTTAGTCTTACACCTTCTCACTTATAGTTCACCTTGTTACTAGAGATGATAGAGTAATATAAATTAGTGAATAAATTTTATACCGTCGTCATATGACAATTGGCTAATCATAAAAAGTTTTGCAAGAACAACATTAGCGTTCACTATGGTGAGTAAACAACCCATTATGATTCACTCTGGGTGCATAAACAACCAGGTGTTTCACTATGGTGAGTATTACAAACACTGGTTCACTATGGTGAAGTAAAGAGCACTAGAGCTCGCTATGATGAGTAAACAACACCAGTGTTCACTCTTGTGAGCGAACATTACTAGTGCTCACTCTGGTGAGCGAACAATGCTAGTTGTTCACTCTGGTGAGTAAGCAGGCACGAGTGTTCACACTGGTTTATAAACAACCTGGATGTTAAACTTGTGATAATAAGGTAAACAATTACTGGTTGTTCCACTATGGTGAGCGAACAACACTAGTGTTACCTATGTTAAAGTAAACAACACCGTGGTTCAGGCCCTGTTGAGTGAAAACATTTTTTTTTTCGAGTATAGCGATGTAAACAACTGTGATGTTCACTATGAAACATGGGTAATAACATTTATGTTTCATACTCAATTAATGTTTACTCGTTGTAACGAAATTGTTCAGTACTAATGAGGCGACCGATATTAATATTACAATGAAAGAGGAACAACGATAATGTTCACTAGGTAAGTGAAAACAATGGTAGGTGATCTCAACCGATAAATGTTCACTAGGATTGATGTTGAACATTGGGAGGTGATCGACGATAATGTTCACTAGGATGAGCGAACAATTGTAGGTGATCATCGTAATGTTCATAGGAATGAGTGAACAATGGGAGGTGATCGACTCGTAATGTTCACTAGGATTGATGTCGAACAATTGTGAGTGAACAGTCGATATGTTCACTAAGATGACTGGGGAAACAATGATGAAGTGAACAATAGTGTTCGCTTTATGGTGGAGCGAAACGCACGCGTTCGATAGAACAATAGTTGTTGTTTCAATATGGTGGAAGTGAAGCGCGTATGAATAACTCATACATTTTTATGTTCAATAATTAAGAAATGATGCAAACAGGTTCAATAAAAGACAATGATACCCTGTGTGTGTGTCGTGTTGTGGTGCTGATGAGTGTGGTGTGTTCGTCGTGGATGTTACACTTCCATCCTCTTTTGTAGACTCACCTGTTATTTGTGGTTTGCCAGAGGGGGTCGGAGTCTCACAAGCTCCTAGGCCCGCCTCATCGCTGATTGCTACTAGGTCCTCCTCTTCTCTCCCTGCCCCATGAGACTCTATCATACCTCGCCTGTAAAGAAGACTAATGTATGGTTCCTGCCTCCACTACATCCACACTTTTTCTACGGCTGTATTCCAAGGGCCTGACTACTCTATGATAGTGATGACTAATACTTGCCTAACATCCCTTTGGGATTCCATCTGAGTCTTCAACTTCCAATTGTGGACCTCTTGTGTCTGTCATGTCCCATCTCTGAGAAAATCCGTCGTTGTCCCCACCTCGTCTATTCCGCGCGCAAAGTATTTATATGTGTTAACATGGTCTCCCTGACCTCCTGGTCCTCCAGTGTCGACAGTCCGTTAATTCCTCCTCATCCTTTTCTTCATAGAGACAATCCTCCCGTTAGCTCTGGGATACTAGTCTGTGTTGCATAACCTTGATGCTACTTTCTCTAATTTCTTTAAGTGCTTGACTAGGTTGGTATTCCAAACTGGTGTCTGACATACACTCCAGTTTGGGCTGACGTAGGATGTATAAAAGTGTCTTAACAAGTATATTCACCCCCCCTTACTGAGGTTTCGGGAACGCTTTATCCGTAGGTTTGCCAGGGCGCCCGTTGCTGCAGCAGTTATTGATTGATGTGGCCTCAGGATATATGCTCCGGTGTTATACTCAACCCCAGATCTTTTTCGCCTGTGAGTGAGGTTTGCACAGACAGTCTTTGGCCATCTAAACTATATTGTGTCTGCTCGGTCTTTCTTTGGACTTCCCCAAATCTTCATGGCTTTGAATGTTTTGCCAGGGTTTAAATTCGCAAGGGCCAGTGAGATTGGGACCAGACTTGTGTAAGCCTGTTCCAGGTTCTTTGATAGTCTGCCTGATCCTCATCGTAATTCAGGCGATACCTTCCTCAGAGGTCACTGGGGATATGTTTAATACAGGGTACCTTCCTCGGAAGTCACTGGGGAAATGTAATTCAGGGGAATACCTTCTCAGAGGTCACTGGGGATATGTAATTCAGGGGATACCTTCTCACTGGTCTCACTGGGGAATAGTAATTCAGGGAATACCTTCCTCGGGAAGTCACTGGGGATATGTAATATCAGGAATACCTTCCTCGGAGGTCTCTGGGTTATGTTAATACAGGGATACCTTCCTGGAGGTCACTGGGGATATGTAATACAGGGATACCTTCCTCGGAAGTCACTGGGGAATGTAATTCAGGGATACCTTCCTCAGGAGTCGCTGGAGATATGTATTCAGGGATACCTTCCTCGGAGATAGGTCACTGGGATATGTATACAGGGTACCTTTCCTCGGAGATCACTGGGGATATGTAATACAGGGATACTTCCTCGGAGGTCAATGGGGATTTGTTAATACAGGGATACTTCCTCGGAGGTCACTGGGCGGATATGTAATACAGGGTACCTTCCACGGAGGTCACTGGGGATATGTAATACAGGGATACCTTCCTCGGGGCTGTCGCCGTTACGAAAAAAACATCCAGATTTATAATTACAATTCATAAATAAGAACATGAGGACAACAACGTGAAGTGAAGAAATATTATTTATACCAGGTGAAAGAGTATTGGATATGTTCTTCATTTGAAATGTACCAGTAACACCTTCACTTGTGGGGGTTTTTGATGGGAAACATGGGATGTAGTTGTAGATTTAGGTGGGAATTAGTGATTCTCATGGTATAGGAAAATAGGGAAGTGCAGAATGAAAAACAATCTTCAACACTTGGGTTTATCTATTATATGAATGAGACTTATCTTCAACACTTGGGTATATCTATTATGAATGAGACTATCTTCAACACTTGGGTATATCTATTTTGAAGGAGTTTCACTAACAGGGACTTTATTTAATCTGATCCATTCTTGAAGAAACGAATTTAAAGTGCTAACAAGAAATTTAAAATGTGAGTGAGAATTAACGAGGAGAATATGAGGGGAAAGTGGAAATATGAGGTAAATAACAAAAAAAATGAAAGAGTAGAAGAAGTGAGGGAAAGGAGAGAGTAAAATTAATAACGGGAAACGTAGTATGGATATTATGGAATGTGTAAAGCAGGGAACTGAAGTATCAACAATTATATGTTTATAATAGGTGTGTTGCTGATTTTTTTATGCCAGGAAAGTGATGTGTAGAATTGTGATTGATGGAAAGAGACGATATATCAATAAGATATTTGTATTAATATTTATACTGAAACATTTAAAGTCAACAAAAACTTGCCAGTAATGTTTTATTTATGTGTACATGTATCTGTAGCTTTAAACATTTTCGTTCTTTACATTTAGAACAACAGGACCAAATCAGGAAAGGTTATTAAATTTGTTGCAGTTTTCTTTGTTAGTTCAGACAAACACACAAAACACTCGCCTATCTCCAAAAAACAAAAAAAGAAACGTACAGAAATATAATTTTACAATATTTCCATGGAAAATATTTATATTATGTATATACTGGTGTAGCATAAGTTGGAAGATTGGATTTCTCAATAAGTGGCCACTCCATTGTGATCTAGCTGGATTGAGGATTGTTCTTGTTGGCTGGGACTACAGTCGAACCTTCCAAGGCGAGTGTAATTATGAGGCGGCAGATTTCTGTGTGTCTCCTTGTAATTACATTCAGGTCTGGTTATCATGACATTAAAACATTTATTGTGATTAAATATCATATATGGAATGTGCTCAGTGGGGGTGGTTACTCTTGAAAAGTTAACGTCCTGCTATGAGGAGATGCTGTGTTTTGGGGTTCACAGCTTTCAACGTCCCCTCTTGAGTTGTATGACATTTTTATGCACTAATTTTTATTGATGAAAGATTCTTTTGTTTTTGCTTCGCTTTCATTTTCAGACCACATGAAAATTTTCAAAAAATAATTCTCAAGAATTTGGACATTGCGACGTGAAAATCTTGAAAATACTTCTGGTTGATTTAAGAAGTTTCAGCTCACCTTAATTCTCTTATTGCGTTGAATTATCTAAGTTGTTACCTAATTAATTAAGATTATGTACATAAGCCAGTAAAAGGAGAGTGTATCTTAACTGGCAGTTCCAGCAAGGTTCTGATTATTCTAAAAATAAGCTCAGTATGGAAAACCACACGTCTAAAGTGTGAAAAATGAATCTGATATTGTTCTTGCCACAAGGAAGACCGAGTCACTTTGTTGAAGGATATAGAAACAAGTTTGAGAGATATAATAAGAAAAATTCAAGTACAGTGTGACCTAGAAAAGTATGAGGCAGCATAAATGAAGAGGTTAGACAATGAAGAGATAAACAGTTATATAAAAAACTGTAAAATATAAAAAAACTTTTTCCAAATCCAAGTGAAAAATTCTAGGCCTCCTGGCGGAATAATGTATTGGGACAGATGGACTCAGCAGCTGTGACACAATTCATCTTAGTCATGCTCTGTCCTCATGTCTTGCTATACAGTTTTGTGTAGCTGTATAGATTTTTATAGAAACTTGTACACAAATGTAAAACAGTTTTAAAATAGTATAGTAAACAAAGTGAGGCAGCTGTGGAGTGAAGGATCAGTGATGTAATGACCATGACCCTTCTTGTAAGATTGGCTTCTCTCACTCTTTTCTTCGTTGCTCTTTTTTTGTACTTGTCAGAATTATGTAACCACGACTTAACTGCATTATGAAAGTTTTACTATTACAGCATCAAACAATTTGCGTTCATTGAATAGACCTAACGTCTTCTAAAATACTTACATGTTATGCTCATTAACGCATTAAAAGTCAGAATATTTGCTGACTACATTACCATAATAATGTATTATAATACAAAAATAACATTTACTAAAAGATCATTAACAGCATATTGTTAACTCTTTATCTACTTTATTGAAGTTCAGGAAACATACTGCATAATAAATTATTCTAGATTTAAATTTTAACATTTTACGAAATACTTGGACAGTATTTTAACATATCTGAAAACCATTTGTAAAAAGTGTTAAATATAACCAAAGAACACGACATGTACAGGTATGTTAACTGTTATTTTTTGACACCAAACAGTTAGTAGTAAGGTATTGTTAAAAAATCAGAGAAAACATTGTCTGCTGCAACAAAGACTACTAAAAGGATTAAGCTGAAAGACACACTATATATTTGTTGTTCATCCAATATAAAAAAGTTGATCAAAAAGGTCCACCATCACCATAATAAAAAATTTGCAACAATCATTAGGTAACTTTTTTTTCTTTTCAGGCCAAATTTGAAGGTGTTACTGGGCGCTTTTCATGACGCAAAACGTAAATCACAGAGTGTGTTTTAAATTTCACTCAAATTTTTTATGCTTCACGTGAAATATTGAGTTTTCGACTTCCCAGGTTAATTCTAGGACTGTTTTTGATAAACAGTTTATAAAAACCAGCTACCCATGTAAGCTTGGACTTACTTTACACTTCATCAAGACCTTCCAACAAAACACGAAGATCTTTCCCCTTCTGTTATAATAAATTATTGCATCAACTATTTCCATCACAAAAAACTGTCTAAGTAAATATGTCAAAGATCTTGGCACATAAGACAGCTTTGCCAAGATAAAAATAACAAAGAATGACTCACTTTACAAACTATTTGTATCAAATTTAATGAAGGAGATAAAGTAAACGTGATTACAGTTATTATTTAAAATAACCAAATTATTATAATAATATTATTCAATTACAGAATCGCAAAAGGGAATCAGATATAGTGATAGAATTATTCTCGCTCGAGTAAGATGAAAACAATAACAAAGTACAAACAAGAATATTCTTAAGACTTGGTTGACGCACAGTGGTGTAAGTACTGTGTGTATGTATTGTGTGTATATATTGTTGTGTATGTATGTGTGTATGGATTGTGTGTATGTATTGTGGTGTTTGTTTTGTGTGGTTGTATTGTGTGTATTGTATTGTGTGTATGATATTGTGTGTAGGAATTGTGTATCATGTATTGTGTGTATGTATTGTGTGTGTTTTATTGTGTGTATTGTATTGTTTGATGTATGTTTGCGGTGTATGCTATTGTGTGTGTATGTATTGTGTGTATGTTATTGTGTGTGTAAGTACTGCGTGTAATGGATTGTGTGTTTATGTATTGTTGTGTATGTATTGTGTGTATGTATTGTGTGTGTATGTATTGTGTGTCATGTAGAGTGGGTGTATGTATTGTGTGTATGTTTGGTGTTGTATGTAGTGTGTGTATGTATTGTGTGTAAGTAATGTGTGTTGTATTATTGTGTGTATGTATTGTGTGTGTATGTATTGTGTGTATGATATTGTATGTGTATGTATTGTGTGGTATGTATTGTGTGTATGAATGTGTGTATGTATTGTGTGTATGTATTGTGTGTATGTATTGTGTTTATGTATTGGGTTATGAATTGTGTGTATGCATTTGTGTATGTATGTGTTTGTATGTGTGTATGTATTTGTGTGTATGTTTTTGTGTGTATTGATATTGTGTGTATGTATTGTGTGTATGTATTGTGTGTATGTTATTGTGTGTGAGTATTGTGTGTATGTATTGTGTGTTTATGTATGTGTATGTATTTGTAGATGTAATGTATTGGCGTGTGTATGTATTGTGTGCTGTATTGTGCGTATGTATTGTGTGGATGTATTGTTAGTGGATGTATTGTGTGTGTATGTATTGTTGTGTATGTATTGTGCCGTATGTATTGTGTGTATGTATTGTGTGTGTATGTATTGGGTGTGTATGTATTGTGTGTGTGTATGTATTGGTGTGTTGATTGGTTGTGTATTGTATTGTGTGTGTATTATTGTGTATGTATTGTGTGGTATGTATTGTGTGTAAGTATTGTGGATGTATTGTGTGTGTATGCATTGTGTGTATGTATTGTGTGTGTATGCATTGTGTGTATGTATTTGTGTGTATGTATTGTGGCGTTTGTATTGTGTGTAGGTATTGTGTGTGTATGTAATTGTGTGTGTATGTATTGTGTGAATGTATTGTTTGTGTATGATTGTGTGTATGTATCGTGTGTGTATGTATTGTGCGTATGTATTGTGTGTGTATGTATTGTGTGTATGTTTACATTGTGTGTGTATGTATTGTGTGTTATGTATTGTGGTATGTATTGTAGTGTATTGTATTGTGTTGTGTATGTATTGTGTGTGTATGTATTGTGTGTATATATTGTGTGTGTATGTATTGTGTGTATTGTATTGTGCGTATGTATTGGTGTATGTATTGTGTGTGTATGTATTGTGTGTCGTATGTTTGTGTGATGTATTGGCGTATGTATTGTGTGTATGTATTGTGTGTCGTGTATTTGTGTGTATGTATTGTGCGTATGTATTGTGTGTATGTATTGTGTGTGTTGTATTTGTGTGTCGTATTGTATTGTGTGTATTGTATTGTGGCGTATGTATTGTGTGTATGTTTGTGTAGTATGTATTGTGACGTATGTATTGTGTGTATGATCTGTGGTGTGTATGTATTGTGGTGTGTATGTTATTGTGTGTACGTATTGTGAGTATGTATTGTGTGTATGTATTGTTGTGTGTATGTATTGTGTATGTATGTATTGTGTGTGTATGTATTGTGTTGTGTATGCAATGTGTGTATTATTGTGGTGTATGTACTGTGTATGTATTGTGTGCGTATGTTATTGTGTGTATGTATTGTGTATGTATTGTGTGTTGTATGCATTGGTGTGTATGTATTGTTTGTGGAGGTATTGTGTATGTATTTGTTTGTGTATTTGTATTGTGTGTATGTATTGTGTGTATGTACTGTTGTGTATGTATTGTGTGTATGTATTGTGTATGTATATTATGTGATGTATGTACTGTGTGTATGTATTGTGTGTATGTATTGTGTGTATGTATTGTGTCTATGTATTGTGTGATGGTATTGTGTGTATGTACTGTGCTGATGTATTGTGTGTATGTTTTGTGTGTATGTATTGTGTGTATGTATTGGGTGTGTATGTTATGTGTGTATGTATTTGTGTATGTTTTGTGTGTATTTATTGTGGTATGTATTGTGTGTTATGTACTGTGTGTATGTATAGTCGTGTATGTATGTGTGCTTTATGTATTGTGTGTATATACTGTGTGTATGTACTGCGTGTATGTATTGAGGTATTGTATTGTGTGTATGTATTGTGTCTATGTATTTGAGTGCATGTATTGTGTGGTATGTACTGTGTGTATGTATTGTGTGTATGTATTGTGTGTTGTATTGTGTGTATGTATTGTGTGTTATGTTCGGTGTGTATGTATTGTGTGTACTGTATTGTGTGTATGTATTGTTGTATGTATTGTGTGTATGTACTGTTGTATGTATTGTGTGGATGTATTGTGTGTATGTATGTGTGTGTATGTATTGTGTGTATGTACTGTGTGTATGTATTGTGTGTATGTATTGTGTCTATGTATTGTGTGTATGATTGTGTGTATGTATTGTTGTGTATGTACTGTGTGTATGTATTGTGTGTATGTATTGTGTGTATATACTGTGTGTATGTGTACTGTGTGTATGTATTGTGTGTATGTATTGTCTGTGTATGTATTGTGTCTATGTATTGTTGCATGTATTTGTGTGTCTGTACTGTTGGTATGTTTTGGTGTGTATGTATTGTGTGTATGTATTGTGTGTATGTATTGTGTGATGTACTGTTGTAATGTAATGTGGTATGTATTGTGGTGTTTTTTATGGATTGTGTGTATGTATTTAGTGTGTATGTACTGTGTGTATGTATTGTGTGTATGTATTGGTGTGTATGTTTTGTGTGTATGTATTGTGTATAGGTATGTACTGGTGTGTATGTATTGTGTGTTGTATTGTGTGTATGTATTGTGTGTATGTAATGTGTTGTATGTATTGTTTGTATGTATTGTGTGTATTATTGGTGTGTATGTATTGTGTGGGGTATGTATTGTGTGTATGTACTGTGTGTATTGTATTGTGTGTATGTACTGTGTGTTATGTATTGTGAGTAATGTTATTGTGTGATATGTATTGTGTAGTATGTATTGGTGTGTTTATGCAATTGTTTGTCATGTATTGTGAGTATGTATTGTTATGTGTGTAAGTCTTGTGTTGTGTATGTATTGTTGTGTATTAATTGTGCGTATGTATTGATGTGTTTATGTATTGTGTGTGTATGTTTGTGTGTGTATTTATTGTGTGTATGTATTGTTGTGTGTATGTATTGTGTGTATGTATCGTGTTGTTATGTATAGTGTGTTATGTATTGTGTTGTATGTATTGTGTGTATGTATTGTGTGAGTAGTATTGTGTGTATGTATTGTGCGTATGTATTGTGTGTATGTTTGTGTGTATGTATTGTTGTGTTGTATGTATTGTGTGTAATTTTGTTATGGTGTTGTACTGTGTGTATGTATTTGTGTGTATGTACTGTGTGAATGTATTGTGTGTATGTATTGTGAGTATGTGTTGTGTGTATGTATTGGTGTTTATGGTATTTGTGTGTATGATATTGTGTGTATATATTGTGTGTGTATGTATTGTGAGTGTATGTATTGAGTGTATGTATTGTGGCGTATGTATTTTGTGTATGTATTTGTATGTGTGTATGTATTGTGTGTGTATTGTATTGTGTGTTATGTATTGTGTGTGTTGTATTGTGTGTATGTATCGTGTGTGTATGTATTGTGTGTTTGTATTGTGTGTGTATGTATTGTGTGTATGTATTGTGTGTGTATGTATTGTGTGTATGTATTGTGCGTATGTTTTGTGTGTATGTATTGTGTGTGTATGCTATTGTGTGTGTAGGTTTTGTGTTATATAATTGTGTGTGTATGTATTGTGTGGATGTATTGTGCGTATGGATTGTGGGTATGTATTGTGTGTGTATGTATGTGAGATGTATGTATTGTGTGTATGTAGTGTGGAATGTATTGTGTGTATGGTATTGTGTGTGTGTATTGTGTGTATGTAGTGTGCGTTTGTATTGTGTGTATGTATTGTGGGTGTATGTATTGTGTGTGGTATGTATGTGTGTATGTATTGTTATGTATTGTGTGTGTATGCATTGTGTGTATGTATTGTGTGTGTATGTATTGTTGTATGTATTGTGTGCGTATGTATTGTGTGTTTGTATTGATTGTGTATGTGATTGTGTGTATGTATGTGGTATGTATTGTTGTAGTTACTGTGTGTATTGTATGTGTGTATGTATTGTGTGTATGTATTGTGTGTATGTATTGTGTGTATGGTATTGTGTGTATGTACTGTGTGTATGTATTGATGTATGTATTGTGGTCTATGTTTGTGGTATGTTTTGTGTGGTTGTTATGTTTGTATGTATTGGTGTATGGTTCTTGTGTCTATTGTATTGTGTGTATGTATGGTGGTGTATGTACTGTGTTGTATGTTGTTGTGTGTATGTATTGTGTGTATGTATTGTGGTATGTATTGTGTGTATGTACTGTGTGTATGTATGGTGTGTGTGTATGGTGTGTAATGTATTGTGTGGTGTATTGTGTGTATGTACTGTGTGTATGTATTGTGTGTATGTATTGTGTGTATGTATTGTGTGTATGTATTGTGTGTAATGTACTGTGTGTATGTATTGTGTGTATGTATTGTGTGTATGTATTGTGTTGTATGTAGTGTTTTTTCTGTGTTATGTATTGTGTGTATGTATTGTGTGTTGTATTGTGTGTATGTATTGTGTGTATGTTATTGTGAGTATTACTGTGTGTATGTATTGTGTGCTATGTACTGTGGGTATGAATTGTGTGTATGTATTTTTGTTATGTATTGTGTTTATGTAATTGTCGTGTTTATGTATTGTGTGAGGTATTGTGTATATGGATTGTTGTGATCGACTCGTTGTGTGTATGTAATTGACTGTGTGTATGTATTGTGTGTATGTATTGGTGCGTATGTATTGTTGTATGTATTGTGTGTGTATGTTATTGTGTGTGTATGTATTGTGTGTTTGTATTGTGTTTGTATGTATTGTGTGTATGTTTCGTGTGTGTATGTATTGTGTGTATGTATTGTGTGTGTATGTATTGTGTGTATCGTATTGTGTTGTGTTATGTATTGTGGTATGTATTGTGCAGTATGTATGGTGTGTATGGTATTGTGTGTATGATATTGTGTGTGTATGTATTGTGTGTAATGTTAATTGTGTATGTTACTGTGTGTATGTATTGTGTGTATGTACTGTGTGTATGTATTGTGTGTATGTATTGTGTGTATATGTGCTGTGTGTATGTAATTGTGTGTTTATGTATTGTGTGCATGTATTGTGTGTAAGTATTGTTTGTGAGTATGTATTGTGTGTGTATGTATGTGTGTTATGTATTGTGCGTATGTATTGTGTTGTTATGTATTGGTGTTGTATGTATGTGCTGTGTGTATGTATTGTTGTGTATGTATTGTGTGTGTATGTTATTGTGTGTATGTATCGTCGTGTGTATGTATTGGTGTGTATGTGTGAAACATTTTTTTTGTATTTGGTAACTAAGATTACTTGAGCTATGTATTCGTATGTATGATTGTGCATGTTGTTTTATACGATATGTTATACATCTTCATATATATGTGTAATCACTACCAGCGACGCTGCCAGCGAAGCTGTGATAGTGATGACTGAAGTTTACAGGGGTTGTGAAGGTAGTAAGAAGGGAAAATATATGGAAGGACTTCTTTAACGCGGGAAAAAAACTTGGAAGAAGTATGAATGAAAGTGAATATGAAAAAAGTGGAAATGAAGAAATATAGATGAACGAAGTTTGCAGTAAGGTAATTTTGAAGACGAAAGTGTTAAGGAAATACATACAAATTAGTGGGAATGAACGAGAATATGAGGAGGAGGAAAAGTGAATATAGGAAAATAAATAAAAGGCAATAAGAAGGAAGCCAATTTAAAATAATGTGGTATGAAGGAAGTGAATGAAGCATCCGCAGGTTAATAGTGGAGAAACTTAGATATGAAGGAAGTGAATGTAAAGCAGGTCAGCAGGTTAATAGTGGGAAACTTGTATGGATTAATGGAACGTATAAAGCAGGTGAATAAAGTACTCACGGAATTGTTGAAGGGTTTTGTTGAGGTGTGTTTGTACAAGAAGGGAAAAGATATACAAACGTTAACAAGTGATAAAGTTTTTAGTTCTTATAACTGTGTGTCGAAATATAAACAAAGCACAAGGCTCTAAATGACCTAATTTCATACCTTTCCTGATGAGGATGATGAAAAGGGAAAATTGTGAGATTAACTTGATGATCCAGATTTGGCTAAATTTGATAGGCGTGAATTTATGGGAGAAAAATTCTCCTTCCAACAATAACAGTCGTCGATTTAACAAAAATCACTATCAGTTGGACAATGTAAATGGAGAGATGAGAACTTAGTGATCTACAACACTACCTACCATCGATTACATCAACTCTTGAAAGACGCCCCACCCGCCTTAATAAGACCTATTACATTACTCGAAAATGAGTCAGTTATTGGAAGTGGAAAGCGAAATAGAGCCCTGGCCTCTCTGGAAATTTAACAATAAAACTAAATAAAAAGTTCTCTGCCCAGAAACTGTAACAGTCTTTGGTTTTAATATCTTTTGCCATCTTGGCCTCATGGCATTTTACAGTTGTTTTTTAAGACTGCTAGGATGATCTTTCTTGCTAAAACCAACAATAGACATTCTATCAACAGGGGAAGTTAGACCTATACTTTCCTTGAAGATCTCTTGGAGAAAAGTTCTTGAGAAGTTCATTTCCAACAGTACTGACCTAACTATATGGAGTTTAATCACCTTTTTTTATACTGAAAAAAACAGTTTGGCTTTACGATGACACATAGACAGGGTACACCATTCATGGCAATCAATATTATTTGTCGATTCTGTAGCAAGTCTAAAAACACAGGGCAATCTTTGCCCTAATTGCCTCCAGAGATGTTCATAAAGCTTTGATAGCTTATGGCAGATGGTCTTATATAACATACTTGTTGACCTACAGACCATAACGGGACCTTTCTCAGATTTAATATATAAATTCTTTAACTCAAAGAAAAATCATTCCCACCTTTCCACGGCAGGTCGACAGAGCTTTTATGACCGACAGATGGTTGTTCCCCGCAAGGATCTTGTTTAGTCCAATTCTATTCGCAATTTATGTGAATGACTTCCTCACCAGAGTTTAATGATACAATTATAACGCACAATTGCAGATGATGTTATCCATGTCGTCTCTGTCAACTCCGGTAACAGTGAAAATATAATGTGTGTATGAGAGAGTATAGAAAAGAAGTAATATGCCCAACTTCTTCGAAACATCCAATTTGGAAAAAAGAGATGGGAATTACGACTAACCTGACAAAGTCCTTGTTAGCACGATAGGATGTTTTCATCAAAACGCCATCGAAATAGGCGGGTATCTCCATCAGAGGAACACCTGTAGCCATTAGAAACCCTAAACAAGATCTTGGGATAATATGATATAGGACAGGCTGCTCCACTCAACATCTCATGTAATAAAAAGATCAATATAGCCAAAGCGCGGTACTTAACAGTTCTCTTTAAGATTTAATCAAGCCCCTCCACATTGTTCAAAAAAACATCTGATAAATGTATATATGGTCCTTACTCGAATACCATGTGTCCTCAATGATCATCTACAGCAAGACCAACATGCTACGGTTTTGCAAACGGGTGTCCAGAATAGAGGACCTGTCTCGCTATCAATTACGCGCACCCAGGAGGAGAGACAGAGGTTAAAATGGGCAGTTTTACACGTACAACAAAGATATTATTGCCTTAAATGTACGCCCTTGACACTGACAGAAGGAAATCAACTTTCTATGCAATGATCATGAACTCTACATGACCAGATAGAGTAGCTCCTTCCAAGTTGAAAAAATGCACACGGATGATATCATCAATACTCCTCCTCACAGGACTCAAAGAATGACTCTCCCACAGAGGGTCCTGTCGTTTTATCTTGATAAGACCGATTACCATCGACACATTGATCTTGAGCAACCTCCCTTGCAGATGAAGATGATTGGGTAAACAACATGAAAAACCCCTCTATGTTTACTAAGAAATAATCGCCCCCATTAGGGAGGGAAATCTTGTATAACATTACTACTGTTAAAATAATGCTGACATTGTACTATGGCGGGACACCACCTTGTAAGATAGCTTAATGTGTCAAGTAATTCTTTATAAACCGGCCAGAAAATTATTGGCCTCATGGTCGTTTAAATTATCCTTTAGTGTCAATCGAATAAAAAAAAAGAAAAGAAAAGGAAAATAGCAATTGCAACTTGTAAAATTACTACCAATTCAGAGTCATGTACTTATATAATTTTGTTATATCTATATGACTCTGATGGGTTTAGTATTATATCCCTTCAAGAATATTTTATTATTCCAATCACACTTTTTAATGACACCCAAGGTGGTTGGGCATTTACCTTTTATATCCTACCTCTCTCCCCTTCCACCTTTTCGCCAATATTTCTATCCTTACCACCTCTCCTTAGACCATCTTACCAAAGGCTCTGGTCATTCAGAGAAGAATATAAACATTAAAATTGTAATAAATTATAGTGCAATAATTGTGTTTGTTGATTATGCCACGTTTAAAGCGTTGTGTGGAAACTGTGGTTGCGGAATGGTAGAAGGAGAGATCAAGATATGAGCAGATAATAGAAACAGCGTTTTGAACTGAAGGAAAGGAGGATGGATATGTGCTTCCAGTCTTTTATACGAACATCCATTTAAATTCAACAAAACTTTATATAACGACTAAGTTAACACCTTTAAAGAAAACTTTATTAATTTAGCTTGAAATAACTTGATGAAGTATGTACTCGTGAGTTAGTGTATCATATTCATATATTTTTTTTTGTGTGTTACATTTAAATATTTTCGCCTTTTACATATAGCAAAAACTAAGGGAAAATGAGTTTTGTCAGTTATTGTGCTCATATTATTGTGGTACATTGTTCGTACATTAGTTTATACATCAGCCCCGTCCTCCCCCCGCCGTAAACATTGTTCGTTACAGAGAAAAAATCCATGGAAAAACACTCGCACCTCACCCCTCCTGATGAAGTATTAAAATAAAAACGTATCAGAATATGCTTACAAATTTGTTTCTATTCGAAAATAATTAAGTTAATCTACGTAACATCTTATGTAGCATATAGTAGAAGTCTGTGATTTCTACAATAACGTAGGCCACTCCATTGTGGTGTAGCTGGTTGAGGACTTGATTCTTGTCTGGCTGGACTACAGTCGACACCTTCCAAGGCGAATATTGTTTATAATATGAGGTCGCAAGTTTCGTGTGTCCTCCCTTGTAATTACATCCAGTCTGTATATCATGATATTAAAACTTTCTGTTATAATATCATATTATGGAATGTGCTCAGTGGGTGGCTTACTCTGAAAAGTTAAGGTTCCTCTTTGAGTTGATTGATGCTGTGTTTGGGGTTCACAGTTTCAACGTTCCCCTCTTGAGTTGTGTACCTTTTCTTTAAATCTAATCTTTATTTTAAAGGTTTTATTTTCTCATTTTCAAACAAGAAAGATTTCTGAATTCTCTTCAACACTTTTGTGCATTGTTAATGTGGAAAATTCTTCTAGAAAATCGGTGCGTGTACTTTAAGTATTTTTCCCCTAGCAAAATGTGTACAATTGAATTTGAAGTTTATCTTAGTGTTTACATCATATTAAATAAGATATTGTTCTTATAGAGTCCAGTAAATGGAGATTGTCTAATCTTAAAAGAAGTTTGGAACAAGTTCAGATCTAATGCAAACACATATCTCAGGTGAGGAGATGAATGTCGATATTTTTTTTTCTAACCATAAAGAGAATTGATCAAACTGCTTCAATAATATAGAAAGATGCTTGGGTATGTAACTCCCAGAACACAAAAGAACAGTGTGACCTGCAAGAGTATACGGCAGCAAGTACAAGAGGAAGGATACATTGGTACTCATACAAAACAAACTGAGAAGTATATGGTGGTCCTGGCAGAGAACATATTTTCTGTCGCCACACGAACTATTGTTATTAATGAGATTCATTTTTGAGCGCATTACACCTGTGTAGTACATTTACGTTATCCACATGTAGTTAGTCTTACACCTTCTCACTTATAGTTCACCTTGTTACTTCACCTGTTAATATAAATTAGTGAATAAATTTTATACCGTCGTCATATGACAATTGGCTAATCATAAAAAGTTTTGCAAGAACAACATTAGCGTTCACTATGGTGAGTAAACAACCCATATGTTCACTCTGGTGCATAAACAACCCAGGTGTTCACTATGGTGAGTAAACAACACTGTTCACTATGGTGAGTAAAGAGCACTAGTGCTCGCTATGATGAGTAAACAACACCAGTGTTCACTCTTGTGAGCGAACATTACTAGTGCTCACTCTGGTGAGCGAACAATACTAGTGTTCACTCTGGTGAGTAAGCAGCACGAGTGTTCACTCTGGTTTATAAACAACCTGGATGTTAAACTTGTGATAATAAGGTAAACAATTACTGGTTGTTCCACTATGGTGAGCGAACAACACTAGTGTTACCTATGTTAAAGTAAACAACACCGTGGTTCAGGCCCTGTTGAGTGAAAACATTTTTTTTTTCGAGTATAGCGATGTAAACAACTGTGATGTTCACTATGAAACATGGGTAATAACATTTATGTTTCATACTCAATTAATGTTTACTCGTTGTAACGAAATTGTTCAGTACTAATGAGGCGACCGATATTAATATTACAATGAAAGAGGAACAACGATAATGTTCACTAGGTAAGTGAAAACAATGGTAGGTGATCTCAACCGATAAATGTTCACTAGGATTGATGTTGAACAATGGTAGGTGATCAACGATAATGTTCACTAGGATGAGTGAACAATTGTAGGTGATCAACGATAATGTTCACTAGGATGAGTGAACAATGGGAGGTGATCGACGATAATGTTCACTAGGATGAGTGAACAATTGTGAGTGAACAGCGATAATGTTCACTAAGATGAGTGAACAATGATGAGTGAACAATAGTGTTCATTATGGTGAGCGAACGCACGCAAGAACAATGTTGTTGTTCAATATGGTGAATGAAGGCGTAGAATAACAACATTTATGTTCAATATTAAGAGTCAACACGTTCAATAACAATGATACTGTGTGTGTGTGTGTGTGTGTGTGTGTGTGTGTGTGTGTGTACTCACCTATTTGTACTCACCTATTTGTGGTTGCAGGGGTCGAGTCACAGCTCCTGGCCCCGCCTCTTCGCTGATTGCTACTAGGTCCTCTCTCTCCCTGCCCCATGAGCTCTATCATACCTCGCCTTAAAACTATGTATGGTTCCTGCCTCCACTAACATCACTTTCTAGGCTATTCCAAGGCATGACTACTCTATGAGTGAAGAAATACTTCCTAACATCCTTTGATTCATCTGAGTCTTCACTTCCAATTGTGACCTCTTGTGTCTGTGTCCCATCTCTGGAACATCCCGTCTTTGTCCACCTCGTCTATTCCGCGCAGTATTTTATATGTCGTTATCATGTCTCCCCTGACCCTCCTGTCCTCCAGTGTCGTCAGGCCGATTTCCCTCAACCTTTCTTCATAGGACAATCCCCGTAGCTCTGGGACTAGTCTTGTTGCAAACCTTTGCACTTTCTCTAATTTCTTTACGTGCTTGACTAGGTGTGGATTCCAAACTGGTGCTGCATACACCAGTATGGGCCTGACGTAGATGGTATACAGAGTCTTAAACGAATCCTTACTGAGGTATCGGAACGCTATCCGTAGGTTTGCCAGGCGCCCGTATGCTGCAGCAGTTATCTGATTGATGTGCGCCTCAGGAAATATGCTCGGTGTTATACTCACCCCCAGATCTTTTTCCTTGAGTGAGGTTTGCAGTCTTTGGCCATCTAAACTATATTGTGTCTGCGGTCTTCTTTGCCCCTTCCCCAATCTTCATGACTTTGCATTTGGCAGGGTTAAATTCAAGGAGCCAGTTGCTGGACCAGACTTGTAGCCTGTCCAGGTCTTTTTTGTAGTCCTGCCTGATCCTCATCCGATTTGATTCTTCTCATTAACTTCACATCATCTGCAAACGAAGACACTTCTGAGTCTATCCCTTCCGTATGTCGTTCACATATACCAAGAACAGCACAGGTCCTAGGACTGACCCCTGTGGAACCCTGTGTGTGTGTGTGTGTGTGTGTGTGTGTGTGTGTGTGTGTGTGTGTGTGTGTGTGTGTGTGTGTGTGTGTGTGTGTGTGGTGTGTGTGTGTGTGTGTGTGTGGGGTGTTGTGTGTGGTGTGTGTGTGTGTGTGTGTGTGTGAGTGTGTGTGTGTGTGTGTGTGTGTGTGTGTGTGTGTTGTGTTGTGTGTGTGTGAGTGTGTGTGTGTGTGGTGTGTGTGTGTGTGTGTTGTGTGTGTGTGTGTGTGTGTGTGTGTGTGTGTGTGTGTGTGTGTGTATTTGTGATTACGTGCATAGTAATGTAAATGGCGATGAGTATCTTTTATACGTAGGAGTGTTTGTGTGTGATGGTGAATCCGCATGCTGCGTTGGCGGAAATGCACAAATGAGTGTAAAAATAAGTTTGCGTGAAAGTAAGTAAATTTACTTAGGTACAGGAACACGTAATTACAGTTTCACAAATTATCAAAGATTGTAAAATATGTGTAAATTACCCAGGATAACCCAAAAAAAGTCACACAAAGTAGTTTATTTCCACTGAACGCTCGCGCTTGTAACCTACTGCAAGTCTAGCAAATTCATAAGACAAATAACTAAATAATAGATAAAGTTCAACAATTATTACAGTTCTCGGGAGATCTGAAAATCCCACGAAAGAACTTTTCACAAATACTTCAACGCTAATTGATTCTAAAAAAATAATATTTAAATGCGAGGAATTGTATAACATAAAAGAACTTCAAAAATTCATTGAGTGGCCAGGCCTTGGGCCGAACGGAAACGTAGTTTTGCTGCGTCTAGCTATTTAAACGGTCAAGACTGTTTTGGTGGTATAATTCAGGACCAATTCGCTTTCCCCCTCCTGTTTCCATCCACCTGACATCTCTAAACCCGTAGACCACTAAAAAAGGGCCCTCTTCCTATCTAGCTAGATCACTGGGGGGGCTGAGCTGACTTGGGGATACATAACCGAGGAAGGCTGAACTGGAAGATACCTAAGGGAAGTGAGGAAGGGGAGACACCGGGGCCCACGGAGGATTCCTGACACATGGCCCGGGGGAAAGGCGGGGAACCTTGGGGAAGGGGGGAAAGGGGAAAAAATATCTGAAGGCGGCAGAGGGACTCCTGGACACATGGACCGGGGAAAAAGGAGGATACGATTGTTGAGGTAGACCTTGGGGAATGGGGAAGGGGGAAATATAAAGGCGGCCCAAAATGGACTCCTGATACAGGACCGGGAAAAAGGAGGATGCTGGTTGCTGAGGTAGCCCTTGGGGGAAGTGGAAAAGGGGAGAAATCTGAGGGGACACAGTGGATCCGGGACCATGCCCGGGGAAAAAGGAGGATACGGGTTGTTGAAGGACCTTGGGAAGGGGGAAAGGGAGAAAATCTGGGGGGACACAGAGGACTCCGGAAAACCCAGGCCCGGGAAAAAGGGAGGATGGGGTTTTGGGGTAGACCTTGGGGAATGGGAAAAGGGAAATATCTGGGGGCGGACAGATGGACTCCGGACCAGGGACGGGAAAAAGGAGGATACTGTTGTTGAGGAGCCCTTTGGGGGAAGTGGAAAAGGGGAAAATACTGGGGGGACACAGATGGACCCCGGGACACAGGGGACCGGGAAAAAGGGGATACGGTTTGTTGAAGTAACCTTGGGGGAAAGGGGAGAAGGAGAAAATCTGAGGCGGACAGTTTGGACTCCTGGACACATGGACCGGGGAAAAAGGAGGATACTTTTTGTTGAGTAGCCCTTTGGCGAAGGGGGGAAAGGGGAGAAATCTGGGGGGCACAGATGGACCCTGACACATGCCCTGGGAAAAAGGAGGATACGGTTATTGAAGTAACCTTGGGGAAGGGGGGAAGGGAGAATATCTGAGGCGGACAAGGGACTCCGGGACAAGGGGACCGGGTTAAAAAGGAATACGGTTGTTGAGTAACCGGGGGAAGTGGAGAAGGGGAAATATCTGGGGGGACCAGATGGACTCCTGGACACATGGACCGGGGAAAAAGGAGGATATGTTTTTTGAGGTAACCTGGGGAATGGAGAAGGAAATATCTGAGGGGACACAGATGGACTCCGGGACACCTGGACCGGGGAAAAAGGAGGATACGGGTTGTTGAGGTAACCTTTGGGGAAGGGGGGAAAGGGGGAATATTTTTAGGCGGACAAGGCACATGGATCGGGGAAAAAGGAGATACTGGTTTTGAGGTAGACCTTGGGAAGGGGGAAGGGAGAATATCTGGGGCGGCAGACGGACTCATGGACACAGGGGACCTGGAAAAAGGAGGATAAAAAACACAGTAAGTTGGGGGGTGGACCTTTAAACCACTACAAAAGGGCTGAACGAAGACACAATTAAATTTGGTTGTAATTTCATAACAGGGAAAATGATCAAAAGGTGCCTATAAACAAAACAAACTTTTAAAGCAATCATTAGAATCATCAGTGAGGCAAAACGTCAATGTTTATACACAAAATTGTAATCAAAAGCTTGGTTTTTAAAATTTTCCTAAAATTGCCAAATTTTTTTTCACAGGAAATAGGGAGCTGTGGGTCTTCCAAAGGGTAACTAGACTGTTTTTATATAATTTGTGAAAGATAGCCAGTAAAATATTTTGTGCTGATTCTTGTAGCCTGACTTACTTTTCATTTTATAAAAGATTTGCAGACACAAGAAAAAAATTTTTAATGTAAAATGTGTGGCAAAAATTTTTTTCCTCACGATTTACAAAAAATGAAAAGAATGACCCCCTTTTGAAAACCCATTTATTTAAAATGAATAAAAAAGTAAAAAATTATATATAACGAAATTAACAAAATTATCCGATATTCATACAAGCTTTTTCATAACGTATTTGTGAAAAGGCAAAAAATATAGTATAATAAAATAATCTCAATTGAGCACGGGGGATACATCGGGGCCCCATGACCATCAGGCCCCGGACCATCAGGCCCCGTGACCATCGGGGCCCCAGTGACCATCAGGGCCCCAGTGACCATCAGGGCCCCAGTGACCATCAGGGCCCCAGTGACCATCAGGGCCCCAGTGACCATCAGGGCCCAGTACCCGGGCCCCAGTGCCCATCAGGGCCCCATGACCACGGGGCCCCAGTGACCATCGGGGCCCCGGACCCAGGGCCCCATTGACCATCGGGCCCCCCGTGACCATCGGGGCCCCCATGACCACGGGCCCCAGTGACCATCAGGGCCCCAGTGACCATCAGGGCCCCAGTGACCATCAGGGCCCCAGTGACCATCAGGGCCCCAGTGACCATCAGGGCCCCAGTGACCATCAGGGCCCCAGTGACCATCAGGGCCCCAGTGACCATCAGGGCCCCAGTGACCATCAGGGCCCCAGGACCATCGGGGCCCCAGGACCACAGGGCCCCAGTGCCCAATCAGGGCCCCCAGTGACCATCAGGGCCCCAGTGACCATCAGGGCCCCAGTGACCATCAGGGCCCCAGTGACCATCAGGGCCCCATTGACCATCAGGGCCCCAGTGACCATCAGGGCCCCAGTGACCATCAGGGCCCCAGTGACCATCAGGGCCCCAGTGACCATCAGGGCCCCAGTGACCATCAGGGCCCCAGTGACCATCAGGGCCCCAGTGACCATCAGGGCCCCAGTGACCATCAGGGCCCCAGTGACCATCAGGGCCCCAGTGACCACGGGGCCCCAATGACCACGGGGCCCCAGGACCACGGGGCCCCAGGACCATCAGGGCCCAGTGACCATCGGGGCCCCAAAACATCGGGGCCCCAGTGACCCAGGCCCCAATGCCACGGGGCCCCATGACCATCAGGGCCCCCAGTGACCACCCGGGCCCCAAATGACCTCGGGGCCCCAGTGACCACGGGGCCCCGTGACCATCGGGGCCCCCATGACCATCAGGCCCCAGTGCCACGGGGCCCCAGGACCATCGGGGCCCCATGACCATCGGGGCCCCCAGTGACCACAGGCCCCATGACCACAGCCCCCAGACCATCAGGGCCCCATGACCATCGGGGGCCCCAGTGACCATCGGGGCCCCAGTGACCATCAGGGCCCCAGTACCACAGGGCCCCAGTGACCTGGGGGCCCCCAGTGACCACATGGCCCCATGGTGCATGAATGTATGTATATTTGTATGTATTTAAAAAACAAATTTGTGCGAAAAACACCTTTTAGTAACATTACGAAGCGTTTTTGTGCATAAGTATTTTTATGCATAGTTTTTGTATTGTATTTACATGCGGTTTAGCAGGTTTCATATCAATCTGCAGACTATGCATTTATTTATTTAGTACCATAAACACTACCACACCATAACAACCAAATACGACAGTGAAGCTGTATAGTGATGATAAAGTTCAGAGAGTCTGAAGGAAATAAGAGGGGAAATATTGGAAAAAAATATGAACCGGTGAGAGAATGATTGAAAAAGTATGAAAGGGAATGGGAAGAAGGCAAAATGAAGGAATGGGGAAGAAGGCAATATGAAGGAAGTGAGAAGAAAAGGGAATAGAAGGGAAATGGGAATGAAGGCAATATGAAGGAAGTGGGAAAGAAGGCAATATGAAGGAAGTGAGAATAAGCAAATGAAGGAAGTGGGAAAGAAGGGAATATAAGAATGGGGAAAAAGGCAATATGAAGGAATGGGAATGAAGGCAAAAGAAAGGGAATGAAATGAAGGGAATTTGAAGGAATGAGAATGAAGGCAATATTAAGGGAAAGGGGAATGAAGGGAATATGAAGGAATGGGAATGAAGGGCAAATGAAGGAAGTGGGAAAAAGGCAATATAAGGAAGTGAAATAAGGGAATAAAGGAAGTGGGGAAAGAAGGGAATATGAAAGGGAAATGGGGAAAAAGGCAATATAAGGGAAATGGGAAAAGAAGGCAATAGAAGGAATAGAAGAAGGAAATGAAGGGAAATGAGAAGAAGGCAATATTAAGAAGTGAGAATAAGGCAAAAGAAGGGAATGGGGAAAGAAGGGAAAATTAAGGGAAGTGGAATGAAGGCAATAAAAGGAAGTGAGAATGAAGGGAAAAAGAAGGGAAATGGGGAAGAAGGCAATATGAAGGAAGTGAGAATAAAGGCAAAGAAGGAATGGGGAAAAAAGCAAATAAGGAATGGGAATGAAGGAATAGAAGGGAAATGAAATGAAGGCAAAATAAGGAATGGGGAAAGAAGGAATAAAGGGGTGAGAATAAAAGGGAATTGAAGGAAAATGGGAAAAGAAGGCAATTGAAGGGGAAATGGAAAGAAGGGAAAATGAAAAGTGGGAAAGAAGGCAATATGAAGGAAGGGGAAAAGGCAATATGAAGGAAGTGGGAATGAAGGCAATATGAAGGAAGTGGGAAAGAAGGCAATATGAAGGAAGTGGGAATAAGGCAATATGAAGGAAGTGGGAATGAAGGCAAAAAAGGAAGGGGCTTGAGAAGGAATTTTGGGGAAATTTAAATAAAATAAATACGAAATTTTGGTAGAAGAACGAGGAGAAAAAAAGAAAGTGAATAAAAAGTAAAAAAATAAAAAAAAAAGAGTATAAAGAAAAGGGGAATAGTCAGCAAGTTAACAGTAGGGCATAAACAGTAGGAAAGTTTAAAAGTAGGAAAGTTAACATAGGAAAGTTTTAAAAGTAGGAAATAGTAAAGATTTAAAGTAATTTGAGAGAAAAAGTTGTTGGTTTTGTTCATGTGTTTTTTACAGGGAATGAAGTTGTACAAGTGTTAACATGATCAAGGTTAACATGATCAAGTGTTAACAGTGACAAATATTTAAAACTGACAAGTGTGTACTTTACTGTAAAGGAATAACAGTGATCAAGTGGTAGTTTACTGGTAACGGGGAAAAACAGTGATCAATTTATTTTCTGGTAAGGAATAAAAAAGGGCAAATTGTGTGTAGTTTTCGGGAAAAGGGAAAATCATATCAAGTTTGTGTGTATTTTTCTGGGAACGGGAAAACAGTGATCAAGTGGGGTAGTTTTCTGGGAACGAATAACATGACAAGGTGTATTTCCTGTAAGGAATAACAGTACAAGTGGTAGTTTTTTTGTAACGGGAAAACATGATCAAGTGTGTAGTTTTTCCCGGTAACGGAATAACAGTGATCATGTTTTGTAGTTTTCTGGAAAAAGGGAAAAACAGTGATCAAGTGTTTTGGGAGTTTACTGGAAGGGAAAAACAGTGATCAAGTGTGTTGTAGTTTACTGGTAACGGGAAAAACATGACATGGTGAGTTTTCTGGAACGGGAAAAACAGGATCAAGTTTGTGTTTACTGGTAACGGGAAAAACAAAACAGTGGTAGTTTACTGGGAACGGAAAACATGATCAAATGTGTTTTTACTGGAAAAAAAATAACAGTGATCAAATTGGGGATTTCCCGTAACGGAATAAATGATCGAAGTGTGTAGTTTTCCCGTAGGGAAAACAGTGATCAAGGGTAGTTTACTGGGAACGAATAACAGTATCAAATGTGTAGGTTCCTGGTAACGCAATAACTGATCAAGTGTGTATTTACTGGGAACGGGGAAAAAGTGATCAAGTGTGTTTTTACTGTAACGGGAAAACAGGATCAAATGTGTAGTTCCTGGAAACGGAAAAAACATGATCAAGTGTGTAGTTTAAATGGGAACGGAATAACAGTGATCAAGTTGTATTTTAACTGGTAACGGAAAACAATGATCAAGTGTGTATTTCCCGGGAACGGAATAACAGTGATCGAAGTGGGTAGTTTCCGGTAGCGGAAAAACAGTGAATCAATGTGTAAATTTACTGGGTAACGGAAAAACAGGATCAATGGTTTTGGGTTCCTGGTAACGCAATAAAATGACAATTTGAGTTTTAAATGGGAAGGAATAACATGATCAAGTGTGTATTTTTCTGGTAACGGAATAACAGTGATCAGTTATTAGGGGTTTCCGTAACGGGAAAACATTTCAAGTGTGGGAGTTTACTGGGACCCGGGGAAAAACGTGATCAAGGGTTTATTTCCTGGTAACGAATAACAGTATCAAAGGTTTTGAATGGGAACGGAATAACATGATCAAGTGTGTATTTCCCCGTAGCGAATAACAGTGATCAAATGTGTATTTTCTGAACGGAAAACAGTGACAAAAGGGGTAGTTTACTGGGGAACGAATAACATGATAAGTGTGTAGTTTTCCCGGGAAAGAATAACAGGGGCCATTGAGTTTACTGGTAACGGAATAACAGTGATCAAGTGGTAATTTACTGGTAACGGAATAACATGATCAAGTGTGTAGTTTTTCTGGTAAAAGAATAACAGTGATCAATGTGATTTTCCTGGGAACGGGAAAACATGATCAAGTGTTAGTTTCTGTAACGGGAAAAACAGGGCCAAGTGTTTGTTTACAGGGAAAGGAAAACAGTGACAATTGAGATGTTCCCGGAAAAGGAATAAAGTATCAAATGTTAGTTCCTGTAAAGGAATAACAGTGATCAAGTGTGTAGTTTACTGTAAAGGGAAAAAACATGGCCAAGTGTGGTTTACAAGGAAAGGAAAAACAGTGATCAATTGAGTATGTTCCGGAACGGGAAAACATGATCAAGTGTGGAGTTCCTGGGAACGGATAACAGTGATCAAGTGTGTATTTCCCGGGAAAGGGAAAAACATATCAAGTGTGTAGGGTTTCCCGTAACGGAAAAACAGTGATCAATGTGTAGGTTCCTGGGAACGGAAAACGGATCAAGTGTGTAGTTTTACTGTAACGGGAAAAACAGTGATCAATTGTGGGGTTTTTCTGGTAACGGAATAACATGATCAAGTTGTAGCTTTCGGGAACGGAATAACAGTGATCATGTGGTAGTTTACGTTTAAAGGAAAACAGGGTAAAGTTGTATTTACTGGGAACGGGAAAACCAGTGATCAAGTGTTTTTTTCCTGGGAACGGAAAAACTGATCAAATTTTATTTTCTGGTAACGGAAAAAAACAGTGATGGGGGGGGGGGGGGGGGGGGGGGGGGGGGGGGGGGGGGGGGGGGGGGGGGGGGGGGGGTTTGGGGGGGGGGGCCCGGGGGGAAAATGTGTAGTTTACGGTAAGGAATAACGTGATCAAAGGGGTATTTCAGGAAAATAACAGGGTCAGTGGGGTAGTTTCCCGGTAACGGAATAAATGACCCTTTAAAATTTTAACTGGGACTTAACATATCAATTTATTTACTGGAAAAAATAACAGTATCAGTTGTTAAATTTTCGGTACAAAAATATAAATATTTTACTGAAAAAAATCCCTTCAAATTGTATTTTCCCAACAAAACATTTTCAATTTTATTTCTTAACAAAAACAGTGATCAAGTTTAGTTACTTAACGAATAAATATCAAAAATTTATTTTCGGTAAACAAAACGGGTCAATTTAGTTTACTGGTAACGAATAACAGTGATTTAAAATGTTTGGGTTTCCGAAAAGGAAAACAGTGAACAAGTGGTTTTCCGGAACGGAAAACAGGATCAAGTTGTATTTCCGGTAACGGAATAACAGGACCCAAGGTGAGTTTCCTGGAAAAGGAATAACATTTTTTTAAATGTGGAGATCCCGGAACGGAAAAAACAGATCAAGTGTGTATTTTTCCCGGGAACGGAATACTTTACAAAGGAGTTCCGGTAAAAGGAAAACATGATTAAGTGTTATTTCGTAACCGGGAAAAACATGACAAGTGTGAAAATTTCCTGTAACGGGAAAAACAGTTATCAAGTGGGATTTCGGTAACGGAATAACAGTGTCAATGTTGTTTCCTGGGAACGGAATAACAGGATCAATGTGAGTTTTACGGGAAAAAGGAAAACAGTGGATCAAGTGTGTAGTTTTCTGGTAACAATAAATGACAATGGTAGTTTTTTGTAACGGAAAAACATGAAATGGTAGTTTTCCGGGAACGGGTAACAGGGTCAAGAGGGAGTTTTCCGGGGAACGGAATAACAGTGATCAAGTTGGGGATTTCCGGGGAACGGAATAAAGTGACAAGGTGTTTCCTGTAACGGAATAACATGATAAAGGGTATTTCCTGTAACGAAAACAGGGTCAATTTAGTTTCCTTAACGGGAAAAACATGACAATTGTAGTTTTTTGGGAACGGAATAACAGTGATCAAGGTGTATTTCTGGGAACGGGAAAAACAGTGCAAGTGTGTATTTTGTAACGGAAAAACAGTGATCAATTGGTAGGTTCCGGTAACGGAATAACAGTGATCAAATGTGTAGTTTTCTGTAAAGGGAAAAACAGGGGTCAAGGTGTAGTTACTGGTAAAGGAATAACAGGCCTTTGTATTTACGTAACGGGAAAAACAGTGATAAAGTGTTAGTTTTTTCTGGTAACGGAATAAAATGATCAGTGTGATTTTCCTGTAAAGGAAAACAGTGATCAAGTGTGTAGTTTACTGGAACGGAATAACAGTGAAATGTGTGTTTTTCAGGTAACGGAATAACAGTGATCAAAGTGTGTATTCCTGGGAACGGGAAAAACATTTATCAAGTGTTAGTTTACTGGAACGGGAAAAACATGATCAAGGTGTAGTTACGGTAACGGGAAAAACAGGGTCAAGTGTGAGTTTCTGGTAACGGGAAAAACATGTAAAATTGTAGTTTACTGTAACGGAATAACATGATCAAATTGAGTTTTTGGAACGGGAAAAACATGATCAAAGTGTGTAGTTTTACTGGGAACGGAATAACAGTGATAATGGTATTTACTGTAACGGAATAACAGGATCAAATTGATTTCCGGTAACGGAATAACAGTGATCAAGTGTGTAGTTTACTGTAACAAAAAAAATGATCAATTTGTAGTTTCCTGGTAACGGAATACAGGATCAATGTTAGTTTTCCGGAAAAGGAATAACAGTGATCAAGGGTTTTAGTTCCGGTAACAAAAAAAAAGTGATCAAGTTGTATTTCCTGTAAAGGGAAAAACATTATCAAGTGGGATTTCCGGTAACGGGGGTAACAGTGATCAAGTGGTAGTTTCCTGGTACGAATAACGTGATCAAATGTTATTTTTTCCCGTAACGGAAAACATATAAAATGTGAGTTTCGGTAACGGAAAAACAGTGATCAAGTGTGTAGTTTCCTGGAAAGAAAAAAAGGGGGCAATGTGTAGTTTCGGTAACGGAATAAAAGGGTAAGTGTTAGTTTCCGGGAACGGAATAACATGATCAAAAGGGGTATTTTTTGGAACGGAATAACAGTGATCAAGTGTGAGTTTACTGAACGATAACAGGAACAAATGTGTAGTTTCCTGGTAAAAGGAATAACAGTGACAAGTTTGGGATTTTCCCCGGGAACGAATAACAGGTCAATTGTAGTTCCGGTAACGGAAAACATGATCAAGTGTATTTTTTGGTAACGGAATAACAGTGACAAGAGTGTTTTCCTGGGAACGGGAAAAACATATCAAGTTGAGTTTCCGGAACGGAAAAACATGATCAAAGTGTGTAGTTTCCTTGTAACGGAATAACATGATCAAATGGTAGTTTCTGGGAACGGGTAACAGTGATCAAATTTAGTTTCCTGGGAACGGAAAACAGGATCAAATGTGTATTTACTGGTAACGGAATAACGTGATCAAGTTGTGTTTCTGGAAAAGGGAAAAACATGATCAAGTGTGTAGTTTCCCGTAACGAATAACAGTGACAAGTGTGTAGTTTTCCCCGGTAACGGAAATACGTGATAAGTTTTTAGTTTCCTGGGAACGGGGGAAAAACGATCAAGTGTGGAGTTTCCTGGGAACGGGAAAAACAGGATCAAATGTGAGTTTTCCGGTAACGGAATAACAGTATCAAAAAGTGTAGTTTCCTGGTAACGAATAACAGTGATAAAGGGGTAGTTTCGGTAACGAATAACATGATAAGTGTGAGTTTCCGGTAACGGAATAACGTGATCAAGTGTGTATTTTCTGGGAACGGGAAAAACATGATCAAGTTTTAGTTTCCTGGAACGGAATAACAGTGACAAGTTGTAGTTTCGGAACGGAATAACAGGATCAAGTGTGTAGTTTACTGGAAAAGGAATAAAATGTCAAGTGGATTTTCCCGGTAACGGAATAACAGTGATCAAGTGTATTTCCTGGGAACTAAAACAGGATCAAGTTGTGTTTCCGGGGAAAGGATTTAACAGGGTCAAGTATGATTTTCCGGGGAACGGAAAACAGTGATCAAGAGGGGAATTTCCGGAACGAAAACATGATCAAGGTGTATTTCCTGGGAACGGAAAAAAAGTGTCAAGGGGGGTAGTTTCCTGGTAACGGAAAAACGTGACAATGTTAGTTTCCCCGGAAAGAAAACATGATCAAGTGTGTAGTTTCTGGAACGGGAAAAACAGTGATCAAGTTGTATTTACTGGGGAACGGAATAACAGTGTCAAATGGTATTCTGGTACGGAAAACAGGATCAAATGTGTAGTTTACTGGTAACGGAATAACAGGATCAAGTGTGTAGTTTACTGGTAACGGAATAACTGACAAGTTTAGTTTTCCCGGTAACGGAATAACAGTGATCAAATGTGTAGTTTCCTGTAACGGAAAACAGTATTAAGTGGTATTTCCTGGGAACGGAAAACATGATAAATGTGTAGTTTTTTGGTAAAGGAAAAACAGATCAGTGTGTAGTTTCCCGGTAACGGAATAACATGACAAGTGTGTAGTTTCCCCGGTAACGGGAAAAACAGTGATCAATGTGTAGTTTCCTGGGAACGAATAACAGGACAAGTGTGTAGTTTCTTAAGGAAAAAAGTGATCAAATGGAGTTTCCCCGTAACGGAATAACAGTGACAAGTGTGTGTTTCCTGGGAAGGAAAAACAGTGATCAATGTGTTTTCCGTAACGGAAAACATGTAAAGTAAAATTTCTTTTAAATAAGAAAAATGTGTGGTTTTTTAGTTTGGAAAGTATTGATGGGGTATACAAGTACAAGATATAAGTGACAAACAAGAAGTTTAACTGAGGAAGGGTTTAAAATATGTACATCATGTTTACCCAGCAACATAAAGCAATAAAACTTGTATACCGAATATTTTTCTCATTAAAGAGAACTTTATTAATAATTTGACGAAGACTGGGACACTTAAGTTTGTGCTGCAAATTTTACACTTGTGTACATGTAAATTTTTACCTTTAAACATTTTCGTCGTTTACTTTTTAAAAAACACAGAGTCTATAATATTTTATCAGTTTTTTTAGTTTTCATTTTAGACAGAGAAACAAAAAATAAAACATTACCCGTGTACAAAAAAAAAAAAAAAATAAAAAAAAGGTACCAGTTCTTCATCGAAAATCATTAAATTATGTAGAATACTTGAATTAAGTAAACTCTGGATTTTTCAATAAGGGGCCCCTCCCTTGTGGTGTACGGTTGAACTTTTGTTGTTGGCTGCACACAGTCGAACCTTCCAAGCAGTGTAATTAGAGGCGCAGATTTTTTGTTGTCCTCCCTTTTAATTACATCATCTTATTCATGAAATTAAAACATTTATTTTTAATACATATAGGAATGTCTCAGTGGGATGGTTACCTTGAAAAGTTAATTCCCTATGAGGGAATGCTGTGTTTGGGTTTTACAACTTCAAAGTGCCACTTGACCAGGGTGTAACAAATTTTTTTTTAAATTTTTTTTTTTTTTTTTTTTTTTTTTTTTTTTTTTTTTTTTTTTTTTAAAAAAAACCTCCATATTTAAAAAAAAAAAAGAAAATTTCCTTTTTTTAAATTTCTTGTTTTTATTTTTCAAAAAGAAATTAAAGACCGAAAAAAAAAAAAAATAATTTTAAACCCAATTGTCAATTCGACGAACCCTTTAGGAAAAGCCCCATATTAAAAAAAAAAAATTCCCTGGCCATAATTTCTTTGTTTTAAAATCCTTAGTTAACCAAATTATAGAACACAAGCATTTTAACCCCAAAAAAAGAAAAAGAAGAGGGGGAGTAATCCAACCTTGGACCCGGAGCCCTTCACCAAACCCCCTTTTGGGATTTTGGAAAACCACAACTTTAAAAAACATTTAAATAAAATAAAAAGTTTTAGTCGGTTTTCCCAGTTCCATTTTGGACCAGGGCTTTTTTAAGCTTAAACGCATTTTTTTTAAACAGTTGGGAATAATGAGGGGGGGAAAAATTTGTTTTCACACAAAACTACAAAAAATCCTTAAAAAATAGGTGGCAGTTTCCCCAAATGTCAGTTAATTAAAAAACTTTTGCTTCTGTTTTTACCCCGGGTTCCGAAATTTTTTTTTAAAATTTAGTTTTTTAAAGGGGGGGGGGGGGGCCATTTTTTTTTTAAAAAATCCCAAAAAAAAAAAGAAAAAAAAAAATTTTTCCTTTACCCCACCCGAAATTCATTTTTAATTCCCAATTGGTTAAATACCCTTTTATCCAAACAAAACCTTGGTTCAATGTTGACTACAAAAAAACAAAAAGTTTTTCCTTTTCCCTGGGTTCCTTTAACCCTTTAACCCTTTAGTTTAACCCCAATAACTTCCCAGGTTTTTCCTGTTTTTTTCCTTAAAATAAACCAAAAATTACCAATTAAACCTATTTTTTTTTCCCGCCCAAAATTATTGGGTTAGGGGCCCCAATTGTTTAAACAACAAATATAACCGTAATAATAAACCTGGACCCCTCGTTAGTCACATATTTAAAAACAAAATTGTTTTTCTTCAGAGGCATGGAATCAGCCAAATTAAAAACCCCAAAATACCTGTTAAATTTTTTGAAAGACCTTTTAACTCCTTCAGCTGTTTTTTTTATTACCCCTTTTGCCCTAACACCTTCTTTAAATTGAACATTATCAATTAAGGGAATTTTTTTTAAAAAAACTTTTTTGGAAAGGACTTCAATCCCACAAAAAAATTTTGGGAAAAAATTTGGGAACTTCCCCACAGGGTTTTTTTCAACCCTAATAAAAAAAAATTTTGGCTACCCCTCCCCCGCAGGGGGTGTAAATTAAATTGCTTTAAACTTATACAACTTTTAACCCCAAACCAACCCCTCAAATTTTTAAAACCCACCTTTGACACCCCCACCCCCAAATCTAGGATTTTTAAAAAAAAATTTTTCCGTTTTAAAATTCCAAAAACTTCTTAAAATTTTTTTTAAACCATCTTACAAATCCTCTTAAATTTAAACCCACTTATTTGGAAATTTAATTTAAGAAACTTTTCCAAAATTTACTTTCTCAGTCAAAAAAACCCCCCGAAAGTAAAAAGAAAGTATAACTTCCAACTTTTTGGGGTTTATTGTTTTTTGGGCCAATTTTCCATTCCATCTAAAAGAAAGTTTTTTGGTTTTTTTTTCCCTCAAACTAGTTTTAACCTTTTTTTCCTTTATTTCGGTTTTTGGAATTTTACATCTCCTTACAACCTTTTTCAAGCCCATTTTTTTTATTTTTTTATTCTTTCACCCCCCGGCAACTTTTTTTATGATGATTAATAAAATTTTTCCGTTTTTTTATTTTTAAATTTTCTTTATATCTCTTTTTTTTCTAAGACAATCCCCCCCCAATTTTTTTTTCCCCCCAATTCCTTTTTTAATTTACTTGCACTTCTTGTTTAAATAGGAGGGATAGTCGTATTTCCAAAAATTAAATTCACTTTCTGCGTCCTTGGAAAAAACCCAATCCGAACTAAAATAATGAGGGGTCAACCCTTTAAATTTTCAAATTTTTGGGTTTTGTTTTGTTGATTCTTTTCCCCCCTTTCCCCGTTATTCTTTCTAAAGGGGGTATCCCCCTTTTTTTCAATGTTTTTTTCCCCCTTTTCTCCGAAAATTGTTGAATTTCTTTCTCCTTCTAACTTCTTACACACATTTGGTGATGTGCAGTGCCTTTCACTTCCTCACTATCTCACCCTTCCTCTCACTCGGTATTACCCGTAATTATGTTTCTCTTTAATATTCTTTAGTTTCTTGAATTTACCCATCTCTTCCCACATTCTTCAGCATTTTCTGTCGTTGTTCTTTCCCGTTAACACCACCATGACTTTCACAAATGTCAACATCAAAACCATAACCAAAACAAACAGTGACTTTCTATCCCTCCCTCTGAAACTTTTTGAATAATGTGTCTTAAATTTATTTCTGAATTCATACTTGCGTTAGCGGATAAATGATTTGTTTGCTCTTTCTCATCTATACCAAGAATAATATTTTCTGAAGGAGATTTTGTTTTGAGAAATAAAATATATTGTTAAGCCAGCAATGAACATTAAAATGGTATAAAATACCGACAGATTGTTAGGTAAGACACATATGCAACAGTTAGGTATCTTTATTTCGAAACGTTTCGCCTACACAGTAGGCTTCTTCAGTCGAGTACAGAAAAGTTGATAGAAGCAGAAGATACTTGAAGACGATGTAATCAGTCCATCACCCTTAAAGTTTTGAGGTGGTCAGTCCCTCAGTCTGGAGAAGAGCATTGTTCCGTTGTCTGAAACAATATGAAGTTGAAGTGACAGGATGGAGGGACCTGCCCTCCCAAAGCAACCTACGTCTCACCTCCTGGCACCATATAAAGGCTCCATCCTGTCACTTCAACTTCATATTGTTTCAGACAACGGAACAATGCTCTTCTCCAGACTGAGGGACTGACCACCTCAAAACTTTAAGGGTGATGGACTGATTACATCGTCTTCAAGTATCTTCTGCTTCTATCAACTTTTCTGTACTCGACTGAAGAAGCCTACTGTGTAGGCGAAACGTTTCGAAATAAAGATACCTAACTGTTGCATATGTGTCTTACCTAACAATCTGTCGGTATTTTATACCATTTTAATGTTCATTCTGTCAGACACTGCAACACAAGGGTATCTTGGTACAGACCATCAACTTCGACCTCTACTAGTGAGAACGGCTGGGTTTGAGAGGGACCTGCCCTCCCAATGCAACCTACGTCTCACCTCCTGGCACCATATAAAGGCTCCATCCTGTCACTTCAACTTCATATTGTTTCAGACAACGGAACAATGCTCTTCTCCAGACTGAGGGACTGACCACCTCAAAACTTTAAGGGTGATGGACTGATTACATCGTCTTCAAGTATCTTCTGCTTCTATCAACTTTTCTGTACTCGACTGAAGAAGCCTACTGTGTAGACGAAACGTTTCGAAATAAAGATACCTAACTGTTGCATATGTGTCTTACCTAACAATCTGTCGGTATTTTATACCATTTTAATGTTCATTCTGTCAGACACTGCAACACAAGGGTATCTTGGTACAGACCATCAACTTCGACCTCTACTAGTGAGAACGGCCGGGTTTGAGAGGGACCTGCCCTCCCAAAGCAACCTACGTCTCACCTCCTGGCACCATATAAAGGCTCCATCCTGTCACTTCAACTTCATATTGTTTCAGACAACGGAACAATGCTCTTCTCCAGACTGAGGGACTGACCACCTCAAAACTTTAAGGGTGATGGACTGATTACATCGTCTTCAAGTATCTTCTGCTTCTATCAACTTTTCTGTACTCGACTGAAGAAGCCTACTGTGTAGGCGAAACGTTTCGAAATAAAGATACCTAACTGTTGCATATGTGTCTTACCTAACAAGCCAGCAATGTCAAAGAAAATATTAAACTACATCTCGGAGGTAAAAACCATTTGTGTATTGCTGACTTTCATTCATTACTGAGTAATTCAGTCGCAGTGGGCAAAAAATCTTATTCGTTATTTAATGTTGGGTTATATAGTTCATTTCCATTGTGCAACTTCCCAGTGATGAGTTATATATCCCAAATATATCATTGGAGGAATTGAGACACTGCTCCTGATCCCTCCTGAGTGTGAGTGTGTGTGTGTGTGTGTGTGTGTGTGTGTGTGTGTGTGTGTGTGTGTGTGTGTGTGTGTGTGTGTGTACTCACCTAGTTGTACTCACCTAGTTGAGGTTGCGGGGGTCGAGTCCGAGCTCCTGGCCCCGCCTCTTCACTGATCGCCACTAGATCCTCTCCCTCTCTTCTTCCTGAGCTTTGCCATACCTCTTCTTAAAACTATGTATGGTTCCTGCCTCCACTACTTCACTTGCTAGGCTATTCCACTTCCTGACGACTCTATGACTGAAGAAACATTTCCTAACGTCCCTGTGACTCATCTGAGTCTTCAGCTTCCAATTGTGACCCCTTGTTTCTGTGTCCCCTCTCTGGAACATCCTGTCTCTGTCCACCTTGTCTATTCCCCGCAGTATCTTGTATGTCGTTATTATGTCTCCCCTGACCTTTCTGTCCTCCAGTGTCGTCAGTCCGATTTCCCTCAACCTTTCCTCGTACGACATTCCCCTGAGCTCTGGAACTAGCCTTGTTGCAAACCTTTGTACTTTCTCTAACTTCTTGACGTGCTTGACCAGGTGTGGGTTCCAAACTGGTGCTGCATACTCCAGTATGGGCCTAACATAAACAGTGTACAGTGTCTTGAACGATTCCTTATCAAGGTATCGGAACGCTATTCTCAGGTTTGCCAGGCGCCCGTATGCTGCAGCAGTTATTTGGTTGATGTGTGCCTCCGGTGACGTGCTCGGTGTTATGGTCACCCCAAGTATTTCTCCCTGAGTGTGGTCTGTAGTCTTTGTCCACCTAGCCTATACTCTGTCTGCGGTCTTCTTTGCCCCTCCCCAATCTTCATGACTTTGCATTGGCAGGGTTGAATTTCGAGAAGCCAGTTTCTGGACCACATGTCCAGCCTATCCAGGTCTCTTTGCAGTCCTGCCTCATCCTCATCCGATTTAATTCTTCTCATCAACTTCACATTATCTGCGAAAAGGGACACTTCAGAGTCTATTCCTTCCATCATGTCGTTCGCATATATCAAAAATAGCACTGGTCCTAGAACTGACCCCTGTGCGACCCCGCTCGTCACAGGCGCCAACTGTGATACCTCTTCACGTACCATGACTCGTTG
Source organism: Cherax quadricarinatus (assembly GCF_026875155.1). Taxonomy (NCBI): domain Eukaryota; kingdom Metazoa; phylum Arthropoda; class Malacostraca; order Decapoda; family Parastacidae; genus Cherax; species Cherax quadricarinatus. The sequence continues at coordinate 22,739,137 of NC_069488.1, read as the reverse complement.
CTGCCTCCCTGTCAGGTATTCCCTGATCCATTGCAGTGCCCTCCCTGTTACATGCGCCTGATCCTCCAGCTTCTGCACTAATCTCTTGTGGGGAACTGTATCAAAGGCCTTCCTGCAGTCTAGGAAAACGCAATCAACCCAACCCTCTCTCTTGTGTCTTGCTTCTGTTACCTTGTCATAAAACTCCAGGAGGTTTGTGACACAGGATTTGCCTTCCATGAACCCATGCGTGTGTGCATATGTGTGTGTACTCACCTATTTGTACTCACCTATTTGTGGTTGCAGGGGTCGAGTCTTAGCTCCTGGCCCCGCCTCTTCACCGGTTGCTACTGGGCCCTCTCTCTCCCCGCTCCATGAGCTTTATCAAACCTCGTCTTAAAACTGTGTATGGTTCCTGCCTCCACTACGTCATTTTCTAGGCTATTCCACTGCCTTACAACTCTATGACTGAAGAAATACTTCCTAATATCTCTCTGACCCTGACCCTCCTGTCCTCTAGTGTCGTCAGGCCGATTTCCCTTAATCTTTCTTCATAGGACATTCCCCTTAGCTCTGGAACTAACCTTGTCGCAAACCTTTGTACTTTCTCTAGTTTCTTGACGTGCTTTATCAAGTGCGGGTTCCAAACAGGTGCTGCATACTCCAGTATGGACCTGACATACACGGTGTACAGCGTCTTGAACGATTCCTTACTAAGGTATCGGAATGCTGTTCTCAGGTTTGCCAGGCACCCATATGCTGCAGCAGTTATCTGATTGATGTGTGCTTCCGGAGACATGCTCGGTGTTATACTCACCCCAAGATCTTTCTCCTTGGAGTGAGGTTTGCAGTCTTTGGCCACCTAGCCTATACTCTGTCTGTGTCTTCTGTGCCCTTCCCCTATCTTCATGACTTTGCATTTGGCAGGATTAAATTCGAGAAGCCATTTGCTGGACCAGGTGTCCAGTCTGTCCAGGTCTCTTTGAAGTCCTGCCTGGTCCTCATCAGATTTAATTCTCCTCATTAACTTCACATCATCTGCAAACAGGGACACTTCTGAGTCTAACCCTTCCATCATGTCGTTCATATATACCAAAAATAGCACTGGTCCTAGGACCGACCCCTGTGGGACCCCGCTCGTCACAGGTGCCCACAGTGATACATCATTATGTACCATGACTAGTTGTTGCCTCCCTGTCAGGTATTCTCTGATCCATTGCAGTGCCCTTCCTGTTATATGCCCCTGATGCTCTAGCTTCTGCACTAATCTCTTGTGAGGAACTGTGTCAAAGGCCTTCTTGCAGTCCAAGAAGATGCAATCAACCCACCCCTCTCTCTCGTGTCTTACATCTGTTATTTTATCATAAAACTCCAGAAGGTTTGTGACACAGGATTTGCCTTCCATGAATCCGTGCTGGTTGGCATTTATACTCTTATTCCGTTCCAGGTGCTCCACCTCTCTCCTCCTGATAATCTTCTCCATAATTTTGCATACTATACACGTCAATGACACAGGTCTATAGTTTAGTTCCTCTTTTCTGTCTCCTTTTTTAAAAATGGGAACTACATTTGCCGTCTTCATACCTCAGGTAGTTGCCCAGTTTCCAGGGACGTGTTGAAGATTGTGGTAAGTGGGACGCACAAAAAAAATATGCTCCCTCTCTAAGGACCCCCGGGAGATGTTGTCCGGTCCCATTGCCTTTGAGGTATGATGTCCCCTTACTGCAGGAAGTGTGTGTGTGTGTGTGTGTGTGTGTGTGTGGTGTGTGTGTGTGTGTGTGTGTGTGTGTGTTGTGTGTGTGTTGTGTGTGTGTGTGTGCGCGCGCCGCTGTGTGTGTGTGTGTGTGTGTGTGTGTGTGTGTGTGTGTGTGTTGAGTGTGTGGCTGTGTTGTGTGTGTGTGTGTGTGTGTGTGTGTGTGTGTGTGTGATGTCGGGGGTGAGTTTCAGATCCTGGCCCTGTCTCTTAAATGACGCTCACTGGAGTCTTGTTGCTAATCATATATGTCCTTGTTTCTGGTGCGGAGATTTCCTGCACCACTCTCACTGTCTGGCTCAGTTCACCTACGTACAACTCTAAGACTGAGAAGATAAGAGATAAGAGAACGTCACGTGCACAGTGAAAGGTCTCATATACTGGAGACAGATGTTGATGAAGCAGTTGACGTCGAGAGAGTCAATGATATTAGAGTCCATTAGTGGAAGAGAGATATCATGCTAAAAAATAAGACAGGAGCTGGAGACGAAGAAAAATTCATTCTTTCAGGATTTTAAGATATTCCTATGCCAGACAGGTATTATTATTTAAATTATTAAAAACCGACAAGTAGGTAACTGAAACACTTGTGCAACCACTTCTGTTGCTCTCCTGAAGTGAACGTTTTCGCCTGCAAGTGGCGTTATCAGTCTAGTGCAGAGAAAACGTTTTGGAAGATGTGGAAAAGAGGAGTTTGAGGTTATCAGTCCCTCAGCTTAGATATGAAGTGTTTAGTCATCATCCTGATAAAAAGTAGAGTAAAATGCTGGACGGTAACGATTTATATAGTGGAGACAAATGAGGCGGAGACAGTGGAGGCGGGCGCCGTCACAGGTGGACACAGTCCATTAGCAGAAGTTATGCAGTTCGTTTCGCAAATATCCTCTGTACCAAGATTCAAAAGACTCTTTGTTAGGTAGATAATTATTAAGTGGTTGTGAAAAGGGGAAGTAGAAGAATCGAATCACTGGTGCGCCACCAAGAGGATTATCATTTATACAGGGAAAATGATTGAGAAACGTTCAAGAAGGAGATCTGAGGTAACCACGTCACTTAGCCTTGAGGTGTGAGGGTAATCTGTCACTTTGCCTTGAGATGACAGGTATCAGTCCACCAGTTCTTGATAAAAGAACACAGTAATATCCACCAGGAAGGGGCTTATATACTGAAGCCAGTTGAGGCGAAGCGAAGCAGTTCTAAATGGCGTTATGGGTTGTTAGTCAAATAGTGTAAGTAAAGTTATGCGCTAATAGGGTAACATATGCACGGGAGTTGTTAAAAGGAATTCTCTCTATTCCACTTTCCAAGATGCTCCATATTTGACAAGAATATATTATAAAAAATGTGTGGCAGTATCCATATTGCTTGGTTTTATTAATAACAAAATAAAGCCATCGGTGTTAGCGAATCGTTTCCACAGTATAAAGATGCCAATGTAGAAAGACGTGATGGATGTTTAAAAGGTAAGTTTGCGTTTATCGAACTTCTTGGAGTTTGAAAAAAAATTACAGCATTTATTCGGGGACGAGTTTTATAATTTATGTACAGCATGTGGAAGGCGCATCACAGGTGGGCAGGTTCATAGTGCAGTAGGTCATGTCAGAAGACTGGGCAACTGTTCCAATATGTAGAAGACTTTCTAGTAGGTTCTGTTATCCTGTTGGCTCAGTTCAAAACATTTCTCAAATTCTTATAGTTACTGGTGTGTGGCCTGTTTAAGTTACCTGGTGTGCGCTGTTATAAGTTACTGGTGTGCGCCTGTTTTAAGTTATCCTGGTGTGTGCATGTTATAAAGTTACCTGGTGTGTGCCTGTTATAAGTACCTGGTGTTGCGCCTTGTTATAAGTTACCTGGTGTGGCTGTTATAATGTTACCTGCGTGTGGGCTGTTTAAGTTTACCTGGTGTGTGCCTGTTATAAGTTACCTGGTGTGCGCCCTGTTTGACTACACTGGCTTCCCACTGATTATTTAAGGTTAACTATCTTTTATTTTACATCTGTTCGATGGTCAGACATGTATATAAATGTTTATAAGATCGTAAAGTGAAGAAAGAGAAGACAATTGTGCAGCACTGGTGTCTTTGATTGTGGAAATGTTTTGACAACCAATGGACTTTATCAATTGAAATTAGAGAAAAATTGTGGAAGATGTGATAACTGGTAGTTTCAGATAATTAGCATGTGAGCATAAGCAGGGGAAAGGAGCTACAGCTAGGGGTCAGGTAGGTGAATTAGTGGACGTTTACGTCACAGGTGGGAGTTGCATTAATGGAAAGTGAACCAATTCAAGCACTGTAAACTGTAGAATTTATGTACAACATTTGAATGACGTTGTTGTGTCCGACAAGTAACCACTTGGGTATTATCAATACGGACCGTCCAGGTAAAATGCCAGAATTTGTTCCTCAGTTCTTTTGCTTTTCGTTCACTTTCTCGGAGAACTAAGTTATTGAATCTACTACTTATGTTAACCAGATGTATTTCGGGCCGCGTACTGATAATACTCCTGAATCTGTAAGTCATTTTGTTCAAATAAATATGCGTATTAGGGAGATAAATCCCTCAGCTTAACTTATCTAATAGTATACACCAATTTGTCGTCTACTTGAAGGAGAAATTTTACTTTTATTTCAGAATGATCAATTATACTAAAATGCTCAAGTTATTTAAGTTTGAAGTCAGTCACAATTTGAATTACACATGTTACCAGCACTGAAAGGTGAGGCAGTTTAATAATGAAATTTAAATTATCGCATCTAAAAACCTGTATCAAAAATGCTGTCAGTTCATCTATTAAACAAAAAAAGGAAAATTGGGACCACACAAAAAAACTAGATTAATTTCTGTTTCCAGTGGGATCGGAGGAAAGATATCCAGTGTTTATAACCTCGGTCACCTGGACATTAATGAACCGCTAGTGCGACAATCAAATATGACCTTTTAAAATTTGAAAGGGAATCAGATAGAGGTATTATTGAATAACTCATCACAAGCAATCATAAAGTGTCAATAGACAAGTTTGCGACCACTGTCAGAGTTAGTTTATCTCTGAGTTACCAGACCCTGCCAGTGGAGGCCAGTGGTTCGTTCTTAATGATTAATGCGTCAACGTCTAATTAAACACAAGAGTTATGACTACAAACTACTATGGTCTTCAGTTTTTGTGGGGAAATAAAAGTCTGCAAGTTTCCTAATTTCTTAAAAACGAAGAATGTTAAAACGCCTATAACATAGAAAAAGAAAGCAAATATCAGTATATATACTGTACACTAAGAGATTTACACCTCATGGTAAAACTATACTTCTACAACAATTGCCCGCCGTAGAAGAGAGGGAAACTGACGACTACGTTTCAGTCCGACTTGGGGACCATTTACAAAGTCACGGTATGAGCTTTTTTTTTTTTTTTTGTTAAATATACTTCGACATTTCAACGTTTAATGATTTCAAACTCATTAACTTTGGATGTTACATCATTGTTTACTAAACTGCCAGTAGATGACCAGTTCGGATTTTCTTGAGAAAAAACTTCCAAAATATGATTTCCATAAACACTGATGAAAATTATTAGTGTTGATTATATTGTACATGTTTGGATTGTAAAATTTGTGCGCAATATACAATTCTACTTAGATAAATCTGGCATCCCACTAGGTAATCCATTGTCACTATTTGTACCATGGAGATTTTGAACCCACATATACTCAAAAAATATCTTTCTTCCAAACACCAAATAGTTTAGGTATGTGGATGATGTACAGTATCCAGACCGAGTGGATTCATCTTCTATGTTTTGAAGAGACCTTAGGATTGTACTCTGAACTCTATGTGAGGGAAAGTTAGAAAACTCTCAGAAATGGTGTGGAGCAAGTGGTGGGCAATGTTTTCCTGTGACTTGAGTGCTGTTAGAGTATGAGCAAGCTAACTTTAAATGAAGGAAATTAAGGGTAATAGTTAGCTGGTATTCCTGGAGGTGAGAAGTTCAGTGCCTGTAATTTGAAGGGGAGTTGGAGATATGTTACATAGAATTTTTTGTTAAAGCCAATTTATCAGCACACTGCTGGGTTTATCTAAATATTTTTTAGTGTGAATATTTCTATTACTCTCTGCCATTAATATCTCAATATTCACCATAGCCACCAAATGCATAACAAATTTTCTTTAGGAAAAAAAAAATCACTCATAAACCCAAATTGTTTGGTTATTGTCATAGATTGTAAACTTTTAATATTCATGTCAACCAGTTTTATCTTTATATATGTTAACCAATTTTATCATATAAATGTTTTTGTAGCTATAAGTTACTCACTCACACACACACACACACACCACAACACACACACACACACACACACACACACACACACTCACAACAACACACAAGTAGTTTAAGGGAAGAAAGATTAAGGGAAAAATTTCGGGGCCCCCTGGACGGACACTGAGGACAGGAGGGTCAGGGGGAGACATGATAACGACATATAAAATACTGCGTGGAATAGGACAAGGTGGACAAAGACAGGATGTTCCAGAGGGGACACAGAAACAAGAGGCCACAATTGGAAGTGAAGACACAAATGAGTCTGAGAGAGATTATTAGATGTATTTCTTCAGTCATAGAGTTGTCAGGCAGTGGACTAGCCTATGAAATGACTAGTGGAGGCAGGAACCATATACAGTTTTTAAGACGGGTTTGATAAAGCTCATGGAGCGGGGAGAGAGAGGGTCCAGTTAGCAACCGGTGAAGAGGGCGGGCCAGGAGCTAAGAATCGACCCCTGCAACACAATAGGTGAGTACAACACAACCACACAACACACACACACTCCAACACACACACACACAAACATACTCATACACATACACACACACACACACACCACACACACACACACACACAACCACACCACACACACACACACAACAACACCACACACACACACACACACAAACATATTGAGGGAGGTATTCACAGTGGAGACAGTAAGCCTTCAGAAACGAGGCAGTAAGGACAGTAGGAAATACTGGACACACTTGCACTCAACTAAGGAGGAGATGAAAAACAGCTAGGTTATCTATATATTCGACACTGGTGGGCCAGATAAACATCTCTCCATGCGTCCTGAGAGAGGGAGCAGACGCACTGTGTGTACACTAAGAGCAATCTTCAATAAATCTTTCTCCAAACAGAGCAACTGTCTGAGGTTGTCAAATACATTAAACATAGTCCAATTTTTATGATAGGAGACAGAGAGGAGCATTAAACTAATGACGTGGACGAGCTATCAGGTAAGTCAACAAGGGATCTGGACAAGATACAAGCCTTTGGTCCACGAATAATGGTTCCTGGAGTTTAACCCACCATTTGCAATATCATGAAGCTTGGAGAAGGACAAAGAAGACCTTCAGACGGAGCATTTGCCTAGGGGGGATCAAAGGTTGCGAAATCCACTCACTGGAGAGAATCTTGGTGTGAGGCATCACACCAAACATATCTTCTGGGGCCAAAATCAACCAAATAACTGCTGCAGGCAATTGGCCCCTAGCAAGCCTAAGAATAGCTTTCGACATCTAAGTAAGGAGGATTTCATGACGCTGCACACCGTGTACATTCAGGCTCAGTATGAACTCAACCCTGGTTCAAAACTCGTCAAGAAAATTGGGAAAGTGCAAAAAGTTTGCAACAAGACTAGTCCGGGATTAAGTGGTATGTACTGCGAGAAGAGTTTAATGGAACTCAACATGACGACACTGGAGGAGTGTGGAAGGATAGGTGGACATGATAACGACGTGTATTGAGATAGAACTGACAAAGGTGGAGGACCTGGGACAAAATGTTTTCGAGGCGGGACACAGCACAAGCGGTCACAACTGGTAGTTAACAACTCACAACGTTAGGAAGTATTTTTCGGCTTTAGAGTTGTCAGGAAGTGGGAAAACAATTTGGAGTAGGAAGTAGTGGAGGGAGAATCCATACATAGCTTTATGAAAAGAAGAGGTACGATAAAGCTGAGAGCGCATGGAGAGAGTGAACCTAGTACCGCGAAGCGAAGGAGGAGGGGCAACGAACGGTGTGAATCAAACCTTATCAACCACAAATAGTGAGTACAAGGCACACACACACACCACACACACCCACACAGCACACACACATACGAGGATAGTGGTGGAGCACCTGAATGGAACAGTTTTAATAAAACGGCAACCAGCATGGATTCAGGAAGCAAATCCTGTGTCACAAACCTACCTGGAGTTTTATGGACAAGGTAAACGGAAAAGTAAGACACGATGAGAGGTGAGCTTGGACGGGTATGATTTCATTTTCTTGGACTGCAAGAAAGGCCTTCGACACAGTTTCCTCACAGAAGAATTGTTTGTAAAAAGCTAAGAGGATCAGGCACGCACAACAGAATGGGCACTGCAATGGATCAGAGAATACTTGACAGGGAGGCAAAGGGAAACAACCAAGTCGTGGTGGACGTGATGCGGTTTCCAGTGGGAGGCATGTGAGAGCGGGGTTTTTCCACAGGGGTCAGTCCTAGAGACCAGTGCGTTTTTTGATATAGGTGAATGACATGTGAAGGGGGTGTTAGACTTAGAGAGTTCCTGTTCGCAGATGATCGTGAAGTTCATGAGGAGAATTAAATCAGATGGGTATCAGGCCAGGGACTATTAATAGAGACCTAGACAGGCTGGACGCGTGGTCCGCAACTGGCCGCACGAATTTAACCCCGCCAAATGCAAGGTCTGAAGATCTTGGGCAAGGGCAAAGACGACCTCGCATGACAGAGTATAGGCTAGGTGGCCAAAGACTGCAAAACCTCACCCAAGAAAAAAGATCTTGGGCGTGAGTATATACCGAGCACATTCTCCTGAAGCTCGCATCAACCAGATAACTGCTGGCAGCTATAGCGCCTGGAAAACTAGAGAATAGCGTTTCCGATACTCTCGTAAGAATCGTTAAGACTCTGTACATCGTGTGCGTCAGATCCCATTTACTGGAGTATTTAAAGCACCAGTTTGGAAACCCACACCTGGTCGAAGCCGTAAAGAAATTAGAGAAATTGCAAAGGTTTGCAACAAGGCTAGTTCCAGAGCTAAGGAGATTGATCATACGATGTATCAGGTTAAGGGAATCGGGACCTGACGACACTGAAGGACAGGAGGGTTAGGGGAAGGCATGATAACGGACATTCAAAATAATGAGTAGGAATAGATAAGGTGGAGGAGACAGGATGTTCAGAGGAGGGGACACAGAAAACAAGGGGTCACAGTTGGAAGGTGAAAAGACTCAGATGAGTCAAGAGATATTAGGAAGTATTTCTTAATTATTAGAGTTGTCAGAAAGTGGAAAAGTCTGGCAAGTCATGAGGTAGTGAGGAATTAAACTACTCTCTCTCTGCTCCTGGAGCAGAGAGAGAGAGACTAGAAGGCGATAAGTGAAGAGGCGGGGCCCATTAGCTGAGTCTCGACCTTGGAAACCACAATTTAGGTGAGTTACAAATAGTGAGTACACACACACACACACCACACACACACCTACAAAAGGGATTGGACAGGCTGAGACCTGGTCCAGCAATTGACTCCTGGAGTTCAACCCACCAAGTTGCAAAAGTCATAAAGATTGGGAAGGACAAAGAAGCCCGCAGCGGAGTACATTTCTGGGGGGCCGATACAAAAAACCTCACTCAAGGAAAAAGATCTGGGGGTGAGTATCCCCAGGCACATCTCTGAAGGAAATAAACCCAAATAACTGCTGCGTTAGGGGCCCCTGAAAACCTCAAACGGGATTCTGTACCCGTGTGCGTTAGGCCCCATTTGGGAGTATGCGGCACCATTTTTGGAACCCACACCTACCCAAGCACTAAAAAAAACTAGAGAAAGTGAAAAGGGTTGCAAAAACACTAGTTCCAGAGTAAGGGAAAAAACCGGACGACACGGGAGGACAGGAGAGATGGGGGGGCAGATAACGACATCAAAATACTAGGGGAATTGAAAAGGGTGGACAAAGACAGGTTTTTCCTAGGGGGAACAGCAAAAAGGGGACACTTTTGGAAGTTGAAGCCAAAATGAATACAGGGATGTTAGGAATTTTTCTTCAGCCACAGATAGTCGGAAGTGGAAATTTTTTGGGAAGGAGTAGGGGAGGCAGGATCCATACATAGCTTTAAGGGGGTATGTAAAAGCTCAGGGTTCAGGGATGACTAGTACGACAATGAAGAGGGGGGGGTCAGGAGCTTGGAATCACCCCGCAACCTCAACAGGAGTACAACTAGGTGATTTCAACTAGGAGTACACACCCCAAATAAAGGGGGTTCGATACTTTTCATTACTGGTATTAGAACCGTGTTAAAACAAAGTGAGTTTATCAAATATCGATCAAGGATTTAACTGCCCCTCCATCATTCCCTTAGCTACAATACAAAAACTTAAAACTCAACTGTTGAGAACCAAAGGTAAAGAAAAAGGAAAATAAAATTAATAGGGCTCAATAAGAAAAATATGTAAGAAGAAAAACTCAGCAGGCCACTGACCCAGCGAAGCAAGTCCTGTCACCCCCTTTGGGTTAGCCCAAGACTCAACTAGTAGGTCTTTCCACTTAAAGGGAAGGGGCACGGCATCAGACTTAGTAGCACGAGTCAGTCAACTCCACCTCCCTCACCCACTCTTTATTTATTTACCAAATTTTAAAACTACACAAGGTCTTAGCCCCTTTAATTACCGGGGTTTGTTTGCTCTCCAAAACTATATACCAAACAGGGGTTTCTTATACCCTCCCTGAATCGAGCTTTTCCATCTTGAAACCATTGCGCGAGTCCGTCTTGGGCTGGAAATTTTCAGCAGCTTTTTTCACCCCCTTTATTTTTACTGTTTCCTTTTATACACCTCGATAATTTTCCCCCCTAATTCACTTTTTGAGAGTGAAAGATTCGGGGCCCTCAGTCTGCCCTCATAGGGAGATTTCTGATACATGGGAAAAACTTTGTCACCCTCCTCTGTGCGTTTTCCAAGCATTTAAATCCATTCTGTAATATGATGACCAGAATTGTGCAGCAAAATCTAAAAAAGGGCCCAAACCAGGAATATAAGTTGTTGGTAAGAACATATGCAACATTAGGTATTTTTATTATAAAAACGTTTCGCTACACAGTGGGGGCTTCTTCAGTCAAGTACAGAAAAGTTGATGAAGCAAAAGATATTTGAAGACGATGTTTTCAGTCCTCACCCTTAATTTTTGAGGTGGTCTCCCTCAGTCTGGAAAGACTTTTTCCCATAGTATGAAAAAAATGGAATGAGTGACGGGATGGAGCTTTTTAAGCGCCAAGAGGTGAGACGTAGGCCATGGGGAGAGGAAAGAACTCGGGTTTTTGGGAAGGTAGGTCCCTTCAAATCTAAACTCTGAGTTTTCCCTCTCCTAGTGGCCTACGTCTACTCTTGGCGTAAAAAAAAGCTCCCCCTGTCACTTCATCTCCATATTTTTTTTTACTTGGAACAATGTTTCTCCAGAGAGGGACTGCCCCACCCAAAACTTTAAAGGGTGAGGGATTTTTTCGTCTTCAAGTATCTTCTGCTTCTTAAATTTTTTCTGACTTGGGTAAAGAAGCCTATGTGTAGGCAAAAAGTTTCTAAAAAAGATACCTAACGTTGCTTATGTGTCTTACTACAACCTGTCGGTTTTTTTATACCTTTTTAAATTTTTCATATTAGATTTGAAGAACAACCTGAGGCTTCTTTTTTATATTCTGTATAACCAAAGGTTCTGTTAGCTATATTGTGAACATAAGGCTGTTGTCTTGGTTTTAGATTATGCTAACCAGAACTCCAAAAATCCTTTTCGCAATCAGTAGTTTTAAAGATTACTTTTTTTTTGTTTTATGGGGCAGGGTTTTTTTCCGCCAAATTTAGAACTTTGCATTTTCTACATAAACTGCATTGCCATTTCTCTGACCATTGTCATCTATTAAATCATCCGGGGAGTGCTCAGTGTCCTCTTAGAATGAAATGGATGGCTTTTTTTGGTGTCATCGCAAATTTGCTCATGTCGCTATTTTTCCCTCTAGTCATTTATGTAAATTGTCAACAACACGGGCCCAACAATGACCTTTTTGGAACCCCGCTCGGGACTCCCCCATTCTGATTTCTCCCCTTTTGCAAAAATCTCTGCTGCCTATTTGAAACCATGCTTCTACCCGGGAAAAAAAAAAATTTCCTGTTTTCCGTGTTTTAAAAGTTCCCCAATCCCTGATGGGGAAATCTTCGAAAGTCTTATGAAGTCCATATCATAAAAATTTTCATTACCATGTCCTCCTCTAACACCTTAGTGAAAAAAAGTTTGTAAATTCAAAGAGGAACGCTCCTCTTTAAAACCCGTGTTAAATTTTCCTTAATAAAAATTTTTATGCCTACAAGATGGCTCCAAATTGTTTGGGCAATTTTTAATTCCTAAATTTTTCCCACTTGGAGGAAAGGCTTATTGGTCTATAGTTCAAAGCAAAGGAAACCTGTCACCTGCTTGAAATGGTTTACATTTGCCTTTTTCCACTTATCGGGGCACTAGCCATTTTATAGTGTAGTTGAAAAGTTTAGCCAAAAGGTATGCTAAGTTCCTCTATAATTCCTTAACCCCTTGCAAAAAAGTTAATAATGACTGGGGTTTTGTTAGGTTTTAATTTTTATTTGTTGGGGACCTATATGTTTCCGCAATCGTCATAGTTTATTATCGTCCTCTTCTCATAATCTATTGTTTCTGGAATTTTTTGTATTTTTTGGGGAAAATAAGGGGAATAAAATTAAATTTTCCAATATCCCATCAAGTTCGTGGGGTTTACCCGAATTACTCTTAAATGGGCCCATCTTGTCCCCAACTTATTCTGTTACGTGAAAAAAAAAACCTTTTTGGGGTTTGTATTCGAATCCTTGCGCCTTTGCCTCATAATTTTTTGTTTTTATTCCTTTTTTTTTTTCTCTTTTTGATCGTAATAGCCTCTCTTTTTGACCAAAGAATGTTTTTTTTATTGTTTATTCATTTGGGGTCAATTTTGATAGAGCTAATTTCCCTTTCTCGGAAAAAAGTTGTCTGGGCAGCTAAAAATGCTCTGAATATTATCATATTGGCGCCAATTATCATATTTGGGACCCATAGTCAGTCTCCCCAAATTTATCCCACCCAGGAATTTTTCCCTCCCCGAAATCGGCCAAGAAAAGTCTGGGGCAGAATTTGTTGCGTTTTCTGGGGAATTCCGTGATATATTTAAAGAAAGTGATTTGTCTTGCTTTCCCCAAACTCCCATTAATTCAAGATTTTTAACTAGTGATTCTTTGTTACAAGAACCATCAAGAGATTTTTTCCCCTAGTTGGTTCTGTCACAAACTGTTTAAAAAACAAACGGGAAATGTACAAGAAAGTCACTAACAAGATTTTTTGTCACATTGTTCCCAAACGTTTGTCTAAAGTTTAAAAACCCCCCTTAAACAACATTTTCATATCTAAATGCCTTTGAATTTCGTCCCACAAAAGCTTACTGCACTCCCTACAAGGGTTTTGGGGGCCTATAATCACCCCAAAAAATTTAATTTGTCACGACCCCCAAGAAACTTAGCCCAAACAGATTCTGATCCGATGTTTCTAAACTTATATCATGTCTATGACAACAAATTTTAAAAAATCTCTACATACATCGTACTTCAGTCCTTTCCTGTTACCCCCATCAGCGTGGAATAGTTTATAACCCCGAGCATTCAGAAGGCATTTTTCTATAGGTTGAACAGTCTCTGTTTTAGCAATAAATCTTTTTTACCTGCACTTGCAAGTAATCTAGTCCTATTTATTTTTTAACTCTCTATTTGTATATGTATTTTTATTGTCTTTTAAACTATCCCTGAGATATCCCAGTAATATTGCTGTTTTAAAACCCCAATACTGGACGATTTTTTCCCCCAAAAAACCCTACTTTTATAATATCGTCTTAACAAATATCAATTCCCCATCAAACAAATTGACTAATGCAACCACTCTAGCCCCAGAGAGATGAATCCCCCCCTTCATACCTATCCATTTTCCATGAATTTGTCCCAGTTAACAAGAATGGGTTGCAAGTTCCTTGCGTACCTGTCTCAGCAATTTTTTACCCAAATTGCCCTAGACATTCATTCTTGCCTATCCCTTTTAGGCAAAAATGCTCATATATTGGGATCCCTCCCTTAGCCTACTACTTCTATGGCTGACTGTATTATCCAGTAGCAACTGCTCTTGCCCTTCCCCAAAGTCTACCCCCAGCACTAGACAAAAATGGGTTGTTTCCCCTTACCCGAAATAATATTTCTAAACTGCGACTGTGTCACCAAAAACCCGCTCCTGGGAGGCAAACCCTCTGTCTGACCTTCCATCTCGCACAAAAAAGCATGGGCCAAATTTTTGAGAATCCTCAATTAAATTTCTTTCTTGATTAGCAGGGTAGTCAGGATACCTTTAAACCCCACTAACAATGAAGCACATCTCAGGAGAAAGAATCGATTTTCTACCTTCATCTTCTCATTAACCTCCTTTTTCTTCCTTTATCCCGAATTGTGAACCACTTGCCATTAAGCGTGCTATCTCAGTGGTGACTATTTCCTCCTTCAGTCCCCCTCTCACACTCACTCCCAAACCAATCTAGGTGAAGCTTCGCCTCCCATTTTATCCTGAAAAAAGTAGAACCTCCTTCTTTAACACTTTAAAACCGAGATTTTAAAAAACACAACAAGCCCTGGTGCTCGGCAACCCCCTCGCTAAAACCCCCCAGCTTAGTAAGGTTTACCTCACGTGCCCCTGACCTCGGCGTTGAATCACTGACCTCATTTCTGCCATTTCTTTAGAAAGGAAGGGGGATGTGGGAAGAGAGATAAGTGAAGACAATGAGAGACGATACTTAGATCTTGGGTTTTGGTTTTAAAAAAAAAATGGACAAAAAAAGAGGAAAAAAAA
>NC_069488.1:22703837-22723947 GCF_026875155.1 Cherax quadricarinatus | reverse complement strand
GCCAACAGCTGAACGCTTAGGGGCCACCCAAGAGAGTTTGCTTGCTGAATTTTCCAAATGTTTTGACCCACTAGGCTTAGTGTCACCCCTTACTATAAGGGGGAAAATTATTAAAAACAAGAAGGATGGAAGCTTAAATGTGCTTGGGATGAAACTCTAGCTGAGGAATTCATTAACAGGTGGGATGCATTAATTGGTGATTATGAAAAAAATCCAATGTTGGAGTTCCCACGCCAGGTGGCCAATCCAGATGGGAAAAATATACTCCACATTTTTTGTGATGCTTCAAAATTGGCATATGGAGCAGTTGCTTACCTTTAATGTAATAGTGTTATTTCTCTTGTTATGTCTAAGGCTAAAGTGTCCCCAATTAAATCACGTACCTTACCTCAGTTGGAATTAACAGCCATTTATGTAGGTGTCAAATTAGCTAATTATATAAGAAATAAGTTGCAGGAGATAAATATTAGCGACACTGTAATTTGGTCTGATAATGAGGTATCCTTACAATGGATTTGTAATGGAAACAGTAAAATTGTGTACGTACTAACCAGAGTCATTGAAATTAATCAGATGCAAGAGAAGTATAATAGTTTGGGTCAGCATATGTTAACATTTAATCATATACCTGGTGGAGAGAATCCAGCTGATTTCTTGTCTTGAGATTTACCTTGTGTTAAATTTGTAAATGCTGTATCATGGTTTGAAGGACCGAGCTGGTTGGTAAATATAGCTAATTGGCCTGTACAAAAGGCGTATATTGCTCCTGTTGAAATTACTGTGACCACCGCTCCAATAGTTTGTCCTTCCTTAGCAATTGATTTAAATAGGTATTCTTTACCCAAACTAGTCAATGTAACTAAGTTGGTGTTTAAATTTCTAAACAAGATGAATATCTCATATAAGTTTTCACATCTTGAATATTGGATACAGAGGATACAAGAAGAAATCTATGGAAATGAGATTAAATTGATGATGGAAAGAAAAATTGTGAAAGGTTCCACAATACAGAAATTGGGGCTGTATTTAGAGAACAATGTAATTAGGTGCAGAGGTAGGTTACAAAATGCTGAATTGGGTGATTATGCTAAACACCCTATCTTACTGCCCAAAACTCATCATGTAACAAATTTAATTGTTTTAAATGCCCATAAAAATGTGATACATGGTGGGGTACAAGATACCTTAAATTGTATTAGGGAAAACTTTCTGGATTCCACAAGGACGGCAAAGTGTAAAAAGGGTGATTAAATTTTGTGTAAGATGTCGCCTTGTGGATGCCAGATCCTATATGTACCCAGGTCCTCCACCACTGCCAAAGGAGCATGTACAATTAGTGAAATCATTTGATGTAACAGGTGTAGACTTAGTGGTCCAATCATTTTAAACAGGTACTTCAGTGGTGTTTCCACTGAAAGTGTATGTATGCTTGTTCACTTGTACTGCTACTAGGGCAGTTCCTTTAGAAGTGGCTCAGGACTTGTCTGCAGAACAGTTTATACAGCTGTTTCAAAAATTTGCAGCTAGCAGATCCTGTCCGAGATTGATGATTTTGAATGCCAATAATTTTGTAGTTGGTGCTCAACACTTGATAGAATTAAATAATAGTAACGATGTTCAATCTCTGTTAACCCAACGAGGGTGTACCTGGAAATTTATTACTCCTAGAGCCCCTTGGCAGGGGAGGCTGTATGAAAGACTGATAGGCACAGTGAAGAGGTGTCTCCATAAAGTGCTACACCAGAAGAGAATTAATTTGGAGGAATTTTGTGTCGGTGTGTGGTGGAGGCGGAGAATCGGATAAATAACAGGCCTCTCTTGTACATGAGTGATACACCTGATAATGACGTATTAACACCTTACCTAATATGTGGAAGGAAATTCCAAGCTGCCCCTGTCTACAGAAATAATCCTGAAGAAAGTGAAGAAGATTACAATGATGCAGCAGTGTTGTGTGATAAATGTAAAAATGTTAAATAAAGTAATTGATCATTGGTCTAATGTGTGGCATAAGGAATATCTTCTTACACAATACGTGAACACTTTCATGGTGTGACAGAGGCAGTAAATCGACAGAACATTCAACCAGGTGGCATTGTGTTAATTGATACTGAACAACATCGAACATTGTGGCCTCTGGGCAAAGTATTGACATTGTACCCAGATGCACAAGGTGTTGCCCGGAATGTCAAGGTGTTGTGTCATGGCCAGGAAAGTTTACGCACAATTAATAAATTGATTCCCTTGGAATTAAATGGTATTCAATCAAACATAAATGAAAATCTAAGGGAAAGTGACATGAGTGATATTGAAGGTAACACTGACCAAGTGATGCAGGAAGATGAAATTGTAGTAAGACCTACTAGGAGAACAGCCACTCAAGCCAGAACTGGCTGGAATCGTCTCCTAAAGGAAGGAGTAATTTGTTTCGTTTAGCAACAACCTCCGCCCGGCCGCAGTGTGGAAAATAATTTCCCAAAATTATGCTGTATATTTTTTATAATGTAAATATACCTGATTAATACATTACTATTTCTCTAAAGTGTATTTTAAAGAAGAGAACCGACAGGGAAGCTCTGCTCCTGCGCTGACGAGCAGGGGAGAGATGCCATTGTTTTGAATGTGGCACAGGCACATTAGTGAAATGTGCATAAATTTTCCTCACTCTAGGAGTTATATTGGGCTTAAAACCTCTCAAATAGAAACCGAAATTGTTGGATTTGCAGTCCTGCATAATGTGAGCATTAAGCAGATGGACAGGGCAGCTTCGGAACCCCAGCTAAGTCGTGTCTATTTTGTGTTGAAATTCTGGCCAGTATTTTCTTCACAAATTTAGGCAGGAGGTTCATATGACACACCGTAATCTCGAGACTAATTGGCGAGTCTTATTATTATAAATTCTCCTTTAATTTTAAATTTAAGATACAGTCCACATATTTATATTAATGTTTTTACCAGAATTCCCGGTGATGTATATTTCATTTGAAATTAATATAGGTCCAGAGTGACTTGTCGAGAGATAGATTATCGTAGGTATCGAAGGAGGACATTTTTTGTGACCTAGGTGTCCTAAAATTCCTACTTGTCTCTGTAACCTTGATAAAGAATAATTATCTTTGTTACCATTTACTGGTATGTATCTTATGAGTTACATCCAGATAAATTTAATTTTCCACACCCATGCTATTTAATATTCTTATTAATGCTCTCCTAAATGCTCTACCTGCCTCACCTAAACATATAGCTATAAGCTATGCTGATGACATCATAATACATACAACAGGGCATAAGAAGATGAGCTCCATTCTTACTGAAGTTCAAGCAATTTGTAATCGACTAGGCCTCATAATATCTTCCTCTAAAACAAAGATATTAACAAGCAAACGACATCCCTACCATCTATTTGCAGGGTGAAAACATTAGCTACGT
Organism: Cherax quadricarinatus; assembly: GCF_026875155.1. NCBI lineage: Eukaryota > Metazoa > Arthropoda > Malacostraca > Decapoda > Parastacidae > Cherax > Cherax quadricarinatus. The sequence goes on along the minus strand of NC_069488.1, from coordinate 22,720,518 downwards.
TAAAACTCCTCTTCAAGGGGGGCTCCTTGGTGTGGTGAAGAGGCTCTTGGTCTGAGGAATTAGACCTGTCGGTCTACTTCCTCAGACCGAACCTAATTACCCCCCCCAATTCCCCCATTCCCTATCCCATCCTCCCCATCCTCCCCTTTTTCCTTTCCTCCTCCTCCTCCCCACCCCTCCCTTTTGCCCTTCCTTTTTGACCTTTTTTTTTTTTTTTTTCCCCCACAGGCACGCTAGTTTCCTAGGAAAGGGAAAGGGTACCGGGTCCCATCCCATTCCGTTGGGGTTTTCTTGGCAGTGGCGTAGTTTGCCGGGGAAATCTGGATTGCCTGGGGATTTTCCTGATCCCTCCCCGGGTATCCCAGAGGGTGGCTTTGGGTGTCTCTCGGGCGAGGGGTTTGTATCTCTGAAAGCCACCTTTGGGATTCCGGGGGTGGGGGCCGAAGGAGGTATGCTTTGTGGCGGATTTCTGGCTGCCCTCTCTTTTGTCCACCGAGGTAGCTCGGCAGATGTGGGGTTGCTATCCCGGATTCCCGGTTTACTGGCATGATGGGTAGGGTATGGCACGGGTTCCATGCTGCATCTGCGTTACTTGCGGTGCTGAGGTCCTCTTGGGCGCGGAGGGAGATTTCTGGCCCTTTATTCCCCCTAGGAACTATCCCCCCCCAGCCCCCCCTTTTTTTTATTCTTTTTTTTTTATTTTTCTTTTCTTTTTTCTTTTTTTTCTTAAAAACAAAAAGAAAGAAGTAACCTAACCATGGCAGCCCTAGTCCATGATCTGCTACCCCCGGGCCCCTTCTTGATACCGCACCCTTTCTGACCCTGCCTCATCTTTGGCCCACTCTTCGGACACTCCTCATGCCTCTGTACCTCTTGCCGGTGCTGTTTCCTCCCCCGCTTCAGGTACTGAGGCCTCGACTGACTCCTTCGATTTATCTGACCTTCACTCTCCTCTGACTATGCTTCCCGGCCTCTCCCTCTACGATGCGGCAATTTTCGAATCGCCGGCCCATTCCACGTAGACCAACTCTGGTCCCACGCCTAAACGACAACGACAATTCCCTGCTGATGATACTTCTCCACCTTCTCGTTCTTCTCAGAAAAGATCGACACGTCCTTCACTACTTTCCAGCTCAGTTTCAGACTGCACAATGGACTAAATTTTTCACTTTACGACCGACTTCTCTACTGCCTATCTTTCTGACCACAGTATTGGCAAGGCACTTCTACGCCATTTTGGTAAAGATATTTCTTTTCATGCTCTTAAGAGTGGTATGTGCATCGTCACCGTACAAAATGCTACCCAGGCTCATGAGCTTTCCCTCGTCTTTCCCATATCGATACTGTTCCTGTAACTATTGAAAAGCATCATTCCCTCAATTTTTGTAGTGGTCCCGTCTTTTCTGCCCCATACCATATTTCAACAAAATTTCCGACATGTGGCACTGACATTCTTGAACAGCTGAACTCCAAGATCTCCCACTCCTCAAGGTAGACACTTACGTTCTTCCTCCCCGTGGGCGGAGACTATACCCTAGCAATGTGGCTCGTTTAACTTTTGACAGCCGTGAACTCCCATCCTCAGTTTATGTAGCAGGACATCGGTTACAAGTTCAAAAGGTGATCCCTACACCACAACAGTGTAGAAATTGCTGCGATTGGCCATCCAGCGAAATATTGCAGATCTATCGCCGATGCCCAGTCTGTGGTGCCGATGACCATTCTAATACGTCTTGCAATCGACCTCCCTCTTGCCTTAATTGTCATGAGGTTCACCCTTCGTACTCTCGCCGTTGTCAGTCTACTTAAACGGCGGGGAAATCCATTACCCCAAAGAGACAGAAGGTCTCCCTTATGCCATGGCGTTTTCTTTATCTTTCCCCCTCCAAGGGAGACTACCTCGTGTTTCTTATTCCCGTGCTTCAAAACATCCCCCCCCTTCTGGTATCCCATCTTCTGCACCCACCTCTGTGGTTACCTCTCCCATAGTCACTCCTGTAGCTAAATTTTTTTGCTGTCCTCGGCTCAGAAAGTCCCTACTTCAAAGTCTCAGTCTGATCTTGCTTCTTTGTGTTCTTTTCTCACAAGCCTCAGTAGCGACGAGATCTCATATGACACCTCCTCCCAATCGTCCCTCTACTTTTTCAAAAATCAAAAAAAGGTCCGTTAACACCTCCTACCCATCTTCCCCTCCTCATTTTCCTTCCCTGTCTCTGTACCTGGTTCTCCCCCTCTCACTGGCTCTGTTACAAGTGTAGAGGTTCACCCTCCTCCTCGTACTGTACCTTCCTCCCCTGTTCCCTCCCCAAATTTCTTTCCCCTTTTTGCCACCTCCCAGGTTTCTGCCTCTTCTGTCCCCTTCCATGCGTCTCCAGTTCCCTCCACCCTTTCGCCCCCCCCCCCCTTTCCTTGTACAGTCCATTACAGTTCCAATCTTTACTCATCCTCCCCCCAACCATTTCCAATATTGTCTCCCATACGACGTCTCTGAATTCTGAAACACTTGAAGCAATCTCTGAATATATTGCAGAGACCAAACCATCAATGGACAAATGATCCACCCTCCGCTCCTTCTCTCTCCTCTACTCCATCTGCGCAACTCCTTTCTTCACAGCGCACTGTTCCTTCACTGCTTGAACGTTTTCCACTGCCCTTCCCCACTTCCCCAAGGTCTACCTCAACAACCAGTATCCTCCTTTTTCCCAGGTCCATGTGTCCAGGAGTCCATCTGTCCCCCTCAGATATTCTCCCTTCCCCACTTCCCCAAGGTCTACCTCAACAACCAGTATCCTCCTTTTTCCCAGGTCCATGTGTCCAGGAGTCCATCTGTCCGCCTCAGATATTCTCCCTTCCCCACTTCCCCAAGGTATCCTCGCCTTTCCCAGGTCCATGTGTCCAGGAATCCATCCGTGGGCCCCCGGATGTCTCCCCTTCCTCACTTCCCTTAGGATATCTTCCAGTCTCAGCCTTCCCCAGGTTATGTATCCCGAAGTCAGCTCAGCCACCCTCAGTGATCTAGCCAGATGAGAACGAGGCGTTGTCTAGCTGGTCTACGGTAGAGACTGTCCAGGTGGGTGGAATTACAGGAGGGGACACACAGAAATCTGCTCCCTGTAATTACATCGACCAAGACAGTCTAGACCGTAAGTCAGCCAGACGCAGCCAAGCTACCGTCCAGTTCGGCCACCAAGGCCTGGCCACTCAGTGAAATTTTGGAAGTTCTATTTATGTTATACAATTCCTTTACATTAAATATATATTTTTTTAGAACTCAATTAGCAGTTGAAGTGCTTGTGAATGTTCTATTGCGTTTGGATTATTACAGATCTCCACTAGAACTGTAATAATTGTTGAACTTTATCTATTAATTAGTTATTTGTCTTATGAATTTGCTAGACTCTCAGTAGGTTACAAGCGCGAGCGTTCAGTGGAAATAAATCACTTTGTGTGACGTTTTTTGGGTTATCCTGGGTAATTTACACATTTATAATCTTAGATAATTTGTTAAACTGTAATTACGTGTTCCTGTACCTAAGTAAATTTACTTACTTTCACGCAAACTTATTTTTACACTCATTTACGCATTTCCGCCAACGCAGCATGCGTATTCACCCTCTCACACACACACTCCGACGTATAAAAGATACCCATCGCCATTTACATTACGTAATCACAAATACACACACACACACACACACACACACACACACACACACACACACACACACACACACACACACACACACACACACACACACACACACACACACACAAACATAAACGTTAATGGATGAAAATAAAACTAGCAGCTGGGGATATTCAATACCTTCTTAAAAATAATTATTGTTGTTCCAGCACACTGGTCAGTATGAACATTAAAATGGTATAAAATACCGACAGATTGTTAGGTAAGACACATATGCAACAGTTAGGTATCTTTATTTCGAAACGTTTCGCCTACACAGTAGGCTTCTTCAGTCGAGTACAGAAAAGTTGATAGAAGCAGAAGATACTTGAAGACGATGTAATCAGTCCATCACCCTTAAAGTTTTGAGGTGGTCAGTCCCTCAGTCTGGAGAAGAGCATTGTTCTGTTGTCTGAAACAATATGAAGTTGAAGTGACAGGATGGAGCTTTATATAGTGCCAGGAGGTGAGACGTAGGTTGCTTTGGGAGGGCAGGTCCCTCTCAAACCCAGCCGTTCTCACAAGTAGAGGTTGTCGAAGTTGATGGTCTGTACCAAGATACCCTTGTGTTGCAGTGTCTGACAGAATGAACATTAAAATGGTATAAAATACCGACAGATTGTTAGGTAAGACACATATGCAACAGTTAGGTATCTTTATTTCGAAACGTTTCGCCTACACAGTAGGCTTCTTCAGTCGAGTACAGAAAAGTTGATAGAAGCAGAAGATACTTGAAGACGATGTAATTAGTCCATCACCCTTACCTAACAATCTGTCGGTATTTTATACCATTTTAATGTTCATTCTGTCAGACACTGCAACACAAGGGTATCTTGGTACAGACCATCAACTTCGACAACCTCTACTTGTGAGAACGGCTGGGTTTGAGAGGGACCTGCCCTCCCAAAGCAACCTACGTCTCACCTCCTGGCACTATATAAAGCTCCATCCTGTCACTTCAACTTCATATTGTTTCAGACAACGGAACAATGCTCTTCTCCAGACTGAGGGACTGACCACCTCAAAACTTTAAGGGTGATGGACTGATTACATCGTCTTCAAGTATCTTCTGCTTCTATCAACTTTTCTGTACTCGACTGAAGAAGCCTACTGTGTAGGCGAAACGTTTCGAAATAAAGATACCTAACTGTTGCATATGTGTCTTACCTAACACTGGTCAGTATGTCTGTCTTACTGAGATACTGTGTTATGTTGTTATGTACTGTGATGTGTCAGTGTCAGTCAATATTATATAATTACTATGTTCTAATGATAGTAATAGTAATAATATTAGTAATAATAATAATAGTAGTAGTTAATAATAGTAGTTATAGTTTAATATGTTTATTATGCACCCCATACCCATCCTGTGGGCGGTAGTCAAACTTAATAATAGTAATAATAATAGTAGTAGCAGTTAATAATAGTAATGATAGTAGTAGTTAATAATAATGATAATAGTAATAATATTAGTAGCAATGATAATAGTAATAGTAATGATAATAGTAGTAGTATTGATAATAATAGTAGTAATGTTAATGGTAGTAGTATCGATAATAGTAATTGAAGTAGTAATGATAATAGTTGTAGTAGTAATAATAGTAGTAGCAGTAATGATAATAATAGCGATGATAGTAGTAGTAGTAATGATAATAATGGTAGTAGTAATGATAATAATGGTAGTAGTAATGATAATAATGGTAATAGTAATGATAATAATGGTAATAGTAATGATAATAGTAGTAATGATAACTGTACTAGTAATAATGATAACTTTTGTAATGATAATAGTGATAATAGTAATAATAATAGTATTGATAATAGTAGTCATAATGTTAGTTATAGTAATGATAATGGTAGTACTAGTAGTAATGATAGTAGTAATGATGATGGTTATTAGTAATAATGATAACAGCAATAGTGTTAGTAATCAGTAATCAGCTCTTCCTATTAAATATTCATGAATGTCAGTACAAATGAGTAAATGAAAAAAAATATTAAATTTTTCAAGTCGACTACATTGCTGGAATGTTTGGAATATGTGGAGATATCTTTCTATATATCATCTTTGGCTGTGTGGCATCCTTGTTAATGTGACAGTAAGATGTGTAGGGTGGGAAGAGAACGTTGCTGACCCCTTGCTTCCCAGGCCACATCCCTAGCCTCCTCCCCAAAACATAAGAACACATTGACTCACGAAATCGTAATGACACGATTGCAAACAAACCATACCACGGGCGGGTATAGAACCCGCGGTCAGAGAGTCTCGAAACTCCATTTTTAATTATGGAATAAATACATTTGTTTACAGTGTTAGATTAGTTATTGTTTTGAATTCGCAATAAAACTAATACCAAGAAAGAGGTGTGTTCTTATGAAACCATACCACGGGCGGGGATAGAACCCACGATCAGAGAGTCTCAAAACTCCAGACCGTCGCGTTAGCCACTGGACCAGCTAGCCACAATAAGATTCGTCCAACTAGGTATATTTCTACACCATAGGAAGGTTAGCACAGGCACCACTGTGACCACAAATGCAAGTTTTTACAGACGAATCTCCAGCTAGCCTGGCCGTGACGAACTCTAGATCAAGTCCCCTCAAAGCCTATGCTAACCTTCCTATGGTGTAGAAATATACCTAGTTGGACGAATCTTATTGTGGCTAGCTGGTCCAGTGGCTAACGTTACGGTCTGGAGTTTTGAGACTCTCTGATCGCGGGTTCTATACCCGCCCGTGGTATGGTTTCATAAGAACACAACTCTTTCTTGGTATTAGTTTTATTGCGAATTCAAAACAATAACTAATCTAACACTGTATTATTATAATCAAGGGGGAAGCGCTAAACCCGGAAGATTACACAGCGCCTGGGGGGGGGGGATGTGGAAGGCATTTAGGCTTAATTCGGGGAACTGGAGCACAGATCCAATTCCCTAAATCAAGAGCCCCTCACCAACATCAAGGAACCTTCCTTGAGGGGATCTAACACTGTAAACAAATGTATTTATTCCATAATTAAAAATGGACATAGTAAACCAATTTAATTAGCAATAATGAAAAGGTAAATTTACATCTCATCTGTAACTACATTGTCTTCACAGTTTTAATGAGATGGATGTACTTGGTGCAGGAACATCAGCTTCTCAACATCACCTTCTCAACATCACCTTCTCAACATCACCTTCTCAACATCAGACTTGAAACAGTCTTAGATCCACGAAGTCTCACTCTACTAAACACACCAAGTACATCTATTTTCAAGAAACTAATGAAGCCACTTAAGTGTTCGTAACATAGATTTAGTCACACAGATTTTGTAAATCAAACGCTGCCTTGGTTCTGATGCCACCCTGCCGCCCCCCAACCGCCCTGTTTTTCCTCAACACCCCTTCGATCTTTCCACCTCCCCCAGGGGAAGGTACCGTCCATTTTGAAAATCACAACTCCAAACAGTTGCAGAGGTAGCTAGAATGTAGGTATCCCTTCCCAGCATGATAACCTGTATATATCCTGTGATGTCTTTATAATAATTCCCAAATAGTAATAGAAAGAACGACTGTTTAAAGGCTCACACACAAAGGTTCAAGGTGATACAGAGCTTGTTAAACATTATTATTATTATTATAATGAAGGGGGAAGCGCTAAACCCGGAGGATTATACAGCGCCTGGGGGGGGGATGTGGAAGGCATTCAGGCTTAATTCGGGGAACTGGAGCACAGATCCAATTCCCTAAATCAAGAGCCCCTCACCAACATCAAGGAACCTTCCTTGAGGGGAGCTTGTTAAACAAATGAAATTTAATTGCAGAAATATTTTATATTTTTCCTTATAAATTTAACCTCAGAACTTGGAAGGCTTTTTAATAATTAACATATAAATATATGAGGAAGATCCGTAGCCAGATTGTGGGATCGACTGGTGGTGGTGTTACTCTTGACAGGTCCAGCCCATACAAGCAAGGAATCTTCTTTTTACAGATTTGTTAATAAATCAGTGTCACAGTTTACGTGATGTCGTCGTTACGTGATGACGTCATAAAGTACATCTCTCATCAGAAAGAAAAATGTGGCGAGTTTGGTAAAATCTGGTTGTTTGGTTTGATGGACAGTGCTCAGACTGTGACCAGGACAGTGCTCAGACTGTGACCAGGACAGTGCTCAGACTGTGACCAGGACAGTGCTCAGACTGTGACCAGGACAGTGCTCAGACTGTGACCAGGACAGTGCTCAGACTGTGACCAGGACAGTGCTCAGACTGTGACCAGGACAGTGCTCAGACTGTGACCAGGACAGTGCTCAGACTGTGACCAGGACAGTGCTCAGACTGTGACCAGGACAGTGCTCAGACTGTGACCAGGACAGTGCTCAGACTGTGACCAGGACAGTGCTCAGACTGTGACCAGGACAGTGCTCAGACTGTGACCAGGACAGTGCTCAGACTGTGACCAGGACAGTGCTCAGACTGTGACCAACTGTTTGTTACAGATTTTTGTAAACATTTATGTATTGTATAAAGAAAAATTCACCAGATTAGTGAAAATTAAGTATCAAAGTTCCCTGTCAAGAAAGAACATGAAGGCACAATACAGTGACTGAAACAATACATAAATAACTCACACACGAGAAAGTTATGACGATATTTGGGATATTGGTTAACAATTATTTTTCCCAGTTGTGGAGAGTGTTTTCTTGTGTGTGTTGTTACATCACCTTCCACATCATTGTGTTGATGTGTGTGTTGTTACATCACCTTCCACATCATTGTGTTGATGTGTGTGTTGTTACATCACCTTCCACATCATTGTGTTGATGTGTGTGTTGTTACATCACCTTCCACATCAGTGTGTTGATGTGTGTGTTGTTACATCACCTTCCACATCATTGTGTTGATGTGTGTGTTGTTACATCACCTTCCACATCATTGTGTTGATGTGTGTGTTGTTACATCACCTTCCACATCATTGTGTTGATGTGTGTGTTGTTACATCACCTTCCACATCAGTGTGTTGATGTGTGTGTTGTTACATCACCTTCCACATCATTGTGTTGATGTGTGTGTTGTTACATCACCTTCCACATCAGTGTGTTGATGTGTGTGTTGTTACATCAGCTTCCACATCATTGTGTTGATGTGTGTGTTGTTACATCAGCTTCCACATCAGTGTGTTGATGTGTGTGTTGTTACATCACCTTCCACATCAGTGTGTTGATGTGTGTGTTGTTACATCACCTTCCACATCAGTGTGTTGATGTGTGTGTTGTTACATCACCTTCCACATCAGTGTGTTGATGTGTGTGTTGTTACATCACCTTCCACATCAGTGTGTTGATGTGTGTGTTGTTACATCACCTTCCACATCAGTAAGCTTCACGGAACACCGATATCGAAATATACAGAACAATAAGCTTCCGACTTCTTGTCTCCATGTTGTGTAATATATATATTTATAATATATATATATATATTTTAATAATATATATATATATATATATATATATATATATATATATATATATACATAATGTCGTGCCGAATAGGTAAAACTGGTCAATTAGCAAGAACTCAATTAAAATTAAGTCCTTTCTAAAATTTTCTTTTATACGTTTAAAGACTTTTTTTTTCATTTATGTTACTGTAAAAATTATTAATTTTGTACCAAAAGAACCTTAGAAAACTTTCCTAACCTTATTATAACAACCGCCTAATCCAACTAAATATATTTTAGATAAGTTAACAGCAATTTAATGATAAACAAGCAAAATGGAATATATTTTTTCGTTTGGTTCAAAATTATTTTTGCGAAATTACTGCACACACAAATTTTCGTTTGCCTTATTCGGCAAGAAGAGCGTGGCTATTTAAGCCAAAATCGAAAGTTTTACCTATTCGGCACGACATATATTATTTATTTAAGACTAAGTTCAATGAACTAACCTTCAACGAACAGTACACAAATAAGCCGCACATACGAGAGAGAAACTTCATGACGACGTTTCGGACCAACTTGGACCAAAAACTAGTCATACTGACAGATAAGATAAGATTTCGTTCGGATTTTTAACCCCGGAGGGTTAGCCACCCAGGATAACCCAAGAAAGTCAGTGCGTCATCGAGGACTGTCTAACTTATTTCCATTGGGGTCCTTAATCTTGTCCCCCAGGATGCGACCCACACCAGTCGACTAACACCCAGGTACCTATTTGCTGCTAGGTGAACAGGACAACAGGTGTAAGGAAACGTGTCGAAATGTTTCCACCCGCCGGGAATCGAACCCGGGCCCTCCGTGTGTGAAGCGGGAGCTTTAGCCACCAGGCCACCGGACTCTTACAAAGTACTGTAAAAAAAATATTTATATAAAATAACGCTCCGTATATAATGTCATTTACTGTTTAGTATACTGAAAAAAGACGTGTATTATTCCCTGAAAGTGAACGCATTTTATTCCTGTGAGTCAGTCCTGTCAGTGGCCATGACAGCAGCAGATGAGAGGTGTGTTTAGTTCAGTACGAGACGGGTGGTGACGGGGGTGAAGTCATCATGTTCGGGCTGTAGTTTGAGTAGGTAATTTTGGTAATTTTTTTAGTGTATACCATAGGTGTTTGTGTTTAAGTGCTCCAATGTTTATTTGTAAGGCCCTAGTATGCAGAGGCCTGTTTGTGCGAGAGTACTGTATGGTAATTTGCCTGCTGGTAATTAGTCTACCAGGCAGAAGTGAAGACCGGGGTATGTGATGGAGCCTCCCTGTTCATATTATTATTATAATCAAGGGGGAAGCGCTAAACCCGGAGGATTATACAGCGCCCTGGGGGGGGGATGTGGAAGGCATTCAGGCTTAATTCGGGGAACTGGAGCACAGATCCAATTCCCTAAATCAAGAGCCCCTCACCAACATCAAGGAACCTTCCTTGAGGGGTCCCTGTTCATAAATGTTCATTTTTATTAACTCATTAGTAGCAGTGTGTCAGTGAGATAATGTGAACTGTAGTGTGGTGGTTTTTTTGTAGTAGTTATAAGTTGTATATAAGTTACTATTAATATAGATATATTTTTGTATAGGCGAGTTCTTGTCATTCCTTCCTAATAATAATTAATATTAATATATGAGTACATGCTGGCCCAAGGTTTGCTCTGTATTTCAGTGTAATTTTATAACCCCGAGACAGCAGTGTGAGCAGCCTTTAGGAGCCAGGAACATTTTAAGTTACGATAACAGTCGTAACACTGGCCCGAGTCGTTATAAAGTTTCTTTCTCGTATATGCGGGTTATTTTCGTATTGTTCCAGCCACGGTATTGCACATTTGTGTTGTTAAAGAAACAGTTTACTGGTTTGTGCTACACGACAGCAACAGTAATACCCCGTGAAAACCTTTATTTCTTATAGTCTTCTGTTTATCTGGTATCTTGGTACTTGGCCAGGTTGTGCCAGCATCCTCTTGTAAACCATACCCCCGGCTGGGATTGAACCCGCGGTCATAGAGTATCAAAACTCTATGACCGCGGGTTCAATCCCGGCCGGGGGTATGGTTTGCAATCGTGTCATTACGATTTCTTGAGTCATCCTCTTGTAAAAAGTTATGTCTTTAATGAATTACTATGTTAAGCCTTTGAAAGTCTTAAGAGAGAAAAGTTAGTTTTATGGCCCAGTAATGATGTGTTTAAAGAGTCTCAACTCCAGCTTCAAGGTCTGCTAATACTCTCAAAAATTATTATTGAGTGGATGAACCTCAAACTCTGTGTTTGTTGACAGTTGATTAAGACACATGTACAACACTTGGGTATCTTTATTGAGGAAAATAAAGATACCCAAGTGTTGCACATGTGTTTGATTTATCTGTTGGACATGTGTTTTAATAATTAACTTGTTGGTATTTTATACTATTTTCAACATGACTGTTCAAAGTGTTGACTTTTAATAGTTTTAATATGGTGAAATATAACGCCATATATATATTTAATATACTTCATGAAGTCTATCTCATATTACAGAATATGTTTGAGGAGGATGTGTCGCCACTCACTTGTTTGTTGAAATTATTGAGTTTTAGTTTCTGGACTTCTTAGCTATAAGAATATAAGACTGGAGGAACACTGCAGTAGGCCTACTGGCCCATACAAGGCAGCTCCTTATTTATTTTATTTTATCTTTTATTTGGACATGATACATAGTTGTACAAAGAAATATAATGACTGGGTGTACATGCCAGAAGCCCCTTGTATGCAGGGCATTATGGTCAGGCTTAAATTAACTTAAGATAAACTAAGCAATGATATATTCAGTGGTAAAAATTACAGTAAACAAATTACATGAAGTACAAAAGAGTATTTCAAATAAGAAGCATTAAAGTTATACCAATTTGTAACACAACAATGTATAATATAATTTGTAACACAACAATGTATAATATAATTTGTAACACAACAATGTATAATATAATTTGTAACACAACAATGTATAATATAACTTGTAACACAACAATGTATAATATAACTTGTAACACAACAATGTATAATATAATCGAATCAGATCGAGTAAAATCAATGATTTATAGTAGAGAAACAGGTCACTTGGTCATTAGATGAGTTACTGAGCACTCGAGAGAATGGTGTAGTTACTGAGCACTCGAGAGAATGGTGTAGTTACTGAGCACTCGAGAGAATGGTGTAGTTACTGAGCACTCGAGAGAATGGTGTAGTTACTGAGCACTCGAGAGAATGGTGTAGTTACTGAGCACTCGAGAGAATGGTGTAGTTACTGAGCACTCGAGAGAATGTGTGTAGTTACTGAGCACTCGAGAGAATGGTGTAGTTACTGAGCACTCGAAGAATGGTGTAGTTACTGAGCACTCGAGAGAATGGTGTAGTTACTGAGCACTCGAGAGAATGGTGTAGTTACTGAGCACTCGAGAGAATGGTGTAGTTACTGAGCACTCGAGAGAATGGTGTAGTTACTGAGCACTCGAGAGAATGGTTGTAGTTACTGAGCACTCGAGAGAATGGTGTAGTTACTGAGCACTCGAGAGAATGGTGTAGTTACTGAGCACTCGAGAGAATGGTGTAGTTACTGAGCACTCGAGAGAATGGTGTAGTTAATGAGCACTCGAGAGAATGGTGTAGTTACTGAGCACTCGAGAGAATGGATGTAGTTATGAGCACTCAAAGAGGAATGGAGTATTATATTAGTAACGTATTCATCATTTAAAAAAAACAACATAGTTTTGAATTGGGTCACAGGTTTAAAATTTATGGTGAGAACAGTATTCAGTATTTATTTAGTTGTGTTGATTATATTATTATTATAAATCAAGGGAGAAGCGCTAAAACCCGGTGGATTTATACAGCGCCTGGAGGGGGGGGGATGTGAGGCAATTCTGGCTTATTCGGGGAACTGGAGCACAGATTCATTTTCCCCTAAATTCAAGAGCCCCTCACCAACATCAAGGAACCTTCCTTGAGGGGTGTTGTGGTTGAGTATGTGGTTTTAAGAAGAGGTCTTGAACTGATAAACAGACAGTATTTCTTTTATATTTCACAGGTATTTGAATCCGATTTTGGGCCTTTTATGTGGAATTAAGTTTTTACATAATGTGAGATGCACACGAGGAATATCAAAGATGTGACTCTAGGTGCCTCTGTGTTATGGTCAAGTGTTCTGTTGAGGTTGGTAACAGAAGTGTATTTCCTCCATCCTTTTCCAAAACTATTCAAGAGTTTATTAAGTACTCAGGGTACTATCAAACCAAGCATCTTCGCTCATAGGTGTTTTAATCTCATTTTAAAGTTACTTCAGAGGTTTTAAATCTCTATAACCTACCGCAGATTGTTCACGCATCGACACACCTCGCCTTTGAAAACAGTACTTACCTACCTTCCTTTCTAAATCTATAAAACCAGTACTTACCTTCCTTATTTCTAAATCTATAAACCAGTACTTACCTTCCCTTATTCTAAATCTATAAAACAGTACTTACCTTATTATTTCTTACATCTATTAAACCAGTACTTAATTCCTTATTTCTAAATCTATAAAACAGTACTTACCTTCCTTATTTCTAAATCTATAAACCAGTACTTACCTCGTCATTTTTAAATCTATTAAAATCCAATACTTACCTACGTTCTTTCTAAATCTATAAACTAGAGCTTATCTCGTTCTTTCTAAATCTAAAAAAACCAGTACTTACCTACGTCCTTTCTGAAAACTAGAAGCCACCCACAATGGTTATGGATAGCTCTCAAAATTTTAGTGTCTTTTTTTTTCACTTTGATCTCCAGCTCCCAATGGGCTCATACTGGTTCTAAATTATAAATTCATAAGCATTTTGAGGGTAATGGAACTATGGATCTGAGTTTGCATTGCGCATCAGACCATAACTGGAATTTTCACAAAAGACAACAATCTCTTGGTTCTGTTTTTGTCGTAATTAGTCTTTAGAAGCGTATTAAAGCACGTGATAAATGTTTTAAACTGACAAGTTAAGATTGAGATACTTATGGCAAACATATGGAATCTTTATTGAAGAAACGTTTCGCCACACAGTGGCTTCATCAGCAGTATAAATAAGAAGGGTGTAGGGAGAGGAGGATTCTGAGGTGGTAATCAGTCCCTCAATCTGAGTCCGATGTGTTCAGTCATCATATCTTGTAGAAGTCACTGTGTGGCGAAACGTATTTCTTCAATAAAAGATTCCTATAGGTCTGAATATAGTTTTCAATCTTCGTATTAAAGATGTTGGTCCGCATATTTTGTTCTCTCCAGTGTCTTTAACAAATACAAACTCCTGGTTTTCTGAATGTTGTCGAGATGGATGTGTATCATTTTATATTCACTCCTATTACCTGTGTTGAGTTAAGCTCCTGGGCTTGTGATGTTATAACAGAAAAACTTCATTCAATGAAACTCTTACGCCTTGTATTTACCTCTTGTTTAGTTAATGTTTTTGTTCGTTGATCACAGTTCATGCAAGTGAAGTGAGAGATAATGTTACGATGTGAAGACATGGTCAAAAGAAACCATTCTCTACGAACCTATTCTTATACGAACCATTCAGTACGAACCATTCATCTACAAAAGAAAGGTATAAAATACCGGACAATATAAAAGTTAAGAAAAATGTGCAACATGGTTTAAATTATTGTAGACGTTTCCCCATCCAGGGGGTTTATAATACGTTCTAGGACTTTTTTAGAAACGTAGAAATAATAAAAAAGATGAGGAAATCAGCCCCCAGCCGGGGGTTGGTGTTCACAGCTGGGTGGTGGGAAAATTGGAGCGAGGCAAGAAGACTGGCGGTTATATAGACGTCGTGGGGAGGGACGTGAGCAGTAACTATGCCCTGCTGCTACTGTCCTTATCCCAGACCACAAACCACCAGTTTTTGCCTTTTCTCCAGATTTCCACCACCCCGCTGTGAACCTAACTCCAAGGCTGAGGGGCGATTACCTTTCTTTTTTATATTTTACTGCTTTTAATTTGCCCAGTCTGTATTTATAAAGCACTGGATGGCGAAACGTCACAAAAAGATACCAGTGTTCACAATTCTTAACTTTCACCCGAAGAGTATTTAAACCCCCTTTAGTAACCGGGGAAAAATCTTGACAAAACTGATGGATGAAGACTCAACTCAAGGTGAGGGATGATTACCTCAAACCCCCAAACTTTTCCCCTTTTTCTCATTGGACTGAAAACCCATTTTAAAGGCAAAACCTTTTCCCAGAAAAAGTCCCGAAAATTTTCGCAAGAATGTCTCATTTATAAACGTTTCGGTTTTGTTAGCTTTTATTCAAATTCTTATTTGTCGGTATCTCATACCATTATGTGCAATAACCCCAGCTGCCACCACTGCCGGGGGTAAATGACTCCATCTGGCGGGTGTGAGAGAGACGGGGGATATATTGAAGTTTTTTTTTTTTATTTTTATTTAAAAGTCTATAACAACATTTTAAAATATAAAAAAAACATCCTTCTTTAAAAGGTATCAAAACAAACAAACAAAATCCCCTAAACATTCCCCGGCCCGGGGTTAAAAACCCGCGGTCAAGATCTCAAAACTCCAGCCCGTCCTTTTGCCACTAGCCAGCTAGCCACAAAAGATTCACCCAACTGGGTTTAAATTTCCACCTAGGAAGGTTAGCGGGACCTCTGTGACCAAATGCAAGTTTTTACAAAAAATCCCGCTAGCGTGGCTCAATCCCGGGGGGGGAAAAGGTTTATTGCAATCGTGCATACGATTTTTAAGTCATGTTAAAAAACCCTTATAAAGTACGCTGCAGCCATACCCTTTTTTACACCTAAGCCAATAGTATTTCCCAAACCATACATATGAAATATCATAAAAAAAAAAATATAAATTTAACAAAAAAAAAACCAAAATTAAAAAAAAAATTTTTAAAACCAAAAATTAAATTTTTAAAAGATAAAAAACATTTCCCCCAAAATTGGATAATAAAATTTTCCTTTATTTGGGTACTAAATTTTAATTTTGGATAAATAAAATACCTTATACGGTCTAAAAGTTTAAATTTTTTGGCAGAAATTATTTTTAAAAGGATACAAAAATGATTTTACTTACAAAAAAATTACCTTAACTTTTGGGGGGGAACCCCCCCCTTTAAAAAAAATAAAAAACCATATTTACACATAAATGATCCCCGGCTAAAAAACATTATTTTACTTATACAAAAAAGTTTTTTTATTGGACACCATTTTAAAATTATCAAAAAATTTTTACAATACATACCTTTTAATTTAAAAAAAAATTTTTCCATTAAAACTTTAAAATTTTCAAATGTAAAATATTTTTTAAAAAACATCAAAAAAAGAAAAAAATTTTTTTTAAACCCCAAAAAAAAAAGGCGGAAAAAATTTCCAAAAAATTTTCCGGAAAAAGGGAAAAAAATTAAAAAAAAAATCTAACCCCCTACTAAAAAATTTTACAAAAAATAATATATTAAAAACAAAACGTTTAGGGGGGCCCCCCGGGGACCCCCCCCAAAA
>NC_069488.1:22679920-22703337 GCF_026875155.1 Cherax quadricarinatus | reverse complement strand
CTCAGGAGCCTAGTTCATTACCCCAAAAGCTTATGAATTATTTTGCACCAGTATGAGCCATGGAGTGGAGTCAAATGAAAAAAAAAAAAAAATTAAAATTTGAAGAAAACCCAAATAAACCATTGTGGTGGCTCTTTTTCAAAAAGGGGACGTAGGAATATTGGTTTTATAATTTAGAAAGAAATGAAAAGCCTATTTTTTATGATTTAGAAAGAACGTAGGTAAGTTTTGGGTTTTATAGTTTTAAAAAATGCAAAGGGTAAGTACGGTTTTTATAGATTTAAAAATAAGGAAGGTAAGTCGGTTTTATAATTTGAAAAAAGGAAGGAAAATTCTGGTTTTTATAGTTTAAAAAAAGGGAAGGAAAGTAGGGTTTTATAGATTTAAAAGAAAAAGATAACCCTTTATTTTTTATAGATTTAAAAAGAACGTAGTAAGTATTGGTTTTATAATTTAAAAATACAAAGGGTAAGTATGGTTTTATATTTTTAGAAAAAAGGAAAGGGTAAGTACTTTTTTAAAATTTTTAAAAATAAGGAAGGAAAGTACTGGTTTTATAGATTTAAAATAAGGAAAGGTAAGTCGGGTTTTTAAATAGATTTAAAAGAACAAGAAAAGCTCTAGTTTTATAGATTTAGAAAGAACGTAGGTAAGTATGATTTATAATTTAAAAAGACAAAGGTAATCGGGTTTTTATAGATTTAGAAATAAAGGTAAGTACGGTTTTATTAGATTTGAAAAAAGGAAGGTAAGTACGGTTTTATGATTTAGAAATAAGGAAGGTAAGTACTGGTTTTATAGATTTAGAAAGGGGGTAGGTAATACTGGTTTTCAAGGAGGGTGTCGATGGGAAAAATCTCCCGAGGGGAAAAATAAGATTAAAACCTTGAAGAATTTTAAAATAAAGATTAAACACCATGACGAAGACGGGTTTGATTTACCTGGGGAACTAAAAACTTTTGGATAGTTTTTGGAAAAAGGAGGGAAAAATACATTTCTTTTTACTAACCTCAACAAACTTGCCCCATAACACAAGGAAGTCACCTTTGATTTCCTCGGGGAACTCACTTTAAAAAAATTTAATTCACATAAAAGGCCCAAAATCTGGATTCATTACCTGGAATAAAAAAAAATACTGTCTTTTTTAAATTTCAAAAACTCTTTTTAAAAAAACCATTTGCTCAACCACAACACCCCTAAAGGGAAAGGGTTCCCTTATGTTGGTGAGGGGCTCTGATTTGGGGTAAATCTGTGCTCCACTTCCCAATTAAGCCTGAATGCCTTCCACACCCCCCCCCCCCCGGGCCTGAAAATCCCGGTTTTTAGCGCTTCTCCCTTTGATATAATAATAATCAACCACAATAAATAATCTGAATAACTGTTCTAAAAATTTAACCGTGCCCCTATCAAACTTTTTTTTAAAAATCTTCCCTAATAAATACCCTTCTTTTGGGTGCTCAGAACTACCCATTTTTGAGTGCCATAACTACACCTTTCCCTTTTGGGTTGCTCAGTAAACTACACCATTCTTTTGAGTGCTCAGTAACTACACCATTCTTTTGAGTGCTCAGTAACTACCCCTTTCTCTTGAGTGCTCAGTTAACACACCTTTCTCTTGGTGCTCATAACCACCATTCTCTTGAGTGTCATAATACACCATTCTCTTGAGTGCTAGAACTACACCATTCTCTTGAGTGTCAAAACTACACCATTTTTTTAGGTCGTAACTCCCACCATTCTCTTGAGTGTCAAATACACCATTCTTGAGTGCTCAGTAACTCACCATTCTCTTGAGGTCAGTAACTCATCAATGCCCAAGTGACCTTTTTTCTGCACAAAAATCATTGTTTTACTCGATTGATTCTTTATTTTAAAATTTGTTGTGTTACAAATTATACATTTTGTTTTAAAATTATATTTACATTGTTATTTTTAAAAATTATGTTATACTTTTGTGTGTTACAAATTATATTATCATTTTTTGTTTTTACAAATTAAAATTTACTTTGTTGTGTTACAAATTTATTATACATTGTTGTTTTCAAATTATTTTATACATTGTTGTGCTACAAATTATATTATACATTTTTGGGTTTTTACAAATTATATTATACTTTTTTGTTTTACAAATTATATTATACATTCTGTTTTTACAAATTATTATACATTGTTGTTTTACAAATTATATTTACATTTTTTTGTTACAAATTATATTATTGCTTGTTAAAATTTTGGTATAATTTTAAATGCTTTTATTGAAATACTCTTTTTATTCATGAAATTTGTTTATGAAATTTTTACGACTGAATATTCGCTTAGTTTATTTAATTAATTTTAAGTGCCCAAATGCCCCGCATAAAGGGGCTTTGGCATGTACACCCGCATTATATTTCTTTGACAAATATGTATCATTCCAAATAAAAAATAAAATAAATAAATAAGGAGCTGCCTTGTATGGGGCCCGTAGGCCCACGCAGTTTCCTCCAGTTTATATTCTTATAGCTAAAATCCAGAAAATAAAACTCAATTTTTCAACAAAAATGAGTGGCGACACTCCCCCCAACATATTCTGTAATATGAGTGACTTCATGAAGTTATTAAATATATATATGGCGTTATATTTCACCATATTAAAACTATTAAAATCAACACTTTTAACATCATGTTAAAATGGTAAAAACACCAACAAATTAATGATTAAAAACATGTTTTCAATAATCAAAACATGTGCCCATTTGGGTATCTTTTCTTCCTCAAAAAGATACCCCAAGTGTTGTACATGTTCTAATCAACTGCAACAAAAACCCGAGTTTTTTAGGTTTCCCCTCAATAAAAAATTTTTTGGGGGATTAGCAGACCTTTAAAGGGGGAGTTGAGACTCTTTAAAAACCCCTTTTTAGGGCCTAAAACAAATCTTCTCCTTAAGACTTTCAAGGTTAACAAAGTAATTTTTAAAGACATAATTTTTACAAGAGGATGCTCACAACCTGGCCGTACCAAGATACCAGATAAACAGAAGACATAAAAAAATAAAAAGGGTTTTCAAGGGGTATTACGTTTCGTCGGTAGCACAAACCCAAAAAACTGTTTTTTTAACACAAATTCAAAACCGGGCTGGAACAATACGAAAAAACCCCATTACGGAAAGAAAAATTTTAAAAGACTCGGGGCCCGTGTTACGACTGTTATCGTAACTTAAAGAAAATTTCCCGGCTCCTAAAGGCTGTCCAAAATGCTGTCTCGGGGGTTTTAAAATTAAACCCGAAAAACAGAGAAACCCTTGGGGCCGATTACTCATATATTAATATTTAAAATTTTTTTAGGAAGGAATGACAAGAACTCCCTAAAACAAAAAAATATCTATTTAATATAACTTATATACAACTTTAACTACTACAAAAAAACCACCCACTACAGTTCACTTTTCTCCTACAACTGAAATAATATTAATAAAAATGAAAATTTTGAAAAGGACCCCTCAAGAGGGTTCCTTGTTTGGGGGGGGCTCTTGATTTAGGGGAAATTTGGATCTGTCTCCATTCCCCCGAATTAAACCCGAATCCTTTCCCCATCCCCCCCCCCGGCGCTTATAATCTCGGGTTTAGCGCTTTCCTCTTGATTATAATAATAATATGAACAGGGAGGCTCCATCACATATCCCGGTCTTCACTTCTGCCTGGTAGACTAATTACCAGCAGGAAAATTACCATACAGTACTCTCGCACAAACAGGCCTCTGCATACTAGGGCCTTACAAATAAACATTGGAGCACTTAAACACAAACACCTATGGTATACACTAAAAAAATTACCAAAATTACCTACTCAAACTACAGCCCGAACATGATGACTTCACCTCCGTCACCACCCGACTCGTACTGAACTAAACACACCTCTCATCTGCTCCTGTCATGGCCACTGACTGACTCACAGGAATAAAACGCTTTCACTTTCAGGGAATAATACACGTCTTTTTTCAGTATACTAAACAGTAAATGACATTATATACGGAGCGTTATTTTATATAAATATTTTTTTTACAGTACTTTGTAAGAGTCCGGTGGCCTGGTGGCTAAAGGGAGCATGTGGGCAATTTTCCGCGCGCGCTCAACCAAAAATCGAAAAATTATGGAAATTGAGTTATATATACCAAAAAATAGCTTAACTCTTTGGCAACACAATGGTACAAGAATCAATGTTCTAAGACGTTTCTACAAGAAATTATAGTCATTTATATCAGGTATGGTAACGACGATGTAGGTAGCGCGTCTGTTCTCAACCCAAGTATTTTTTGGAATTTTTTCCTTGTTTTTTATTGCTTTTTCTTTGCATTATTCTTTCTAATATAATTGATTATTTGGCATCATATAAGAGTAGGTGGAGCTGATCAGTAGAGTGCCAGCCAATCGGGAGCAATCTGAGAACACTCGGCAGTACTCCCCCTCCAGATGGTGCCAGGTGAAATCACTTCATTATTACGTTTATATCAGCTTATATATCAACTATACGGCTTATTTATCTATCAGAATTGATCTAATATGATATAATAAACACTATAAATAACAAACAAACATGTTATATACTCTAGACTGAATAAAATAGGCCATAATATAACGAGAGTCCACCAGCAATATTTCGATATAAATGAGTTACTCCTGGTCTCCTTGTTCTATTGTTTGGTATGTGAGTGATAAAAACTGTGTTTTTAAGAGGATAACTGCACTAGAACATCAGTTTACTAAGAAATACACAAAAAAAACCCGATTTCCGCGCAAAAAAAAAATTTTTTTGAGACGGTAGGCCTGCCGACGTTTTCTAGGCCTATATCTCGGAAGTAACTTTTCACATATTTCGCTAAAGTACACAT
Source organism: Cherax quadricarinatus (assembly GCF_026875155.1). Lineage (NCBI taxonomy): Eukaryota > Metazoa > Arthropoda > Malacostraca > Decapoda > Parastacidae > Cherax > Cherax quadricarinatus. The sequence continues at coordinate 22,698,471 of NC_069488.1, read as the reverse complement.
TATTATTGATTGTATTGAAATGATTTTCACTGACAATATAAAAAAAAGGTGTGTTTGAAAATCTGACGATTCTTTTTTTTTGGGAAAATATCAAATATTTTTGATTTTGTGGGGGGTAAAAGGCAGATATTTTGGTGAATGCAAAAAAGTCTATCAAATGTATTTTTTTTTTCCATGATAATAAGATATATTAGATGAAACATGTGCATCCAAAATTAGTGTCAGATGTATTCTAACGGTTGGGATTGTCGGAAGTGCCACTCCAAGTGCCATTTTGTCATACTTTGCTGCCATATATGAAGTCACTGAAATATTTTTTTTTCTCTGTTGTTTGTTGGCCAATCATACTGAAACTTTGTCACATTCTTCTACATATGAACCTCTAAATGTACACCAAAAATAAAAAAAATTGGATGAAAAATAAAAGAGTTGGCCAAATTCAGGGACTCTGGCCTAAAGCTCCCGCTTCACACACTGAGGGCCCGGGTTCGATTCCCGGCGGGTGGAAACATTTCGACACGTTTCCTTACACCTGTTGTCCTGTTCACCTAGCAGCAAATAGGTACCTGGGTGTTAGTCGACTGGTGTGGGTCGCATCCTGGGGGACAAGATTAAGGACCCCAATGGAAATAAGTAAATAAGTTAGACAGTCCTCGATGACGCACTGACTTTCTTGGGTTATCCTGGGTGGCTAACCCTCCGGGGTTAAAAATCCGAACGAAATCTTATCTTATCTTATCTGTCAGTATGACTAGTTTTTGGTCCAAGTTGGTCCGAAACGTCGTCATGAAGTTTCTCTCTCGTGTGTGCGGCTTATTTGTGTACTGTTCGTTGAAGGTTAGTTCATTGAACTTAGTCTTAAATAAATAATATATGTCGTGCCGAATAGGTAAAACTTTCGATTTTGGCTTAAATAGCCACGCTCTTCTTGCCGAATAAGGCAAACGAAAATTTGTGTGTGCAGTAATTTCGCAAAAATCATTTTGAACCTAACGAAAAAACATATTCCATTTTGCTTGTTTATCATTAAATTGCTGTTAACTTATCTAAAATATATTTAGTTGGATTAGGCGGTTGTTATAATAAGGTTAGGAAAGTTTTCTAAGGTTCTTTTGGTACAAAATTAATAATTTTTACAGTAACATAAATGAAAAAAAGTCTTTAAACGTATAAAAGAAAATTTTAGAAAGGACTTAATTTTAATTGAGTTCTTGCTAATTGACCAGTTTTACCTATTCGGCACGACATTATATATATATATATATATATATATTATATTATATATATATATATATATATATATATATATATATATATACACAACATGGAGACAAGAAGTCGGAAGCTTATTGTTCTGTATATTTCGATTTTGGTGTTCCGTGAAGCTTACTGATGTGGAAGGTGATGTAACAAACACCCCATCAACACACTGATGTGGAAGGTGATGTAAAACACACACATCAACACAATGATGTGGAAGGTGATGTAAACAACACACATATCAACACACTGATGTGGAAGGTGATGTAACAACACACACATCAAAAACACTGAGTGGAAGCTGATGTAACAACACACATCAACACACTGATGTGGAAGGTGATGTAACAACACACACATAAACACACTGATGTGGAAGGTGATGTAACAACACACACATCAACCCCACTGATGGGGAAAAGGTGATGTAACAACACACACATCAACACCCCTGATGTGGAAGGGATGTAACAACACACACATCAACACACTGATGTGGAAAGGTGATGTAACAACACACACATCAACACACTGATGTGGGAAGGTGATGTAACAACACACACACATCAACACAATGATGTGGAAGGTGTTTGTAACAACACACACATCAACACACTGATGTGGAAGGTGATGTAACAACACACACATCAACACACTGATGTGGAAGGTGATGTACAACACACACATAAAACACCACTGATGTGGAAGGTGATGTACAACACACACATCAACACAATGATGTGGAAGGTGATGTAACAACACACACATCAACACACTGATGGGGAAAGGTGATGTAACAACACACACATCAACACACTGATGTGGAAGGTGATGAACAACAACACACAACACACTGATGTGGAAGGTGATGTAACAACCCACACATCAAACCACTGATGTGGAAGGTGATGTAACAACACACACATCAACACACTGATGTGGAAGGTGATGTAACAACACACACATCAACACACTGATGTGGAAGGTGATGTAACAACACACACATCAACACACTGATGGGGAAAGCGATGTAACAACACACACATCAACACACTGATGTGGAAGCTGATGTAACAACACACACATCAACACACTGATGTGGAAGGTGATGTAACAACACACACATCAACACACTGATGTGGAAGGTGATGTAACAACACACACATCAACACACTGATGTGGAAGCTGATGTAACAACACACACATCAACACACTGATGTGGAAGCTGATGTAACAACACACACATCAACACACTGATGTGGAAGGTGATGTAACAACACACACATCAACACACTGATTTTGGAAGCTGATGTAACAAACACACACATCAACACAATGATGTGGAAGCTGATGTAACAACACACACATCAACACACTGATGTGGAAGCTGATGTAAAACACACACATTCAACACACTGATGTGGAAGCTGATGTAACAACACACACATCAATACACTGATGTGGAAGCTGATGTAACAACACACACATCAACACAATGATGTGGAAGGTGATGTAACAAACACACATCAACACAATGATGGGGAAAGGGTGATGTAACAACACACACATCAACACACTGATGGGGAAGGTGATGTAACAACACACACATCAACACACTGATGTGGAAGGTGATGAAAACAACACACACATCAACACACTGATGTGGAAGCTGATGTAACAACACACACATCAACACACTGATGTGGAAGCTGATGTAACAAACACACACATCAACACACTGATGTGGAAGGTGATGTAACACACACACATCAACACAATGATGTGGAAGCTGATGTAACAAACAACACATCAACACACTGATTTTGGAAGCTGATGTAACAACACACACATCAACACATGATGTGAAGGTGATGTAACAACACACACATCAACACACTGATGTGGAAGGTGATGTAACAACACACACATCAACACACTGATGGGGAAGGTGATGTAACAACACAAAACATCAACAAAATGATGTGGAAGGTGTTTGTAACAACACACCATCAACACAATGATGTGGAAGGTGATGTAAACAACACACACATCAAACACATGATGTGGAAGGTGATGAAACCAACACACACATCAACACACTGATGTGGAACCCTGAGTAACAACACACACATCAACACACTGATGTGGAAGGTGATGTAACAACACAACACATCAACCCACTGATGTGGAAGGTGATGTAACAACACACACATCAACACACTGATGTGGAAGGTGATGTAACAACACACATATCAACACACTGTTATGGAAGCTGATGTAACAACACACACATCAAAAACACTGATGTGGAAGGTGATGTAACAACACACACATAACACACTATGTGGAAGGTGATGTAACAACACACACATCAACACACTGATGTGGAAGCTGATGTAACAACACACACATCAACACATGATGTGGAAGTGATGTAACAACACACACATCAACACACTGATGTGGAAGGTGATGTAACAACACACACATCAACACACTGATGTGGAAGCTGATGTAACAACACACACATCAACACACTGATGTGGAAGCTGATGTAACAACACACACATCAACCATGATGTGGAAGGTGATGTAACAACACACACATCAACACACTGATGTGGAAGGTGATGTAACAACACACACATCAACACACTGATGTGGAAGCTGATGTAACAACACACACATCAACACACTGATGTGGAAGCTGATGTAACAACACACACATCAACACACTGATGTGGAAGGTGATGTAACAACACACACATCAACACACTGATGTGGAAGGTGATGTAACAACACACACATCAACACACTGATGTGGAAGGTGATGTAACAACACACACATCAACACACTGATGTGGAAGGTGATGTAACAACACACACATCAACACACTGATGTGGAAGGTGATGTAACAACAAAACACATCAACACACTGATGTGGAAGGTGATGTAACAACACACACATCAACACACTGATGTGGAAGGTGATGTAAAACACACACATCAACACACTGATGTGGAAGGTGATGTAAAAAACACACACATAAAACACACTGATGTGGAAGGTGATGTAACAACACACACATCAACACACTGATGTGGAAGGTGATGTAACAACACACAAAATCAACACAATGATGTGGAAGGTGATGTAACAACACACACATCAACACACTGATGTGGAAGGTGATGTAACAACACACACATCAACACACTGATGTGGAAGGTGATGTAAAAAACACACACATAAACACACTGATGTGGAAGATGATGTAAAAAACACACACTCAACACAATGATGTGGAAGGTGATGTAACAACACACACATCAACACACTGATGTGGAAGCTGATGTAACAACACACACATCAACACACTGATGTGGAAGCTGATGTAACAACACACACATCAACACACTGATGTGGAAGCTGATGTAACACACACACATCAACACACTGATGGGGAAAGCTGATGTAACAAACACACACATCAACACACTGATGTGGAAGGTGATGTAACAACACACACACAACACACTGATGTGGAAGGTGATGTAACAACACACACATCAACACACTGATGTGGAAGGTGACGTAACAACACACACAACACACTGATGTGGAAGGTGATGTAACAACACACACATCAACACACTGATGTGGAAGCTGATGTAACAACACACACATCAACACACTGTGTGGAAGCTGATGTAACAACACACACATCAACAAAACTGAGTGGAAGGTTTTGTAACAAACACACACATCAACACACTGATGGGGGAAGGTGATGTAACAACCCCACACATCAACACAATGATGTGGAAGGTGATGTAACAACACACACATCAACACACTGATGTGGAAGCTGATGTAACAACACACACATCAACACACTGATGTGGAAGGTGATGTAACAACACACACATCAACACACTGATGTGGAAGCTGATGTAACAACCCCACACATCAACACATGATGTGGAAGCTAAATGTAACAACACACACATCAACACACTGATGTGGAAGCTGATGTAACAACACACACATCAACACACTGATGTGGAAGGTGATGTAACAACACACACATCAACACACTGATGTGGAAGCTGATGTAACAACACACACATCAACACACTGATGTGGAAGCTGATGTAACAACACACACATCAACACAATGATGTGGAAGGTGATGTAACAACACACACATCACACTGATGGGGAAGTTTGATGTAACAACACACACATCAAAAACACTGATGTGGAAGTGATGTAACAACACACACATCAACACATGATGTGGAAAAGGTGATGTAACAACACACCCCAAGAAACACTCTCCACAACTGGGAAAAATAATTGTTAACCATTATCCCAAATATCGTCATAACTTTCTCTTGTGTGTGAGTTATTTATGTGTTGTTTCAGTCACCGTATTGTGCCTTCATGTTCTTTCTTGACAGGGAATTTGATACTTAATTTTCACTAATCTGGTGAATTTTTCTTTATACAATACATAAATGTTTACAAAAATCTGTAACAAATAGTTGGTCACAGTCTGAGCACTGTCCTGGTCACAGTCTGAGCACTGTCCTGGTCACAGTCTGAGCACTGTCCTGGTCACAGTCTGAGCACTGTCCTGGTCACAGTCTGAGCACTGTCCTGGTCACAGTCTGAGCACTGTCCTGGTCACAGTCTGAGCACTGTCCATCAAACCAAACAACCAGATTTTACCAAACTCATCACATTTTTCTTTCTGACGAGAGATGTACTTTATGACGTCATCACGTAACGACGACATCACGTAAACTGTGACACTGATTTATTAACAAATCTGTAAAAGGAAGATTCCTTGCTTGTATGGGCTGGACCTGTCAAGAGTAACACCACCAGTCGATCCCACAATCTGGCTACGGATCTTCCTCATATTTTTTATATGTTAATTATTAAAAAAGCCTTCCAAGTTCTGAGGTTAAATTTATAAGGAAAAATATAAAAAAATTTCTGCAATTAAATTTCATTTGTTTAACAAGCTCCCCTCAAGGAAGGTTCCTTGATGTTGGTGGGGGGGTCTTGATTAGGGAATTGGATCTGTGCTCCAGTTCCCCGAATTAAGCCTGAATGCCTTCCACATCCCCCCCCCAGGCGCTGTATAATCCTCCGGGTTTTAGCGCTTCCCCTTCATTATAAAAATAATAAAATGTTTAACAAGCTCTGTATCACCCTTGAACCTTTGTGTGTGAAGCCTTTAAAACAGTCGTTCTTTCTATTACTAATTTGGGAAATTATTATAAAGACATCACAGGATATATACAGGTTATCATGCTGGGAAGGGATACCTACATTCTAGCTACCTCTGCAACTGTTTGGAGTTGTGATTTTCAAAGTGGACGGTACCTTCCCCTGGGGGAGGTGGAAAGATCGAAGGGGTGTTGAGGAAAAACAAGGCGGTTGGGGGGCGGCAGGGGGGCATCAGAACCAAGGCAGCGTTTGATTTACAAAATCTGTGTGACTAAATCTATGTTACGAACACTTAAGTGGCTTCATCAGTTTCTTGAAAATAGATGTACTTGGTGTGTCTAGTAGAGTGAAGCTTCATGGATCTAAGACTATTTCCAGCCTGATGTTGAGAAGGTGATGTTCCTGCACCAAGTACATCCATCTCATTAAAACTGTGAAGACAATGTAGTTACAGATGTAAATTTACCTTTTCATTATTGCTAATTAAATTGGTTTACTATGTCCATTTTTAATTATGGAATAAATACATTTGTTTACAGTGTTAGATTAGTTATTGTTTTGAATTCGCAATAAAACTAATACCAAGAAAGAGGTGTGTTCTTATGAAACCATACCACGGGCGGGGATAGAACCCGCGATCAGAGTCTCAAAACTCCAGACCGTAACGTTAGCCACTGGACCAGCTAGCCACAATAAGATTCGTCCAACTAGGTATATTTCTACACCATAGGAAGGTTAGCATAGGCTTTGAGGGGACTTGATCTAGAGTTCGTCACGGCCAGGCTAGCTGGAGATTCGTCTGTAAAAACTTGCATTTGTGGTCACAGTGGTGCCTGTGCTAACCTTCCTATGGTGTAGAAATATACCTAGTTGGACGAATCTTATTGTGGCTAGCTGGTCCAGTGGCTAAAGCGACGGTCTGGAGGGTTTTTAGACTCTGATCGCGGGTTCTATCCCCGCCGTGGTATGGTTTCATAAGAACACACCTCTTTCTTGGGATTAGTTTTATTGCGCAAATTTAAAACAATAACTAATCTAACACTGTAAAAAAATGTATTTATTCCATAATTAAAAATGGAGTTTCGAGACTCTCTGACCGCGGGTTCTATACCCGCCCGTGGTATGGTTTGTTTGCAATCGTGTCATTACGATTTCGTGAGTCAGTGTGTTCTTATGTTTTGGGGAGGGGGCTAGGGATGTGGCCTGGGAAGCAAGGGGTCAGCAACGTTCTCTTCCCACCCTACACATCTTACTGTCACATTAACAAGGATGCCACACAGCCAAAGATGATATATAGAAAAATATCAACACGTATTCCAAACATTCCAGCAATGTAGTCGACTTGAAAAATTTAATATTTTTTTCATTTACTCATTTGTACTGACATTCACGAATATTTAATAGGAAGAGCTGATTACTGATTACTAACACTATTGCTGTTATTATTACTAATAACCATCATCATTACTACTATCATTACTACTAGTACTACCATTATCCATACATAACTAACATTTTGACTACTATTATCATTACTATTATTATTACTATTATCATTTTTATTATTAAAAAAATTAAACATTTTTCTAGTACAGTTCCCTTTACTATACTATTATATTACTATACATCTTTATTTACTACCATTATTATCATTAAAATACATTATTATCATTCTACCATTATTATCATTCTATAATATCTCGTATTATCTTTTACTGCTACTACTATTATTATATAAACTTTTCATTACTATATTCAATTACTTTATCAATACTATTTTTACCTTAACATTACTCTATTTTATTATCAAACTACTATTTTATATTACTTTAATTTTATCATTGCTATAATATTACTACTATTATCATTACTATTATAACTACTTTTATAATACTACTTTTCTTACTATTACTATTATTACATTGTCTAAATTATTCTATTATCATTATATTTTTAAACTATCATTACTATTAATACTACTACTATTACTTACTTTATTACCTGGGTTTACCGGGGAGAGAGTTCGGGGGTCAACGCCCCCGCGGCCCCGGTCTGTGCCCAGGCCTCTGGGGATCAAGCCTGATCAACAAGCTGTGCTGCTGGCTGCACGCCCAAAACCAAACGTACGACCCACACCCCGGGCTGATCGGGAATGACTTTGGTGCTTGCCCGTGCCAGCTGAAGACTGCCGGGGTTTTTGGTTTCCCCCTTTTGTTGCTGGGAGGGCGTTGAACTTCGGGCCCCGACACTTATTTTTGGCCTTAACGTGTAGTGAAAAAACCCCCTGTTTTTCATTGGGGGGGATGGTGCATCGTCTCCCAAGTCTTTTGCTTTGTATGAGTGTTTTTCGTGTGCAAGTTCGGTTATCCTCTAGATTTTCCCGGGGTTATATAATCATGTTTCCCTCCCCCTCCTGCTTTCCCAAAGGGAATACATTTTAGGAACCTCAAGCGCCCCCAAAAATTTGAGGTGTTTTATCTCCGTTTATGCGCGCCGTGAAAGTTCTCTGTACATTTTCTAGGTCACAATTTCCCCTCCCTTGAAAGGTGCTTTATTTGGCACAATATTCGCCTAGATAGAACAAGTGACTGAAGGTGTATCAGGGGTTTGGCCCCCTAGTTTTGAAGGTTCTCATTACCCATTGTCATTTTTCTACAATGCTTTTGATACAATGTTTGGTCCTTAAAGGTAAATTTCCTCCGACATGATCACTCCCAGGTCTTAATTAACTACTACTATTATTATTAATTTTTTATTACTATTACTAGATTAGACATTTTAAATTTTTATAATATTGCTGACACTGATCATCCGTACATAACACAGTATCTCATAAGACACAGACATACTGACCAGTGTGCTGGAACCACCACAATAATTATTTTTAAGACGGTGTTGAATATCCCCACCTGCTAGTTTTATTTTCTTCCAGTAACGTTTATGTTTTGTGTGTGTGTGTGTGTGTGTGTGTGTGTGTGTGTACTCACCTAGTTGAGGTTGCGGGGGTCGAGTCCGAGCTCCTGTGTGTGTGTGTGTGTGTGTGTATGTGTGTGTATTTGTGATTACGTGCATAATAATGTAAATGGCGATGAGTATCTTTTATACGTCGGAGTGTTTGTGTGAGAGGGTGAATCCGCATGCTGCGTTGGCGGAAATGCACAAATGAGTGCAAAAATAAGTTTGGTAAAAGTAAGTCAATTTTTTTGGTACGGAAAAACAGTAAATTACTTTTCACAAATTTATCAAAATTGTAAAATATGTGAAAAAATTACCCGGGAAAACCCAAAAAAATCCCCCAAAGTGGTTTTTATTCCACTGAACGCTCGCGCTTGTAACCTACGAGAGTCTAGCAAATTCATAAGACAAATAACTAATTAATAGATAAAGTTCAACAATTATTACAGTTCTCGTGGAGATCTTAAAAACCCCACGCAATAAAACATTCACAAGCATTTAAAACTCAACTGGTTCTAAAAATATAAATTTTAAATGAAAAGGAAAATTTAAAACAAAAATTTGAACTTCCAAAATTTCAGTGAGTGGCCAGGCCTTGGGGGCCCGAACGGACGGTAGTGGCTGCGCGGCTGACTTACGGTCAGACGTCTTGGTCGAGAATTTAAAGGGGAGCAATTTCTCGGTGTCCCCTCAGTAATTCCACCCCCCTGGACGTCCTACCGTGACCACAAAACAAGGCCTCGTTCTAAATCTGGTAATCAGGGAGGGTGGCTGACTATTTCGGGATATAAACTGGGAAAAGGCTGAGACTGGAAGATACCTAAGGAAGTGAAAAGGGGGAGACATCCGGGGGCCCCGGGATGGTTCCTGGCCACCCTGGACCTGGGGAAAGGGAGGACCCTTTGGGGAAGGGGGGAAGGGAGAATTTGAGGGGACAAATGGACCCTTGGACACATGGACCTGGGAAAAAGGAGGATGGGGGTTGTTGAGTAACCTTGGGGAAGTGGGGAACAAAAGAATTCGAGGCGGACAGATGGACTCCTGGGAACAGGACCTGGGAAAAAAGGGGGATGTGGTTGTTAGGTAGACCTTGGGAAGTGGGAAGGGAGGATATCTGAGGGGACAAAATGGTTTCCTGGACACATGGACCTGGGAAAAAAAAAGGATGCTGGTTGTTGAGGTAGCCCTTTGGGAAAAAGGGGGGGAAGGGAGAAATTGAGGGGCCAAAAATGGACTCCTGGACACATGGACCGGGGAAAAAAAGGAGGATATGGTTTTTGATAGCCCTTTGGGGAAGGGGGGAAGGGAAAATCGAGGAGGACAGATGGCTCTGGAACATGGCCCTGGGAAAAAGGAGGAAAACTGATTGTTGGGTAGACTTGGGGAAGTGGGGAAGGGAGAATATTGAGGCGGACTTGGACTCCTGGAACTGGCCCTGGGAAAAAGGGAGGATACGGTTTGTTGAGGTAGACCGGGGGGAAGGGGGGAAGGGAGAATTTGAGGGGACAATGGATTTTTGGACACATAGACCGGGGGAAAAAGGGGTACTGGTTGTTGGGGTAGACCTTGGGGAAGTGGAGAAGGGGGGAATATTGAGGGGACACGACGGACTCCTCGACCAGGGACTTGGAAAAAAAAGGGGGTAAGGTTGTTGGGGTAGCCCCTTGGGAATGGAGAAGGGAAAATATTGAGGGGACACAGATGGACTCCGGGACACAGGGCCCGGGGAAAAAAAGGAGTATCGGTTGTTGGGAAACCCTTGGGGAAGTGGGAAGGGAAAATATCTGGGGCTGACAGAGGGGCCTGGACACAGGACCTGGGGAAAAAGGAGGATCGGGTTGTTGAGATAAAACTTGGGGAAGTGGGGAAGGGAAATATCTGAGGCGGACAATGGACTCCGGACACTGGACCTAAAAAAAGGGGATACGGGTTTTGAGGGCGACCTTGGGGGGGGGGAAAGGGGAAATTTTGAGGCGGAAATGGCCCTTTTGGACACAGGGCCCGGGGAAAAAGGAGGATGCTGGTTGTTGAGAAACCCTTTGGGGGAAGTGGAGAAGGAGAATATCTGGGGGGACACAGAGGACTCCGGACAAGGGACCGGGGGAAAAAGGAGATGCTGGTTGTTGAGGTAGACCTTGGGGAAGGGGGGAAAGGGGGAAATATCTGAGGCGGCAGATGGACTCCGGGGACACATAGACCTGGGAAAAAAGGGGGATAGGGTTTTTGAGGAACCTTGATGAAGGGGAAAAGGGGAGAATTCTGAGGGGCATAGAGGACACCTGGACACATGGCCCTGGGAAAAAAGGAGGATACGGTTTGTTGAGGTAGCCCTTTGGGGAAAGGGGGGAAAGGGAGAATATTGAGGGGCACGGGGGACTCCTGGGACACATGGACCTGGAAAAAGGGGATACGGGTTGTTGGGTAACCTTGGGAAAGTGGGGAAGGGAGAATATCGGGAGGGGACACAGGGGGACTCCTGGATACATGGACCTGGGAAGATGGGGAAAACCCAAAAACAAAGTAGGGTGGGTGGGTGGGGCCCTTAAAACGAACCACTGGCAGGGGTCGTATTAGTTAATAAAAATGCAATTTCAGTTTTTTAAAAAGGCACAATGAAGTGATGTTTTTGCTTTAGGAAAACAGATCTCACAAAGCTCACATATGATCCTCAAAAATTATGCGACATAGATTTACATTTAAAAACTTATTTAAAAAAAATAAATTATAAATATAAAATATATAAAATATTTTACTTTTTTTTTTTTAACATATTAACGATTATCTTTTTTACGAAATCTGTTCACCCAGTTTTGCGAGTGTTTTCAATTAAACAGATAAGATAATTAATTTATTATTCAGCCTAGACAGTTTTAAAATCCAAAAAGGATCTCATCATCTCCCTCACCCTACATCTGCCCTGCTGGGCATGGTATCTGTGTCAGGGTTAAATATTATTATTTCAGATTGAGAATTCCTGTAGGGGCATTTCTAATTGTAAGTCACTTAATTCCAAACCGCTTTTTAAGGCTCCAGATTATTTCTGGTTTTTTTTTTTACTCAGCAGGAAGTTGTAGGGTCTCATGTTTTAGAAAAAATAACAGTTTTTTTTTTTGGGGTTTAAAAATCCCAGAAAAAATTTTTTTTTGCTGGTTAAAAAAACCAGCAAAAAGAAATGAAAAAGGTATAGACTCGACCTGGGAGAGTAAAAACCCCGGGTGATCGTCCCCACAATCTGGCTATGTTTCTTTATGTTTAGCCACTCTAAAGGAACTGTCTCCCCCCAGTTTTGATCGAAAATTCAGAATTTTTTTTGTTTTTTCCCTTTCTGCCCAGTGTGCATTTAACATAAAATTTTAATCTTAGAAATTTTAAAAATTTTCGTGTACATGGCGAAGTGGGGTTAAAATTCTTTCTCTAATTATCAAAGGGGCAATGCCTTTTGTCAACCACTGTGGACCAAGAAAACCGGGATCTTCATCTTGTTGGGGAACAAAAAAAAACTAACCGATGGTGAAGGGACTATGGGTTAACCATAAAAAGAAGGTTTGGGTTAAAAAGGGACCTTGTTTAAAAAGTCTACTACTTTACCTATAATCAACCATCTTTTCCACTGCTACACTTAAGTTGTTTCTTCATTTTCTTAAAAAAGCTTACTTAATATTTTGTAGAACGATGTTTTAGAAGTTGCGGGGTTCTAGACTTTTAGTGCCTCCGCATAGTTTTTGAGAAGTTCTGTACCTGTACCAAGTAATCCTCTCATTAAAACTGGAAACAGTGCAGTTACAGAGGGAATGTAAATTTTCCCTTTCATTTTTTAAGAAGTTTTTTTACTAGTTATTTTTTTTCTGAAATAAATATTTTGTTTTAGTGTTTAAATTGTTATTGTTTTGAAATTCGCGTTGTTTTATGTTTGTGTGTGGGGAGGGAGGGGCGCTAGGGGTTGGCCTGGGGTCAAGGGGGGGGGGAGGGGCGCTAGGGAGTGGGCCGGGAGTCAAGGGGGAGGGGGGGGTGCTAGGAGTGGCCTGGGGGTCAAGGAGGCGGCAGCTGCAAAGTTTGGGGAACCAGTCTTCTAGAGAGAGGGGAAAGTTTTGAATATGGGAATTCTCTCTCCTACCCGACACATCTTACTCCAGACAAAAATGATTTAGAAAGATACTCCACTATTCCAAACATTCCAGCAATGTTCCCCTTGAAAAATTTTAAAATTTTTTTTTTTTTACTCATTTGTACGCCCCTTATGAATTTTTAAAAAGGAAAGGTTACTGTTTTTAAAACCATTACTGTTATCATTTTTGTAAAACCTCATCATTACTACTATTTTACTATATACTACCAAAAACCATTATCATTCTATAATTATATTATGACATATTTCATTACTATTATTTCTATTATTATCTTACTACAATATTTATCGTTTTACTAATAATTTACAATTATACTTTACTATACACTGCTATAAATACAATATTTTTTTACTACAATTTTATATTATCTTTCTGTACTTTAATATTATCATTATACTATATTATTTCTATTATATATTAACATTCACCACAATACTTTACAATTTCTTTAACATTATACAATTCGTTATCTTTACTACATTTCCTTTTTTAAATTTTTTTATCACTGTTCTATTTCTGTTATATTAATACTAATGTTCACTATTTTTAACTTATTTTACTTTTAGCATTAATTTTACTATTTTTTCATTACTACTACTACAACTATATTATCATTATATATATACTACTACTATATTATACTCTACTATTTTCATTATTACTAAACTACTATTATCTTTTTTATACTACTACTATATACTTCTCTATACACACTATCTTAATTTATTATTTATTACTATATTATACTACTATTATCATTATTCATTACACTATTATTTTTATTACTCTAGTACTGCACATTATATTTTAAATACTACTATTAATACTACTACTATTTTAAAACACTATACTATTGGATAACATGCTATTACTATTATCATTACTACTACTACTACTACCCCTTCAAAATTTACTTATATTATACTTCTGTCTTATATTTTTACTTTTCATTACTACTACTATATCAACTACTTTTCATTGCTACCTACATTACCATCCTACTACAAGTTTTCCCCGTGTATCAGTCCACCGGGAATCGCAAACTTCCTAAAGATTTTATATAAAATTTTTCTCGATATCTTGCATCCGTTCATCCTGTTTTATGAAATTTTTTTGTAGAGGAAAGTTTGACTGGTGAACCTTACTAACAGTCATGAGTGTTACTAACTGGGACATTTATGACACTGTTACATAAATGGTGACCTTACTGACACTCACTGTTAAATAACTGGTGACCTTTACAAAACTGTTACATAACTGGGGACACCTTATACACTCACTTTACATAACTGGCGACACCTTACTGCACTCATTGTTTCAACTGGTGCCCCTTACGGACCCCTCACGTTTACTTAAAAGGCGACACTATGACAGTCACGGGCTGTTACATAACTGGTGAACCCCTTTTGACGCATGAGCTGTTACTAACTGGTGAATCACTGACACTTTAAACTGGGAAACACCTTACTGCGTCCTGAGCTGTTACTTAACTGGTGACACCTTACTGACAGTCACTGAGCTGTTAATAACTGGTGACACCCCTTTCTGACACTCCCTGAGCTGTTACATAACTGGGGACACCTTTTCTGACACTCATGTTACAAATGGGGACAAAATTACGACTGTGGCATGCAAAAAATACGTAAACCCTTTTTCGGGCATGGACACACCCTCATTTACAGGTATCTCCCCCAACAGCGAACCCGGTTGCTAAGAGTTTTGGGATGGGGCCCCATCGTTCAATAGTGACCAGGTTCGCCAATAAGAGGTGGGATTGGGAATCGCAGAGGTTAGGGATACGCCTCCTGTCTGCCCTTGTCATTTTCCCTTTTTAGAGCTGGTTTACAGGTTTTTCTTGTGGCTTCTATTTTGCCTTTCTTCCCTGAGTGCAATATACTTATTTTGTACATGGTAAAAATTTTCTTTCTAAATTGGTGAAAAGGGTAATATAAGTCTAAACTTTTCTGCTTTGTTTTTTGCTCCCATTTACACCTGGGAAACAGGCCTTTGAAATCCTAGGGTTTTTAAAACTGCACCACTGTTACATAACGGTGAAACCTTACTGACACTCACTGTTTCAAAACTGGCGGACACCTTATACACCACGTTTTCTAACTGGGGCACCTTACTGACATCACTGAGCTGTTACATAACTGGCACCCCCCTTCGACAAAACACTGACTGTTTTAAAATGGGACACCTTACTGACAAAGTTACATAAATGGAAAAACCCTTTCTGACGTCATGAGCGTTACATAATGGTGACATTTACTGACCTGTTACATAACTGGAAAAACCTTACTGACGTCACTGGCTGTTTCTAATGGTGAAAACCCCTTACTGACACTCACTGAGCTGTTACATAACTGGTGACATCTTACGACACGTTACATAATGGTAAAACCTTATGACAGTCATGACTGTTTTCAAAACTGGCGACACCTTTTGACACTCATGAGCTGTTACATAAAAATGGGAAATCTTACTGACACGTTACATAATGGTAACACCTTAGACAGTCACTGAGCTGTTACATAACTGGTGACATCTTACTGACACCCCCTGAGTGTTACATAACTGGTACATCTTACGACCTTTACATAAAAAGGTAACACCTTTTGACAGTCACTGAGCTGTTCAAACTGGTGACCTTACTGACAGTCACTGAGCTGTTACATAACTGGGGACACCCACAAAAGTCACTGACTGTACATAACTGGTGCACCCTTCTGACAGTCATGATGTTACATAACTGGTGCCTTACAGCAGCACTGAGCTGTTACATAACGGTGACACCTTACGACACTCACGAGCGTTCAAAACTGGTGACATCTTACTGACACTCACGAGCTTTACTAATTGACACCTTACGACATCACTGTTACTAATGGTGCACCCTTTCTGACGTCACCGGGGGTTTCATAAAAGGTACTCACCATTGTTTCCCCAGTTGGGTTGCAGGGGGGGAGTCCCAAACTCCTGACCCCGTCTCTTTTGATCGCTATAGGTCACTCTCCCCCGTACCTGGCTTTTATCATAAATTGCTTAAGGTGTATGGATCCCGCCTCACTACTCATTCCCCAACATTCCCTTCCTGAACTCTGTGCTGAAGAAAATTCCTAACATCCCGTTTTTCATCTGTGTCTTCCAAAATTCCCAATGGCCCCCTTGTTGCTGTGTCCCCTCTCTGGAACATCCGTCTTTGTCCCCTTTTCATTCCTTCAGTATTTTTTGTGTCTTATCATGTCCCCCCCCTTTCTTCCTATCCCCAGTGCTTTAGGGCAAATTTCCCCCCCTTAAGTCTCCTCGTGACTACCTCTTAGCTTGG
This sequence comes from Cherax quadricarinatus, assembly GCF_026875155.1. NCBI lineage: Eukaryota > Metazoa > Arthropoda > Malacostraca > Decapoda > Parastacidae > Cherax > Cherax quadricarinatus. Next base: position 22,681,558 of record NC_069488.1, on the reverse strand, counting down.
GGCTGTCTTTTGCAAAACCTTTTTCCTTTCTCTATTTCTTTTTTGTGCTTGGTAGATGGGGTTCCAAACTGGTGCTGCATACTCCCAAAATGGGCCAAAGTACCGGTGTACGGGTCCTGAACGATCCTTTTAGGGTGCGGGAAAGCTGTTTTGGGTTTTTTAGGCGCCCCCTAGCTGCAGCTTTTATTTGGTTTAGGGGCGCCTCAGGAGATTGCCCCGGTGTTATAACCCCAAGACTTTTTCCCGAGTGACGCTTGTAGTCTTGGCCCCCCTAGACTGACTCCGCTGCGTTTCTTTGGACTTCTCCAATCTTCATTTATTCATTGGGGGGGTCGAACTCCCGGAGCCAATTTTCTGGACCAGGTCTGCGCTTGTCCAGTCCCTTTGTGTTCTGCCTGGTTTTTTGTCCGATTAATTTTCATCAACTTATCTGCAAACAGGGCACTTCGGGTCTATTCCTTCGTAATGCCGTTCACAAAAAACCAAAAACGCATGGGCCCCAGATCCCCCTCTGGGACCCCCACTTGTACAGTGCCCACTCTGGGACACCTCGCCAACGCATAACCGTTGCGTTTTCCTGACAAAGGGTTCCCCGACCATTGTGGTGCCTTCCCCGTTTCCCTGACCGGTCCCTCCAAATTTTTGCACAAACTCTTTTTTTTTGGAACTGGTCAAACGCCTTACAGCAAGAAATGCAGTCTACCCCCCCCCTCTTCTTTGTCCTTAATGCTGCCCCCCCTGTATAGAATCCAGTAGGTTTGTGGGCACAGGATCTCCCTCCTGATGCCATGTTGGCTTCTGTTGATGAATCGTTCCCCTTTTTGGGGTTCCCTACTCTTTTATAAACTTTTCAAGACTTTGCTACTATACATTCAGTGACCTGGGCTGATTTTGTGCGTCATGTCTTCTCCTTTTTTTAAAAAATTGGGCTATACGCTGTTTTTCCTACCTCAGGTAATTTCTTGTTTTGTAGATGTGTTGAAAAATTTTTGTTAGGGGTACAATAGTCCCTTTTCTCCCTAGGACCCCTAGAGTGTTATCCCGGCCCCTTTTCCTTTGAGGTAACTAGCTCACTCAAAAAGCCCCTTCGCGTCTTTTTCGGTTGTGTGTACGTATCCAAAACTTGGTGTTGTACCCCCAACCTCTCCCTCTTTTGGGTCCCTTCTGTCTCCCCTTTTGGAAACCTCTTTTGAATCTCATGTTGAGTTCTTCACACGCGGTCGTTTCTGTTGTCTCTCCCCCCCTTCCTTTTTGCCCGATTACCCGGTCCTTGACGTTGTTTTTCTTCTGATGTGGCTGTATAACGCTTCGGGTCAGATTTGGCTACGTGCTTGTCGTTTCAAAAATTGTCGTTGGGCCTCCCCTTTTACCGGATATTATTTTTGGGCCCCCGACTCCCCTCCTTTTTCTTCGGGGCCTTTTCCTTTTTCACTTCTTTCATTCCCCAGCACACTTGATTTTTGCCCCCCTTTTTCCCTTGGGGAACCATGGGCTATCCCGGCTTTTTCTTATTTACTTTTCCCCTTGGGGGACAAACCTTTCTCGCTTTTTTGCATTTGTTGCTATATATTCCCTCTCGTTTTCTGGGTTCCCCGCCAGTTCTCGGGCCCCCAAAAAACCCCCTTCAGGAAGTCCCCA
>NC_069488.1:22582420-22674920 GCF_026875155.1 Cherax quadricarinatus | reverse complement strand
CATGACACAGGACCTTAATGGTAAGACCATGACACAGGATCTTATTGGTAAGACCAAGACACAGAATCTTAATGGTAAGACCAAGACACAGGATCTTAATGGTAAGACCAAGACACAGGACCTTTATGGTAAGACCAAGACACAGGGCCTTAATGGTAAGACCAAGACACAGGACCTTAATGGTAAGACCAAGACACATGACCTTAATGGGAAGACCAAGACACAGGACCTTTATGGTAAGACCAAGACACAGGACCTTAATGGTAAGACCAAGACACAGGACCTTAATGGTAAGACCAAGACACAGGACCTTAATGGTAAGACCAAGACACAGGACCTTAATGGTAAGACCAAGACACAGGACCTTAATGGCAAGACCAAGACACAGGACCTTAATGGTAATACCAAGACACAGGACCTTAATGGTAAGACCAAGACACAGGACCTTAATGGTAAGACCAAGAACACGGACCTTAATGGTAAGACCAAGACACAGGACCTTAATGGTAAGACCAAGACACAGGACCTTAATGGTAAGACCAAGACACAGGACCTTAATGGTAAGACCAAGACACAGGACCTTAATGGTAAGACCAAGACACATGATCTTAATGGTAAGACCAAGACACAGGACCTTAATTGTAAGACCAAGACACAGGACCTTAATGGTAAGACCAAGACACATGATCTTAATGGTAAGACCAAGACACAGGACCTTAATTGTAAGACCAAGACACAGGACCTTAATGGAAAGACCAGGACACAGGACCTTAATGGTAAAACCAAGACACAGGATCTTAATGGTAAGACCAAGACACAGGACTTTAATGGTAAGACCAAGACACAGGACCTTAATGGTAAGACCAAGACACAGGACCTTAATGGTAAGACCAAGACACAGGACCTTATTGGTAAGACCAAGACACAGGACCTTAATTGTAAGACCAAGACACAGGACCTTAAGTAGACCAAGACACGACCTTAATGTAAACCAAACACAGACCTAAACTGCTAACTTCTATGGCCGGAATGATTCCTATGCTCATATTGAAAATAATATTGACCTTCCAGAGAGGCTTCAGAAATTAAATGTATCATGACTTTTCTCTTGTGAGTTTTATTGTCACAGCATTGTTCACTCGAGTCCCTGTCCCTGATTTTCTTACGTATCTAGAGGAGTAACTAAAAACTTCTCCAAACCCACTTACATAATTATTAAGCTTTGCGTGACGGACTGGAAGTTTGTATTTGAAGATAAAAACAAAGCATTGCCATGGAAAATCCACTTATTCCATTACTCAGCAACTTGTATATGGGATCCTCACTAATAAAGCAAAGTGGTTCAGACACGTCGACGATGTTTTGTGTCTGTGTCCTAGAGTCGAGATATTAATGAGTTACTTCCTAGACTCAATGATTTATTTCCCTCAGATGTTCTATTCCATCGTGATCACAGAAAATTTAAATTTTCAGTGTAAAGGAAGTCAACTAATGTGTCATTACACATTCATTATTATTCCAATCGTGAATCTAGGTTTAAAAGGAGTATTTTCCTTACAATGTTCTTGAGAGTTTTACATATCTGTAGCCCAGAATATACGGATGATGAAATTAATAAGATGTTCAAAATAGCCACTAAACTGAGATATACCAGAGATTTTATTAATAAGGCGTTATTGGCAGCCAAGAAGACTGAACCTAGGGAAGCGCCTTCCAGGAAAAATATACTGGATTTACCTTATAAAGAGGATACGGCCAGCCTGTGTAATACATTAAAAAACTCAATATAAATATTGTCCTCGAGAACGTCAGAACAGTGAACAAAAGCTGATTAACAACGCACAATCCAACATTGTTGGTAGTATTAACAACGCCCCATGCACACCGTGCTCTCTTTCGTACCTCAGGCAGACAGGTAAACCACTTGAAACCAGATTAGCCCAACATCAGTACACGGTAAGGAAGGCTCAGGAGTCAAATGCAATCTTTAATCACATTTTTACTTGCAATCGTCCGCCGGGGTGGGCAGCAGCCCAGGTCATTGTAGCCAATAGTTCCGTTACGGAAAGGAACATAATTGAATCCTCTCTCGCCAAACATAATAGGAATACCTTGTATAATTCAAGTGGTGGAATGTACAAACTCAACATTTATTTAGCAGAGTCAACTGTGCACAGTTTTGAACAAGGGTAGTACGCAAAATCCCCGAATTTCGTGACGATAGATCAATGTTCTCTACACCTTTCCTACACGTTTCGCTTTTTGGAATATCCCCTGACCGGATCACAGTGCATAGAGAATATAGGTAGGTTGAACCTTACCTTAGGTGGGTGTAGGGAAGACCATGTCTGTGTTTATGCTCAGTGACTCCACATATGACAGTGCCGTATATAGTAACTCCATAGTATTAGTAGGTAAATCTTCTTAGATTCAGCATATAAGTACAGTTACACAAGTTTGTGACTACAGCTCACATAATATCCTACATGAGTTTCCTATGATATCCTTGAGAGGTCGTGTAAAGTAACATCTTATCGCCTCTGGGTTCCTCGTGCTATTGTCATGGAGTAGAATAGGTAAGTATGCTGGTAGTAGGAAAATATGTAGAGATATTTGTAGAGTCCCTTCCGTGCTTGGTCTTCTGGAACATTCCTGAGCATATGACAGGTAGTATTGGTTGATAACTACTTAATCTGATTCGTATAATAATGCAATGTTATATATAGTTTGAGTGTCTGGGTGTATGAACGTTTCCATATGGTAATACATCAGTTGATATTGATTAGTTGAACTTATGGGCTGACTACCGCATTTCATTAAAATTCTGTAACTTGCTTTCTGTAAACCTCTGCGGTACCCCACCTCCATGTACCCAGAAAGGATGTGATGGGAGAGGAAGTAGGGTTGGGTGGGTATTGGTCCTCACCCTGACATGGGTTGCCACTGACACCTTCTGCCATGCCTCAGACAGTTTCCCTTCCTGTCTGTTGCTATTTTGCAAAACTGCATAGTTCATGAAGACGCAAAAAGTATATATTTTTTATATTATATATTTAATTAAAATATATATATATATATATAAGTCGTGCGATATGTAAAACTGGTAAATTAGCAAGAACTCTTTTAAAATTAAGTCCTTTCGAAAATTTTCTCTTATACGTTTAAAGATATATTTTTTTCATTAATGTTGATGTAAAAATTTATATATTGCCCCAAAAAGGGAAAACTTAGAAAACTTACCTAACCTTATTAAAACAAGAAAATTTATTTTAGCCTAACCCAACTAAATATATTTTAGATTTGTTTACAGTAATTTTAATACTAAATAAACAGTGAAATATATTTTTTTTCGTTAGGTTTCAAAATGATTTTGCGAAATTATTGCATACACAAAATTTTCACTTGTCCTATATGGAAAGATGAGCGTTGCTATTTAAGCCAAGATAGCAAGTTTGCCTATCGGCACGACATATATATATATTATATTTATTTTATATATATAATATATATTATTTATAATATATTATTTATAAATTTATTTTAAAATATTATAAAAGTTATTTATGAGCAGGTTTTCGTTAACAATAGTGTTGAGGGTGGCAAGATTAGGGTGGGAGATGACACAAGTCGTGTCGTCAGCAAAGAGAATGGGTTTCAGGTGTTGGGATGTAAATGAGGAAGAGCAGGGGACCAAGGACACTTCCCTGCGGAACTCCAGTATCAAGTGGCCGTATTGATGAGGCGTGTCTTTAATGGTGACATATGATACCTATTAGAAGGTAGGATTTGAAATATGCAAGCGCATGGCCTCTTATACCACAGTGGTCAAGTTTGTGGAGTAGGATGCCGTGGTCAACTGTGTCAAACGCTTTTCTTAGGTCAATAAAAATTCCTAGCGGATATTCCTTATTTTCCAATGCTGTGTAAAGCAGGTCTAGCATTTTTATAATTGCATCATTAGTGCTTTTATTTTTCCTGAATCCAAATTGGCAGGGGTTGAGTATGTTTTGTGACGTTATAAATGAATATAGTCTCCTGTGCACGAGTTTCTCGAAGATTTTGGATAGCAATGGTAAGTTTGATATTGGCCTATAGTTGTTTACATCTGTAGGGTCACCACCTTTATGTATTGGTGTAACCCTTGCTGTTTTGAGTAGTGTCGGGAAAGTGCTAGTTTCTAGTGACTTGTTAAAAAGTAATGTAATAGCATGCGAAAGGACATATAGGACTAATTAATTATATTCTGATTATAACAAATATCGCGGTTAGTCAATGAGATAGTACTATATTTACATTGATAATAGTAAATGTTTAAAACAGCCATAAGCTGGTAGCAGTGAATGATTTATGTTAAAACTTGTATGTTCAAAAGCCACAATAACCGCAGTTTAAGCTCTGTTAATAATAAAACACTGTTTTCTTGCTCTGGTCTCCCTGCAATACATTTCATATTTTCTCTTAGCCTGGTGTAAATCTTTCTTTGACCTCCTGGCATTTTGTTTAGTTGTACCTCTCATCTCCTGGACTGTCTTGCCCTCCACTTCTGTGTGCAATTGTTGATCTCGGGGAATTTCTTACACTTTCATAGTTTCTCCGTAGTTTTGTTTGCTATAATTCGTTCATACTATTTTTGTGTAACCGGTGCAGCTTTTGATAAGTAACCAGAGTATAGTACTTGCACTTAGTGGTTTTCCTCAGTGCTTTTCCTTATATGGTTTATATACAATGACTTTCTAGCTTATCTTTACCTGTTACTTTTGTATTTCCCCTAAGTTGTTCATTCAAAGGTTTTTCATTGTTCTTTCCTGTGAAGGTTTACTCAGTCCTGTAACAACTTTAGACAGTATTACCATGGCTGGCTCCTCCTCAGGAAAATTAATGAATAGAAAAAGAAATAATTCACAAAGATACATTTTATTATTTAGTAATGCAAAGATAAAACATTAAAAAATGAAGGTTTATCCTACTTGAAAGAAAAATAAAATGAAAAATTGCCATTTGAATTCAACGCTAATATGTACAAGTAAACTGTGGTGTCTGGTTGATGGTTGATATACCATTTTGATGTTTGTCTGGTTGATGTTGACACCGTCTTGTAGAAATTGTAGCCGTTGATGGTGATGTGGGGAGGGGGGTCACAGGTGTTGGTGACAACCCAACGACTAGTTCTTCACAGAGTCTATAGCCTTGAATAGTCAGTCCAGATGACAGGAACTCAGGTTCTTTACCACTGCAAAGATGAGGAGTAGTGTCCTGTACAATTAATCAGGTAGGTAGATTATGAATGACGTCTCATGGGCTGTTTCTGTCCGTCTCCTTCAACACTTCTCGTTGGTTGGCAGGTGACCCAATCTGTCATTCCAAGCTGGAAAGAGAGACAGGTTACCCACTGCTTAAGAAATCACTCTCCATGATAAGTGCAAGATACTTAAAAAAGGTGGTGACTATCGAAAAGTCTTATGTGGAACTTAAAACTGAAAGAACTAAGTTTATTATTGGTCTAAAGTGAAGCTTTCAACCAATATCCACTAGAACAGGAGCAGAGGCTTTTACTTACAGTTGTGCTGGAAGCTGTGAGTCGAGTGTTTACTGTTTGGCCGGAGCCCCACACGTCACCTTTCGGGGTGGGGAGAAAGGGGGGGAGGGGATAGCGGGAGCTAGACTGACCCTACCTTAACAAGCAGCCGGCAATCAAACTATCGTTACCATATTACTCGCTCGCTACTCCTATCTGTTGAACTTTTCCCTCACATTTCCTTAAGCTCTGAGCATCACGTCTCAAGAAAACAATCACTTATTCGTCTTTCCTATAGTCTGAAGTTTAACATGACTCACGAAATCGTAATGACACGATTGAAAACAAACCATACCACGGGCGGGGTTAGAACCCGCGTCGGTCTGGAGTTTTAAGACTCTGATAGCAGGTTCTAAACCCGCCCATGGTATGATTCGTTCTTCAGCATCTTGTTTTAGTGGGAATCTATATAGAAGGTGCTATTAACAAGACCTAGGATCTTATTTATCTTATTGCTCCTGCTAAATGGCCTTGAAATATATGATATCCCTGAAATCCCTTACGATGATAATTATTTCCCAGATTTGTTTTCTTAATACTACGATAAGTGTACCTGGTTGTACCCGTTTTCTTTTTCACTTTGTTTTTATCCCAAGATGTGGTTGACTCTGCCATATTCTCTACTCCTGCAAAATCGCCTAATCACCAAATCACCATTTGGATTGCTGGTATGTGTGTGTGTACTCACCTAATTCACCTAATTTGGCTTCAATTCGCTGCCTGACCACGGTAGAGTGCGGTTGTGCTCTGCACCCCTCTGCTGTTTTTAGGCGAGCTCCCTTGTCAGTTACCTGGCTGCAGTGGTGTGAAGTGGTGTTGTCGCGCCTCTGCTAACAATATAGGTGCACTGCGATTGTCAAAATGGCGGTTAGTCTGAGATGCCGGATAAATACTGTAGGCATTGAGCTACTTCGAGGAACGATAACGCCTAGTTCTGCGCAAGTCTTATTGCCAAAGATCATCCGAGAGACGTATGGCACACAAGATGGTGACTTATATGGAGTAGCATTAAATGGAGGCCAAAGAATTTTCGTCAAACTGCTGACGGCAACGGTCTATGAATCGTTGGTCACCTGGTTTCAGGACGTGAGTCTAAACGTCACACCAGCTGTCAGTGTGAGAATGATAGATGTTTCACGGCATTATACGTGGATCAAGTTACGCAACGTTCCCTTTGAGGCGGACGAGGCGGATATTAGGAAAGTTTTTGAGACGTATGGAACGGTGCATTATGCTCAGCATGGTACGTGGGTGGCAGGCGCCTATTCTGGTCTGCCAGAGGGTACTGTCAACCTCAAAATGACTTTGAGGCACCCAATACCGTCCTATGTTTATCTACAAGAATTCAGGACGCAAGTTATGGTTATGTATCCAGGGCAACGACGTACGTGCCGCCTATGTGGTGAGTATGATCACATAGCGGCGACTTGTGACAAGCGAAGACGTGTGCCTGGACCTGTGGTGGACGTCGCAGCTCCTGCTTCAAAGGTGGCAGGTGAGGAACAATCATCGGACGGAGGGCGTGGTGTATTGTGGAGTGAGATAATGGATGGGGCACACAGGACTGGCGGTGAGTTGGAGTCCCTCCCCCAGCTGCCTGATCAGGTATCGTCTCCTGTGGATAAGGAGCAGCAGCAATTACAGGAGCAGGTTCTTGAGATTGAGGAGGAATTGGTCGAGGTTTTGAAGACTTTGTCACCACCTGAGAGGGACGTTACATCTGAGCGAGGTGTCACTGGAGAGTCGTCACTTCCAGAAAGTTGGGGATGTGATATTTTGGGACGTGATGGTGGATTGGAGTCGTCCGTAGAATCACTAAACCATTCTCAGGTGGAGGTGGAGGTTCATCGAGAGGCAACACCTGACCAAGACATGTGTAACGTGACTGTCACGAGAAAGAGGGCGGCTACATCAGATTCTGATGACGTCCTAGCGCCTGCACAAAGGCCTGGGAAACAGACTGAGGTGGAGTGTGAAGGTAGTGGTGTAGGTGGTGGTAGCCATGATAGGAGGCACCGGAAGAAGGGGAAGGAAAAGAGAGCACTCTGAAGGTGTCAAACATAAATTCAAGCTCTGGAGTTGTAAAGAGTGATGAGAGGAGGCAGGGATGGAAACTTTAAAAGGCCTGAGGTGTATGACTGTAAATGTTAATGGGTTATGTAGCAGTATGAAGGGAGATTGGTTTCGCAATTTCCTGAATAAATCTAGAGTGGATGTTGTGTTCCTGCAGGAGCACAATTTTAAAGAGGGTAGGGTGTTGGAGGTGACAGGATTTCGAGTAGTTACCCTGCCATCTCCCCGTCCAAAAGGTGGTGTGGGTATTTTAATATGGGGAGGGTGTTGCGTGTGGATGGGTGGTGGATGGGTAAGCGTGTGTCTTTTGTGAGTGTGTATGCGCCGGCGGAAAATAACATACAGGTAAAGAATGATTTTGTGTGTGAGGATCTTGTGTTTTTCTTAAGTGAACTGCCAGAAGTGGCAATAGTTGGTGGGGACTGGAATAGTGTAATCAGGGTGGCTGATGTGGACCCAAAAGGGGCTGGATATATGTCTGTGGCTCTTAGGGAATTATTAAGGGATGTCAGGTTACGTGATGCCTTTGGGGGGGGCGGTGTGGGAGACTGAATATACGTTTGTTAGGAGTGGATATGCTGCGAGACTAGATAGTGTACGTTTCTCAGGGAGTGGATGTGAAAACTTTCAGTACTGTTGAGGCTACAATGTCAGTTCATAGGGCAGTGGTGGTGGAGGTTGGCTCGCGGACATATATAGAAGTTATTGGAAATTAAATATAAGTGTGTTAGGTGATGAGGAGGGGTTGGAGGGGTTTCCAGTCCTATGGACGGAGCTTAGTGTGGAAGAACAGGGAATGGATGACATTGTGACATGGTGGAATTGTGTTGGAAAGGAAAGGATTAGAAAGTTTTATGTGAGGGAAGGAAAACGTATTAATAATTTAAAATATGGACTGGCTAACTATTTAGAGGATAGGTTAAGAGGTTGCTATGGGTGGGGGGTGGTTGGGAATAATTTTCCTATGGATGAAGCAGCTGAAATAAAGGGGAGGTTGAGGGTGTTGCAAAATGAAAGGTTTCAAGCTGTAAGGGTGCAGGCAGGGATGGAAGAAGTGCTTTGGGGCGACAAGCCGTCTGCGTGTGTTTTGCGGCATCAAAAGCAAAGGCAGGCGGTGACGGCTATCCCATGTTCAGAGGTAACAGAGACGGTTGGGAATTATAGAGCATGGCAGGAGATACGAACCACGAAGGGGATGTGTGCATATGCGGAGGCTTGGTAGGAGAAGTACTGGACAAGTGGGGGTGGGTGACGTGGCGTTAGACAAGGTGTGTACGTATGTAACGTGTAATTTAAGAAATAGTGATAGAAAGGCTTTAGGTGGGACTATTACTGCAGAGGAAATAGAGAATGCGTTAAAAAGCTCCGGGTATTGACGGTCTCCCGGTAGAATTTTGTTTACAACATTGGACGTTAATACGGGGATTTATAGTTAGGTTATTTAATCGTATGAAGGAGAAGGGTAAGTTGGGGGAGAAGCAGGCTACAGCAGTTGTAGTATTGGTCCTGAAGGGCAAGGGGCAGCCCACCCTACGGGAGTACCGAGCCATATCGCTGATGTGTGCAGACTATAAGGTTTTTGCAAAAATTTTAGGTAATAGGTTCAAATGTGTTGTGGGGAGGGTGGTGTCAAAATCTCAGTTTGGGTTGCCGGGAAGGTCGGTGATTGAAGGACATGGATACTGCGAAGTTTTGTGGAAGCTAAAGGTGGGGGTGGAGGGGCGGCTTTGTTGGCTCTAGATTGGCAGGGAGCATATGATAGTGGAAAGGGGAGCTTTGCAGGTTATACTTAGGAGATAGGGTTTTGGGGAGGAAATAGTTGAGTGGGTAAATACGTTGTACAAGGGGGCGAAAATGAGGATACAGATTAATGGGTGTATGGGGAGGGAGATTGCAATGGGTAGAGGCCTTAGACAGGGATACCCCATGTCCCAAATATTGTTCGCGTGTTTTCAGGACCCCATTTATAGAATGGTTGACCATAGCTTATGTACTCCAGGTGAGGGAAGTGTAGGGGGTGGGAGGGCCTGGCTGGGATTAATTGGATATGTTGACGACACCACTGTTCTCATCCGTGAAGGGATGTCAATGGGAGTGTTGGACGAGGTTGTGCAATTATTTGGAAGTGCCACGGAAATGCAGGTAAATAGTGCGAAGTCAAGGTGCATGGGGTTGGGTTCTTGGGTGGGGGGTGTGGGGGGGGAGATGTAATGTTGTTAAAGAATGGGCGGTGTCTTTTCAGATTTGTGGTATTATTTATAGGGATGACATGGTTGCGGCGCGGGTGGAAAACTCGGATAGGTTATTGGAAAGGATCGTGGGGCGTCTAGGTGTTCTGAGACCCCAGCACCTAACTCTTATACAGCGAGTGATAGTCGTGAACATTTTATTGTATAGTAAGGTTTGGTATGTTGCAGCTGTGTTCCCAATTACAGGGACAGCGATTGTCGGGATCCTAAGACTGGTGTACAAATTTTTGTGTGGTTCACGTTGTGATTGGTTAAGGAGAGAAGTTGTAATGTTACCTATAAGTCAGGGTGGGTTGGGGTTGATGGATTTGAGATGGAGGGCTAAATGTGCGTTTATTAAATGGGAAGTGTTGCGTTAGGGTGTGAACGCGGGGCAGTTGGGAAGGATACACGATAGGCTGGGTATGTGGTATCGAGGATTGGAGTTGAGGGAATGCGAAATCGTTTTGAGGGCCGTGATGTTGGTTAGGGAACTGAGAAAGGTTCGTATAAGGGATTTGTGTAGGTTGCTTGTAGGTAGGTGTGTTGTCCCAGTTAAGGGTTTGTTCCCCATGTATGCATGGAAGAGTATTTGGTTTAGATTTAGTAAGATGAAGTTAAACCCTCGGGCGCGTGAGGTGATGTTTCGTTTTCTGCATGGGATCCTTCCGTCTGGTGAGATACTACGAAACAGACAGGTTGTAGAGGGTTGGGGGTGTGGTATCTGTGGAGGGGACGAGACTGCGTTCCATGTAGTTTACTTTTGTGAAGGGTTAGAGGAGGTCAGGTGCTGGTTAAGTAGGTTGGTACAAAGGGTGGGAGGCCGTGGGGTGTCGGTTCTGCGTGCTTTAAGTCTAGATATGGGTAGGTTAGACGAGGGTGTCATAAGAGCTTTAGATTATATCATGGTAGATTTATATATTATATATATATATATATATATATATATATAATATTTATATATATATATATATATTATATAATTATGTCGTGGGTGTGAGGGGGAGAGGGGTTAGTGAAGAGCGAAGGAAGGTTCTTGCGGTAACGTTCTATCGTACGATGTGTCGTAACAGAGATTTGTATGGGAGGAGGTGGGATCAGGCTTTCTCAGAGGGATATAGAATGCTAACATTAGGAATTCTCGTAAATCTGTGAATGATAATGAGTGAGTGAAGGGGTTTTCATAGGTTGCGAGGGAGTCAAGGGATCACATCGGGCTCCCCTCCTTGGGGGGGGGGGTCGTGAGAGTGTTGAGAATGTGGGTTTGGAATGGTTTCCTGGTTTTCATTGAGACATTATGGCATCCACCTTGTGGTTACCTTGCCAAGTGTGGATGTAGAGCTCAAGGTCTCGTTATGATCTATATAACACTTTTCAGGAATGTAGGTATAATATAGTAGTTTTTATATGTATAATTTTGATGTGTATCAGTCTTGTATAACATGATTCTTGAGTAATAAGTTATTTGCGACATGAAGTGTGTTTTAGTTTGTATTTATGTTACGTGCTGGGTTTTTGCATGATGAGATATACTTATATACTGTTTTGCTTTGTGCATACAGTGCATCTGATTAATGTGATTCTGTGAAATTGTTTGTTTGTGTTGTGTGTGTGTGTGTGTGTGTGTTGTGTGTGTGTGGTGTGTGTGGTATCCCTTTCTATTGTATTGAGCCTTTGTCATGGGTCAGACGTTATGTAATACTTTATATATGTATGATTCGATTCTTTTTAAAGTTTATAATTCTGGTCTGTACCCTGATACCGGTTTGGTGTCAATGCTAAGTTCTTGATGTTAAGTTTTAGTCTGTATGGTATACAGACATATCTAGACAGTTTAGTGACGTAGACCATTTGTGTCTGAGATTATGTATATGGGTTTATTGTAACAGTATTGCGCTTCAGTTTTTGTGTTCTAAACTGTATTCTTTTTCTGTTTATTCGTATGTTGGTATATGTAAAGCTGTATTGTTAGGGATACGTATGTAGATGTTCTAGTAAGATTATGATGTTAGATTTTGGTTTTTTGATTAATGCGAAGGATGGGATTTAACTGACATATCTTCTCTATATTTTATGTTCAAGTGTATTGAGCCTTTGTCAGATGTCATGTTATATGTACAATTTATATATATGCAAGATTTTGCATCAATGAATGTGCATATATGTCAATTCATGACCCTGTGACAGTATTTTTTTTAGCTATGTTCTTGCCGTAGGTTCTTGTTGTATGTTTGGCAGCAATATCTTGCGAGCATGTAGGTGCAATCCGTTTGTCAGTTAATTTGATTGAAATCCATATTGTTTCTTTATTTTTATGTTAAACTGTATTGGTTTTAAATAAAATATAAAAAAAATAAAGTTAGACAACTTTATTCCGAAACGTTTCCCCTACACAGTAGGCTTCTTCAGTCGAATACAGAAAGTAGGCAGGAACAGTAGAGATGTGAAGACGATGTAATCAGTCCATCACCCTTGAAGTCGTAGAATTTGAGGTTGTCAGTCCTTCAGCCTGGAGACGTTCAGTTCCATAGTCAGGAACTATCTGAAGATCAAGCGACAGTGCGGAGACTTAAATACTGTCTATTCTGCTACTATTACTACTACTACTACTACTACCTCTCTTCACTCCCTTTTCTGTCTCTTGTGGCACAAATTACTCCCACTTCTACTACCTCCACCGTCATTACCACTTCCACTACTTCTCTTTCCACCTCTTTTTCTCCAGTCACTGTCCTCCTCACCTATATATACTGGCTCACTCACTCTCTTCATAAGTTTTTCTCTCTGCTATGTGCGGGTTATTTGTGTATGAGCTGAAGATGTTATATACACAGTGTCTACAGTCTATAATGAAGTGATGAGAATACTCAAGTTTAGAAAATACTTGTTCGATGAAAGAGAATTCCTCCTCAAGTAATTCACTACTACAGATTTCAAGGTCTTGAAGGAAGAAGCTTATGATAACGTTACGTTTAGTTTTGGTGTTGTGGTGAGAGTAGAAGATGAAGATCCTGCTAGTTGGTCGGTTTTCGCTAGACTTTAAAACGTAACTTTTACAACATAGCTCTTGCCAGGAACTTCTCCAGCGTTGTCCTAAACAGCAACAAACCTACTGCCACATGCTGGGTAGGTCTTTCTCAACTCCAACCTTTTCTGAGCAATCAACTTCAACATTCCCCACCTGACTCTTCACATCATTATGCTGCCTATATATACTCACGTACCTGCTTAGGTAGATCATTGTGGAAACCTTTCTCCATCGGGAGCCAGAGACGGGTCATCGCAAGATTGGGACCCGTGCCAGGACTATGGTCTTGGCGAACATTGTACATACATTAGGTAGATCAGCCAGTGTTGCCTCTCCTCGCCGTTGTCTGAAGTCTCCACGCCTCAGCCTGTATGTGAAGTCTGCACGCCATACAGCTAGTGTTGGCTCTCCTCATCGCTCACAGTCAGAGTTGCTCTCCTCACCGGGTCGTGGTTACTGGACCTTCGTCTTCACCATCAGGATTGGTGCGTCGGTGGCTGCCTACCCAAGGGCAGGAAGCCTCCCTTTGCGCTCCTGTTGCTGTCTGAAGTCTCCACGCCTCAGCCAGTACGTGTGATCTGCACGCCATACAGCCAGTGTTGCTCTTCTCACCGTTCAGGGCATACAGTGCTCCATCAAGCTACAGCTCACCTTCTCAATGTCCTGTGCCTCCAGAGACGGACTCCACAAGAAACTTTAAAGTTATAGCCAGGCAAGTACTTGTGTCTACTTCACACGCACTTGCCTAACCAATTTTTCTCACAGATTTGGCCCCCACATCAAATTTTTCGATGCCTTCAATCCCTTCCACCCCTTTCCCCCCCCTTACCACTCCTCCTCTACTGCCCAAAACCTGCCTCTACTCTGTCCCACTCCTCCCTAAGGGCCTACCCTTTCCTCTACCCTTCCAAACCCAATTCTTTCCCGCTTAACCCCCCAAATAAATCTAAATTTTGATCAAAGCCACTTCTGTTTTAAAAATTTTTTTGTAAACCCGTCCCTGGGCCTCCTCAAATGAAAGTCTTTAAAAAACCCAAATCAGGGTTCAAACTACTTATTGAAGAATTTTTACGAAACGTACACCTCAAAAACCGGGGCCAAAACCAAAAAATTCTCAAAGCAGGCTTTTACCCCTATTTGGACTCCTGACACCGGGGCCAAATTCACAGTGATCGCAAAAAACGTAACTATTTTCTCCTGAAATGCCTATGAACCCCAGCAAAAAAGACTTAATCAAAGACAAATTTGTACAAAAAACAAAGTCCTGTTGACGATATTTACAGACCTGGGAAAAATCTTCCATCCCAAAAAAACGCTGTCAAATCCTTCTTTACGCCTCTACAAATCTTCAATCAAAAGGGAAAACCTTTCCAAGCCATTCGCATTTTCCCCCAAACTCCTCCCCTTCACCCCCCGAACTTCCACCCCCTTTACACAATGTCCAAAAAGCTAAAAAATTCCGGGCCCCGGTTAAAAACTCATGCACTTTCCCCACAAACCTGCTCCAGAAAGTTTTACAACTGGGGGCCCCTTTTGGAACCCCTTGCAACCTCCCCCTTAAATGTTCTAACTGCGGGGGTCACACACCAGTTGCCCAAAATCCTCCCCACTAGAAAAGACAATTTTCTCCAAACCCTCAGAGCCACCAACCTCCATCCCCCTCCCCAACCCCTTTCCCCGCAAACCCCCCTCCCCTTTCATTCCTCCCCCCCCCAAATCCCAATTCCCGGGCCCCCCCAAAGCACTTTGGGCAAAACCCCTTCTACTTACACCACAAACAACCAACCCACAGACCAAGGGCTTCTCCCCTTTTACACCTACACCCCACAGAAAAAAAAACTTCAACTCCCCCACTGCTGCCCCCCTCTGCCAAAGGTTTAAATTCACAAGCTTACCAATCAACACTCACATGTCCTTAACCAAATTCTTGTCTGCAAAACAATTCCCCTTTTTAATTATCCCCCCTTTCCCTGCTTCTCTTTAAGCCTACAAAACCTCCCCTCCCCCTCCCCCCCCCCACTTCCACTCCAACCGCTGTCCTCCCCCCCTACCCCTCTTCCTCTTCCCCCCCCCCACAACCCCCTACTTCTGCGCTACAACCACCCCCCCCCCCCACTTCTTCCCCCCTTCCAGCCCCCTTTAAAAAAGTTTCCACTTCCTACCCCTTACCCAAGCTTCCATCTCATCCCCCTTCCCTACTTCCCTTCCTATCCCCCCCTAAGCTTTCCCCTTCCTCTGCATCCACCTTCGCCCCCTCCTCCCCCACGACCAAAACTTCATCCGGGCCAACTCACCTCCTCCAACAAAATCCACTCAAAACCTAAACCTGCCCCCAACTTCTGAGGACAGACCAAAGAAAAATAAAAACGATCCCTCTTCCTCCCCCTCCAGGAAACGGGGGCCGTAGCACCTACAAACACACATCCATGATGGCACCATATCACGGGGTTTAATCCAAATCCCCCCCGACATTAAAATTTTTCTATGACAAACCATTTAAATCCGTTTAAGGTGATTTTTCAACGTACTTCTACTTTCAATTGACACCTACTGGCCGAGCTCCCTTTAAGCAAAAAGGCCCCGATATTTTTGCTAAACGTACCCCCCTCAAAGCCCCTCAACGTATCCCCCCATTAGGATAAAATGCACTACAGCCCCCCCCCAGACCCCCGAGGGGGTTTCCACCTTTTCAAATTCCCAAAATAAACCGAATTTTTCCCCCAAACCCTTTTTTTCAAAAACTGTCTTCGGTCAGATTACACACCCCCCCCTTGGGCCCCCCTTTTTCAAATTTTTTCACCCCCTTGCTCTCCCAAACACTATTCTCAACATACACGACCTTTCCTTAGTCTCAACAACCCCCCCCCACCAAATACCTCTAGCTGAATGAATGCCAAGCACTCGCCCTTTTATCACCCAGTAACAACCAACTTTGGGCCCAATTTTCTCAACTTTACAAACCATAAAACCTAATTTTTGGCCCGACTTAAAACCTTTACACCACACGGGCCAAGGCAAACCAAATCATTTGGCAAACCGGCCAGCTCTTATTTTAACACTACCCCTTTACCTGGGGCCCCCTATTACAGGCTCTGACACATCCCATCATCTTACCATCTCCTCCAACCCTATTTCTTTCCCAAAACCCCCTTCCTTTCCTACAAGAACGCTGAGGGGATGCTTTCAAACAACACATAGACAATTTAACCTCACTTGACAAACAACAAAAAACCATCTCTACATCGATACCCAACTTGATCTCATCCGGGACCCCCTTTACAAAAGCACCAACATCTCAATACCAAAGAAAAATCCCCCACTCTTTATTCCTTCAAACCGCCCCAAAAAAAAAAGACAATTTATCGTCCCACAACCGCTTCCTCTAAACACATATAGATTTAATAAAGCCCAATTAGATCTCACTTACCTTAAAAAAACGTATTTTACACGCCCTAGCCCCAAGACCACAAAAATCACTGGTCACAACTCATCAACAAGCAGAAAAAACAGGTATTAAATACCCAAAACCCTTCGGGAACTTTTAAAAAAAACAGGGGCACAACCCCCACCAATAAATTAAAACACTCACCCACAACAAACACCACCGACCCCAGGCTGCTACCAACTCTTCAAACACACTGGGAGAACATCTTCCCCCTCACCCACCTCACCCTAACGTTATTCAACGCTTTCAAAAATAGAACACGGGAAAACACTGCCACACAAAAGAAACAACCCCAAAGCCACAACATCAAACTCCTTACCTCCCCAAGAATCGACACTCCTTTCACCAAAAAGATTTTAAAAATCTCCTCAACCCTTCCTCCCAAGGCTCCTGGTGCTTCGGCCAAAACCGATTTCCTGAAACCCTTCCTGTCTATCATTACGCCTACACAAACCTCCTCAATGCCTCCTTTGCCTCGGATACTTCCCTTTTCCCTTTTCAAAGCTGCACTGCATCCCCCTTTCCAAAAACCAATAAAGACCATCTGACCCTAGAAAAAATCGCCCTATCGCCCCCGAAACTTTAGGAAAACTCTTTAAAAACCATCAATATCGCCTTCGCAGATACCGGGAACACTTTCTCTACTTTCTGAGGGCCAGTTTGGTTCAACCACAGATCCCCCAGGGTCCATTAAAAATCTTTCAAATACATCCACATAAACACAAACAAAGAAACAGAAGCCCCGGTTGCAAAAGACGTTGAAAAAACCTTTGACCTGTTGGCAAAGGGCTCAAGTACAAACTCTGCCTAACTTCAACCCGCCTCCACTACTCGTAAATCCTCTGCAACTTCTTTGACGCCGTACCATAGAAACAAATTTCCAAGGGGTTTACCGATACTTTACACTGAAAGCCGGAATCCCCGGGATCTGTCCCTCCCCCCCCCCTCTACATTTTTTTACACTCGACATTCCCAAAACCCGTAACCACAACTCCACACACTAGCCCCTTTTCGACGACTTAACAACTTTATTAGCCAATATAGAACCCACACACAAAACCAAATGAGGGGACAGGATAGCCATCGGGAACAAAAAAAGGAGGATAAAACCAATGCAAACTAAAACCAGCATTACGATTTTAACTACGGAAAGTGACCCCATTACCCGTCGAGCCGAACAGCTGACACCCGCACTTAATCCCCCCTCACACAATCGTCACCCCCCTTGCGTTAATCTTTATACCTTCTTGTTTTCTGGACAATTCACTCAAGGCATGCAAAAGAAGTAAGGCCCTTCGGCCTCTCGGCTGAAACATGCCCCTCAAGCACCAAACTACACCCCTTAAAAAATCCCTAAATTTTTGTCCTCGATAACTTACCTCCTCTACCCTTTTTCTTACAGCAAAAACAAACTTAAACTGCCGTGTCCAAAAGGCCGTGCTGGGGGCTTGATGTCAAGGAGAAACTTTGCCACAAACGAGTCTCTCCGCGCAATTTGACATCCCGCGCGAAACTGTACGGAAGACGCTCAGTACAGACAGACAATTGAAAAACGACATGACTACTGGGCCCTTCTTTGACGAAAACATTCGCAACCCCCAAACCAACACAACCTTTTTTCTCCTTGCATGTCCCCCAAAACCCATTTCAAAAAACCTTGGGTTCGCTGACAGGGACCTTTGACAGGTTCATTCTCTGACCCCCGTTCGCCTTTGCTTTTGGTTAAGCATGGGGCCCCTTCTACACTCCTCTCAGCCTAAAGTCGCATGTCCCCTTTCCCCCCCCTCACCCCACTGGATCCCAACAGAACAGCCTGAATTTCTCTTCTCATTATCTATCCACGATCGCCTCCTTTTGCTGGGTTAACCCTGGCTCTATCTTCTACGACTAAAACCATTTCTCCCAGCAATATTCTTCGTCTGTCCCGTCTTCCCCGCTCATCCCATTTGGGATCTTACCTGAACTTTCGTTCGTTCGTTTAGGTAGATCTGTGTGACTTGTAGGAGAAACGTTGTCTATAAAAGAATCGCGTTATAAGAACATAAGGAACACTGCAGCAGGCCTTGTGGCCCATGCGAGGCATGTCCAATGTTCAATGCCCCAACCTAATCAGGTCAGGTCACATTCACTTAAGGAAGGAACACTGCACCTGACCTATTAGCACAAACTAATCAGGTCCAACTCACACCAACCCACATCCACTCATGTATTTATCTAACCTATTTTTAAAACTACACAACGTTTTAGCCTCAATAACTGTACTCGGGAGTTTGTTCCACTCATCCACAACTCTATTACCTGAATCTGAATTTTTCCAACTTAAAACAATTGCTACGAGTCCTGTCTAGGCTTGATATTTTCAGCACGTTATTACATCCCCTTTATTTATTCCTGTCTTCCATTTATACACCTCAATCATATCCCCCCTAATTCTACGCCTGTCTAGAGAGTGTAGATTCAGGGTCCTCAGTCTATCCTCATGATAGACTAGGATCAACTTTGTCATCCTCCTTTGTATGTTTTCCAGAGCATTTATATCCATTCTGTAATACGGTGACAAGAACTGAGCAGCATAGTCTAAATGAGGCCTAACAAGGATATATAAGTTGAAGAAAAACATGGGGGACTCTTTTTTATGCTTCTTGATATGAAGCCAAGGATTCGTTAGCTTTATTGCGAACACTAATGCACTGTTGTCTTGGTTTCAGATTACTGCTAACCAGAACTCCTAAATCCTTTTCGCAATCAGTAGTATTAAGATCTACATTATTTTTTTATATGGCATGGTTATTTTCTGTCAACATTTGAACTTTGCATTTGTTATATTAAACTGCCTCTGCCACTTCTCCGACCACTGCTCAGTCTATTCAAATCTTCGGAGTGCCTAATTCCCTCAGAATGAATTCAACGCGCGTATTTTGGTGTCACGCAAACTTGCTTATGTCGCTCTATATGCCCTCATCAATGCGTTTATTAGATTGTGAACACAGGGGGCCAACATTGACCCCTGTGGAACACCGCTCGTGACGCTTCCCACACGGGATTTTTCCCCTTTATCAAACTCTCGGGCTGCCCTTTTGTCAACCTTTGCCTCTATCCAGGAAAAAAATTCTCCTCCTATTCCATGTGCTTAAATTTTCCTCAAAAGCCCTCTGATGTGGGACCCTTTTCAAAAGCCTATTGAGTCCTAATACACAATTCATATTCCATTACCTGATCTCCACCTCAAACACCCTTATTGAAAAAGTTAGTAAATTTGTAAGCAGGAATGCCCCTTTGTAAAACCTGCTGAATTCGTTTGATTAATTTTTATGGCTTTAAAGGTGCACAAATTTGCCTCGGCAATTATTGATTCCATAAATTTTCCCACTATGGAGGTTGGGCCCATTATTGGTCTATAGTTCAAAGCCAAGGACTGTCACCTGTTTTGAAATAGGTATCAATTTGCCATTTTTTCCACTTATCTGGTGCATGCCAGTTTTAGTGATGTTTAAAAATTAGCCAAAGGTTTTGCTAAGCTCCTCTTTAAACATTCCTTTAGACCCTTGCGAAACCGGGCATCGGCACGGTGGAATTTTTTAGTTTTAATTTACTATTTGCCAAGGACCATATCACTTGTGACCCTAATTGTGTAAGTTTTATTATATGTATTATATTATTTTTTGCAAGTGTGTTAACTTTTCCATCGTGTCGGAAAATACTGGTTACCTGGAGGTTAACCAGGTATTACCGGCACGATGGAAAAGTAAACACACTTGCAATATAATAATAATAATAATAAACTATACACAATTAGGGTCACAAGTGATATGGTAATGTATAGCATTTATATCCATGTTATGTTAATAATGTTAATAATTTGACATAATATTAAAATAATAAAGTATATTACAAAATAAAACATAAAATAATGTAACAAAGCATAATATAATAACACTTTCTACCAAGAAAAAGAAACAATATAAAAGAACGTAGGAAGCTTGGTGGCCAAGTTGGATCATCGGGAGGTAAAGTTTGTTGAGTCACCAGGTCAAGTCTTCCTGGAATACTTCTAACTTACATTTTTATTGTATTTTTATTGTCATTCAATCGTAGAATTAACGAGGGGAAAAAGATGAGTGGTGCATTAAGGAATCTGTGGAGACTAACAACGTTATCCATGGAAGCGAGATGGGAATGTATGGGAGTATAGTTATACCGGATGCTCTTATATGAGTGTAAAGCATGAGTGGTGAATGTTGCAGCAAGAAACTGGAGACAGTGTGAAGCCTGGGGTGGTGAATGTTGCGCAAGAAACGGAGACAGTGTGAAGCCTGAGTGGTGAATGTTGCAGCAAGAAGACTGGAGACAGTGTGAAGCCTGAGTGGTGAATGTTGCAGCAAGAAGACTGGAGACAGTGTGAAGCCTGAGTGGTGAATGTTGCTGCAAGAAAAACTGGAGACAGTGTGAAGCCTGAGTGGAAATTTTTGCAGCAAAAAGACTGGAGACAGTGTGAAGCCTGAGTGGTGAATGTTGCAGCAAGAAGACTGGAGACAGTGTGAAGCCTGAGTGGTGAATGTTGCAGCAAGAAGACTGGATGGAGACAATGGAGATGTAATGTCTGAGGTCAATGTAGAGAATCCGTAGTATGGAAATTAGGAGGAGGTGCGGGATTACCAAAACAATTATACATGTAATAACAAAAAAAGGCACAATACCGTGACTGGAACGATACACAAATAACCCGCACATACATGTAGAGAGGATGGAACGAAATAGAATGGCTTCGAGAGAGTATAAATCTATAGTGGAGGGATGTCAGGGTCGGGGTCGGCGTAGGAGTTGGAGGCAGGGGATAAAGGAGGTTTTGTGATGGAGATGCTTGGACTTCTAGCAAGCATACATGTGTGTTAGATAGGAACGAATGAAGACCAATTATTTTTAGGATTTGACGTGTTGTTTGAGTGTGAGCAAGGTAATATTTATGAAGGGATTCAGGGAAACCGACAGACCGGACTTGAGTCCTGGAGATGTAAAGTACAGAGCCAACACTGAAGGAGGGGTGTTAATGTTGCAATTTCATAACTGTAGTGTGAGTGCGCCTCTGGCAAGACAGTGATGGAGTGATTGATGAAAGGTTTTCTTTCTCGGGACACCCTGCCTTGGTGGGAAACGGACGATGTGTTAATAAAAAGTAAAAAATAATAATAATTATAATAATAATAATAATCTCACATTACTACAAGTACGTGATACAATTATTACAGACCAGCTGACATTGTTGACGGGATCCATCCATCTGAACAAGCGATAACAATAACTACTAACTACTAGATGAACAAGTGATAACAATAACTACTTAACACTAGGTGAACAAGTGTTACTATTCTGTATTGGTCATCTCTGTTACTGTACTGTACCCGTTCTTCTGTTTTACTGTACTGGTCTTCTCTGTTACTGTGAACAAGTGACAACAATAACTACTCACTACTAGGTGAACATGTGATAACAATAACTACTTACTACTTGGTGAACAAGTGATAACAATAACTACTTACTACTAGGTGAACATGTGATAATAACTACTAGGTGAACAAGTGATAACAATAACTACTCACTGCTAGGTGAACATGTGATAATAACTACTAGGTGAACAAGTGATAACAATAACTACTCCTATAGTGAACATGTCATAACAATAACCACTCATGCTAGGTTTGAACATGTAAAATAATAACTACTTCGGTGAACAAGTAATAACAATAACTACTCACTACTAGGTGAACATGTGATAATAACTACTAGGTGAACAAGTGATAACAATAACTACTCACCAGTAGGTGAACAAGTGATAACAATAACTACTCACTACTAGGTGAACAAGTGATAGCAATAACTACTCACTACAAGGTGAACAAGTGATAATAACTACTCACTACTAGGTGAACAAGTGATAACAATAACTAGTCACTACTAATTGAACATGTGATAGCAAAAACTACTTACTACTAGTTGAACATGTGATAGCAATAACTACTCACTACTAGGTGAACATGTGATAACTTACTACTAGGTGAACAGGAGCAACAAGTGTCAGGAAACCTGCCGGGATTGATCCACTGAGCATATTATTACCACTGTCAGCCTCAGAGTTATCTCTGAGTTACCAGACCTTGCTACGTGGAGGCCAGTGTCAGCCTCAGAGTTATCTCTGAGTTACCAGATCTTGCTACGTGGAGGCCAGTGTCAGCCTCAGAGTTACCTCTGAGTTACCAGATCTTGCTACGTGTTTTTGATGGTTTCCCCAGGTTCATGTGTCCCCTCAGATATTCTCCCTTCCTCACATCCTATCCTACACTTCCTATCCTACACTCAGTAATCTTGCATCTAAGTCTTCCCCAGGTTCATGTGTCCAGGAGTCTATCTGTGTCCCCTCAGACATTCTCCCTTCCTCACTTACCATCCTACACTTCCTAACCTAAACTTCCTATCCAACACTTCCCATCCTACACTAAGTCTTCCCCAGGTTCATGTGTCCAGGAGTCTATCTGTGTCCCCTCAGACATTCTCCTTTCCTCACTTATCATCCTACACTTTCAATCCAACACTTCCCATCCTACACTTCCTATCCTAAACTTCCCATCCTACACCAAGTCTTCCCCAAGTTCAAGTGTCCAGGAGTCTATCTGTGTCCCCTCAGACATTCTCCCTTCCTCACTTATCATCCTACACTTCCTATCCTAAACTTC
This sequence comes from Cherax quadricarinatus, assembly GCF_026875155.1. Taxonomy (NCBI): domain Eukaryota; kingdom Metazoa; phylum Arthropoda; class Malacostraca; order Decapoda; family Parastacidae; genus Cherax; species Cherax quadricarinatus. The sequence goes on along the minus strand of NC_069488.1, from coordinate 22,651,843 downwards.
CTATCCTACACTTCCCATCCTACACTTCCCATCCTACACTTCCCATCCTACACCAAGTCTTCCCCAAGTTCAAGTGTCCAGGAGCACCCTGTGTCCCCTCAGACATTCTCCCTTCCTCACTTCATATCCTACACTTCCTATCCTATACTTCCTATCCTACACTTCCTATCCCAACTCTTGCATCTAAGCCTTCCCCGGGAATTCATCCGTGGGCCCCCGGATGTCTTTCCTTGAAGTCTGGTGATGCCTCACCCCCCCAGTCCATGGTCAGCAAGTCCCACCCCAGGTCCGTGGTTCCAAGTGTTCATCCATACACCCTTCACCACTTTCCTGAGGTCAGCAAGTCCCACCCCAGGTCCGTGGATCCAGGTATACACCCTTCACCACTTCCCTGAGGTCAGCAGGTCCCACCCCAGGTCCGTGGATCCGGTACACCCCTTCACATTTCCTGAGGTCAGCAGTCCCACCCCAGGTCCGTGGATCCAGGTATTCACCCTTCACCACGTCCCTGAGGTCAGCAAGTCCCACCCCGGGTCCGTAGTTCCAGGTATTCACCCTTCACCACGTCCCTGAGGTCAGCAAGTCCCACCCCAGGTTCGTGGTTCCTGGTATACACCCTTCACCACTTCCCTTAGGTCAGCAAGTCCCACCCCAGGTCCGTGGTTCCTGGTATACACCCTTCACCACTTCCCTGAGGTCAGCAAGTCCCACCTCAGGTCCGTGGATCCAGGTATTCACCCTTCACCACTTCCCTGAGGTCAGCAGTCCCCCCCCAGTCCGTGGATCCAGGTATTCACCCTTCACCACTTCCCTGAGGTCAGCAAGTCCCACCCGGGTCCGTGGATCCAGGTATTCACCCTTCACCACTTCCCTGAGGTCAGCAAGTCCCACCCCGGGTCCGTGGATCCAGGTATTTACCCTTCACCACGTCCCTGAGGTCAGCAAGTCCCACCTCAGGTCTGTGGATCCAGGTATTCACCCTTCACCACTTCCCTGAGGTCAGCAAGTCCCACCCCGGGTCCGTGGTTCCAGGTATTCACCCTTCACCACTTCCCTGAGGTCAGCAAGTCCCACCCCAGGTCCGTGGTTCCAGGTATTCACCCTTCACCACGTCCCTGAGGTCAGCAAGTCCCACCCAGGTCCGTGGTTCCAGTATTTCCACCTTTCACCACGTCCCGGGAGCCCGCAAGTCCCCCCCAGGTCCGTGGTTCCGGGTATACACCCTTCACCACTTCCCTGAGGTCACAGTCCCACCTCAGGTCCCTGGTTCCGGGTATTCACCCTTCACCACTTCCCTGAGGTCAGCAGTTTTTAACCAGCCTTTGAAGCACTGTCCATATAGGATATTACTACACAAGTGTATTAATATCAGTATACGAAGGTAGATGTTATTACAGAGGAGGACACGCAGATAATCTGCGCTCTGTAATAACATCCTCCTGGACAGACTCGAACGTCGACTACCTGAGACATGAGAGATCTCTATCACAGTTCGTCCACCAAGAACTGGCCACTAGTCAAAATTTGGAACATATATTTATATATAATATTGTTCCTATGTTAATTATTAGCTTGATAAATTATTAAGTTGTATAAGTACATTTGTGAACGTATTGTTGTTGTGTGAACGTTAGCGGCGAGTGACGCGTCAAGCGCTGAATTATACGAAAAATACGAAAAGAATTGAAAAATGAGTTAACGTTACTGAGAAAGAGCTGAAGAATCTGGTAATATTTTGGTGTATGTCTCGTCTCTGTACGACAATTCTCTAAAAAAGTTACCGTAATTATAAATGAAGTAAATGCGTAATTGTTGTGACATATACCATAACAGTAGTATATTTGTTGTCATTTTTAGACATTTTTCGTCATTTTTTGTTCATATTTTAGTGGCAAAGGCTACAAGAATACAATTGGTCTCTGCGAGTGGCAGCAGGTTGAGCTGCCTCAACCACAGGAGTCTCAGTGCTGACTAACAGCAGACCCTGGTGACCCGTAGTTTTGACATATATTTTACAAATTTCATATACAATGCCTCGCCCGAAGAGACAGTATTCGCATACGATCATCCGGAAGCGATTAGAAATGATGAAAAAAGCTCAGGAAATGAAGAGGGGGGGGGGCAGCAGCGCAGGTAGAGTAGCAGACCCTGCTGCCATCAACAACACACGTTGTTTACTGCTGGGGAAAAATTGATGTTTCTGAAGACCAGTAACTTGTTGAACAATTGTAAAATGACCTGTGTAGCCAGCATCACCGTGGCCACCCCAGATGCTGGCAGCATCACCGTGGTCACCCCAGATGCTGGCAGCATTACCGTGGCCACCCCAGATGCTGGCAGCATCACCGTGGCCACCCCAGATGCTGGCAGCACACCCGTGGCCACCCCAATGTGCGCAGCATCACCGTGGTCACCCCCAATGCTGGCAGCAAACACCGTGGCCACCCCAGATTCTGGCAGCATCACCGGGCCACCCCAGATGCTGGCAGCATCACCGTGGCCACGCCCAATGCGGCGCACAAACAACCGGGCCACCCCAGATGCTGGCAAACATCACCGTGGCCTCCCCAGATTTCTGCCCCGCATCACCCTTGGCCACCCCAGATGCTGCCAGCATCACCGTGGCCACCCCAGATGCTGGCAGCATCACCGTGGCCACCCCAGATGCTGGCAGCATCACCGTGGCCACCCCAGATGCTGGCAGCATCACCGTGGCCACCCCAGATGCTGGCAGCATCACCGTGGCCTCCCGATGCTGGCCCGCATCACCGTGGCCACCCCGGGTGCCCGGCAGCATCCCCGTGGCCACCCCCATTGGCAGCATCCAACCCCTGGCCACCCCAGATGCTTGGCAGCATCACTGTGGCCACCCCAGGAAAGCTGGCAGCATCCCCCGGGCCACCCCACATGTGGCAGCATCACCATGGCCACCCCAGAATGCCCGGGCAGCATCACCGTGGCCACCCCAGATTCTGGCAGCATCACCGTGGCCACCCCAGATGCTGGCAGCATCACTGTGGCCACCCCAGATGCTGGCAGCATCACTGTGGCCACCCCAGATGCTGGCAGCATCACCGTGGCCACCCCAGATGCTGGCAGCATCACTGTGGCCACCCCAGATGCTGGCACATCACCCATGGCCACCCCAGTTGGGGGGCATCACCGTGGCCCCCCGATGCTGGCAGCATCACCATGGGCCACCCCAGATGCTGGCAGCATCAACCAGGCCACCCCCAGATTCTGGCAGCATCACCGTGGGCCCCCCCAGATGCTGGCATCATCGCTGTGGCCACTCCAATGCTGGCAACATCACCATGGCCCCCCCAGATGCGCAGCAATCACTGTGGCCAACCCAGATTGCTGGAAATCACCGTGGCCAACCCCAATCCGGCAGCATCACCATGGCCACCCAGATTCTGGCGCATCACGTGGGCCCCCCAGATGCTGGCAGCATCGCGTGGCCCACCCCAGATGCTGGCAACATCACCCTGGCCTCCCCAGTTTTGGCAGCATCACCGGGCCCTTTTCAGATGCTGGAGAGTTACCGTGGCCACCCCAGATTTCTGGCAGCATAAACCCTGGCCACCCAGATGCCGGCAGGAAACGCTGTGGCCATCCCAGATGCTTTGGCAAACACACCGTGGCCACCCTAGATGCTGCAGTGTCACCGTGGCCACTTCCAATGCTGGCAACATCACCCCGGCCCCCTCAGATGCTGGCAGCATCACCTGGCCACCCTAGATGCTGGGCCCAACACACCGTGGCCACCCCGATGCTGGCAGCATCACCGTGGCCACCCCAGATGCTGGCCCCATCACCGTGGCCACCCCAGATGCTGGCATCCCCTGCCAAACCCCAGAATGGCATCACCGTGGACCAAAATGCTGGCAAACATCACCCCTGCCACCCCAATGCTGGCAGCTCGCTGTGGGCACCCCAGAGCCGGCAACACACCGTGGACAGATGCTGGCAAGCATATATAATATATACATCCCTTTTTGACCACACCTGTGGTTACATATGGGGACAAACCCCACCACAAATGACCATTTTTTCCTGGGCCAACCCCAACGTGCCACCCCAGAATGGCCACCCCAGAATGTGGCCACCACTGTCCCAGCCAGCTGTCACCATCTCAGCTGACCACAGCTCAGTGACCCGTCTCTGCCGTCAACCCAGCTCAGCTAACCCAACAACTACAGCTGAGACGGTGAAATATTGTTGAAAGTGATAGCGTACAGATATATCAAAATGCTACAAAAGGGAGTGGTCCTTTCTGCCCGCCAATTAAATCCTGTTATAGAGGAAAATCCTATTGTATTGATGAACGTTGTAATTATGAAAGGGGATTATGGGAAATGTATGATTTTTCAAGAATGTTTAGTAATAAAGCACTTTAATTTGATCACATCACTAGGACACTGTTAGGCAAACTGTACTGAGGTAAGCGTGTAGTGTTGGAAAAACCCATTGGGACGAAGCTAAATGCCGCAACTGATAGGATGGGTTTTGCCGAAATGCTTGTGACATGTAAACCTTCACTCGTAAAAGCTGTTGTGAATTTTACCTTTTATGACGCAGACATTTAATAAATATACGTCACTATTTCAAAATTAAAAACCACTGAGTCATGCAACCAGATACATACAGAGGCAAGGGAAATTGTTACACAGGAGACGCCAAAGTAAAAGTTACAGGCCAAAGTGGATTCTTGATATGATTTACATATGATGGAACCCCCTTTCACACAAAGGGCCCTCATTTAAATAAAGGCATTGGTGCCACAATTTATGCGTGGCGAAGTTGGTAGTTGACTATCAAATAACGTGCAAATTTTGTTTCTTGTGTGTATATTTCGATCTTCGTTTCAAGAACAAGAAAATTTCTAAAGAAAAGTATGAGCAATTGAAAGAGGAACATAAAAGTAAATGCTAAAAAACTTTCACAGAAGTTCTGGAAAGATGGAAGTTTGAAGCAGCAATTACTGAATGGCAGAGATCACTAGCAAAGAAACTAGAACAAAACTGTCGTGTGTGATGTGACAATGTACTTACAAAGGACTTGTTGGACTAAATGATGGTGCAGGTCCCTAACCAAATGTAAAGTTGTTAAAGAGGAGTGCATAAACCATTACTCTAAATAACTCAAGAATAGATTAAAGAACTTTGTCAAGTCTCACTACAGTGTAAAGGATTAAAACCGGAAGAAGAGGAAACATACGATGAAGAAGGCATGCTGACAGACTTCATTATCGAAAAGCTGGCAAAATTACTGGGCAGAAGACCTTAGAACGGAATGTTTGGGACTGGCATCGTAAGAGAGGAATGGTATCCTTTTCAGCTTTTTCCACTGTTCCTCCAGTGATGACAGCCACATCATCATTGCCTACGGTTGATTCCTGGTGTTTTTACCAATGGTGCAAAAGCGCAAATGTACACACCATCACATCCACTTGAAAGTCAGTTCCAGCTAGAACCTGTGTACTTCAAGGAGGTCATGATTAACAAGACCTTTCAAGGAGACATGATGGAACCGTGTCTAAAAAGGGAAACTCAGAAATTCATGAGTCTCCATCAAAGATTTTGGGCATACTGCAAAACAGATTGTATCGAAAAAAGTTGGCCAAATAGAGTTTTGCTGCCGCCAAGCTGTTGCCGATACAATGAAAGGGTTTTCAAAGAAGTTGTCTCGATGTACCACTCGGCTATGGATGTTCTGCAGTGACCCAAAGGCGCCTTGAAGCCATGGACAAGAAAATGCAGACAACAAAGGTTCTTATTTGCATGTATATATGTATATAAATATGTGTAATTACATGTATCTGTTTACATAATCACTGGCAATACGATTTTCGGCATGTATTTCTTTCTTTCCAGCTTTAATCTGCATGGGCCATCATGATTGGCTGATCTCTAGAGAACTTTAGGATGCAGGATCTTCATGGAACTTCAGGATGCAGGGATCATCATGAAACTTCAGGATGCAGGGATCATGAAACTTCAGGATGCAGGGATCATCATGAAACTTCAGGATGCAGGGATCACCATGGAACTTCAGGAATATCATCTATACACTTAATTCTATTCTCAATAAACATAAGAAGTCAGCAAGAGTATTTTTACCCACCACGTACTAAACCTAAATCATGACGAGGGAAGAGTGTGCTTGTGAACCTTTGTGTACCATGACGAGGGAAGAGTGTGCTTGTGAACCTTTGTGTACCATGACGAGGGAAGAGTGTGCTTGTGAACTTTTGTGTACCATGACGAGGGAAGAGTGTGCTTGTGAACTTTTGTGTACCATGACGAGGGAAGAGTGTGCTTGTGAACCTTTTGTGTACCATGACGAGGGAAGAGTGTGCTTGTGAACTTTGTGTACCATGACCCAGGAAGGGGTGTGTTGGAACTTTTGGGGTACCATGACAGGGAAAGGTCTTGTGACTTTTGTTACCATGACGAGGGGAAGAGTGTGCTGTGAACTTTTGTGTACCATACGGGGAAGATGTGCTTGTGAACTTTTTGTACCAAAGACGAGGGAAGAGTGCCTTGTGAACCCTTTTGTGTCCCCTGACGAAGGGAAGATGTGCTGTGAACCTTGTGTACCATGACAGGGAAGAGGTGCTGTGAACTTTTGTGTAAACCCTGACGAGGAGAAAGTGTGCTTGTGAACTTTGTTACCATGACGAGGGAAAGTGTGCTTTTTGAACCTTTGTTTCCATGACGAGGAAGAGTGTGCTTGTGAACCTTTGTGTACCAAGACGAGGAAGAGTGTCTGTGAACCTTTTTTTACCATACGAGGAAGAGTGTGCTTGTGAAACCCTTTTTGTATCATGACGAGGGAAGATTGGCTTGTGAACTTTGTGTACCATGACGAGGGAAGAGTGTCTTGTGAACCTTTGTGTACCATGAAAGAGGAAGAGTGTGCCTTGTGAACCTTTGTGTACCATACGAGGGAAGGTGGCTTTGAAAACCCTTTTGTACCTGCGAGGAAGAGTGTGCTTGTGAACCTTTTGTGTACCATGACGAGGAAGAGTGTGCTTGTGAACTTTTGTGTTTCCATGACGGGAAGATGTTTCTTGTTAATTTTGTGTACCATGACGAGGGAAGATGTGCTTTGAACTTTTGTGTACCTGACGAGGGAAGAGTGTTGTGAACTTTTGTGTACCATGACGAGGAAGGTTGCTTGTGAACTTTGTGTACCATGACGAGGGAAAAGTGTGCTTGTGAACTTTTGTGTTCCATGACGAGGGAAGAGTGTTTCTGTGAACCTTGTTACCATGACGAGGAAGTGTGGGTTGTGAACTTTTGTGACCATGAGAGGGAAGAGTGTGCTTGTGAAACCTTGTACCATGACAGGGAAAGTGCTTGTGAACTTTTGTGTTTCATGACGGAGGAAGAGTGTGCTTGTGACTTTTGGTACCCTGACGAGGGAAAGTGGCTGTGAACTTTGTGTACCATGACGAGGAAGAGTGGCTTGTGAACCTTTGTGTCCCTGACAGGAAGAGTGTGCTTGTGACCTTTGTGTACCATGACGAGGGAAGAGTGTGCTTGTAACCCCTTTTTTGGGACCATGACGAGGGAAGAGGTTGCTTGTGAACCTTGTGTACCTTTACGAGGGAAGAGTGTGCTTGTGAACCTTTGTGTACCAAAACGAGGGGAAAAGTGTGCTTTTGAACCTTTTTTGTACCATGACGAGGGGAAAAAAAAACTGATACAGTTAATTATATTTTCATGCATGGAACACATGGGGGGGTTTTGGGCTTTATTTTTTTTTACCTCGTACGATTTTTATTGGTATTTTTATACAACCGTAGTATAATATTTAAAAAAAATTTTAACAAGACGTCCAGTAAATAAACATAAAAAATTTTGAAGTTGGCGTGGAAAGGGGGTAAATACTGGAATGCGAAATTGTTTCTGAAATCAAAAAAATAAAGCAAAGCTGTATTTATTTTATGTGCACAGTCATGTAATAAGTTTTTTTTGAACCAAAAAAATTTTTTTTAACGTGTTTTCCCCCTTTTCACTTCATACTCATGGAAGCAAAAAAAGGGATTATTACCCCAAGTGCACATCATAATTTAGAACAATGTCCCCCAAATAAATAGTAAAAAGTGGTAAAGATCTTCATAAAAAATTTATGTTCAAGAAATATGAAAAAAATTAATTTTTCGGGAAAAAAGAAAAAAAAAAAAACTAAAGAAGGAACACTGAAAAAAAGGCCTACTGACCCATGCAGAGCAGGTCCCTGTCCCCCCCCGGATTAGCCCCAAAGACCCCCCCCCCGGATTAGCCCAAGACCCACCCCCCCGGGTTACCCCAAGGGCCCATCCCCCCGGATTAGCCCCAAAACCCATCCCCCCCCTTTTTGCCCAATGACCCACCCATCTGGTCACCTCCACTCAAGGATGGGGCACGGGACCAGACCCCGCAGCACAAGCTAGTCAGGTTCCAACCACACCCCCCCCACCCCCCATGTATTTTCTAACCATTTTTTGAACTACCAAAGTTTTTGCCTGAATAATGAAATCCCGGGTTTTTTTTCCCCTCATCCACCAAAATCTATTACCAAACCCGTGCTTTCCATACCTCCGAAATTGAATTTTTCCCAAATTAAAACCCTTTCTGCGGTCCTGTCATAGCTGGAAATTTTCAGCACGCTATTTACATCCCCATTGCCATTACTAGCAACTTTATTTTGAATATTGTCTTTTAAACATATCTCTGAGGTATCCCAGTAATAAATGCTGCTTATAACCCTAATACTGCAGCCTGATTGTTTCCCACAAACACCCAATCGTATTGGCTGATGCAACCACTCCATCCCCAGGGAGATGAACCCCATCCCTTGCATACATATCACGTTTGCCAAAGAATAGGTCCCAGTTATCAATGAATGGGATTGCAAGTTCCTTGCAGTACCTGTCTAGCCAGCAATTGATACCAATTGCCCTAGACATCCATTCATTGCCCCCTCCTTTCTAGGCAAGATGCTACATATGACTGGGATCCCTCCCATAGACCTAACTACTTCTATGGCTGACCTGTACTTATCCAGCAGCTCCTCTCTCCTGCCCTTCCCAATGTCATTACCCCCAGCACTAAGACAGATAATGGGCTTGTTCCCATTACCTGCCATAATATTATCCAACCTGCTGACTATGTCACCAACACCTGCTCCAGGAAGGCACACTCTCTGTCTGACCTTTCTTTCTCTGTTACAAAATGCACGGTCCATATATCTTACCTTAGAATCGACTACTATTAAAATATTCTTACCTTGATTAGCAGGGGAATCAGTGGTACCTTCAACCTCATTAACCACTGAAGTACACTCGTCTTGGAGAACAAAGAATCGATTTCCTACCTTCACATCTTCTCTATTAACTCTCCTCATCTTCCTTCTTCCTGAACTGTGAACCATTTGCCACTTAAAGCTTGCTACCACCTATAGCTCACAAGACTGACATCCCCACGAGCCCCTTTGGGGCGGGGCAGATGGCAGACCAGAGGCCTAGCTTCTCCCTGCGAGCCCCGTGAGGCAGGAACTGTGGCTAGGCCTGGGGACACTTGGTCCCAAAGATGAAGGAGTACTTGTACCTCCTCCCATGGGAGACTTAGGTCTCGAGACACTCCCCAGATAAGGAGCCAAGGCCGGGTCACCACTACTGGAAAAGACCCGGACCGGGAGAATACCGGCGAATAAAAAGAAAAAAAATAGTAACATAAAACAGCATAAAAATATATAAAACCGCATAACACATAAAACAGCATAATAACACATAAAACAATTAAATAACGTAAAACAGTAGAAAAACATAGAAGACTAGTATAATACAAGAAAGGTAAATCAAAATACCAACGTTGCAACATTCAAGAACAGTACTGTAAGACAGAAACACAGTACAGTAACACAGAAAACCAGTACAGTAACACAGAAGAACAGTACAGCAACACAGAAGAACAGTACAGTAACACAAAACAGTACAGTAACACAGAAGAACAGTACAGCAACACAGGAGAACAGTACAGTAACACAGAAGAACAGTACAGTAACACAGAAGAACAGTACAGCAACACAGGAGAACAGTACAGTAACACAGAAGAACAGTACAGTAACACAGAAGAACAGTACAGTAACACAGAAATATAGCACAGTAACGCAAAATACCAGTAGAATAACACAAAAAAAACAGTACAGTTACAGAGAAGACTAGTAGAGTAACAAAGACCAGTACAGTAACGCATAAGACCAGTACAGTAACGCATAAGACCAGTACAGTAACACAGAAGACCAGTACAGTAACGCATAAGACCAGTACAGTAACAAAGAGCAGTTCAGTAACACACATGAACAGTACAGAAACATAAACGAACAGAACAGTAACACAAGAACAGTACAGTAACATAGACGAACAGTATAGTAACACAGAAGAACATAACAGTAACGCAGACGAACAGTAAGGTAGAGGTGGCTGGGTTTATGCAATATGGGGATAACTTTCTGGGATCGCGCAGCAATTGAAATATATCTAGTTGTTTCAGTGTTAATTCTGGTGAGTTAATGAACTGCTGTTGGGATTTTTATTAATGTTAACTCCGGTGAATGAACACAAATAAGAATGGAGACACACGCAGACGTGGGGTCACAAGGCTCCGAGAATCTTAGTGTTTTTAGGGCGTGCATTAGCTGCTAGCAGCAACCAGTGGTAGTGACAACGTCAGTGAACAACCCTACAAGTGATAACCAAAGTTATTAGTAAAAAAGGCAAGGAGAAGCCTTGCCCACTAGGCCCCCTTACTGGCCTAGTGGGCACCCATTGCCACACAGTTACAAATATACAAAGATCAAAGCGAGTGTGAAAGAAGGTGTTCAAGAATTACGAGAGGTTGGTTAACAAGTGAAATGGGGGACAGCATACAGTATGAGTGAAAAAGTTAATAAGTAAAGAGAGAAAAGAAAAAATATATAACAGGGAAGGTGGCAGGAGTAGGCCTTCTTGAAGCAGTGACGTCATAACAGGTTGTATCCGAATGTGAAGTGTATTCTTCCAAAAGTAAAAAGTGAAAACACTTGAGGAACGTGGGATGTATGAGCATAAATGGTTATAACTATCACGGGTGAAGGATTTTTCAAAATAGTGTTAGAAGACCTATGTGAATGACAACGGATCAGCAACTGGCAACTTGTCATTGTTCCACTGCCATGCATGTACTTTTCACTTATTGTGGTTGTATGTTGTCAGATTCTAGTCTCTGCACACTCTTAGATACTGGTCACTCACTCCTGCAAGCTATTACCAGAATTAGAGTAGAAACAGCATAGATAAGGTGGAAATAGGTTTGATGAATATGAGGAGAGGGAGGTGGGTAGCTAGTGAGGATTACCCGTCAAACACACGCACACACACAAACACACACACACACACACACACACACACACACACACACACACACACACACACACACACACACACACACACACACATACACATACACACATACACACACACACACACACACACACACACACACACACACACACACACACACACACACACACACACACACACACACACACACACACACAGTAGGGACACAGCATTCGCGAGTCACGCCTTCTGTGCTCCACGAATATAAGTGTTTTTGAGGGCTACCCAAGTGTACTGCAAGTGTTGCTAAGTGTGTTATGGTAGTGAACAATTCCTTGAAGCGATTTACAATCTGCCTGAGCCACATAAGTGTGGGGAGAGCCACAATTTTGTAAGTGATCTACAAAGTAAAGCGTGGTGGTGGATCCAGAGCAGGCAGGGCTCAGGCGACGTTGTCACGTGTCATCCAAGAAAGATAATAAAGTGAAACAATCGTGTGACCAGTGAAAGAAATACAGTGAATAGGGTACATTATATAAAGAGAAGAAATTGAGGTGGATCTACGCCAGGACGTCACATCGAGCTGGACAATCTACAGGCCGCTACAGCTGCATTGCAAGTACTGTATTCACCTACGTGTGGTTGTTTGCGTGTGGGTTTCAGGTTCCAATTAACTGCCAAGCTGATTGTGAACGGTCCAACTCTCCTAGCACGATAAAGAATAGGCACTTAAGTACTCAATAAGGAATAGCAATTGGTAATCTATGGAACAAGGCGAGTAAGTTACTATAAGCCTAGGTGGTGGTAAAAGCATAAAGGGCAGCATTGTAAGTAGGTGCGGGTCAAGTCACAGGAGGGTGGGGGTCAGGTCACAAGAGGTTGTGGTCAGGTAAGGGACCACTGAGACTCCACATAACACTCCAACGCACAATTCCACCTACTTTTCAGACACTTAATAAACCCACACATAATTCCACACACACACACACACACACACACACACACACACACACACACACAACACACACACACACACACACACACACACACACACACACACACGCACACACACACACACACATGCACACACACACACCCACCCACCCATCCACCCACCCACATATACAGACTCACACATACACTCCCCTCCCTCCCCCACCAACCCCCTCACTCCTTCCCCTGATCTCCCATCTCTCATTCACCCTCCTCCTCCCCACCTCTCCCTCTTTCCCCCTCTCTCCCATTCTTTCCCCTTGCTTTCCCTCCTTCTCACTCCCCATATTCCCCCCTAAATCCCCCTCCCCATCCCTCTACCATATAGCCACTGTCCACAGTTCCTCCTCTACCTTCCCCCCCCCCCACACTCGGACAAACACACTACTAACCTAACACACAGAATTACATAAGTTTTCCATTCTGAAGCAATCAAAATAAAAAAAAATGTGTTGCCAGAGAGCAGGAAGGAAAACCAAGGGACAGGAGGATGAATCTGCAAAGGAAGATTGGGCAGCAGAGCTCACAAAAAGGGAACAAGAATGGGAAAAGAAACTAGAAGAACTTAGCATGAGAATGGAAGAGAGGATAGATATGGAAAGCAAGAAGTGGGAAATGCAAGTCATAGCAGCAGAGGCTAGGATACAGAGATTAGAAGAGGAACTGAAAAATCTGAAACAGCCTAAAGAACTAAAGAACATTTTGGGAATCACATCAGATTTTAGATTTTGCCACCGAAGTGGCTAGTTTATTGTGCACCCCATATCCATCCTGTGGACGGTAGCACAAGAGCATATGGATACACAAAAGGCCTAGGAACTAGGCCGCAAAGGGTTAACAGGAATACATATGGATTTATATCTACATATCTGTAGTTCACTTATCTGTTACAAGCAAATTTTGGAAATTTGCTTAGTATATCCGGTATCTTATTTTCATTAATAAGATATCTTGACATGTCACATAGGTTATTATACAGTCTGTCTCTGTATTCCTCAATAAGTGGACAATTAAGCACATAGTGTTCAAGAGAGTGACCATATGCCTGATCACACAATTTACATTTAGTTTGATCATCATCTGTGTGTCTCCCAAACTGACAGAAGTACTTGTAACCAAGCCTAAGCCTGGCCACTACAACATCAGTCAGTCTGTTCACATTGCACGTTGCTCCATAAACATACTTATTTACGTTCATGTTATCATAGTGGGTTATAGATCTACTCAGGCTTCTAACTGCATTCCTATAACAATCATTTTCATTATTTACTTCTCTCCTAATATTATTCCTAATGCTAGACACAGTTATACCAAAGTTATATTCTACATTCTCCTTCTGGGTACTCTTCTTGGCTAACATATCAACTTTATCATGAAGGAGTAATCCAATGTGTGATGGGATCCATAGCAATTGTACATTAATTCCTTTGTCCCTAATTTTTGAGTATCTATACCTGGCTTCCCCAATGAGCATGTTGTTGGAGTCATTATATGAGTCAAGAGCCTTCAGTGATGACATAGAATCAGTAATGATGATAGAGTCAAGCTCAGTGTCATAGGTTAGCTTTAGCGCCATTAGGATTGCAAACAATTCAGTTTGCAGTGTAGACGCCCAGTTGTTAACTCTTGTGCCTAACTAAAAAATTTATTATCGTTCATAACTAGGGAGGTGGCAACAAGAGCAGATGCAGCCCTGCCAGAAGACTCCTGTTTAGATCCATCAGTGTATATAACTTGTGATAACTTATTACTACCAGCTAGGTGAGAAATTTCTTCTTGAGCAGTTGCTCTAACAAGTGATTTAAGGAAGGGATTACTAGCAATGAGCTTCTTGGGAGGGACTTTCAGGTATGTGATATTAAATGAACACATCTTCCACGGAGGGGTGAAATGCTCTTGTTGCCTACAGTGATACAGTTCATGAAGGTTATAAAACTTAATGCAATTGCACGTTTTCACAATCCATTTAGATCTGTGTGTATTTACCTCCAGTCACTTGATAAGATTCATTGTAGCAGTGTCTGGTTCGTTTCTCAACATTCTAATACCGAGTACAGTGTTAATCTCAACAATCCTATCACTGATACTAGAAATACCAAGCTCCAGCCCTCATGTTAAGAACTTTTGTAGATCTGGGACAGCCAGAATAATTCTGAGAGCTTCATTTTGCATTAACTCCAAGGGTCGTAGAGAGCTTTCCCTAGCTAATATCGACATGGGAGCAGCATAATCAATTAAGGACCTAACATAGGCTATGTACATCATTCTCACGATTCTCACATTATCACCATAGTTGGGGTTGTAGCCAGCAACAGCTTTGAGAGCATTTAGCCTATCTTTGCATTTCTTATTTAGTTGTCGTATAATGGAGTTGTTAAAGGGTACATCTACACCAAGATATCTGTAAGTTTTAACGTAGCTAATGATTTCACCCTGCAAATAGATGGGTGGGGGATGTCGTTTTCTTGTTAATATCTTTGTTTTAGAGGAAGATATTATGAGGCCTAGTCGATTACAAATTGCCTGAACTTCATTAAGACTGGTACTCATCTTCTTATGCCCTGTTGTATGGATCATGATACCATCAGCATAGCTTGACATCAGAGACTGCTACCTCAGTCACAAATAAGGGGACTGTAGGGAAAGAAGGAGCAAAACTGCATGTAGAAGCTCTATCAGAGGGGACTGTAGTAAAGGAAAGAGCTAAGCTATATGTGGAGGCCCTAACAGACCACAGCAGAGCCCAGGGAAAACCGAGAAGGAAAAATGACAGTTCACTGAGCCCAAGTGCAATAGATAGTGAAACTGAAGAAAGGAAAGCTGCAATGGAGGAAAATAAATTGAATGAGTGGATACACAAGGACACGCAGTGGGAGAATGAAAGGGAGAGGTCAGTCTTTGTGTATGGGCTCCGGGAAGTTGAAGGGGAAACATATGAAGCAAGAAATCAAGGGAAAAAAAAACAATTGAAAGTATCATAAAAGCAATAGGAGAAGATAACATGACCCAGCTGGAAAATTTTCGGAGAATAGGGGGGTTTGCAAGAAGAAGAACCCGGCCAGTAAAAGTGACTTTCAAGGCAGAATCGACTCGGAATAGTATCCTGCAGGAAAAAGCAAGATTAAGTGACATGCCGGCATACAGGAAGGTGTATCTCGACTGTGACAGAACACAAGAAGAAAGGCAGAAACTGAGAGACATGGTACAAAGGCGAAAGAAAGAATGAGAGGGGATGGAGGAGACAGACAGGAGATCCCAGACCCAGGAAGAAGATCAAATACAGCCTCCCTCACAACTTCCTATAGAAGCCCCCCAACCAGATCAACCCCAGTGCAACCAAACATTCTAAACCAAAACACCCATGCCATATCCAATGCCCCCACCCACTGCATTACAACAACCACCCATAGTTCCCTATCAGGTCTCCCACTTCCCCAACCCCAATATATCTCCCAGACCACAGTCTTAGAGAAGAAGTTGAAGGTGTGGTATACAAATGCAGATGGAATAACAAATAAGTGTGAGGAGTGGCATGAAAGAATCAAGGAGACATCCCAAGACATAATAGCACCAGAATGATAACAGATGCAATCTTTCCACCCGGATATCAAATCCTCAGGAAAAGGAGGGGGGAGGGAGGAGAGGGGAGAGGAAGGGAGGGCCCGGGCAAAGCTCATTAAAAAACCAGTGGGGTTTTTGAGAAAATGGAAACCAAGGGAAAGGGCAGGGGCAAAGGGAATACTATAGGAACAATGCAAGGTCGAAAACATAAGGGTGAGAAAGCAGTAATGAGAAGCCAGCGACAGTTATGAGGGGCCAAGGAAAAATTACAACTGGAGCAACAGGACCCAATGGTCAAACATAGCCGAGGGTGGGTAGAAAACACATGATCAAGCATAGTTAAAGAGGGACACCACAAGGAGATCATGGCAAAACCCTGGACCCTTGGTATTCCCAAACATCGGAGAGAAAGCCCCGGGATGGATGATGTGGTTCTGGAAAACCTCCATGACAAACATGTAGGGGGGACAAACCAACCAGAGAGAGAGGGGAGGAATAACCAGCAAGGATTTCTGGACCTTGTAAACGGCCAGTACAAGAAATGATGGACTATGTGACAACAAAATGCAAGGAGGCAGAGGAAAGGTTTGTTTCCAAGGGAAACAGAAATAATGGGAAGAACAGAACGAGTCCTTGGTTCACTCAAAGGTGTAGGGAGGCAAAAACTAGGTGTACTAGAGAATGGAAAAGGTACAGAAGACAGAGAACTCAGGAAAATAAAGAGATCAGCCGAAGAGCCAGAAACGAATATGCACAGATAAGAAGGGAGGCTCAGCGACAATATGAAAATGACATAGCATCGAAAGCCAAGTCTGACCCGAAGCTGTTGTATAGCCACATCAGGAGGAAAACAACAGTCAAGGACCAGGTAATCAGACTAAGGAAGAGTGATGGGGAGTTCACAAGAAACGACCGAGAGGTATATGAGGAGCTCAACACGAGATTTAAAGAAGTATTTACAGTGGAAACCAGTAGGACTCCAGGAAATCAGAACAGGGGGGTACACCAACAAGTGCTGGATGAGGTACACATAACCAAGGAGGAGGTGAAGAAGCTGCTATGTGAACTTGACACCTCAAAGGCAGTGGGACCAGACAACATCTCTCTGTGGGTCCTTAGAGAGGGAGCAGAGATGTTGTGTGTGCCATTAACAAAGATCTTCAACACATCCATTGAAACTGGGCAACTCCCTGAGGTATGGAAGATGGCAAATGTAGTCCTAATTTTTAAAAAGGGAGACAGACATGAGGCATTAAACTATAGACCTGTATCACTTACGTGTATAGTATGCAAAGTCATGGAGAAGATCATTATGAGGAGAGTGGTGGAGCACCTGGAAAGAAACAAGTGTGTAATTGACAACCAGCACGGTTTCAGGGAAGGAAAATCCTGTGTCACAAACCTACTGGAGTTTTATGACAAGGTGACAGAAATAAGACAAGAGAGAGAGGGGTGGATCGACTGCGTTTTTTTGGACTGCAAGAAGGCCTTCGACACAGTTCCTCACAAGAGGTTACTGCAAAAGCTAGAGGATCAGGCACACATAACAGGAAAGGCACTGCAATGGATCAGAGAATACCTGACAGGGAGGCAACAACGATTCATGGTACGTGACGAGGTGTCAGAGTGGGCGCCTGTGACAAGCGGGGTTCCACAGGGATCAGTCCTAGGACCTGTGCTGTTTTTGGCATATGTAAATGTCATAACGGAAGGGATAGACTCAGAAGTGTCCTTGTTTGCAGATGATGTGAAGTTAATGAGAAGAATCAAATCGGACGAGGATCAGGCAGGACTACAAAGAGGCCTGGACAGGCTACAAGCCTGGTCCAGCAACTGGCTCCTTAAGTTTAAGCCTGTCAAATGCAAAGTCATGAAGATTGGGGAAAGGCAAAGAAGGCTGCAAACACAATATAGTCTAGATGGCCAAAGACTGCAAACCTCACTCAAGGAAAAAGATCTGGGGGTGAGTATAACACCGAGCACATATCCTGAGGCGCACATCGATCAGATAACTGCTGCAGCATACGGGCGCCTGGCAAACCTACGGATAGCGTTCCGATACCTCAGTAAGGAATCGTTCAAGACTCTGTATACCATTTACGTCAGGCCCATACTGGAGTATGCAGCACCAGTTTGGAATCTACACCTGGTCAAGCACGTCAAGAAATTAGAGAAAGTACAGAGGTTTGCAACAAGACTAGTCCCAGAGCTATGGAGATTGTCCTACGAAGAAAGGTTGAGGGAAATCGGCCTGACGACACTGGAGGACAGGAGGGTCAGGGGAGACATGATAACGACATATAAAATACTGCGCAGGATAGACAAGGTGGACAAAGACGGGATGTTCCAGAGAAGGGACACAGAAACAAGAGGTCACAATTGGAAGTTGAAGACTCAGATAAATCAAAGGGATGTTAGGAAGCATTTCTTCAGTCATAGAGTAGTCAGGCCGTGGAATAGCCTAATAAGTGACGTAGTGTAGGCGGGAACCATACATAGTTTTAAGGCGAGGTTTGATAAAGCTCATGGGGCAGGGAGAGAGAGTGACCTAGTAGCAATCAGTGAAGAAGCGGGGGCCAGGAGCTATGAATCGACCCCTGCAACCACAAATAGGTGAGTACAAATGGGTGAGTACACACACACACACACACACACACACACACACACACACACACACACACACACACACGCCGCGCGCGCGCGCGCGCAGCCTTAAGCTATATTGTTAACTTAGTCACACAACACTCTTTCACAAATTATTTACGTTGATGGTTCTGTTCACCAGTCCACTGGTGCAGCTGGTAGTGCTGCTGTTGTCGTACAGAGTGATGGCTCTCATAAAGAAATTGGAGCACGCATCAATAACTGGGCCTCCACCCTTCAAACAGAACTGTTTGACATACTCCTTGCACTCAAATGCATCCATGTATCTAAGGTTGACACTTTAATTGTAACTGATTCTCTGTCATCCATAAATGTTCTCAACTCATTAAGTATAAATTGTGGCATGCTTGTGTCAGAAGCCAGACACAGGTATGGTAAGATTATTGACAGTGGAGTCAGAGTGCACATGCTGTGGATTCCATCTCACATTGGTCTTCAGATGCATGGTAGAACTGATAAATTGGCTAAGCTGTATGCTTTCAAAGAGGGAGTAGATTACAATCTTGGGTTGTCAGTTAGCAGTTTGAGAACAATAATACGAAAAGAACTTCAATTGAACTTTATTGACTTAAGACTTATGGAGATTAACACAAGTCAGTCCATCTATCATCATTCCATCATGCAGGAGTAGCCACATGTCTATGGTGCAACCAACATGATAAGCGGACTCTTGAATGTCACTTCCGCCCGGCTCCGGCTGGGTTACAAGTATCCATGGCAGGTTAAATCACCACCACCAGATGTAGACCAAACGAAATGTAAACTTTCCCAGATGGACTATTGTAACACCTGCGTCATTATGTACTGGAGTGCTATCAATTTAATGAATTTAGAGACAACTCACTCAGGAATGTTCAAGAAATGGCAAAGTATTTTATCCACAGTGGTATACAGACCATCCTGGAGAAATACCCTGACTTTGCTAGATGCAAATAAAGCATTACCAAGTGTGTGTGTGTGTGTGTGTGTGTGTGTGTGTGTGTGTGTGTGTGTGTGTGTGTGTGTGTGTGTGTGTGTGTGTGTGTGTGTGTGGTGTGTGTGTGTGTGTGTGTGGTGTGTGTGTGTGTGTGTGTATGTTTGTGGGTGTGCGTGCTAGTGTGTGTGGGGGGTGTGCGTGCTTGTGTGTATGCATATATTTGTACGCTCGTGTGCATGTGTCTGTACGTGCGCCCTCGTGTGTGTATGTGTGTGCGCGCGCGCTCGTATGGGTGTATGAACCACTTAATATTTGTATTTATAACTCATTACAATTGTGACCATGTTTGGACGTATCAGTGGCTCATTACTTTGTAATTTGTTCATGATTGTAACCATGTATAGGAGTGAAGCTGATTCATTACCATTGTAACTTGCCATGATTGTGACCAGATCTACCTGGAGTTCATTACCTTTGTAACTTGTTCAGCTATCATAACTTTGGGGTCCAGTCACTGGACCCATTATGTACCTCTGTAATCTTTTGACTACCGCCCACAGGATGGGTATGGAGTGCATAATAAAGATATTAAACTAAACTATGCCACATATACTCCCCCACACTCCTCCCTCCCATACTCTCTCTCTCTCTCTCTCTCTCTCTCTCTCTCTCTCTCTCTCTCTCTCTCTCTCTCTCTCTCTCTCTCTCTCTCTCTCTCTCTCTCTTTCTCTCTCTGTTACACAGGGTTTGATAAGGTTAGGTTAAGGATCCCTTGCTTTATTGACAAGCTTGAAGATGAATGGTTCAAAGAACCGACATGTTAAATTAGACACATGTGCAACTCTTGGGTATCTTTACTGAGGAGACGTTTCGCCACACAGTGGCTTCATCAGTCCATACAAAGGATAAACTTGAAGAACAGGAGGAGAATGAGGTAATCAGTCCCTCAGCCTTGAGTCGATGTGGTCAGTCCATCAATCTTGATCAATTCTTCAGGTGCCAACACCCTCCCATTCATCCTTACTACTGCACCGGCATTACCATCTTGGTGCCTAGAGATCATCATCATTTGCGTTTTCTCAGGTGCATATGTTACTTGCCATCTATTTCTCCAGGCTGATATAGCTCTGAGCTGATGATTGATGTAGATTAGAGCAGCTGGCATTTCTTCTCTTGGATAAGTGAATGTCAGTGTACAGTCGTCTGCATATGCTTGGGATTCTGGGATGAGATGAAGAAGGTCATTGAAGTAGACATTCCATAACAATGGTCCCAGAACACTTCCTTGTGGAACACTCTCTCTCTCTCTCTCTCTCTCTCTCTCTCTCTCTCTCTCTCTCTCTCTCTCTCTCTCTCTCTCTCTCTCTCTCTCTCTCTCTCTCTCTCTCTTTCTCTTTCCCTCCCTCTCTCTTCCTCTCCTCTTCTACTTTCTCTTCCTCTTCAACTTCCTCCTACTCCTCCTACCTCTTTTTCTCCCTTTCTGCTCTTACCTTTCCCTCACTTCCTTTCCCCCACTCTCTCTGTACCCCTCTATCCTTCTCCCCATTTCTCTCCCCCTCTGCCACTGTCTGCTCCTCTCTATCCCTCTTCCCTCTCTTTACCTCTCTCCCCCTCTCCCTCCCTACAACGAACCCACCCCCTCAAAACACACATGCACTCACTCACGGTCAGTTTTTGTCTACAGGCTCCAGGAAGTTAAAGGGGAAACTTATGAAGCAAGAAAACAGGAGGAGAAAAAAGCAATTGAAAGTATTTTGAAAGCAATAGGAGAGGATGACATGACCCAGTTGACAAATTTTCAGAGAATTGGGTGGTTTGCAAAAGGAAAAATACGGCCAGTCAAAGTGATTTTCAAGGCAGAATCAGCTGCAAACAGGATCCTACAGGAGAAAGCATGACTAAAAGATAAACCAAAGGTAACAGAGACCGAGACCGTGACCGAGACAAAATACAAGAAGGCAGATACTGAAAGAGAGGGTACAAAAGACACTAAAAGAAATGAGAGGCAATGATGGAGATGAGCAAGAGAACTCACACCCAGGTGGAAGAGCAAACACAACCTCCTCCAGAACCACCCACAGAAGAACTCCAATCATGGCAACCCCTATGCAACCAAACAATCTGTACCCTCTGCCCTACACCACTCACACAAACCTCACCGCCACAGCAGCCCCTTATATGTCCCCTCAAGGGCTCCTGCTCTCCAACCCACCATTCTCCCCAGACCACAGTTACAGAAAAAAAGTTGAAGGTTTGGTATACAAATGCAGATGGAATAACAAATAAATGTGAGGAGTGCCATAAAAGAATCAATTAGACGTACATGCCCAGACATCATAGCAATAACAGAAACGAAACTCACTGGGACGATGATAGATGCAATCTTCCCACCCGAATATCAGATTCTGAGGAAAGATAGAAGGGCAGAGGCAGAGGAGGAGTTGCACAGCTCATTAAAAATTGATGAGGATTTGACGAAATGGAAGGAATGGACGAAACTGGCGAATGTAGGTACTATTCAGTCTGGGGGACATAAGGTAGTCATTGCAGTGATATATAACCCGCCACAGAACTGCAGGAGGTCAAGAGAAGAAAATGAAGAGAGCAACAGAGCAATGGTAGACACACTAGCTGAGGTGGCCAAAAGAGCTCACACGAGTTGAGCAAAGTTACTAGTTATGGGTAATTTCAACCACATGGGTTGAAGCCACATGGGGGTCTCGAAACGTGGAGAGGAAAGATGGTGGATGTGGTACTGGAAAACCTGATGCATCAACATTTTAGGGACACTACCAGAGAGAGAGGGGAGAATGAACCAGCAAGACTGGACCTTGTGTTCACCCTGAGTAGCTCGGACATTGAGGACCTCATATGTGAAAGGCCCCTTGGAGCTGGAGATCACGTAGTTCTGAGCTTTGAATACATAGTAGAGTTCCAAGCAAAAAGGGTTACAGGAAAAGGATGGGAAAAGCCAAACTATAAAAGGGGGGACTACACAGGTAGGAGGAACTTCCTGCAGGAGGTTCAGTGGGAAAGAGAATTGGTAGGAAAGTCTATAAACGAAATTATGAACTACATAACAACAAAATGCAAGGAGGCAGAGGTAAGGGCAACAGAAATAATGGGAAAACCAGAACGGGCCCTTGGTTTAACCGAAGAGTAAACAGAAGACTAAGGACCCAGAAAAATAAAGAGATTAGTCGAAGAGCTGGAAACGAGTATGCGCAGATAAGGAGGGAGGGCGAGTCACAATACAAAAACAACATAGCATCGAAAGTCAAGTCAGACCCGAAGCTGTTGTATAGCCAAATCAGGAGGAAGACAACAATCAAGGACCAGGTAATCAGGCTGGGAAAAGAAGGTGGGGAGCTCACAAGAAATGACCAAGAAGAATGTGAGGAGCTCATCAAGAGATTTAAAGAAGTATTTACAGGTGAAACAGAAAGAACTCTGGGAAAACAGAACAGAGTGGTATACCAACAAGGGATATACTAACAAGTGCTGGATGAAATACACACAACCGAGGAGGAGGTGAAGAAGCTGCTAAGTGACCTTGATACCTCAAAGGCGGTCATACCGGACAACATCTCTCCATGGGTCCTTAGAGAGGGAGTTGAAATACTGTGCGTGCCACTAACCACAATTTTTAACACATTGAAGCTGGGCAACTACTTGAGGTATGCAAGACGGCAAATGTAGTTCCCATTTTTAAAAGAGGAGACAGTAATCAGACACTAAACTGTAGACCGGTGTCACTGACGTATATAGTATGCAAAGTCATGGAGAAGATTCTCAGGAGAATGGTAGAGCACCTAGGACGGAACCAGCTTACAAATGACAACCAGCATGGATTCATGAAAGGCAAATCCTGTGTCACAAACCTACTGGAGTTTTATGACAAGGTAACAGAAGTAAGACATGAGAGAGAGAGGGGTGGGTAGATTGCATTTTCTGGGACTGCAAGAAGGCCTTTGACACAGTTCCTCACAGAAGATTAGTGCAAAAGCTAGAGGATCAGGCACATATAACAGGAAAGGCACTGCAATGGATCAGAGAATACCTAACAGGGAGGCAACAACGAGTCATTGTACGTGATGAGGCACCACAGTGGGTGCTTGTATCGAGCGCTGGTTCCACATGGGTCAGTCCTAGGACCAGTGCTATTTTTGGTATATGTGAATGACATGATGGAACGGTTAGACTCAGAAGTGTTCCTGTTCGCAGATGATGTTAAGTTATGGTGCTCCACGGCGTGGTCACTTTAGCTCTTGTTTCGCACGCCGAGGGTCTGTGTTCGATTCCCAGAGCGGGTAGAAACATTGGGCGTGTTTCTTTACACCAGTTATTTATGTTCACCCACCAGTAAAATGAGTACCAAGGAGTTAGTCGACTGGTGTGGGTCGTATGTTCGGACAAGAACCTAAATAACAAGGGAATTCTATATAATTGTATGTCACTGATGTCAGCTATTGCCTGTATACCTTGTACATGTACTTGAAATAAATAAAATTATTATTATTATTATTATTATTATTATTATTATTATTATTATTATTATTATTATTATTATTATTATTATTATTATTATTGTTATTATTATTATTATAATTATTAATATTTATTATTATTATTATTATTATTATTATTATTATTATTATTATTATTTATTATTATTATTATTATTATTATTATTATTATTATTATTACTGTTATTATTATTAAAATGGTATAAAATACCGACAGGTTATTAGGTAGGACACATATGCAACAGTTAGGTATCTTTATTTCGAAACGTTTCGCCTACACAGTAGGCTTCTTCAGCCGAGTACAGAAAAGTTGATAGAAGCAGAAGATACTTGAAGACGATGTAATCAGTCCATCACCCTTAAAGTTTTGAGGTGGTCAGTCCCTCAGTCTGGAGAAGAGTATTGTTCCATAGTCTGAAACAATATGGAGTTGAAGTGACAGGATGGAGCCTGATATAACGCCAGGAGGTGAGATGTAGGTCACTAGTAGAGGTAAGAATGAAGTCGTTGGGAGGTCAGGTCCCTCTCAAATAGAGCCATTCTCACTAGTAGAAGTTGTCCAAGTTGATTTCAAGTCTGTACCAAGATACCCTTGTGTTGCAGTGTCTGACAGAGTGAACATTAAAATGGTATAAAATACCGACAGGTTGTTAGGTAAGACACATATGCAACAGTTAGGTATTCTTACTTCTACTAGTGACCTACGTCTCACCTCCTGGCGTTATATAAGGCTCCATCCTGTCACTTCATCTCCATATTGTTTCAGACTATGGAACAATGCTCTTCTCCAGACTGAGGGACTGACCACCTCAAAACTTTAAGGGTGATGGACTGATTACATCGTCTTCAAGTATCTTCTGCTTCTATCAACTTTTCTGTACTCGGCTGAAGAAGCCTACTGTGTAGGCGAAACGTTTCGAAAAAAAGATACCTAACTGTTGCATATGTGTCCTACCTATCATTATTATTATTATAATGGGAGAATTAAATGAGATGAGGATCAGGAAGGACTACATAGAGACAGGGACAGGCTTAACGTGTGGTCCAGCAACTGGCTACTCGAATTTAACCCCGCCAAATGCAAAGTCATGAAGGGCAAAGAATACCGCAGGTAATGTAGTCTAGGTGGTCTAAGACTGCAGACCTTACTCAAGGAATATGAGCTTGGGGTGAGTAAAATTCCGAGCACATCTGAAACGCACATCAACCAGATAACTGCTGCAGCATATGGGCGCCTGGCAAGCCTGAGAATAATATTCCGATACCTTAGTAAGGAATCGTTCAAGACTTTGTACACCGTGTACGTCAGGCCCATACTGTGGTATGTAGCACCAGTTTGGAACCCACACCTAGTCACGCACGTCAAGAAATTAGAGAAAGTTCAAAGGTTTGCAACAAGGCTAGTTTCAGAACTAAGGGAAATGTCATACGAGGAAAGGTTAAGAGAAATCGGCCTGACGACACTGAAAGACAGTAAGGGAATGACATGATAACGACAAACAAAATACTGAGAGGGCAAGTGTTCCACAAGGAAGCGTGCTGGGACCATTGTTATGGAATGTCTACTTCAACGACCTTCTTCATCTCATCCCAGAATCACATGCATATGCAGACGACTGTACAAGAGAAGAAATGCCAGCTGCTCTAAGCTACATCAATCACCAGCTGAGAGCTATATCAGCTTGGGGAAATAGATGGCAATTAACATTTGCACCTGAGAAAACGCAAATGATGACCGTCTCTAAGCATCATGGTGGTAATGCTGGCGCAGTAGTAAGGATGAATGGGAGGATGTTGGCACCTGGAGAAGAAGTTGATATCCTTGGGGTGAAATTTGACTCCAAACTAACCATGAAGAACCATGTTGTAAATCTTGCAAACAAGACAGCCAGGAAGCTTACAGCACTTCGCCGTATCTCGCATCTGCTTGACAGTAGGGGTTGCAGAATTCTGTACGAGGCACAAGCATGCTCACACCTTGAGTATGCTCCACTTTCTTGGTTCGCCTGCCCCCCCTCTCATCTGCGACTGCTTGACAGAGTAGAGAACAGAGCAAGACGTCCCATCTCTCGCCTGGTCCCATCCTGGATAGATCTGTCATTTCAGCAGAGCCTTCAACATAGGAGGGATGTGGGTGGCCTTACTGTTATGTACAAGGCCAATATTGTCAAAGTGCCACACTTGGATCCACTTCGAGGACAGCGTGAAACAAGCTTTTATGCCATAAGACTGGCAGAAAGCAGCAACTTCACTCTGGCTGTACCCTTCTCCAGAACATCACTCCATCTGAGATCATATATACCCAGGATGACTCGAGTATGGAACACATTCGTACAGCATAATGATGTAACGAGATAAAGTTCAGTTGATCAAATGAAAATGCTGGCCCACAGATGGCTCCAACTTTATCCTGTTCCCTACTTGTTGTCTCATAACAATAAAAATGCTTTCAAATGAGTGATGTAGGTAACAGCTCTTAGCTTGCCAATAAAGTTAGGAATCCTTAACCTGTAAATAGCTTGTCAATAAAGCTAGGGATCCTTAACCTTGTCAAACCCTGTGTAAAGAAAAAAAAAAAAAAAAAAAAAAAAAGGTGGACAGAGACGGGATGTTCCAGAGATGGGACTCAGAAACAAGAGTCACACTTGGAAGTTGAAGACTCAGATGAGGCAAAGAGATGTTAGAAAGTATTTCTTTAGTCACAGAGTTGCCAGGAAGTGGAATAGTCTGGCAAATGATGTAGTGGAGGTAGGAACCTTACATAGTTTTAAGACGAGGTATGATAAAGCTCATGGAGCAGGGAGAGAGAAGACCTAGTAGCGATCAATAAAGAGGCTGGGCCAGGAGCTGTGTCTCGACCTCTGCAATCACAAATAGTGAGTACACACACAGCACAAAACTGGGTTGGATTGGAACTCATGACAAGTGAGTACTAAACCTCAGAGGCCAACAATCTCATCACTCTCCATGAAGCTAGTTGAGATGTTCCCATCTTCACCACTTCCTAGTGGTCACCACCATTATCACACTTTACTAAGCCAATTAGGGAAGAACTTCATCATTCTTCACTATGCTAGTTAAGTATCTGCCAGCCTCATCATCCCCAAATTGCTGACGGATGTGTCTATAAGATTCCTTGTAAAATTTGCCGAAAGTTTATTACGGTTAAACTGGTAAAAGTCTCGAAGTAAGATTAAAACAACATAAATATAGCATTAGAACTGGACAAGATTCTAATGCTCTATTTATTCATGTGAGAGATTTTAATCATCCAATTGATTTTCAAAGGCTGAGAAAGTTGTATCAAGAAAATCCATGGTCGACAGGAATATTTGAATTATGTCTGAAAGCAGTTTTGAAATAATATGAATGTATCCTTGGTTTATATAAATTAAATTCATTTATAATTAATAAAATTTGGAAATAATTTAATGATACATTAAACAAGTAATCAATCTTAATTCTTGGGGAGAGTATTAGGTGGGTTTCACAGAGTCGGGTGTCGTCACGCGTGTGTGAGGTGTTGCTTTGTTGTGGGATGTGATGGTGAGGTGTAGTCTTGAGCCTTTATATGCCTTCCTTTGATGTATTGCTTTTATAGTTCCTTGATAATGGGAGAAGTCACGAAAGCACTTAGAATTTCACTATTCTTTCACAGTGGTTGTTTTGCATATGGTTCGTGTGGCATTTATGGATTTAGTAAAGGCGTATGACAGGGTGGATACGGGAGCAATGTGGTAGATGTTGCAAATGTATGGAATAGGAGGAAGGTTACGAGGTTAGTGACGTTGTAAGAGAAATGAATGCTCAGGTGTTGGCAAGAGGTGTCGAGTTAAAAGATAAAGAATCTAACACGAAGTTGGAGTTGTCACAGTTGGTCTTTGCTGATGACACTGTTTTTGGGAGATTCTGAGGAGACGTTGCGGAGGTTGACAGATGAGTTTGGTATGGTACGTAAAAGAAGAAAATTAAAAGTGAATGTAGGAGTGAGGTGATGAGGATAATACAAAAAAATATGTAACGAAACATTGAATTTCAGATTGGAGGGAGAGTGTATGGAGGAAGTGAATGCTGCAACGATGAGATGGCTGGAGGCAGTGGAGATGTCATGTCTGAGGGCAATGTGTGGTGTGCAAATAATGAGGAGAATTCGTAGTTTGGAAGTTAGGAGGAGGTGCAGGATTACCAAAACTATTATCCAGAGAGCTGAGGAGGGGTTGTTGAAGTGGTTCAGACATGTAGAGAGTTAGGAACAAAATAGAATGGCTTTGAGAGTGTATAAATCTGTAGTGGAGGGTAGGCAGGGGAGGAGTCGGCCACGGAAAGGTTGGAGGGAGGAGGTAAAGGAGGTTTTTTGTGAGAGTGGCTTGGACTTGCAGCAAGCATGCGTGAGATAGGAGTGAATGGAGAGAAATGGGTTTTATGACTTGACGTATCGTTGCAACGTGAGCAAAGTAACATTTATGAAGGGATTCAGGGAAACCGGCAGGCCAGACGGGAGTTCTGGAGATGGGCAGTACAGTGTCTACACTCTGAAGGACGGGTGTTAATGTTGCAGTTTTAAAACTGTGGTGTAAGTGCGCGTCTGGAAAGACAGTGATGTAGTGAATGATGGCGAAAGCTTTTTTGTGGGTCCTCCCTGCCATGGTGGGAGACGACAGATTTGTTAATAAAAAAAAAATTCTACCAAATAGGTAAAAACTGATCAATTAACAAGAACTCATTTATAGTAAGTCCTTTCTAATATTTTCTCTTAAGACATGAGAGATTGTCCTTTTGATGATTTTATGAGAATTGTTCTTCAGAAACATATTGAAATTATTAAATACTGGAGAAGGAAGCATTCAAAATATTGAGAAACGAAAAATACTCATTTAATCAGGCCATTCCATCAGAATGGAAACATAATATGTTGGATCATTGCTATAATAAACTGAGAAGAATTTGTAATGAACTCAAAAACAAACTACAAAGAAAATTAGACATTTTAATTGAAAATAGTGATTGGACAAAGCATGCTAATAACAATTTTGCAATTAACTTATCAGATGAAATATTAGGTATATATACAACTGCTGCTCTAGGTTTTGGTCTAAGTTTTGCGACTTCAAAAAAAAAAAAAAAAATTAATAATGTTGAAATTGCAAAAGCATTTTGTAACTTTGAAAAATCTTCTGATTTACCCACTGATGAAATTAATATTAGTAAGGGAATGGTATATAACTCTATGTTAAAACAAAACATTCCCAATTGCCCTTATTAATAATATAAAATTGCGCCTTACTAAAGCAGATAAAATAAATACAATAGTAATTTTGAAAGAAAATGATTACCAAAAAAAAATTAATAATCTCTTAGATGATATTGAAACCTATTCTAAACTTAAAAAGAATCCCTTAGAAACCGTTAACAGCAATTTCAATAAAACAATAAAACTTCTACTGAAAGGCAAAGATGAATTAATTTAAAAATTTGCTTCCACTAATCCATCTTTACCTTACATGCATGGATTAATAAAGACATACAAACCAGGTAATCCAGTCAGGCCAATTATATATATATATAAATATATAATATTATATATTTTATATATATATATATATAATATATATATTTATATTATATATATATATATATATATATATATAAAATATATATATTATATAATATATATATATATATATATATATATATTATGTCGTGCCGAATAGGCAGAATTTGCGATCTTGGCTTAAATAGCAACGCTCATCTTGCCATATAGGACAAGTGAAAATTTGTGTATGCAATAATTTCGCCAAAATCATTCTGAACCTAACGAAAAAAATATATTTCATTGTGTTTGTATAGTACTAAATTACTGTAAACGTATTTAAAATATATTTAGTTGGGTTAGGCTAAAATAAATTGCTCTTGTTAAAATAAGGTTAGGTAAGTTTTCTAAGATTCTTTTGGTGCAAAATTAAAAATTTTTACATCAACATTAATGAAAAAAATATATCTTTAAACGTATAAGAGAAAATTTCAGAAAGGACTAATTTTAAATGAGTTCTTGCCAACTGACCAGTTTTACATATTCGGCACGACATATATATATATAATATATATATATATATATATATATATATATATATATATATATATATATATATATTATATATATATATATATATTTATATTTTATATATATATATATATATATATAAAATTATATATACATGTATATATGTAATTGTAACCACGAACGAGTGGTATTGATCAATGCTAGTGCAGTGTTGTTATTGATGCATATATATATATACATATATATATATATATATATATATATAATATATATATATATATATATATATATATATATATATATATATATATATATATATATATATATTTGTTGAAATATATATATATATATATATATTTTTTATATTTGTTGAAAATATATATATATATATATATATATATATTTTCAACAAATATATATATTTGTTGAAAATATTATATATATTTGTTGAAAATAAGAAAAAGTTTTGGAGTGAGATTAACAAGTTAAGAAAGCCTAGAGAACAAATGGATTTGTCAGTTAAAAATAGGAGAGGAGAGTTATTAAATGGAGAGGTAGAGGTATTGGGAAGATGGAAGGAATATTTTGAGGAATTGTTAAATGTTGATGAAGATAGGGAAGCTGTGATTTCGTGTATAGGGCAAGGAGGAATAACATCTTGTAGGAGTGAGGAAGAGCCAGTTGTGAGTGTGGGGGAAGTTCGTGAGGCAGTAGGTAAAATGAAAGGGGGTAAGGCAGCCGGGATTGATGGGATAAAGATAGAAATGTTAAAAGCAGGTGGGGATATAGTTTTGGAGTGGTTGGTGCAATTATTTAATAAATGTATGGAAGAGGGTAAGGTACCTAGGGATTGGCAGAGAGCATGCATAGTTCCTTTGTATAAAGGCAAAGGGGATAAAAGAGAGTGCAAAAATTATAGGGGGATAAGTCTGTTGAGTGTACCTGGTAAAGTGTATGGTAGAGTTTAATTGAAAGAATTAAGAGTAAGACGGAGAATAGGATAGCAGATGAACAAGGAGGCTTTAGGAAAGGTAGGGGGTGTGTGGACCAGGTGTTTACAGTGAAACATATAAGTGAACAGTATTTAGATAAGGCTAAAGAGGTCTTTGTGGCATTTATGATTTGGAAAAGGCGTTTTATGACAGGGTGGATAGGGGGGGGCAATGTGGCAGATGTTGCAAGTGTATGGTGTAGGAGGTAGGTTACTGAAAGCAGTGAAGAGTTTTTACGAGGATAGTGAGGCTCAAGTTAGAGTATGTAGGAAAGAGGGAAATTTTTTCCAGTAAAAGTAGGCCTTAGACAAGGATGTGTGATTGTCACCGTGGTTGTTTAATATATTTATAGATGGGGTTGTAAGAGAAGTAAATGCGAGGGTCTTGGCAAGAGGCGTGGAGTTAAAAGATAAAGAATCACACACAAAGTGGGAGTTGTCACAGCTGCTCTTTGCCGATGACACTGTGCTCTTGGGAGATTCTGAAGAGAAGTTGCAGAGATTGGTGGATGATTTGGTAGGGTGTGCAAAAGAAGAAAATTAAAGGTGAATACAGGAAAGAGAAAGGTTATGAGGATAACAAAAAGATTAGGTGATGAAAGATTGAATATCAGATTGGAGGGAGGAGTATGGAGGAGGTGAACGTATTCAGATATTTGGGAGGACGTGTCAGCGGTTGGGTCTATGAAAGATGAGGTGAATCATAGAATTGATGAGGGAAAAAGAGTGAGGGGGTGCACGTAGGAGTCTGTGGAGACAAAGAATTTTGTCCTTGGAGGCAAAAGGGGAATGTATGAGAGTATAGTTTTACAACGCTCTTATATGGGTGTGAAGCGTGGGTGATGAATGTTGCAGCGAGGAGAAGGCGGAGGCAGTGGGATGTATGTCTGAGGGCAATGTGTGGTGTGAATAAAATGCAGAGAATTCGTAGTTTGGAAGTTAGGAGGAGGTGCGGGATTACCAAAACTGTTGTCCAGAGGGCTGAGGAAGGGTTGTTGGGGTTTGGTTCGGACATGTAGAGAGAATGGAGCGAAACAAAATGACTTCAAGAGTGTATCAGTCTGTAGTGGAAGGAGGCGGGGTGGGGGTCGGCCTAGGAAGGGTTGGAGGAGGGGGTAAAGGAGGTTTTGTGTGCGAGGGGCTTGGCTTCCAGCGGGCATGCGTGAGCGTGTTGATAGGGGGTGAATGGAGACAAATGGTTTTTTAATACTTGACGTGCTGTTGGAGTGTGAGCAAAATAAAATTTATGAAGGGATTCAGGGAAACCGGCAGGCCGGACTTTAGTCTGGAGATGGGAAGTACAGTGCCTGCACTCTGAAGGAGGGGTGTTAATGTTGCAGTTTTAAAAAATGTTTGTGTAAAGCACCCTTCTGGCAAAACAGTGATGGGGTGAATGATGGTTTAAAGTTTTTCTTTTTCGGGCCACCCTGCCTTGGTGGGAATCGGCCGGTGTGATAATAAAAAAAAAAAAAATAATATATATATATATAAATAAAATATATATATATATATAATATATGTATGTATGTATGTATTTATTTATTTATTTTTTTATTAACACAAACGGCCCGAAAAGAAAAACTTTAATCATTCACTCCATCACTGCCTTGCCAGGACGGGTGTTTTACACTACAACTGCAACATTAACACCCCTCCCTTTAGAGTGCAGACACTGTACTTCAAATCTCCAGGACTCAAGCCCGGGCCTGCGGTTTTCCCAAAATTCCTTCATAAATGTTTTTTTTGCTCACACCCCAAACAGCCGTCAGGAAAATTAAAAACCATTTTTTCCCCTTTTCACTCCTACAAATGCGCCACGCACTTGTGGAAGTCCAAAACCTCCTTTACCCGCCCCCCCTTAACCATTCCTAGGCCGACCCTCCCCCCCTTTTCCTCCATATAGATTTATACACTGTCGAAGTCATTCTGTTTTTTTCCCTTTTCTTTTACTTTTTCGAACCACCTCAAAAAACCCCCCATCCCTCGGGATAATAGTTTTGGTAATCACACCCTTTCCAATTTTCCAAAATACGAATTCCCCTGCATTAATTTACAACACAATTGCCCTCAAATACTTGCACTGGATCCCCTTCTCTCGTTGCAACATTACACCCATGCTTCAACCCATAAAGAGTGTTGGTTTAACTATCCTCAGCATTCCCCTCTTTGCCCCACGGGCTAATTCTTTGGTTCCACAGAATCCTAACTCCATTTTCCCTTTTCCCCTCATCAATTTTTAGGTTCACCTCACCCTTTATAACCCCCTCTGACCGCCCACCCTGTTATTAATACATTCACTTTTCCATCTTTCGTCACCTAATCTTTTAGTTATCCTCATCACCTTACTGTTTCCTATATTCACTTTTAATTTTCTTCTTTTACATACCCTACCAAACTCATCCACCAACCTTTGCAACTTCTCTTCAGAATCACGGAAAAGCACAGTACCATCAGCAAAGTGCAACTGTGACAACTCCCACTTTATGTTTGTTTCTTTATATTTTAACTCCACACCTCTTGCGAACACCCGTGTATTCACTTCTCTTACAGCCCCATCTATAAATATATTAAACAACCACGGTGACCTCACACATCCTTGTCTAAGGCCTACTTTTACTGGGAAATAATCTTTCTCTCTCCTACATACTCCAACCTGAACCTCACTATCCTTATAAAAACTCTTCACTGTTTTCAGTAACCTACCTCCTATACCATACACCTGCAACATCTGCCACATTGCCCCCTATCCACCCTGTCATATGCCTTTTCCACATCCATAAATACCACAAAAACCTCTTTAGCCTTATCTAAATACTGTTCACCTATGTTTCACTGTAAACACTTGGTCTACACACCCCCTATTTTTTCTAGAGCCTCTTGGTTTATCTGTTATCCTACTCTCCATCTTACTCTTAATTCTTTCAATAATAACTTTACCATACACTTTACCAGGTATACTCAGCAGATTTAGTCCCTTATAATTTTTGCACTCTCTTTTATCCCCTTTGCCTTTATACAAAGGAACTATGCATGCTCTCTGCCAATCCCTACATACCTTACCTTCTTTCATACATTTATTAAATAATAGCACCAACCACTCTAAAACTATATCCCCACCTGCTTTTAACGTTTCTATCTTTATCCCGTCAATCCCGGCTGCCTTACCCCGTTTCATTCTACCCACAACCTCACGAACTTTTCCCCACACTCACAACTGTCTCCTCTTCACTCCTACAAGATGTTATTCCTCCTTGCCCTATACACGAAATCACAGCTTCCCTATCTTCATCAGTATTTAACAGTTCCTCAAAATATCCCCTCTATCTTCCCGATACCTCTAACTCTTATTTTTAACTGTCAAATCCATTTGTTCCCTAGGCTTACTCAACTTATTAATCTCACTCCAAAACTTTTTCTTATTTTCACCAAAACTGGTTGATAACATCTCACCCACTCTCTCATTTGCTCTCTTTTTACATTGCTTCACCACTCTCTTAACTTCCCTTTTTCTCTCCATATACTCTTCCCTCCTTGCATCACTTCTACTTTGTAAAAACCTCTCATATGCTAACTTTTTCTCCCTTACTACTCTCTTTACATCATCATTCCACCAATCGCTCTTCTTCCCTACTGCACCCACTTTCCTGTAACCACAAACTTCTGCTGTAAACTCTAACACTTCATTCTTAAACCTACCCCATATATCTTTGACTTCATGGCCTATACTCTCACTAGCCCATCTGTCCTCCAGTAGTTGTTTATATCTTACCCTAACTGCCTCCTCTTTTAGTTTATACACCTTCACCTTTCTCTTACTTGATGCTTCCATTTTCCTTGTATCCCATCTACCTTTTACTCTCAGTGTAGCTACAACTAAAAAGTGATCTGATATATCTGTGGCCCCTCTATAAACGTGTACATCCTGAAGTCTACTGAACAGTCTTTTATCTACCAATACATAGTCCAACAAACTAGTCATTACGCCCTACATCATATCTTGTATACCTATTTATCCTTTTTGTCTTTTAAAATACGTATTACCCTTAACTAACCCCTTTCTATATAAATTTCAATCAAAGGGCTCCCATTATCATTTACACCTGGTACCTCAAACTTACCTACCACACCCTCTCTAAATGGTTCTCCTACTTTAGCATTTAGGTTCCCTACGTCAATCACTCTCTCACTTGGTTCAAAGGTTCCTATACATTCACTTAACATCTCCCAAAATTTCTCTCACTCTACACTTCTCTCTTCTCCAGGTGCATACACGCTTATTATGACCCACTTTTCACATCCGACCCTTATTTTAATAATCCACATAATCCTTGAATTTACACATTCATATTCCGTCTTCTCCTTCCATAACTGATCTTTCAACATTATTGCTACCCCTTCCTCTCAGATATTCCCGACTTAATCCCATTTATTTCTCCCCACTGAAACTCGCCTACTCCCTTCAGCTTTGTTTCGCTTAGGGCCAGTATATCCAACTTCTTTTCATTCATAACATCAGCAATCATCTCTTTCTAATCATCCGCACTACATCCACACAGTTCAAGCATCCCAGTTTTATAAAGTTTTCCTTATTATTATTTTTAGTCGCGTTGTACGACACGCATGGGTTACGGAGGAAAGATTCTTTTCCACTTCCCCATAGACAATAGAGAAAAAAAACAAGAACAATAGCTATTAAGAAAAAGAAGAAAACCCTAGATGTATATATATATTATAAAATATATATTTATATATATATATATATATATATTATATTATATATAAATAAAGCTTCAGTGCGGTATAAAAAGAGGAATTTCTACCAGTAATTCATGGCGATTTAAGGATACTCTGAAGGCAAAAAAACTTAAGCATCATGATGCAAAATGAAGGCACAACGCCGACACATTGTGAGAAAGACATTTATGGCAGTGAAGTCCTATACTAGCACTATACTAGCACTATACTAGCACTATACTTCCAGGTTGCAATGGTGTACCATTTAAGAACTTCCCTTTATTGTTGTGTCTTTCAGAAGCATTATCATAAGACTGACCATGACAGTTTTGGCTGTTACCGTCATACGACTTAGAAAAGGTCCAGTGTGCGAAAGAATGAAACAAAGGCCGTAGTATGCTCCGTGTATTGAAAAACGAGTATCACTGTCACTTTCGTTGGTAACAATAATAATAATAATAATAATAATAATATCTTTATTTACTACAAGCACATGTACATGATATACAGGCCTAGCTGACATCACTGACATACTATTATATAGAAAGTCCCTTGTTATGCTCCGCATTTCGGGCAAATTAGGTCAGTGTCCCAGGATGCGACCTACACCAGTCGACTAACACTCAGGTACCCATTTTACTGATGGGGAACATAGATAATACGTGTAAAGAAACACGCCCAATGTTTTTATTCTGGCTGGGAATCGAACCCAGGCCCTTGCCGTGTGAAACGAGAACGTTAGCCACCAGGCCACCAGGTGGATTAAATACAAATGAAATGGAATAATACATGGAAATTTTGATAAGTAAAATTCATCCAGTACTTGTTTGTGTCTGTCAGTTGGTCTAGATGAGCCAGTAAACAATAAAACAAAGTTCTTAAATTATAGCACAAGAAGAATCTTGGGAATATAAACACATATGCAGTACAATGTTATCATTTATTGACAACGTTTCGCCCACACAGTGGGCTCTTTCAAGTCACAAACAGGTGACTTGTTTGTGATTTGAAAA
The DNA here is from genome assembly GCF_026875155.1 of Cherax quadricarinatus. Classification (NCBI taxonomy): domain Eukaryota; kingdom Metazoa; phylum Arthropoda; class Malacostraca; order Decapoda; family Parastacidae; genus Cherax; species Cherax quadricarinatus. Next base: position 22,615,013 of record NC_069488.1, on the reverse strand, counting down.
AAACCCACTGTATGGGCGAAACGTTGTCAATAAAGGATCACATTGTACTTCATGTGTTTACATTTCGATTGTGTCGGCATTTTATACCATTTATTTCCAAGAAGAATCTTCACAACTACGGTGCTCTTCACACGTACTCCAAGGCTGAGGGACTGATTACCTCAATCTTTGTATATACTTCTTCTGTCTCCCAATAATATCCTAGAATCTGTATTGATAACGCCACTGGATGGCGAAAATCTTACAATAAAGACACCTAGATGTTGCACATGTGTCTAATTTTCACCAGTCTAATTTTCTGACCTGGGATTAAAATAAAATTTCTTACTAAAGTCATGGCTTTCTTTTTCTGGCTTTGCTCCGTTACTCTTAGATTCAAACTGTAATTTGAATTCACAGTAAAGTTCTTCTAAATTCATTCGATGAGAGTGTTCAGCTAGGACCTTGCACCAAGTTTTAATAAATGGTGCTCCACTGTTAGGATCACGATAACTTACAAAGCCCTTAGAAGTGGCAAAGAAATATATTATGTTCTCGGGGGATTGTTGGAAACCATCCGTATGAATCTGAGTCTGAGGTTCAGCACTGCCTCGGCAAAACTGGAAAAAAAATAGTTTGGGCACACTTTTTAACCCTTCAGTTTCAGTGAAGTTTTTGCGTAGATCACTAATTGCAAACATATTTTTATCAGTTGTATAAAATGAATAACCTTCATCCACACCATGAGACATAACCACAATTATCAAGCATCCGGCATGCTTCACCATCTGTTTTTTGATAAATCCTTTAATAACTGCTCGTGTTTCATCACCTGTTAAATCTGTATGATGCTCTGTAATGTAACCCATTTGACTATAGAGGTTAATTAGGTTTATGACATCATGATCGGATCCCTTTCTTGTTGAAAGTTTATCAGTGTTGAAATTTTTGTAGTTCAGTATAAGTACTCGTCCAGGTGGATCCATGATGGTGTTGTATATATGGTCACTTGGTTGTATCAGCGGGTTGGCTCCTTGAACTACAAGATGCATAGGGCCTTCCTGCCAGGAAAAGAAAATTAATTAAAAAGAATTATATTTTTTGTTATTAACGAAATTATTGAAGAATTATTTGCTTTCAAGTCGTCTTTCGACTTTTCCTAATAATTGCTTTTTCATGCAATTATTTTGGAATGCAGTTTTATTTTCAAGTTTTTTTCTACAATTATAGTTTTGTTTAAACGAAGAATTGTACTATAATTGAGCAATGCAGCTCCCTAGATGTGGAAATTAATATTAATTTTCAAGTTTTAGGTAATCATATATGATCTCCTAAGTAAAGAACTGACATCGAATAAATGGAACTACAATTTATATATATTTCCTTGCCTCAGAAAATAATATGAAACTGATTTCTTGTAAAAATCAAGTTGTATTGCCTTGAGTTTTTTCTTGTCAACATCTCTGTGAGGGAAAAGTTCATTAGATAGGAGTGGTGGAAGTGTGAATAAATGATGGTGGTCCTTTGGTGCATCGTTACACTATCAACCCCCCTCCCCCCCCCGTTATGCACCCAGTGGGAGGTAACAAGAGTCGCTCCAACTGGTTGTCTGTCACTTGACTTTCGGCTCCCACAAAATCTGTAAGTATTCGTTCCACTCTTGTTTAATTTATTATGTGTTTGGGTTTATTTGGTTTATTTTGGTGCTGCAAATTCTTCCTGTACTGATTTGGATTTAGGTGGTGTAACATTATTTAATCCACACCATTTCTTTTAAAGGCCATAAGTGTGAGTGATTTCTCGAGTTGCGTGTAATTTTGTATTTCTTTATTTCAGCCTTGATTGTCGGCTCTGCTCATCCGACACAGGTGAGATAAGAAGAGAAACATTGATTTTGAAAAGATGTTATTTTCAATCTGGCATCTGTGCCAACACTGGTCCCCTCCACTCGTAGCTGACTCGCATCAGCTTCACACCAATCTAGCAGCCATTCCCCAGTAATAACACATCAGCTTCACACTAATCTAGCAGCCATTCCCCAGTAATAACACATCAGCTTCACACTAATCTAGCAGCCATTCCCCAGTAATAACACATCAGCTTCACACCAATCTAGCAGCCATTCCCCAGTAGTAACCCCACCTACGTCTCATGGTGGTTCTCGACTGGCAGCTTAACTGCTTCACAAGTGTTGTGGCAGTCACAGGATCACAGTACCTCTGTTTGTAAAGTAAAAGGACACAAGTGCAACTAATGTGACATTTATTGTGGCAACGTTTCGCTCTCAGTGGTGACGTGTACTTTGACAGTGGTGACGTGTACTTTGAGTGGTGACGTGTACTTAGCTCTGTGAAGACCTGTTCGTGTGCTCTTGAGTGGTGACCTGTACTTTGAGTGCTGACCTGTACTTAACTCTGTGAAGAAGTGTCTTGTTTGCTCCCGTGGACTGAACCAAGATGCCCTCCATCGAGCAACTTTACCAGCAACTTAAGGAGGAATTGAAGGCAGCGAAGATGGAGATACGGCGATTGACCGAGGAAAACAAGAGGATTCGTAGTAGTCCTCCTGTTTCGAGTCCTCAGGTCAAGAAGGGATCGTGGTCAGTGGCTGGACAGCAGGGGACGACGAAGTTGACGATCAAGAAGACGAATGGAAAGCCAGAAACAATGAAGAAGAAAGAGATGCTGTGGAAACTCCCGTGGAAACCTCCAACGCATTCTCGGTGCTACCCGACGAATGTGAGTTACTACTGGGATCGTCACGACGAACGACAAGGAAGGTAAGAATATTGTTGTTGTTGGGGATAGCCAGGTTAGATACATGGATAGGGCATTCTGCTTGAAGGACAGGAGTAGGAGACAAAGGGTATGCTTTCCTGGGGCTGGGATGGAGGACATTGTTAGCCGGCTCGACAACATCATGAACGGTAATGGGATCAATCCTATTATTTGCCTCAGTGCTGGGAGGCAATGATGTAGGCAAGCGTAGAAGTGAGGATTTAGTTAGAAAGTTCAGGACAGCTATAGACATGATTAGGAAGAAGGGGGGGCGCCCTGTTATATGTGGCATTTTGCCAAGAAGAGGTGTTGGTAATGAATGGTTGTCCAGAGCAATTGGTATTAATTGTTGGCTGGATAAACACTGTAAGGATAATGCAGTACCATTCATTGACAACTGGGACAACTTCTATGGCCGAAATGACATGTATGCCAGGGATGGGGTTCACTTATCCAGGGCAGGTGTGGGTTTTCTTGCTAACTCAGTTGAGGGGGTTGTTAGGACTTTAAACTAGGATTAGTTAGAGGTTATGGGTTTAGAAATGATTAATAATGAGTATGGATATATTGACTTATGCTCTGATATTAAGAATCTTAATAGTAACTCTCATGGAGTAACTCTGGGTATGATAATTTCAGGAATTGTGTAAAAACAAAGATGAATAGGAAAAATGTGCAGAGAAAAAAACATATGATGGTATTTTATGCTAACAGTAGAAGTGCAAGAAATAAAATTAATGAACTACGTTTGGTAGCATGTGCTGGGAACTTTGATATCATTGCATTAACTGAAACGTGGTATGATTTAAAGAGTCGGGATATGACTGCTGAGTGTAATATTCAGGGATTTAAGTTATTCAATGTGGTAGATGTAATGGGAAGGGGGGAGGAGTTGCATTGTATGTTCGAGAAAATATTAATTGTTGCATAAAAAAAGGTATAAAATAGATGGAGCAGTAACAGAGTCTGTTTGGGTAGAGTTCGTGGAGGGTCAAGAAAAAACTAATTCTAGGTGTAATATACCGACCTCCAGGCTTGGATTCACGATAGAGGAGACTTCTTTGGGACGAAATTGTTAGGGCTTCTGGACACAGTAACGTAGTCATAGTAGGGGATTTTAACTTTAGCCAAATTGACTGGAATTCTTTGACAGGTAATCTAGAGTCCAGTGACTTCATGGAAACAGTTCAGGACTGTTTTCTGAAACAGAGTGTAACTGAACCTACCAGGGGTAATAATTTGCTAGACCCTAGTCTTGTCAAATAAGGAAACACTAGTGAATAATCTGGAGATCCACCGAAGAGCTTGGCGCAAGTGATCACAAATCCATCACCTTTAGCATTAATTGGGAATGCAAGAATAATGATAATACAGTAAAAATCCCCGATTTTCGTTCTGCTGATTATAATGGACTTAGGGAAATCTGTCTATCTTGATTGGGGTTATCTAGCTAATGATTTTATTGACGATAATCATACTTATGAATATGAAGGGATCTGCTTTTATGATTGTTTTCTTAATAATGTACACAGTGCCCAGAGTATATACATTCCCCAGAGAGAATTAGGTCTAATAATAACGATCCCAAATGGGGTTAACAGGAGGTTAAAGCATCTATTAGGGGAGGAAAAGGGGAATTTATAGGCGCATCAGAAGAGGAGAGGTTAACCTTACTGACCAATATGTTCAGCTTAAAAGAGAGTAAAAAAGGCGATTAGAAAGGCTAAACGTGACTATGAAATTAGAGTCGCTAATGAATCAAAGACTAATCCAAAGGGGTTCTTTCAAGTGTATATGGACGAAGGTGAAGGAAAAAGTAGGACCTCTGAAATCTGGGAATGGACAGCTGACGGATAATGAACTGGAAATGTGTTCCTTATTTAATAACTATTTTTTGTCAGTTTTTACACAGGAAGATGTAAATGAGATTCCAGTATTAGCAATTATTTAGTTCTCATGAATTTAAGTTAACTAATATTACTGTCACGAGGGACATGGTTATTAAACAGATAGACAAACTGAAACAAAATAAGTCCCCGGGACCGATGAGTTGTTTTCAAGGGTACTTAAGGAATGCAAGATGGAGCTTAGTCAGCCATTAACGAGTGTATTCAATGCGTCCATCCTTACCAGTGTTGTGCCAGAGATGTGGAAGATGGCTAATGTGGTTCCTATATTCAAAATCAGGGGATAAGTCCACTCCTTCAAATTACCGTCCAATAAGCCTGACATCTATAGTGGGCAAGTTATTAGAATCAATTATAGCTGACATTATCAGAAGTCACCTTGAAGAGCATAACTTGATAATGAATCTCAGCATGGATTCACGAGAGGTCGTTCCTGCCTGACAAACTTACTGACGTTCTTCAATAGAACATTTGAGGCAGTTGACAGTGATAAGGAATATGATATTGTTTATTTGGATTTTAGTAAAGCCTTCGACAGAGTACCTCACAAGAGACTCTTTAGAAAAGTGGCAGCTCATGGTATAGGAGGTAAAGTTCTAGCATGGATTGAGGCATGGCTTACCAATAGAAAGCAGAGAGTTACCATTAATGGAGTGAAATCTGAATGGGGATTAGTCACTAGGTGGCGTTCCACAAGGATCAGTTTTAGGCCCTCTCTTGTTCATAATTTACATTAATGATCTTGATGAAGGGATTACTAGTGACATGAGTAAGTTTGCTGATGATACAAAGATAGGCGTATAATTCACTCTGAGGAGGATATCAATGAACTCCAGGACGATTTGAACAAATTAATGTCTTGGTCTGAGAAATGGCAGATGAAGTTTAATGTGGATAAGTGTAAGGTACTTGCCCTTGGTAATGAAATAACCCTCGAAGCTATAATCTAGGTGAAGTAGAGCTTGGTCATACAGAATGTGAGAAAGACTTGGGAGTCATGGTAAGCAGAAATCTAAAGCCAAGACAGCAGTGCCTCAGTGTGCGCAACAAGGCCAACAGATTACTTGGATTTATCTCAAGAAGTATAAGTAACAGAAGTCCAAAAGTTATTTTACAGCTCTATACATCACTAGTGAGGCCTCATTTAGATTATGCTGCTCAGTTTTGGTCCCCTTACTACAGGATGGACATAGACTCATTAGAGAACATACAGAGAAGAATGACTAAAATGATTTACTGTGTAAGGAACCTCCCGTATGAAGATAGACTTAAAGCCTTAAATCTCCACTCTCTGGAGAGGCGTAGAATGAGGGAAGATATCATTGAAGTGTATAAGTGGATGACGGGCATAAACAAGGGAGACATTAATAAAGTACTGAGGGTGTCGAACCAGGTAAGAACCAGGAATGGATTTAAGTTGGATAAATTTAGATTTAGAAAGGACATAGGTAAGTACTGGTTTTCTAACAGAGTTGTAGATGCGTGGAACAGTCTTCCCAGTGGGGTGATAGAGGCTAGGACCTTGTGTAGCTTTAAGAAGAGACTGGACAAATATATGAGTGGGAGGGGCTGGGTTTGATTGGTGTTGGGGGGTGCGGGAGTTGTTTCTTGAGTAGCTTTAGGTAGATGTCGTTTTGATAAGGACCTGCCTCGTATGGGCCAGTAGGCCTTCTGCAGTGTTCCTACATTCTTATGTTCTTATGTTCTTATTACTAATGGCTTGATAAAGCCATTACTAATGGCTTGATAAAGCTCCTGGAGAGCGAAACGTTGCCACAATAAATGTCACATTAGTTGCACTTTTGTCCTTTTACTTTACATATTGTCGGTAATTCTACCAACATTATTACAGTACCTCTGTTTGTCGGGTCACTGTCTACTCAGTGTGTGTTAAGTCACACCCACATGTAACCACCCCTCCCTCCAGCGTCATCAACAACGGCTCGGTGTTCCTAACCACGATTCAGAGCTACGTGCCCAGAACATCAGCATGGCACCATTCTCCACTAAGTATTGTTTACATATTAGCTTTGAGTCACTAATTATTTATATATTCCATTTTTTATTTCTTTCCTTAAAGCAGGATTAATATCATGTTTAAGTGTTTTATATTCTTTTCTAATTTTACATATTAATAAAATCAATTACCTTATTAAGTAATCGTTGATTTTTCTATCTTTTCATTTCCATAAAGAGAAACCAGCCTTATCTAATACTTTTTAAGGGTCTGATAAATCTGATGAACCTTGACAATCTCAAAAAAATCTCTCAATAAGTCTTCTGAATTTATATTCATCTTTATGATTTAGATTTTATACAATATTTTACTTCTGTTTTTTTCCTTTCATAACATTTATTTTTTAAATAATTATGTACTTGCAGAGTGGAGGTAGGGGAGAGTGCATGAGTTCGTGAGTAAAATTGAAATCAAGGCTGATTTAGTAAGTTAGTTTGTGTTAATAAGTCAGTCTGCATCAAAGATGGGACTTTCAGCGATGATGTCAATTATTGTAAGAGTGTTGAGGCAGTAGCAGCGTGGGAAGTGAATCATCAGAGCTCGCACATTAACAATGGAATATATTAAGAAATGGTAGACTGACTGTGCTATTTGGCAGTCCACGCTTAGCAGTGCCGAGCGTTTCTCCATGTGGAATCCATTGACTGAGTCTTATTTGTCCGATTTCAGCGAGAGAGCAGTGTTTCAGGCACCAGGTGGTGGAAAAAGACAGCCAGAAACCTAAATATAGTTTAATATTAAACAATTTGTTGTGGTCCAGCTCAGTCCAACGTTATTGCCAAAGGTTGTTGTTGTCATATCACTGAAAAATATTCTGAGAAAGAAATACCATTCTGGGAAATTGGGAAGTCATGAATAGCTGAACATCTGCTTGTTCATTACCCCGAACATCTATGCGTCCAGGGACCCAGCAAGCAATAACCTCTTTGTCCCTAACTAGAATTGCTGTATACAAAGGGCTATGGGACGAGCGGAGTCAAATTTCTGGATACCATTCAATCTACTTTGAGAATGCGAAACAACTGTAAATAAGTAGGCAGACATGGTGACAGTGTGTATGACAACAGTAGAAATTTCATTAAACTCTGCGGTAACAAGCACTGGCCGAGTCTACCAAATTACTTGGATTATTTAGTCAGGAAAAACAGCTGCAGGTGCTTCTATATCCCCCAACACAGTTGGGCTACAATGCTATAACAGTGAAATGAATGAGAGTGTTCTATAAACTGTGAGAATAAAGTTGTAGAAGACAACTGCGTTTTGGTAAATTGTTGGAACTTCCTATGAGGTAGGAAAAACATGAGTTGCAGAGTAAGCTTAAATTTGAGAGTGAATACTGAGAGGATGGGGGAATAATAAATTGGAGCGACTATTAAACAAATTAGTCGTGCAAATATCCATAACCACTCTAAAGATCATGGAAGCAGAGTACAAAACGGAAGTAATGGGCATCACGTAGATTTTGTAAAGACGTGGTGTTCGTCCCTGTATATTGGCTATTGTCTGAGGAAGATGGAAAAGCTTCGAGTCACAAACGCTGCCCTTGATGATGAATGGGATGAACGTTAGAGAGAGAGTAGCGGGTGAGTCTGAAGAACATTATATAGACACGTTTATCTAGTTAATGCAAAATTAAAGTTGAAAGTTTTAAGTAGGTTCAGGTGGCCATGATAAGCAGCTTTCAAAGAGCTTATGTGAGTCTTCCATGACACTTGATAATCAAGCGGAGTACCGAAGTATCTGACCTTATGTGCTCCGGGATATGGTATCCATACAGGAATAGAACAATACAAAGGATAATAGGGCGTCATGTGAAAGTTATCTAATGTGTTGCAGCAACAGAAATCGTAAACCCATGTGACATGGCCCAGTGGAAAGGACTATCCATAGAATACTGGAGAAAGAGAGAGAGAAGCCGACGTAAGGCGACAGTCAGCATGTGCACAAATTTTAGCAAATCAACTACATAAAAAGATGACCAAACATTGGAAGAGAGAAGAAAGACAAGTTCATTAATGACGAACATGAAGAGGACAGGGTTAAAAACAGAGCCTTGAGGTACGCCTTCAACCTGAACAAAGTCAGAAGGAAAAAGTTATTATTTACCTGAATCTGTAAGTGCCTTTTCCATAATTGCGAATGGCAGGTTGTCATAAGCTTGGGATTACCCAAACGGATTAATCCTTTTGGATGCATACTTTCCTAATGCCTTTGCTAAGAATCAGTCGGTTACTGGACTCTTTTTTCGATATCATAGCCCTTTCATAGTCCTCCAGAACAGTTTGCCACTTATCGAAACAATGCTCTTCTCCTGGCTGAAGGACTGACCACCTCAAATTTACGTTTTCAGGGTTGACGGACTGATAACATCGTCTTCACAGCTCACTGCTTCTGCCATCTTTTCTGTGCTCTGCTGAAGAAGTCTACAGTGTAGGCGAAACTTTTCAGAATAAAGATGCCTAACTGTTGCACATGTGTCTTACTTACCATCAATAAATATAATCTTTCACGTTATGTTTGTTGATGTGTTAATATTGGCATGACATAATTACTATCAAGGTGTTTTTGTTGTGATATGATATTAAAGCTAAAAGGAAGCCTTTGTTTCTCACGTGTAAATTATTATATTTTCTGGAATATCCTTTAAAATTAGAAGGGAAATAAAACCTTTTAGTACACAGCATTGATAACACTGGTCTGCATCTGGAATGTTTTTATTTTTTATTTTTATTCATTATTGCGATCTTACATATTCTTGGGCTGCTGATTGTAAGTACAAAACCATTTTGCTTTATCATGTAAGGATTTTGAATAAAATACAAATTAATGATAAAAATGTGAATTTTTAATAAATTGCTAATTTATTAAAATTAGACAAGTAATCATGCTCATAGAAACGTAATGGTCTCGATGCACAGCACAAGCTAACCATTAGAAGCATAATTTTTTAATAAAATCATTTGATTTGATTCATGTTGATTTGGAATTCATATGTTCTTAAAAGTAACATATGAATTCCAAATCAACATGAATCAAATCAAATTATTTTGTTAAAAAATTGTGCTCTTAATGGTTAGCTTGTGCTGTGCATCGAGACCATTACGTTTCAATGGCCAGCAGTAATCTGCCATCATGCTGACATTCCATTTGCCCTGGTATCGAGTTTCCATGGTGCAAATATCCTGATGGGACCTCTCTCCTTGTTCCTCACTGTAGTCCCCACAATTGTTGGGAAAATAGTCAAGATGTGAGTGCAAAAAGTGCATTTTCACACTCTTTCTTACCCAAGTTGTTGGAAACTTGAAATCAGGTCTTGGGCCATTTTTTTCATATTCGGGGGAGCGCCTGTTTCCCAGGAAGTTGTGGACAGTCGGCTTGAATGAAATCTAGGCATTCACCTCGACACCTGCTAATGCTTGGTCAAAATGCTCGTCCTTCATCAATTCCCAAATCTGAGGGTCAACGAAGATTCCTGCCTTTACCTTGCCTTCACTTATACGAGGAAACTTTGACTCCAGGTACTTGAAAGCGGTTCCATTTTTGTTCAAAGCCTCACGAAATTTTTCATATGCCTTAATTTAATGTGGAGTGGTGGCAGCAGAATTTTCTTGGGGTCAACTAGTGGCACAGTTTTCATATTGTGATTTTCGGGTAAGAAGCTAGTTGTTGGTGGCCAGTCTTTTTGTTCATAGTGCTGGCTGTCTGCCCTACTGTCCCAAAGACACAGAAAACAGGGATATTTGGTGTATCCGCCTTGAAGACTTAGTAGGAGAGCAATAACTTTTAAATCACCACAAATGAGAATATTTTGATTCTGGTACTTGATAGCAGATATTTATGTCTTCATATTTATAAAAAAAATCATGCAGACCAGTGTAATCAAACACTTGATTATCAATGATGCTGTATACTAAAAGATTTCGAAGGAATGAGAGTTAGACAATTAATGTTGAATGGACAATGCTAAATAGAAAAACTAGTTATAGTCTTTTAATTAAATAATATTGCATGTACTAAGAAAACTGCCTGAGGTTAATGTTATGATGATGATACAATGTCCCAGTCTGCATTCTTTGTTTAAGTAACAACAGCAGTGAAAGAACTTATTGAAAAGTGCAAGGAAGTAAATTAACAGTGGCTGTGTGAAGCTTTATCACATCTTAAAATAAATCCTGTTTCTTTAAAGCAGGCAGATTTGTATGAAAGATTTACACATTAAGAAGACTGTGAAATAATACAGAATAGGTTTAGACCGTTTAGATCAGTGACATTTTGAGGGAAAATTTATTCCCATTATTTTAATGTTTGAAAAAATTATAACTTAATTGTAGTGGCAATTTCCTTTAATGTAATTACAAATGTTGACATATATCGGTTTAATTACAAAAATCGATGATGCGAATTAAGTAAATTATATTAAGAGAAACAGATAAAGGAGGTGTGTTTTTACCATTAATCTCCTAGTCAATACTGAAGGTAAAATATGTGTATTAAAGGAAAAATCATATTCCACATCCGGGCTATTCTAATAAATTCAAAAATTCACTTTCGTAATACTCTTATATAACATATATAATTTTATTTTTGTTCCAGTATATACGAAGTGACAGAAGTGAAGAAACACGACGTAGAACCGGTTTATATAGCGGAACCGAATTATAAATTTGTTATTTCTTAAAATGTTTGATTTAAGTAAATGTTCCGAGAAAATGCCGCTTCGTTTATAAAGAAAAATATATTATTGTTTAGAGGGAAGTTGATCGATGCTCATTTAGCTTATTTGTGAGTAGAGACTGAATGATAGGCGTCCAGCGTGAAAATTAATGGAGAGAACACACGCTGTTGTTAATATATAGTGTATAATTAGACATACTCAACGTGCGTGTTCTCAGCGTCTGTGACCCTCAAACTGACTGCTGCTTCTTCTATGTAATGTACACATGGATACCTTACTCTCAGTTACATAGTGTAACTTATGTTTACGAGTGATACAATGTTAAGGTGTATATATTTTGCATGTACAGTGATTGTTACTTAAAAAACTTCAGATGAAGAGAAAATATAATTGTGTTAAGAAGCGTAATATGTAATGTGAGAGATATATTTCTTTCTTATCATTTACTGCGATACGGAAGTGAATGGTAAGAGATGTGACAGATAAATGTATGTGAACGTTAGCAAATATTTTATAAAGTGGAAATCAAGTATGTGCTACTAAACTTTTAAGTGTGAAAGTGAGTTGGAAAGTGTATGACGTATAAATTCAGGTGGTATGATGAGGAAGTAGATGCACTTTTTAATGTTAGTGCGACATAAGTATGTACTTAGTTATTATGAGTTGAAAGTTATGTTGTGTAATGAGAAATAGGGTCAAAGTATTGTGTGTGTTAGTGTAAAGTGTGTTGTGTGTGAGTGTGATGTTGGATGTGTGTAGTGTGTGTGTAAACTTCAGGTGGTATGATGGGGCAGTAGAGGGCACGTGTTGTGTAAAGTGTGTGTCGTGATGTGTGTATGTATGTGGTTGTGTGTGTGAGTGATTATGAGTGTGTTGTGTGTGTAGTGTGATGGGAATGATGGTGTATTCGTGATGTGTGTGTGTGTGTGTGTGTGTGTGTGTGTGTGTGTGTGTGTGTGTGTGTGTGTGTGTGTGTGTGCGTGTGTGTGTGTGTGTTTGTGTACACGTTGTAATTAAACAGATCCAGTGGAAGTATATTAAAAACTGAGTTCAACTAACTTTGCGGGATACAGCGTCGTCTATGTTGATCCTGGAACTGGAGTGAATCATCACGCTGTCCAGTAGAGCACCGGTGGTCGTCCCGTTAAGTGAAATCTGTGCATTTTTCAGTCGTGATTTCTGTAGAAGAAAAAAAAATTAATAAGCCCACAACTCACTTGTAACAAATAATGTATATAAGACGCAGGGTACATTAAAAAAAAACTTCCTTATTAGCGTTATAAATTTTTTATTCAAATTAAAAAGGGCCAGGGGAATATATTTTGTAAATTTCGTGTATATAGACTGAATAAAATAATCTTTCTGTCTTGACTCTACATTTTCCTGTCATCTTTCCTGTAGTAGAAAACACTGAGAAATAAGTCCACAACACTTCTATATAATTTTGCAAGATTGTCGTGTACCATAAGAAGAGGTTAATTTTAAGTTAAGAAAAGATGAAATGTTATTTGATGTGGTAAGAAAAGTAGTAGTTTTATTTGTCTTGTTAGTGAAACTGATGAGTCAAGGATGAGGAAAGCAATGAATGTCTTACGTCATAAAAGTGATAATTTTATTCAATAAATCAAACTCATGGCCAATAAAATATAGTTTTGTAAACAATCGTTTACAAAACTTTACTGCATAATTTTTGAGAATAAAGGGACACGATACCATGGCTCGAACACAATACACAAATAATCCGCAAACACTAGACTGACACTCATGACGACATTTCGGACCGAAACGTCGTCATAAGTTTCACTTTAGTTTATGGGGGTTATTTCTGTATTACATTATTTTTTTATGTAATAATAATACACAAGTAAATCTTGTACTTGAAGGGATGACCAAAGAGTTTCTGGGACCTTTTGCGTTTGTTTGATGTATCCTTGTGTATGTAAAATTGTTAATTTTGCATATAGTGCTACTTCAAACTATTACGTCTGAAGAGGCTTTGCACAATTGTTTCTAAAGGTCTGCAATATCTTTGAGTGAAAGGTCGCAGTGCCCTTGTGTCTGAAGGGCTGCCTTGCAATGGTGCTCGGGAATTTCGTCTCCCTTGTGCTCGAGAACTGCTGCAGATTGGTGTCTGGAGATCTGTTGAACATTTTTGTCTGGGACGCTTCTGTACCTTGAGTCTAAAATCCTGTAGCCGTGTTTTAAGAGTAATGCTGTTCTCTTGTGTCTGTTCTTTTTTCTTTTCCGCTTAGAAAGCTGTTGAGCGCTTGTGTCTGGAGGACTGCTACATCATTGTGACTGCCGAATCTTTGTGTGTGCAGGACTCTGATACCCTCGGGAACTAGAAGGCAATTGTAACCTTGTGCTTGAAGGATAATGCTCCATTTTGTCTGGAGGGCAGCTGCCTCAAAGTCAATAGAGGCTTGCTACTCCAATGTAATTTCCCTGTACACTTGTGTCTGGAGGGCTACAACACTAGTGTGTCTAGAGATATGTTGTATCCTTCTTTTTGGAGGACTGTTGTGCTCTTTTGTCTGGAGGACTTCCGTACATTAACTTCTGTAGGGTTTCTGTACACCTTTGCATAGATGGCAGCTTTGTTCACATGTTTGGAAGATTCCTGTACTATTGTGCCGGAGAATATCCTTACTTTTGTATCTATACGGTTGTGCACCCGTTATTGGAGGGCTATTGTACCCATGTGGTTGTAAGGCTGTCTGGAGACCTGCTGTACGCTTGTGAAACACTGCTTTATACCCAGCAAAGAAGCTAAACCTAGGTCTCAGGAGGGCTGCTGAACCCTTGTGTTTTGTGGGCCATTGTTTCTGAAGAGCTGCTGTACCATTTTGTCAGGAGGGATGTTGCGGCCTTGGGTTTAGTGGGCTTATATACCCTTGTGTCTGGAGCGTTTCTGTACCCTTGGTTCTCCAGGGGTGCAGTAAACTTGCATCTGGAATACTGGTGTACAACTGGCCTTCTGTCAAAAGGTCTACAGTTAATTTGTGTCTTAGGGCTTCTGTACCCTTGTGTCTGAAGTGAAGCTTTTCCTTTATATCTGAAAGACCTCCTTTAGAAAATTCGGATACACTTACATATATTAGTGAATTGAATGAAAATTCAATTCAATAATGTTTTATATTTTTAAATATTTAGACATAATTAAAAGGAAGAACCGTGTAATGATTTAATTACACATGGCGGTGACCTGGTATACGTCATCACCCCAGCATCAAGTGGCCGGCGTTTGCTCGTGAGTGACAAGAAGTTAGTCCCCCACCTACACGCAAAGGGCATAAAGGTCTCTAACCTCCTAACATAATATTGGCTCACTCACACACTTGTTCTGCCTCATTTCATTTGTGGGAGGTGTGTTAGTTCCTGCTCACACTTTGGCCTAGGGGATGATTTAGTATGGAGGTACTATTCCCTTTATTCTCCTGACATACTGGCCTCTGTTTTACAAGTAACTTCCCGAGCAGGAGCTGGGTACGCTCCTGATATACTGGCCTCTCTTTATAAGCTAGTCCCTGAGCAGGAGCCATTAGGTGCCTGTTCACTTCCTGACATATTGGCACTTATGCCTTCTCCACGCCATGTTTTTACTTGATGTTTAACTCTTTTCCTTCTAGATCTGTTTTATCTTTTCATATGTGTTACCTTTTACCAGGAGCTATTTCCTGGTTAGAATTTTCTGTTACTAGAGGTACACTCATGGCTCCTTTACTTCCATTGCATTCTAGTTAGACAATGCTTTTATTTAATCTTCGGAAAATGAACAAAATGTATAATTTTACATTTCCTACCATATTTTATTAATGTTATATATTCATTTTATATTTTCCCCTCTTGATTATTGGAAATTATGATTTGGTAACCTGATTTAAGGACTTTATGCATAAATAAAGTATACTCTGTTTTAGTGTTTTTCAAACGATTAACAGGCCTCCTGTGTGGTGCGAAATGGGAGTCTCATCGGATAATAGGGATCATGGGTAACAATTGTTGCTGAAAGACTAATGTATACATGATGTTTTGAGTATCAGACAGATCGCCGAAAATCTGAGCCTAGCAAAGTTAATTGTTGGTCGGATTCTCAAAACTGACTGCAGGATTGTTTCACCATTTTGAGCTAGCTATTGTATCTTTATATCTTCATAGCTGCTGTTTCCTTATGTCTAGAAAGCTATTTGTAGCCTTGAATTAGGAAGCTGCATCACCTTTGTGTCTAGAGGGTTCCTGTACCCTTGAGTTTGGAGGGATGATGTAGCCTTTTGTCTTGAACACTGGTTAACCATGTGTCTGAAGGAATGTTGTACATGTTTCTGGAGAACAGCTGTACCTTTGTGTCTGGAGGTCTGCTGAACATTTGTGTCTGGAGAGCTGTTGACCACTTGTGTCTGGAGAAATGTTGACCACTTGTGTCTGGAGAGCTGTTGACCACTTGTGTCTGGAGAGCTGTTGACCACTTGTGTCTGGAGAAATGTTGACCACTTGTGTCTGGAGAGCTGTTGACCACTTGTGTCTGGAGCTGTTGACCACTTGTGTCTGGAGAGCTGTTGACCACTTGTGTCTGGAGAGCTGTTGACCACTTGTGTCTGGAGAAATGTTGACCACTTGTGTCTAGAGAGCTGTTGACCACTTGTGTCTGGAGAGCTGTTGACCACTTGTGTCTGGGGAGCTGTTGACCACTTGTGTCTGGAGAGCTGTTGACCACTTGTATCTGGAGAGCTGTTGACCACTTGTGTCTGGAGAGCTGTTGACCACTTGTGTCTGGAGAAATGTCGACCACTTGTGTCTGGAGAGCTATTGACCACTTGTGTCTGGAGAGCTGTTGACCACTTGTGTCTGGAGAGCTGTTGACCACTTGTGTCTGGAGAGCTGTTGACCACTTGTGTCTGGAAAAGTGTTGACCACTTGTGTCTGGAAAAGTGTTGACCACTTGTGTCTGGAAAAGTGTTGACCACTTGTGTCTGGAGAGCTGTTGACCACTTGTGTCTGGAAAAGTGTTGACCACTTGTGTCTGGAAAAGTGTTGACCACTTGTGTCTGGAAAAGTGTTGACCACTTGTGTCTGGAGAGCTGTTGACCACTTGTGTCTGGAAAAGTGTTCACCACTTGTGTCTGGAGAGCTGTTGACCACGTGTGTCTGGAGAGCTGTTGACCACTTGTGTCTGGAGAGCTGTTGACCACTTGTGTCTGGAAAAGTGTTCACCACTTGTGTCTGGAGAGCTGTTGACCACGTTGTGTCTGGAGAGCTGTTGAATCATTTAGTTAGAGGGTTGATCTTTCGTTGTTTCTGGTGAGTTGATGCATCTTTGTATGTAGCGCGCCTCTGCTGTGTTCGGAGGGCTGCTGTACCTTCATGGTTCCTTCTCCAGTGTGTCTGTACGGTTGCTGCCTCAGTATCTGAAGGATTCCTGCACCATTGTCTCTGTAAGACTGCTGTTCCAATGCGTTTGAAGGGCTGTCTAGAGGACTGCTCTACCATTCATCCAGACACTCTGGTGTCTGGATGAATGCCTCACCAATACAACTATGCCCTTTTATTTGGAGGGCTGATGTTCCTTTTTCTTTGGAGGGCTGCTGCAAAGTTGTGTCTAGAGGGTTACTGTACCCTTGTATCTGAAGAGCAGTTGAACTGTTGCCTCTTTAGAGGTTTTGAAATTATGTCTGGTGGAGTGACGTCCCACTGTTTCAAGAAGACTGCTGCACCTTTGTTTCTGGAGGGCTTATGTACATTTTTATCTAGAAGGCATTTTTACTCATGTTTCTAGATGGTTCCTCAACCATTGTATTTTAAGGGCTTCTCTACCCTTGTGTCTGGAGGACTGCTGAATACTAGTGATTCAAGGACTGCTGTACCTTTGTGTTTGGATACCTGAGGTACATGTAAAATGTATCTGGAAAGCCGCTTCAGCAGTGTGTCCTGTTTGGTTGCTCTTCAACTGTGTACCTTGGTATCTGGAGGGCTTGTACACTTTCGTGTTTTAAGAGCAAATTACCACTTGTTCTCGAAAGCATATTTTTTTCCTTATGTTCAGAAAGCTCTTACACCTTTTTTTCAGAGAGCTGTAGCACCCTAGTGACCATAGAGCTTCTACTCGCTTGTGTGAAGAGCTACTACAAACACTTGTGTTCAGAGGACTGCAACACCATCTACCGACTTGAAAGACATTTTAAACTATTATAATCGGATGATTATTAGTTACTTACGTTTAACTGCTGTTGCTGCGAGAGTTCTTGCTGCGTCAGATTGGTTAAGTATTCTTCCACTTCACCGAAACCCTTTCTATGTGCTACATCCTGCGCGAGACATCCACTGTTATCCCTCGCTAATGCATCTACCCCTTCCTTTATTAACCATTTCGCAGCATCTAGTTTATTGCCGAATGCAGCAAAGAACAGAAGACCTGCACCTGATGGAAGAGGTCATTGGTCAGTAAAGGTCACAATACCTGTCTGCAGGTACTGGGGAATTAGTAAGGAATGTATGATGTAATCATCACTTGCTTCTGTAGCGTTTTAGTGTTCATGCTCAAAATATTTAAATAGAATGTTCTACGTCACAATGAGGATAACAGGAAATAGAAACGTTGCTTGTGAGGTGAGAGTATCAAATAGAAAATAACTTCATTTCAGGGAGAAACATAAAATGGAAGAAAGTTAAAAGGATAGATTTCAAAGTAGGAAATCGTTTTTCTGTTCTCCATGATGAATGTGTTTCGGTGGTAAGTGAGAATAAGTTAATTAACTCCTCTAGTAATAAAGGTAAGAATGGCCTCATGGACCGTGCTTTTTGAAACAGGGATACGAAGGTGTTTCCCTGAAGCTGGTGTTGGTGTAAGAGTCAATAGATTTGTTAATATCATGTCAGGAAATCGAAACAAGTCCTTAATCTTCCTTTGTGCCGGGTGATATTGGGAAGAGTAGGTGACAGAAGCTGTTAGTTAAGTATAGAACAGCTATAGATCTAATTAGGTCGAAGGTAGCTATCTCGACCATATTATGTATTTTTTCTGTAAATTCTGGCTAGATAAGCACTGCTGAGACATTTTCGATGGCAAACATGTCATTTATGCAAGAGATGGGGTACATCTCTCTGAAGCAGGAGTGGCAGCATTAGCTAACTCTGTCGAGGAGGCCAGTGCTAGGTTGAATAGAACTATACAGTGACAAAAGATAACAGGTGGGTGTATGTGGGAGAAGCAAGTGGATTGCAGCATTTGGAATGAAAGAGGCAAAATTTGCCCACTTACCTCAGGAAAATACTGAAAAAAACTTGATTGCTCATGGCATAGATTCTAAAAAAAAGCGCAGGAACTGGTCAACAAGCGAAAATATAAGTACGACTATGAATTAATTGCTTGTACGGGAAGCAAAGGTATTATTGCAGTGACAACTCACTCCTACCAACACCCATTCATAAGAACATAAGAAAGGGGAACTGCAGCAGGCCTACTGGCCCCTGCGAGGCAGATTCAAGTCACACCTGCTCAAGAAGTCACACCTGCTCAAGAAGTCACACCTGCTCAAGAAGGTTAGATAAATACTGCAGCGCGCGTATTTATCTAACCTATTTTCAAAGTTACTCGGGAGTTTGTTTCACACATCTTCAGCCCATCAGACCAACACTCTCCTATATCCTTTCTAAGTCTAATTTTTTCTAGCTTGAACCCATTTCTGCGAATCTTCTCATAGATATTTTTAGCACGTTATTTACACCGCCTTTATTTATTCCTGGTTTCCATTTATACACCTCTCTTGCATCTCTCCCTAATTATATGTCAGAAATAAATGGTATAAAATACCGACACAATGGAAAAATAAACACATAAGCAATATAATGTGATCCTTTTTTGACAATGTTTCGCCCACACAGTGGGCTTTATTAAGTCACAAACATGGGATCACCTTTGTCATCCTTCGATGTACGTTTTCCAGTGCATTTATATCCATTCTGTAATTCGGTGACCAGAACTGTGCAACATAATCTAAATAAAGCCTAACCACAGTTATCTAGAGACGAAAAATTATCTGAGGACTCCTGTTATTTATACTTCTTGATATGAAGCCAAAAATTCTATTCGCTTTATTGTGAACACTTAAGCACTGTTGTCTTGGCTTTAGATTACTGCTAATCAGAGCTCCTAAATCTTTTTTTTTTCATTCAGAATGATTAAGATCTACAGTATTTAGTTTATAAGTATCATGGTTATTAAACTGCATCTGACACTTCTCCAACCACTGCATCAGTCTATTCAGACATTCCGTATCGATCAAATGTCCTCGTCAGAATTAATCCGACGGCCTATTTTGGTGTCATCGGCAGACTTGCTTATGTCACTGTTTATTCCCTCATCTATGTCGATTATGTGTATTGTGAACAATGAAGGGCACAGCACTGATCCCCTGTGGAACACCTCTTGTGATGCACCCCCACTCTGATTTCTCCCTATTTATGTAAACTCTCTGTTGCTTATTTGTCAAACACTCATTAATCAAGGAAAAATTTCTCCTCCTATTCACTGTGACTATACTTTTCTCAACAGTCTCCGATGTGGAACTCTATCAAAAGCCTTACTGAA
This sequence comes from Cherax quadricarinatus, assembly GCF_026875155.1. Lineage (NCBI taxonomy): Eukaryota > Metazoa > Arthropoda > Malacostraca > Decapoda > Parastacidae > Cherax > Cherax quadricarinatus. The sequence goes on along the minus strand of NC_069488.1, from coordinate 22,595,074 downwards.
GTATATATAAAAAATAACGTTTTCATTTCTACGTCCTTAAATACCTGTTTCTAAAATGTTATTAAATTCGTCATGCAGTGACGCCCCTTTATAAATCCTTGCTGAGATTCATTGATCAATTTATGCCTTTTAAGATGGCTTCGAATAACCTCGGCAATTACTGATTCCATAAATTTTCCCACAATGGAAAATAAGCTAATTGATCTATAATTTGAAGCTGAGGGCTTGTCTCATTCTTTGTATCACATTTGCCATTTTCCACTTATCCGGCATTATTCCAGTTTGTATTGATATGTTAAAAAGACTAGCCATTGGTCTGCTACGTTCCTCTTTACATTCCTTTGTAACCCTTGAGAACAGTTGACCAGGGCCCGGAGATTTGTTAGGTGTTAATCTATCTATTTGTCTTAGAGCCATGTCACTAGAGACGATTACTCATTGTTAGGGAGGATACTAGCTCACTAAGTGTTAGGAAGGTTACTAACACTCATTGATAGGGAGGATACTAGCTCACTAAGTGTTAGGAAGGTTACTAACACTCATTGTTAGGGAGGATACTAGCTCACTAAGTGTTAGGAAGGTTACTAACACTCATTGATAGGGAGGATACTAGCTCACTAATTGTTAGGAAGGTTACTAACACTCATTGATAGGGAGGATACTAGCTCACTAAGCGCTAGGAAGGTTACTAACACTCATTGATAGGGAGGATACTAGCTCACTAAGCGCTAGGAAGGTTACTAACACTCATTGTTAGGGAGGATACTAGCTCACTAAGTGCTAGGAAGGTTAATAACACTCATTGTCAGGGAGGATACTAGCTCACTAAGTGCTAGGAAGGTTACTAACACTCATTGTTAGGGAGGATACTAGCTCACTAAGTGCTAGGAAGGTTACTAACACTCATTGTTAGGGAGGATACTAGCTCACTAAGAGCTAGGAAGTATTAACACTTATTGTTAGGGACGATACTAGCTTACTAAGTGCTAGGAAGGTTACTAACACTCATTATTAGGGAGGATACTAGCTCAATAAGTGTTAAGAAGGTTATTAACATTCATTGTTAGGGAGGATATTAACTCACTAAGTGTTAAGAAGGTTACTAGCACTCATTGTTAGGTAGGCTACTATGTCTTAAGTATTACGAAGGATACAATTACTCAGTGATAGAAAGGCTACTAATGTACAGTATTAGGAAACTTACTACATTAAAAATTAGGAGTACGCCTAACACTTGAGACAGAAGCTGTTCAATGATGTAATGGTGTAATGCTTGCTAGTAACTGTGATAATCATTGACGATTAACAGGACAGGCTACTGATAATATAATTTCGTCTTACCTTTATTATCCGTAGTCTTCAGATCTGCTCCGTGCCGCACTAAGGTCTGGGCTACATCCAGTTTTCCCGCTTTACATGCCAGAGCTAATGGTGTTCTCCCTGAAACACCCAACGTCATAAATCGTAGAATGAATGATATTGGACTTCGTAGAAAAATGTGGAATGATAATCATACCAATAAATTCCAGAGTTATTTATTAAATAGTCTACAACAGTTAAAGAAGAAAAAATCTCAATTTATTAAAATATTAGTAATTTTATTTTTTCTGTCTTTATGCAGTGTAAATAATTATCTTATTATATGCAAATAATCCTCACATAGGCATGACACATGCGCGCACACACACACACACACACACACACACACACACACACACACACACACACTACAATAACAGCTAGCAGTAATCAGTGGTAGTGGAACGTCAGTGAACAATACTACGAGTGATAATTAAAGTTATTAGTTAAAGAAAGTGAGAGGAAAGCCGAAATCATAATATTTCAAAGCGCAAACCGTTGGGGGTCTTAGGCGCTGTTGCCACATTGGTAGCGGTAGGCCTGAAGAAGTGACGTCTTGACAAGTTGTGTGCCATTATACATATAAAGTGAAGTGTATATAATGTGACGTGTATACTATCATCAGTGAAGAGTGAAATCGCGTGAGGAAGCGGGATGTATGAGAATATATGGTTATAAACATCACGGGTGAAGGATCTCCAAAATAGGGATTTAACGGGGCCCTCGGGCAATTTCCGCGCGCGCTCAACCAAAAATCGAAAAATTATGGAAGTTGAGTTGTATATACCGAAAAATAGCTTAACTCTTTAGCAACACAATGGTACCAGAATGAATGTTCTACGACGTTTCTACAAGAAATTATAGTCATTTATATGAGGTAAGGTGACGGTGATATTGGCAGCGAGTCTGCTCACAGCCCATATATATTTTGGAAATTTTTCCTTGTTTTTTATCGCTTTTTCTTGCATTATTCTTTCTAATATAATAACTGACTATTTGGCATCATAAAACAGAAGGCGGAGATTATCCCTAGACTATTTTTTTTTACCAATAGGAATATTTTATTACATAATATGGCACAGAAGATTTAAGAGATACATTTTTAAATATAAGGTGGCATAACTACATGTTTTTACATGTGTATCCCCGATTTAGGCGAAAATCCAGATTTAGAGCCAACCTTAATCAAGGGGAAACGCTGGGCAGTGTTCCCGCTCCGGAACAGGAATTTAAAAAGGGAAAGACCCACTAAAAATGGAAACCGGGGGGTTAAAAGGCTGTTGCGAGGGCCCCCGAGATGGGACTGGAATTTTTTAAATGGCAATTAAAAGATGGAGAAGGGGAATAATCCCCCCCTGTTTTTTATGACTTTTTGAAAGGTATGCTAGAGGTTGATTTATCTGCCCTGCTTTACCACATGAAGCCCTATCTGGCCGCTTACCATGAAAGCCAAAAATTTCTCCAGCTTTACCCATGCAAGCCACTATCGGGAAAGCATTACCAAGCAAGCCACATAGGGCCCAGCATTGTCAATGCAAGCCACAAATCTGGCCAGCATTATCCATGCAACCCAAATATCTGCCCGCATTACCACTGAAACCCACTTATCGGGCCCGATTACCACAGCAACCCACATATTGGCCTTTCCACATGCAACCCCACTATCTGGCCAGCATTCCACATGAAGCCACATATCGGGCCCAGTTTACCACATGCAAGCCACATATTTGGCCAGCTTTTATCACATGAAAGCCAATATCTGGCCAGCTTAAAAAATGAAAGCCACAATTGGCCAGCATTACCACATGAAAGCCACATATCTGGCCAACTTACCACAAAAAAACCCCCTTTATCTGGCCCTTACCAATGCACCACATTTGGCCAGCTTACCACTGAACCCACTTTTATCGGGCCACATTACCACAGCAAGCCAAAATCGGGCCAGCCCCCACATCCCAACCCACAATCGGCCGCTTTACCACATGCAACCCACATATCGGGCCAGCATTACCCATGAACCCCCAATATTGGCCAACATTACCACATGCAAGCCATTTCTGGCCAGCTTTACCACAGCAAGCCACAATGGCCCCATTACCACTGCAAGCCACATTTTTGGGCCACATTACCACATGCAACCCCACATATCGGCCACATTCCCACTTCGCCACATATTGGCCAGCTTACCACATGCAAACCCACATTCGGCCGCTTACCACAGCAAGCCACATATTGGCCACTTACCCATGCAACCACTATTGGCCAGCATTACCCCATGAAAGCAACATATTGGCCCCATTACACATGCAAGCCACTTTTCGGGCCAGCATTCCCACATGCAGCCACTATCTGGAAGCATTACCAATGCAACACATTTTGGGCCCAGCATTCCACATGCAAGCCCCCAAATCGGGCCAAACATTCCACATGCAAACCACTATTGGCCGCATTCAATGCAAACCCTTTTTGGGCCGCTTCCACATGAAAACCCAAATCGGGCCCAGCATTACCCCATGCCAGCCACATATCGGCCCATTACCACTGCAAGCCAAAAATTTGGGCCAGTACCACTGAAGCCCATATAGGCCAGCTTACCACATGAAACCCTTTTCGGGCCCGCTTCCCACATCAACCCACATATCGGCCGCTTACCCATCAAGCCCATACTGGCCAGCATTCCCCACATGCAAGCCCAAAATTTTGGGCCAGTTACCACTGCAAGCCAAAATTCTGGCCAGCTTACCACATGCAAACCACTTTTGGGCCGCATTACCCACATGCAAGCCACATATCGGCCAGCTTTACCGCAAGCCACTATCTGGCCAGCATTACCTATCAAGCACATTTTGGGCCGCATTACCATGCAACCCCAATACTGGCCAGCATTCCACTGCAACCACATATCTGGCCGATTACCACATGCAAGCCCTATCTGGAAAGCATTACCACATGCAACCACATATTGGCCCGCATTACCACAGCAAGCCACAAATCGGCCAATTTTTACCACATGAAAACCACATATCGGCCGCATTTCCCACATGCAAACCACATATCGGGCCCAGATACCACTGCAAACCCATATTGGCCACATTCCCAATCAACCCAATTCTGGCCGCATTTCCACATGCAAGCCAATATCGGCCACTTTACCACATGAAAAACCACATATGGCCAGCATTACCAATGCAGCCACTTTTGGCCGCATTACCAAGCAACCCACTATGGTTACACCTGTCAGTTGGGGAAGGAATAGGAGGGAGTGAGTACGTGCCTTGTGGAAAAACGTTTTTCACCGTAGCTGCCTCACCTTTTTTCTTGTTTATATTACTCTTTGTTTTTTATTTGTCAGGGGAAAAGAACAAAACCAACTTTTTTTGTTATTCCTTTAACGCATTATGTTGCGTTACCCATGGTCCCACTTGTTGAAAACTTTGCCAAAACTGTGTACATACTCTGTTTTTTTTTTAAACCTTACAGCATCCCGGGAAAATTTTGAAAAATTTTAAATGTTTCTATAAAGCTTTAAAATCTTCTAAATTTTTTTTTACTTTGGTATTAAAAAATTTAGCGGATTTTATATATACCGAAATACAAGAGGGGCAATCAAGTGCTGGAGGCTAAAGATCCTCGTTTTGGGGAAAAAGCTTTTATAATTTAAAATTATCTGTTGTAAAAGGGAAAACATGTCAGATATTTTTCCTTTGGGAAAAACGTGAGTACAAATCAGCTTGTTTTCCCTGCCCCATTTTCCCTCAGTACCCCTTTTAAATTTTTCATTGCCTAAAAAGGGAACATTATAAAGCAGCAGCAGTGATCACTTGTGAACTTGTATCAACAAAATGTTTTTAACCACCCACAGGATGGAAGGGGAGGGGGGGTGGGGACGGGGAGAGACAGAATAGGAGAGGAAGAAAATAAGGGACGGGTGGAAGAAGGGGAAGGGCCAAAGCGTTTCACATTAAATTTTTTACTTCTCATGCAATTTTTTACGTCCCCGTACGTCCTCAAAAAGTCAATACAGACTTTCCCGCATTTGCCTGCAATCAACTTTCTACCGCCCCGCCTCCTGTATTTTTTGTACCTAGTCTTTCTGGGTTTTAATTTATCTTTTTCAAATCCAAAGAATACCTATTGCCCCCTTTTTTTTTTTCCCCTCTGTTCTCTCTGTCTCTCTCTCTCTCCTTTCTCTCTTTTTCTCTCTCTTATATATATATTAAAAATTTTTATATTATATATATTTTTTATAAAAATATATATATATTATATATATTATATATTTATATTTATTAATTAAATTTATATATATATTTTGCAATAAGACACAGTAAATAGGTGATTTCAAAAATATCAAAAAAAACCCAAATCTGAAAGAAAAGAAAAATTTCCCCAAGCGCTTTCGTAAACTACCACATTATAAAGGAACAAAGTTTCCCTTGATAATGTGAGTAGCACGAAAGCGTTTGGAAATTTTCCTTTTTCTTTCAGAGGGTTGTTTTACACAAAAATATATTATATTTTAAATAATATATATTATATATATATATATAAAAATATATATATAAAAATTAAAAATATATATATATATATATTTTAATTAAAAATATGCTCCCCCCTACTCCCTTTTTAAAACCCAATGCCTTTCAAAAAGGCAAATTTCACTTTTTTTAATCACTCATTAAAAGTTTTTTCCAAACTTTATCTCTCAAAAACTGTAGTAAGAAAAATTACTTTTTTCAGTAACAGATATATTTTTTTTCAAAAAAAAAAAGAAAAAGTTTTTTAAAAATTGAAAAACAGATTTAAATGCAGATGTTTTTGTTAAACTTAATCTATCCAAAAATTGAGGCAGTTTAAATCTTCCAAAACCACCAAAGTGTTTAAAAACCAAACAAATTTTTGCAGCCCTGGGTAGTGGGGCTGGAAAACCCAACCCCGGAAAAACCGTAAATGTTTTACATGATGGCCCGGTTTGCAGTGCTTTTTTCTGTCTCAAACACGCGGGGATAAGGGGTTTATATCTTGCACTTTTTTTTTTCTTAAAACTTAGGTCACACTACACATGCATGTAAACAAAATATATTTAAATACCTATCGGGTTTTTTCCCCTTCCATTTTTTTTAAATAATTCTTGTTTTTTATTTCCTTTTAAACTCCAGGGAAAAAAGGGGAGCAAATTTATTCTCCATAAGCAGGGTATGTCGTGAAAGGTACTAAAATGCTGGAGCAAGGGGCTAGAAACCCCCTTCTCTAAACATTAAATTTAAAAAAGACATCCGTCATCCAGTGGCTTATTGTAGACGTCTCGCCACCCCAGTGGCTTTATTGAAACCCCCGGGTCTCCCCACCCCAGTGGCTTTATTGTAGACTTCCCGCCATCCAGGGGTTTTAATTTGGGAGGGCCCTCGTCATCCCAGTTTTTTTATTGTAGACTCTCGCCACCCCAGGGGTTTTTATTTTTTAGACGTCTGGGCCATCCATGGTTTTATTGTAAAACCGCCCTCGCCATCCATTGGTTTTAAAATTGTAGACGTCCGCCCAATCCAGGGGTTTTTATTGTAGACGTCTCCCACCCCAGTGGTTTATTGTAAAACGTTTTCCCCAATCCATGGCTTTAGGGTAACCCCCCCCGGGCCCCAAATCCAGGGTTTTAAAATTGTAGACGCCCGCCACCCCGTGGCTTTTTTTTAAGACGTCTCGCCCAATTCTGGCTTTATTGTAACGCCTCCCCATCCTGGTTTTATTAGACGTCTCGCCATCCATTGGCTTTATTGTAAAACGTTTTCGCCATCCAGGGGCTTTTTTGTAGACGTCCCCGCCACCAGTGGCTTTTATTGTAGACTCTCCCCATCCAGTGGAAAAAAAAGTAGAACGCCTCGCCTCCAGTGGCTTTATTGTAGACGTCCGCCATCCAGGGGCCCTTTATTGTGACGTCTCGCCCCTTTCCAGTGGTTTTTCCCAAATAAAGACTCTGGGACTAGGGTTTTTCCCTCGTTTTTAAAAATTTATACAAAAAAGAGCATTTTTTAAAATAAAACGAACTCTGTATTTTTTTGTTTTTTAATGCCCTTATGCCAAGACTCAGTCCTCAGTATTTCCCCAAACTCAGCCCTCAGTACGGGCCAAGACTCAGTCTCAGTACTCCCCAAAGACTCAGTCCCCGTACTGTAAAAGACTCATCTCAAACGCCAAGACTCACCTCAGTACTGCAAGCCCATCCATACTGCCAAGACTCAGTCTCATACGGTCAAGACCAGTCTCATACTGCCAAAACTCAGCCCCTCATACTGCCAAGACCATTTTTTAGTACTGCCAAGACCCAGTCCTAGTACTTTTAAGACCGTCCCATTTACGGGCCCAAGCCAGTCCCAAAACTGCCAAAAAACCAGCCCTAGACTGTAAAGACTCAGTCTCAGTACGGGCCAAGAACGTCTCATACTGTCAGAACTCATCTCATTAAACGGCCAAAGACTCATCCCCAGTCCCCAAAAGACTCGGGCCTCAGTATTTGCCAAGACTCAGTCTCAGGAAAGGAGTTGCTCTACATTCAAGGAATACATTTTTAAGCCCAAAGGGCTTGGTGAATTAAAACCCTGTGCTAGAGTTTACAACTTTGTCTATGTTTTAATCTCTTCATTATATTGGGGTAAACCAGCCCATTTGTGAAACTTTTGGGGGAAGGGTTTTTTGGCAAAAACGTTTCATAAACGCGGTACAAGTTTTTCAATTATCAATTTGTCAGTTTTTTTAAAACCCCTAAAAAATTTTGATTTTAAACGCATAACGTAAGTGAGTGTAACACAATTAATGTTGATTTCTGTAGCCCGGTCTGGGAAACGAAGCAAGGATCCCCGAATTCAAAATTCCCCCCTTTGGGGGGAACATACATAACGTTTTTTAACCAATGACCGGTGTGATACATTACGTTTGATTATGAGATCCAGTCCTTTAACACCAACGCAACCAATAAATATAACAGTTTCCAAATTTAAACCCTCACTTTTAAACATTACAAACTTTTCGAAGGTGTAAGGTTGATGTTTATCGATCAAAACACAAACTATAATTTTTTGAGAACCCTCATTTTTATGAAACTGAGCGGAAACATTGGGCAAGTATCTGAGGTGGGGGCAGCCCAATCCACCAAACCAAAATCTTTCCTCAAAAAAATTAAAGGGGTAATAAAACTAAAAGCACAACCCAAAAATTAAAGAAAAAAAAAAAAAATGACACTCAAAATTTTTGTTCCCCCCCGTAAATTAACCACCCACAACAAACACACACACAAACACATACCACCCCACAAAACACACACACACACACGCACACACACAAAACACACACACGCCCCACACACACACACACACGCGCGCGCGGGGGCGCGCGCACACCATTCATTTAGTTGGGTTTGGGTTTAAATTTAAAATATGCCTAAATAAAATTTTTTTAAGTTGCTTTTAGAAAAAAAATAATATCTTTAAAAGAAGAGAAAAATTTTCAGAAAAGGGCTTAAATTTTAAATGAGTTTTTGCTAATTAACCCCGTTTTACCCCATTTTGGCCCCCACATATAATTTTCTAACGACCCCGTTCCAAGGTTTTCCCAAATTTGGAATATTTCAGGGAAAACTTCAAATTTTTGGTTTTTTGAGATTTAAAATAATGAAATTTTCATCCTTTTATATAATGAATCTTCCCAAAAAGCTGGGCAGTTATTCTGCCCAAATGCATTTAGCCCATAAATATTTTAAGTTGGGTTTTCAAGTAAAATTAAAAAGGGGATTTTTAAAATGAATAAAAAATCACCTAATTTTCCTCACTGGGGTGAGGGTGATGTTTTGTGATGGTGAAAACTGGTGGGGAAGGGAAAGGTGGTGAGGTGATGACTGGTGGTGAGGTGAACTGGGGTGAGGGGGATGAAATGGGTTGGGGAGGGTTTATGCTGGGGGGTGATGGTGGGGCGGGGGGTGAGGGGGATGACTGGGGGGATGGTGAAGACTGGGGGGAGGGTGATGAAATGGTGGTGAAAGGTTAGCTGGTGGGGGGATTTGGGGGAAGGACTGGTGGTGATGGTGGCTGGTGGGGAGGGTGATGACTGGGGGTGATGGTGATGGGCGGGGTGAGGGGGATGACTGGGGGTGAGGGGGAAAACGGTGGGATGGTGAGGACTGGGTGGGGGAGATGACTTTTGGGGGAAAGGGGGATGACTTTGGGGGTGAAGGTGATGGAAAGGGGGTTAGGGAGATGACGGGGTGATGGTGATTTACTTTTTGATGGTGGGTGGGCTTGGTTTGGGGACTGGGGATTTGGGTGGGGGGTGAGGGGGGATGACTGGTGGGGATGGTGATGGACGGGGGTGCCCGTGATGGACTGGTGGCGAGGGTGATGGACCCCAAAAGGGGTCCAAAGGACGGGGTGAGGGGTGAAGATTGGGGGTGATGGGATGGACTGGGGGATGTGATGGCCCGGTTTGGGGACTGGGGAGGAACCCAGTGGTGAGGGGCATGGACGGGGTGAGGGTGATGGACTGGTGGGGGCGGGGAAGGACGGTGGAAAAGGGGGGATGGCCCGGTGGTGAGTGTGATGACTGGTGGGACTGTGATGGACTAAGGTGAGGGGCCCGGACTGGGTGGGGTGATGGACTGGTGGGGGCGTGAAGGAAAGGTGGAGGGGTGAGGAATGGGGGTATGTGAAAAGAAAAGGTGGTGAGGTGATGGGCCGGTGGGGAGTGTGATTTCTGTGTGAGGTGATACGGTGGTGACGTGATGGACTGGTGGGGGGGGTGTGATGGGCTATTGGGGATGTGATGGGCTGGGGTGACTGTGAAATTTAATGGTGGGGGGGGTGGGAAAGGGCGGTGGGGGGGGTATGGGGTTTTTTGGGGAGGGGGAAAGGGGCGTGGGGAGGGTGATGGGGTGGGGAGGGGGATGGGCTGGTGGGAGGGTGATGGACTGGTGGGGGAAAGGGGAGGCCGGTGGTGAGGGTGATGACTAGTAAAGGGTTAAGGGCTTTGTTTCCAGAAGTACCCTGTGTCCCCCTCAGATGAACCCCTTCCAAACTTCCCTTCCGGTTTATGGACTGGGTTTTTAGGGTGATGGTCAGGGTTTTGAGGTGATGGACTGTGCCGAGGGGGGGGGGGGAAGGGGGTTTAGGGTGATGGACTTTGGGGGTTTAGGGTGGGACTAGTAGAGAGGGTGAAGGACTGTGTTTTTCCAAAATCCCCTCTGTGGGGCCCCCCAGATGAAATCCCTTTCCAAAACTTTTCCCCTTTCCCGGTGATGGACTGGTTTTTTTAGGTATGGTCAGGGTTTGAGGGTGATGGCGTTTTCTGAAAGGGGGAAAGGACTTTGGGGTGAGGTGATGACCCGATAGTGAATTTAAGGATGGGGATAGGAAAGGAAATTTGGGTTTTGATGTTTTGTGTGGTTGTGGTGTGTGTAGCCTGGGGGTGAGGGGGATGACTGGTGGTGAGGGTGATGGACTTGTGATTATGGTGATGGACTGGTGGTGAGGTGATGGACTGGTGTTGAGAGTGAGGGACTAGGGGTGTGGGTGGACTGGTGGGAGGGTGAGTTCTAGTGTGATGGTCTGGTGGTGGGGGTGTTTGGACTGTTGGTGAGGGTAAGGACGGGTGGTGAGGGTGATGGACTGGGGGGTGGGGGTGAAGGACTGTTGGTGAGGGGTAAGGACTGGTGGTGAGGGTGATGGACTGGTGGTGAGGGTGATGGACTGGGGGGGAGGGTGATGGTCTAGTGGGGGGATGATGGTCTGGTGGGAGGATGATGGTCTGGTGGTGAGGGTAATGGATGGTGGGGAGGGTGATGGACTGTTGCTGAGGGGATGACGGGTGGTGAGGGTATGGACGGGTGTGTTTTCCAGAAGTCCATCTGTGTCCCCTCAGATGAACTCCCTTCCACACTTCCCTTGCTAGTGATGGACTGGTGGTGAGGGTGATGGTCTGGTGGTGAGGGTGATGGACTGGTGTGATGGGATGGACTATGGTGAGGGTGTGGACGGGTGGTGGGGGAGATGGACTGTGGTGAGGGTGATGGACTGATGGTGAGGCTGATGGACTGGTGGGGAGAGTGAATGACTGTGTTTCCAGAAATTCATCTGTGTCCCCTCAGATGAACTCCCTTCCACACTTCCCTTGCTAGTGATGGACTGGTGGTGAGGGTGATGGTCTGGTGGTGAGGGAGATGGACTGGTGGTGAGGGTGATGGACTAGATGAGAGGGTGATGGACTGGTGGTGAGGGAGATGGACTGGTGGTGAGGGTGATGGACTGGTGTGTTTCCAGAAGTCCATCTGTGTCCCCTCAGATGAACTCCCTTCCACACTTCCCTTGCTAGTGATGGACTGGTGGTGAGGTGATGGTCCTGGTGGTGGGGGAGATGGACTGGTGGTGGGGGTGATGGACTAGATGAGAGGGTAAATGGACTGGTGGTGAGGGAGATGGACTGGTGGTGAGGGTGATGGACTAGATGAGAGGGTGAAGGACTGTGTTTCCAGAAGTCCTTCTGTGTCACCTCAGATGAACTCCCACACTTCCCTTCCTGGTGATGGACTGGTTTTCAGGATGATGGCCAGGTTTTGAGGGTGATGGACTGGTGGTGAGGGTGATGGACTGATAGTGAGAATGATGGACTGTTGCTGAGGGTGATGGACTGGGGGTTAGTTTTTTGTGTGTGTGTGTGTTTTGGTGTGTGTGTTTTTCCTTCCCCTAGTTTCATGACTCCAGAAGTCAATCTGCGGACCCTCAGATGAACTCCCACACTTCCCTTGTTGGTGATGGACTGGTGGTGAGGGTGATGGATTGGTGGGGAGGGTGATGGTCTGGTGGTGAGAGTGATGGACTGCTGGGAAGAGTGAAAGGACTGTGTTTCCAGAAATCCATCTTCCCACATTTTCTCTTTTGGTGAGGGCTGGTGGTGAGGGTTGGACTGGTGGTGAGGGTGATTGACTGGTGGGGCGGGTGATGGTTTGGTAGGGAGGGTGATGGACTGGTGGGGAGGGTGAAGGACTGTGTTTCCAGAAGTCCATCTGTGAGGGTGATGGTCTGGTGGGGAGCGTTAGGGACTATGGAAATGGGTGGGCTGGTGGTGTGGGTGGCTGGTGGTGAGGGTGATGGACTGGTGGTGAGTGTGATGGACTGGTGGGGAGGGTGAAGGACTGGTGGTGAGGGTATGGACTGCTGGGTAGAGTGAAGGACTGATTTTTCCAGAAATCCATCTGTGCCCCCCTCAGATGAACTCCCTTCCACACTTCCCTTGTTGGTGATGGACCTGGTGGGAGGG
>NC_069488.1:22553618-22576920 GCF_026875155.1 Cherax quadricarinatus | reverse complement strand
TAAATTTAAAATATTGCATGTATAAGAAACCCCTGGGTTTAAATTTATGATGATGTCAATTTCCCGTCTGAATTCTTTTTTAAGTAACAACAGCAGTGAAAGAACTTATTGAAAAGTGCAAGGAAGTAAATTAACAGTGGCTGTGTGAAGCTTTATCACATCTTAAAATAAATCCTGTTTCTTTAAAGCAGGCAGATTTGTATGAAAGATTTCACATTAAGAAGATGTGAAATAATACAGATAGGTTTAGACCGTTTAGATCAGTGACATTTTGAGGGAAAATTTATTCCCATTATTTTAATGTTTGAAAAAATTATAACTTAATTGTAGTGGCAATTTCCTTTAATGTAATTACAAATGTTGACATATATCGGTTTATTACAAAAATCGGTGATGCGAATTAAGTAAATTATTATTAAGAGAAAACAGATAAAGGAGGTGTGTTTTTACCATTAATCTCCTAGTCAATACTGAAGGTAAAATATGTGTATTAAAGGAAAAATCATATTCCACATCCGGGCTATTCTAATAAATTCAAAAATTCACTTTCGTTATACTCTTATATAACATATATAATTTTTTTTGTTCCAGTATATACGAAGTGACAGAAGTGAAGAAACACGACGTAGAACCGGTTTATATAGCGGAACCGAATTATAAATTTGTTATTTCTTAAAATGTTTGATTAAGTAAATGTTCCGAGAAAATGCCGCTTCGTTTATAAAGAAAAATATATTATTGTTTAGAGGGAAGTTGATCGATGCTCATTTAGCTTATTTGTGAGTAGAGACTGAATGATAGGCGTCCAGCGTGAAAATTAATGGAGAGAACACACACGCTGTTGTTAATATTGTGTATAATTAGACATGCTCAACGTGCGTGTTCTCAGCGACTGTGACCCTCAAACTGACTGCTGCTTCTTCTATGTAATGTACATTGGATACCTTACTCTAGTTACATAGTGTAACTTATGTTTACGAGTGATACAATGTTATGGTGTATATATTTTGCATGTACAGTGATTGTTACTTTAAAAAAAATTTCGATGAAGAAAAAATAAAATTTTGTGTTAAGGCGTAATATGTAATTTTTCAAAAATATATTTTTTTCTTACTTTTATTTGCGTTTCGGAAGTAAAGGGGAAAGGGAGATGTGCAGAAAAATGTATGTAACGTTTAGCAAATTTTTTTTCAAAAATTTTTTTTTAGGTGTTTGGGAAAAATGCAAGTATTTTCCCTTCTTAAAATTTTTAAAGTGTAAAAGGGATTTGGGAAAAAGTGTAATGACGTAAAAAACTTCAGGGGGTTTTTGATGGAGGAACAGTGAAAAAATTTTTTAAAACGTTAGTGCGCATTAAGTTGTCCCTTAGTTTTTAAAGAGTTTTAAATAAAAGTTTTTGTTTGTTAAATGGGGGGAAAAAATGAATGGAAAAAAAAAAGAAAGGGGGGGGGGGGTTTTTGGGGTGTGTTTTTGTGTGGTGTGTGTGTGTGTTGTGTGTGTGTGTGTGTTCGTGTGTGGGTGTGTTTTTGTTACACTTTTGAAATTTAAAAACAGATCCAGTGGAAGTATTTTAAAAAAACGGGTTTTCCCAACTAATTTTGGGGGTTTTCAGCGTGGGTCTAGGGTTGATCCTGGAACGGGAATTGGAATCATCACCCCTGCCAGTAGAGCACCGGGGGTTCCGCCCCCTTTAAGGGAAAACGGGGCTTTTTTTTCATTTCTTTTTTTTTCTGTAGAAAAAAAAAATTTAAATTTAAGCCCACAATCCCCTTGAAAACAAAAAAAGGTATATAAAAAGCGGGTACTTTAAAAAAAAAAACTTCCTTATTAGCGTTATAAATTTTTTTTTAAATTTTAAAAAGGGGCCCGGGGGAAAATTTATTTTGAAAATTTCGTGTATAAGCAAATTAAAATAATCTTTCTGTTTTAAACTCTCCCTTTTTCCCTGTCCCTTTCTTAGTAAAAAAACACGGGAAAAAATAAGTCCACAAACTTCCTATTTAATTTTGCAAGATTGTCGTGTCCCAAAAGAAAAAGGGTTAAATTTTTTAAGGGTTAAAAAAAGATGAAATTTTTATTTGTTTGTGGAAAAAAAAAAGTAGAAAAAAAAAGGTTTTATTTGTTTGTTAGTGAAAAACTAAAAGGGGCCCCCCCAAGGGATGAGGAAAGCAATAAAATGTCTTACGTCAAAAAAAAGGATAATTTTTTTCCAATAAATCAAACTCGGGCCCAATAAAATATAGTTTTTTTAAAAAAATCGTTTCCCAAAAACTTTACGCAAAAATTTTTTGGGGAAAAAAGGGGGCCCAACTTAACCATGACTAAACAAAATTAAACAAATAATCCGTAAAAAATTAGACGCACTTTGACCATTTGGGGGGCCGGGGGGGGGAAACTTTTCGCCCTTTAAGTTTCACTTTGATTTGGGGGTTTTTTCTGTATTAATTTTTTTTTTATGAAAATAAAAATTTACAAAAGAAAAATCTTGTACTTAAAGGGGAAGTCCAAAATTTTGGGGGCCTTCTGCGTTTTTTTTGATGTTTCCTTGTGTTGAAAAATTGTTAATTTTGCTTATAGGGCACTTAAACTTTTTAGCCCTGAAGAGGCTTTGCAAAATTTGGGTTTCAAAAAGGTCTCCCAATATTTTTGGGAGTAAAAGGGTCCCCAGTCCCTTGTGTCAAAAGGGGGGGGCTGCCTTGCAATGGTGCCCCGGGAATTTCGTCCCCCTTTTGGGGCCTCGAGAATTTGCTGCAGTTTGGGGGTCTGGGAATCTGTTGAACATTTTTTTTGGGGGACGCTTCTGTACCCCTTGAGTCAAAAAAATTCCTGTAGCCGTGTTTTAAGAGTAATGCTGTTCTTTTGTCTGTTTTTTTTTCTTTTCTGCTTGGGAAAGCTGTTGGGGGCGCTTGTTTTGGGAGGACTGCTACATCATTGTGACTCCCGGGAAATCTTTGTGGGTGCGGACTCTGATCCCCCGGTAACTGGGAAGGCAATTGAACCTTGGGTTTGGAAGGGTTTAATGCTCCATTTTGTTGGAGGGCAGCTCCCCCTCAAAGTCAATAGAGGTTTTGCTACCCCAAATTTAAATTTTCCCGTAAAACTTGTGTTGGGGGCTAAAACACTAGTGTGTCTAGAGATATTTTGGGATCCTTTTTTTTGGGAGGACTGTTGTGCCTTTTGTCTGGAGGACTTCCGTACTTTTAATTTTCTGTGGGGTTTCTGTACACCTTTCCCTTAGTTGGCCTTTGTTCAAATTTTTGGGAAGTTTCCTTTGGGGGGGGGTGGGGGCCAAAATTCCTTTCTTTTGTATTTTTAAAGGGTTGTGCCCCGGGGATTGGGGCTATTTTCCCTTTTGGGGTTTTTAAAGGGCTTCTGGAGACCTCGTACGCTTGTGAAAACGGGTTTTATACCCGAAAAAGAAGCAAAAACCTGGGGTCCAGGGGGGCTGCTAAAACCCTTGTTTTTTGGGGGGCCTTTTGTTTCTAAAGACGCTGAAACCATTTTGCCAGGGGGGAAATTTTGCGGCCTTTTTTTAAAGTGGGCTTATTTTTTATCCCCTTTGGGTTCGGGAGCGTTTCTGTCCCCCCCTTGGGTTTCCCTCCGGGGGGTGCATTTAAATTTGGGCATTGGAATACTGGTGTAAAAACCTCCCTTCTTTAAAAAGGGGCCCTACAGTTAATTTGTTCTTAGGGCTTCTGACCCTTGTGTTGAAGTAAGCTTTTCCCTTTTATATCTGAAAGACCCCCTTTAGAAAATTCGGTTCCCACTTACAAATATTATGAATTGAATAAAAATTTTTAAATTCAAAAATTTTTATTTTTTTAAAATTTTTAGACAAAATTAAAAGGAAAAACCGTGTAATATTTAATTCCCACGGGCGGGGACCTGGTTTTCGTCATCCCCCCCGGGCGTCAAGGGGCCCGGCGTTTGCCCCGTGAGTGACAAGAAGTTAGTCCCCCCCTTTCACGCGGGGGCCCTTTAAAGGGGTCTCTAACCTCCAACTTTAATTTTTGGCTAAATCACACACTTTTTCCCTCCTCTTTTCCTTTGTGGGGGTGGGGTTTATTTCCTTTGCCCCCTTTGGGCCAGGGATGATTTATAGGAGGTACTTTTCCCTTTATTTCCTGCCCAACTGGCCTCGTTTTACAAGTAATTTCCCCCGGCAGGAGCGGGGGACCCGCTCCTGATAAAACTGGCCCCTTTTTAAGTTTGCCCCTTTGGGCAGGACCCTTTAGGTGCCTGTTCATTCCTGACTTATTGGAAATTATCCTTCTCCACGCCTTGTTTTTACTTTGTTTTTTAACTTTTTTCCTTCTAGATCTGTTTTACCCTTTTTCATAGGTTCCTTTTACCGGGAGCTTTTTCCCGGGTTTTTAAAATTTTTCTGTTATTTAAGGACACTAAATGGCCCCTTTATTTCCCCATTCCCATTCTTTTTAGACAAATGCTTTTATTTAATCTTCGGAGAATGAAAAAAAATTTGTTTAATTTTACTTTTCCTACCAAAATTTTTTTTAATTTATATATTAAATTTTATATTTTCCCTCTTTTTTTTGGGAAAATTTTTTTTTTAAATTCCCTGTTTTAAAGGGGATTTTATGCAAAAATTAAAGAAAAAATACTCTTTTTTAGTGTTTTTCAACGTTAAAAAGGCCTCCGTGTGGTGCGAAAGGGGAGTCTCATCGGAAAATGGGGTTTTCATGGGTAACAACTGTTGCTAAAAGGACAAATGTTTACATAAAGATTTGAGTACCCCAGAAAAGTCGCCAAAAATTCTGAGCCTTGCAAATTTAAATTTGGGTTGGTCGGTTTTCTAAAAACTGCCCTGCAGGATTGTTGCCCCTTTTTTTTGGCTAGTATTGTTTTTTTTATATTTTTATAGCTTTGTTTCCTTATGTTTTAGAAAGCTTTTTGGGTAGCCTTGAATTAGGAAGCTGCATCCCCTTTTGGGTTCAAGAGGGTTCCTGTACCCTTGAGTTTGGGGGGATGATGTAGCCTTTTGTCTTGAACACGGGTTTAAACCCATGTGTCTAAAGGGAAAATTTTTGAAATTTTTTGGGAAAAACAGCGTCCCTTTGTGTTGGGGGTTTCTGCTGCATTTGTGACTGGAGAGCTGGTTCCCACTTGTATCGGGGGGAGCTGGTGCCCACTTGTTTTCGGGAGAGCTTGGTGCCCACTTAAATCGGGAGAGCTGGTGACCACTTGTGTCTAGAGAGCTGTTGATAAACTTGTGTCTGGAGAAATGTTGACCACTTGGGGTCTGGGAGAGCTGTTGCCCCTTTGGGCCCTGGGGGGAATTGTTGCCCAAAATTTGTTTGAAGCTGTTGCCCACTTGTGCCCTGGAAAATTTGGGTTGACCTTTTGGTGTCTGGGGAGCTGTTGACCCCTTGTGTCTTGAGAGCTGTTGAAACTTGTTTTGGGAAAGGGTTGCCCACTTGTTCTGGAGAGCTTTTTGACCACTTGTGTTGGAAAAGCTTTTTAAAAACCACTTGGGTCTGGAGAGGTTGACCACTTGTGTTGGGGGAGCTGTTTGCCATTGTGTTGGAGAGCTGTTGCCACTTGTGTCGGGAAAGAGCTGTTGACCACTTTTGTCTGGGGCTTTTGAACCAGGTGTCTGGGGGAAATGTTGCCCCACTTGTGTTTTGAGGCTTTTTCCACTTGTGCTGGAGAGCTGTTGACCCCCTTGTGCCTGGAGAGCGGGGGGGCCATTTTGTTCTGGAGAGCTTTTACCCATTTTGTGTCGGGGGAGCTTTGACCCCCTTGTGTCTGGAGAAATTTTTGAAACTTTGGTGTCGGAGAGCTGTTGCCCAATTGGGTGTCGGGAAAAGCTTTTGGGAACCACTTGGTCTGGAGAGCTGTTGACCCTTGTGTCGGGAGAGCTGTTGACCACTTGTGGGGAGACTTTTGGGACCTTTTGTTTTCGGGAGAGCTGTTGACCTTGTGTCTGGAGGGGCTGCTGCCCACTTGTGTTTTTGGAGAGCTGTTGACCACTTTTGTCTGGAAATGTTGCCCAAATTGTGTCTGGGAGCTTTTGGGACCACTTTTTTTTTTAAAGGCTGTTGCCATTTGGGTGTTTTTGGAGCTTTTTGGGCCCCAGGGTGTCTGGAAAAAAGTTGCCCCCTTGTGTCTGGAAGCGTTGCCCATTTTTGTCTTGAGAGTGTTGACCACTTGTGTTGGAGAGCTTTTTTGCCCCACTTGGTCGGGAAAAATGTCAAACCATTGGGGTCTGGAGAGCTATTGACCATTTGGGTGTCTGGAGGTTTTTGACCCCCTTGTGTCTGGAGAGCTTTTTCCAAATTGTTTTTCTGGAGAGCTTTTGACTACTTGTGTCGGAAAAAGTTTTTTGGCCCTTTTGTGTTGGAAAAAGTGTTGCCATTGGTCGGGAAAAAGGGTTGACCACTTTGTCTGGAGAGCTGTTGACCACTTGTTTTCTGGAAAAGTGTTCACCATTTTGTGTTGGAAAAGCTTTTGGACCACTTTGTGTTGGAGCCTTTTTGCCCAAATTTGTGTCGGGAGAGCTGTTGAAAAATTGTGTCGGGAAAAAAGGTTTTGCCACTTGGTCTGGGAGAGCTGTTGAATCTTTTAGTTTAGGGGGGTTGTTTCTTTCGTTGTTTTTGTGAGTTGGTTTCTTTGTATGTAGCGCGCCCCTGCTGTGTTCGGAGGGCTGCTGTACCTTCATGGTTTTCCCTTTTCCGTGTGTCTGTTCGATTTTGCCTCAGTATCTGGAAAGGAAATTTCCCGCACCATTTTCTCTGTAAGACTGCTGTTTTCCCAAAGGTTTTTAAGGGGGGTTAGAGGCCCGCTCTACCATTCTTTTTAGACAATCTGGGGTCGGATGAATGCCCACCAATTTCAATATGCCCCTTTTTTTTGGAGGGCTATGTTCCTTTTTTTTTTTTGGGGGGGCTGCTGCAAAATTGTGTCTAGAGGGTTACTGTACCCTTGTATCTTTAAGAACAGTTGAACTTTTTCCCCTTTTTGAGGTTTTAAATTATGTCGGTGGAGTGACGTCCCACTGTTTTTAAGAAGATGCTGCACCTTTGTTTTTGGAGGGCTTTTTTTTCTTTTTATCTTGAAAGGGATTTTTACTCATGTGTCTAGATGGTTCCCCCCCAAACCCTTGTATTTTTTAAAGGGCTTCCCCTACCCTTGTGTCTGGAGGACTGTGAAAAAACAGTGATTTTAAGGACTTTCTGTACCTTTGTGTTTGGATACCCCGGGTACATGTAAAATGTATCTGGAAAGCGCTTCAGCAGTGTGTCCTGTTTGGGTTTTCTCTTCAACTGTGTTCCTTGGTTTCTGGAGGGCTTGTAAAACTTTGTGTTTTAAGAGCAAATTCCACTTTTCTCGAAAGCAATTTTTTCCTTATTTTAAAAAAGCTCTTTCATTTTTTTCAAAAAGTGGAGCACCCTAGGGACCAAGAGCTTTACTCGCTTGTGTGAAGAGCCCCTTTCAAACACTTGTGTTCAAGGACTGCAAAACCATCTAACCCACTTTTAAAGACATTTTAAACTATTATTTAAACGGGTGATTATTAGTTACTTACGTTTTTAAATGCTGTTGCTGCGAGGTTCTTGCTGCGTCAATTGGTTTAAGTATTTTCCCCTTCACCGAAAAACCCCTTTTTATGTGCTTTCACCTGCGCGAGGGCATCCCCTGTTTTTTCCCCGCTAAAAGCATCTACCCCCTTTCCTTTTATTAAACCTATTCGCAAAATTTTAGTTTTTTGGGCCCAATGCAGCGAAACAGAAGCCTGCACCCGATGGAAGAGGGAATTGGGCAGTAAAGGTCACAAAACCTTTTCTGCAGGTACTGGGGGAAATTTGGGAAAGGGAAAGTTTGATTAATCATCAAATTGGCTTCTGTTGCGTTTTTTGTGTTCATGCTAAAAATTTAAATGGGAAAGTTCTACGTCCCAATGAGGGGGTAACAGGAAAAGAAACGGTGCTTGTGGGTAGAGTATAAATAGAAAAAAACTTCATTTCAGGGGAAAAAACATTTTTAAAAGAAGAAAGTTTAAAAAAATAGATTTTTAAAAATAAAGGGAAAACGTTTTTTTGTTCTCCATGATGGGAAAGTGGGTTTTGGTGGTTTTAAATGAGAAAAAGTTAATTAACTCCTCTAGTAAAAAAAAGGGGAAAGGCCCCCATGGACCGTGCTTTTTTTAAAAAGGGGGTTCGAAAGGGGGTTTCCCTGAAGCTGTGTTTTGGGGGTAAGAAATCAATTGGTTTTTTTAATATCATTTTGGAAACCCAAACCCAAACCTTTAAACTTCCTTTTTTGTCGGGTGATATTTTGGGGAAAAGTGGAGACAGAAGCTGGGAGTTAAGTTAAACACAAAGATCTAATTAGGTCGAAGGGAAACTTCTCGACCCCCTTTTTATGTATTTTTTCTGTAAATTCTGGGCCCAAATAAGGGCCCCCTGGCATTTTCGATGGCAAACTGTCATTTAGCAAAAGATGGGGGAATCCTTTCTGAACAGGAAATGGCAAGGGATTAGCTAACTCTGTCGAGGAGGCCGTGCTAAGTTGAAAAGGAAATTACAGTGACAAAAGGGTAACAGGGGGGTTTTTTTGGGAGAAGCAAGGGATTTCAAACATTTGGAAAAAAAAGGCAAAAATTTTTCCCCCTTAACTCAGGAAAATACTGAAAAAAAACTTGATTGCTCATGGCATAGGGTTCCCAAAAAAAACGCGGAAACTGGGGCAAAAAGGAAAAAAATAAGTACGAGTAAAATTTTAAATTTCTTGTTAAGGGGAAACAAAGGTATTATTGCAGTGAAAAACCCACACCCACCCAAAACCCATTCCCTTTAAAAACATAAAAAGGGGGAAATGCAGCAGGGGCCCACGGCCCCCGCGAGGGAGATTCAAGGGCACACCTGTCAAGAATAAACCCTTTTCCCAAAAAGTCACACCTGCTCAAAAAAGGGGTTTGTTAAAACTGCAGCCCCGGTATTTTTAAAATTTTTAAACCCAAATTTTAAAGTTCTCGGGAGTTTGTTTCCACATCCCTTTAGCCCCTCAGACCAAAAAACTCCCTATATCCTTTCCCAAGTCAATTTTTTCTAGCTTGAACCCCCTTTTGCGAACTTCTTTATGGGTATTTTTAGCCGTTTTTTTCACCGCCTTTTTTTTTATTTCCCGGTTTTTCCCTTTAAAACACCTCTCTTTCTCTCTCCCTAATTAAAATTTTCAGAAATAAATGGGTTTTAAAAAAAACCGACACAAAGGAAAAATTTAAAACATAGCAATATAATTTGGTTTCCCTTTTTTGGGCAAAGTTTCGCCCCCACATGGGGTTTTTTAAGTCACAAAAAATGGGTTTACCTTTTTCATCCTTTCGTTTTACGTTTTCCAAGCATTTTTTCCCTTTTTGTAATTCGGTGGGCCGAATTTTGGGAACTAAAAATAAAATAAAACCTAACCACTGTTATCTAGAGTGGAAAAAAATTTTTCTGAGGGGCTCCCGTTTTTTATACTTCTTGATATGAAACCAAAAAAATTTTATTTGCTTTATTTTGAACACTTAAGCACTGTTGTCTTTTGGGTTTTTGATTAATGTAATCAGAGTCCCAAAAAACTTTTTTTTTTTTATTCCCAATTTATTAAGATCCCAAAAATATTTAGTTTATAAATTTTCTTTGGGGGTTAAACTGCATCTGACACTTCTCCAACCCCCCTGCATCAGTCTTTTTCAAAACATTTCCCTATCGATCAAAGGGCCTCGTCGAATTTAAACCCACGGCCCATTTTGGTGCATGGGGGAAATTTTCTTTGTCACGTTTATTTCCCTTTATCTATGTCGATTTTGTGTATTGTGAACCCAAGAAGGGCCCCAGCACTGATTTCCCCGTGGAACACCTCTTTTGACACCCCCACCCTATTTCTCCCTATTTATGTAAACTCTCTGTTTGCTTTTTTGTTTAAAACCATTAATTTAATGTAAAAATTTCTCCTCCCATTCACTGTGACTAAACCTTTTTTCAACAGTCCCCGATGTGGAACCTAAACAAAAAGGCCCTTTTGAAGTAAATTTTTAAAAAATAAAAGTTTTCATTTCTACGTCCTTAAATACCCGTTTCTTAAAAAGTTATTAAAAATTTGTTTATGCGTGACGCCCCTTTTTAAATCCTTCTGAGATTTATTGATTTAAAATTTTTGCCTTTTTAAAAGGGGGGGTTTCGGGAAAACCCTCGGCAAATTAAATGGGTTTCCTTTAAAATTTTTTCCCCAAAGGAAAATAAGCTAATTTTATCTTTAATTTAAGCTGAGGGCTTGTCTCATTTTTTGTACACATTTGCCATTTTCCCCTTATCCGGATTATTTCCCGTTTGTATTGTTAAAGTTAAAAAACTAGCCCTTTGGGCTGCTTCGTTCCTTTTTTAAAATTTTCCTTTTTAACCCTTGAGAACATTTACCAGGGGCCCCCGATTTTTTAGGTGTTTTTTTTTATCTATTTTTCCCTTTGAGCCATGTCACCTGGGCGATTAAATCATTGTTAGGGAGGAAAACTAGCTCACTAAAAGGAAGGGAAAAAAGGTTACTAAAAAAAAAAAATTGGGGTTAAAAAGGGGGAAAAAGCTCCCAAGCGTTTTGGAAGGTTTTCTAACACTCTTTTTTAGGGAGGAAATATAACCCGGGCTCACTAAGTTTGGGGAAATTAAAGGAAGGTTTACTAAAAACTCATTGTTAGGGAGGATTTCAGTCAAATAAGTTTAGGAAAGGGTTTTAACACTCATTGTTAGGGAGGATACAGTCACTAAGTGTTAGGAAAGGGTTAAATAAACTCATTGATAGGAGGATACTTTGCTCACTTTAAATGTTTTGGAAGGGTTTTAAACACTTTATTGAAGGGGGGATACAAATCCTAAGCGTTTGGAAGGTTATAACACCATTGTTTGGGAGGGTTTTCAAACTCACCCAAGTGCTAGGAAGGTTATAACACTCATTGGGTTTGGGGGGGGGATAAAAAGCCCCACTAAGTGTTAGGAAGGTTTCTAACCCCATTGTTAGGGAGGTACTATCACTAAGTGTTGGAAGGTTACTAACACTCATTGTTTTGGGAGGGTTTGCTCACTAAGTGTTAGGAAGGTTATTTAACCCCTCATTGTTAGGGGGGGTACTAGCTCCTAAGAGCTAGGAAGTTTTCCCCTTATTGTTAGGAAGGAAAACTACTCACTAAGTGTAGGAAGGTTACTAACAAATCATTTTTAGGGGGAAAATACTAGCCCCAAAAAAGGTTAAGAAGGTTATTAAAAATTCATTGTTAGGGAGGATATTAACTTTACTAAGTGGTTTAAAAATTTTACTAGCAATCATTTTTAGGTAGGCTACTACGTCTTAAGTATTACGAAGGATACAATTACTCAGTGATAGAAAGGCTACTAATGTACAGTATTAGGAAACTTACTACATTAAAATTAGGAGTACGCCTAACACTTGAGACAGAAGCTGTTCAATGATGTAATGGTGTAATGCTTGCTAGTAACTGTGATAATCATTGACGATTAAACAGGACAGGCTACTGATAATATAATTTCGTCTTACCTTTATTATCCGTAGTCTTCAGATCTGCTCCGTGCCGCACTAAGGTCTGGCTACATCCAGTTTTCCCGCTTTACATGCCAGAGCTAATGGTGTTCTCCCTGAAACACCCAACGTCATAAATCGTAGAATGAATGATATTGGACTTCGTAGAAAAATGTGGAATGATAATCATACCAATAAATTCCAGAGTTATTTATTAAATAGTCACACAACAGTTAAAGAAGAAAAAATCTCAATTTATTAAAATATTAGTAATTTTATTTTTTCTGTCTTTATGCAGTGTAAATAATTATCTTATTATATGCAAATAATCCTCACATAGGCATGACACATGCGCACACACACACACACACACACACACACACACACACACACACACACACACACACAAAACACACACACACACACACACACACCACACACTGCATAACAGCTAGCAGTAATCAGTGGTAGTGGAACGTCAGTGAACAATACTACGAGTGATAATTAAAGTTATTAGTTAAAGAAAGTGAGAGGAAAGCCGAAATCATAATATTTCAAAGCGCAAACCGTTGGGGGTCTTAGGCGCTGTTGCCACATTGGTAGCGGTAGGCCTGAAGAAGTGACGTCACGACAAGTTTGTGCCATTATACATATAAAGTGAAGTGTATATAATGTGACGTGTATACTATCATCAGTGAAGAGTGAAATCGTGTGAGGAAGCGGGATGTATGAGAATATATGGTTATAAACATCACGGTGAAGGATATCCAAAATAGGGATTTAACGGGGCCCTCGGGGAATTTCCGCGCGCGCTCATCCAAAAATCGAAAAATTATGGAAGTTGAGTTATATATACCGAAAAATAGCTTAACTCTTTAGCAACACAATGGTACCAGAATGAATGTTCTACGACGTTTCTACAAGAAATTATAGTCATTTATATGAGGTAAGGTGACGGTGATATTGGCAGCGAGTCTGCTCACAGCCCATATATATTTTGGAAATTTTTCCTTGTTTTTTATCGCTTTTTCTTGCATTATTCTTTCTAATATAATAACTGACTATTTGGCATCATAAAACAGAAGGCGGAGATTATCCCTAGACTATTTTTTTTTACCAATAGGAATATTTTATTACATAATATGGCACAGAAGATTTAAGAGATACATTGTTAATATAAAGGTGGCATATACGGTACATGTTGTTACATGTGTATCACCGATTATAAGGCGAAAATCCCTAGACTTAGAGCCAACCATTAATCATATGGGAACGCTCGGCAGTGTTCCCGCTCCAGGAACAGGAACTTAAAAATGGTAAAGACCCACTGTAAATAGGTACCTGGGGGTTAAAAGGCTGTTGCGGGGCGCTACCCGGATGGGACTGGAATTTTGCTTTAAGGAAATTGAAAGAAGGGGAAAAGGTATAACCCCGCCTGCTTTTTTTAATGACTTTTTTAAAAAGGTAAGCAGAGTTGATTTGATCTCCTCTTTACCAATGAAACCCACATACTGGCCAGCATTACCACATGCAAGCCACATACCTCCGCATTACCACAGCAAGCCAAATTTTTAAAAAGCAACCACATGCAAGCCACTACTGGCCAGATTCACTGCAAGCCACATTCTGGCCACTTTCACATGCAGCCACAATCTGGCCCAGCATTACCACATGAAACCCATATCTCCCAGAAATTCCCAATGCAAGCCACATATCGGGGCCACATTACCACAAAAGCCACATATCGGCCCAGATTCCAAAGAACCACATATCTGGCCCAATTACCACATGCAACCCAAATTTTTTGGGCCCATTATCACATGAAAACCACATATCGGCCCTTCCCACAGCAAGCCACTATTGGCCAGCATTACCACATCAACCCAATTCGGGCCAACATTACCACATGCAAACCAATTTTTGGCCACTTACCACTTTCAAGCCACATATCTGGCCAGCTTACCACATGCAACCACTATCTGGCCGCATTACCACATGCAAGCCACTATCTGGCCAGCATTACCACATGCAACCACATACGGGCCAGCATTACCACATCAACCACATACTGGCCGCATACCACAGCAACCCACAAAACTGGCCAATTACCACATGAAACCCCAATATCGGCCCATTCCACACAAGCCACCGGCCAGCTTCCCACATGAAGAAATTTCGGGCCAGCATTACCACATGCAACCCACATATTGGCCACATTCCCACATGCAACCCACATTCTGCCCATTCCCACATCAAGCCACATATGGGGCCAGCATTACCACTTTCAAGCCACATATCGGCCAGCATTACCACTCAAGCCACATATCGGCCAGCATTACCACAGAAGCAACTTTTTGGCGCATTATCACTGCAACCACAAATTGGCCAGCTTTACCACATGCAAGCACATATCTGGAAAGTTTTACCACAGAAGCCACTATCGGGCCACTTACCAAGCAACCCAACAAATCTGGCCAACATTCCCACATGAAACCACATACGGGCCACTTACAGATGCAAACCACAACGGGCCGCTTCCAAAGCAAACCATTTTCTGGCAGCATTACCCATCCAGCCACATATCTCCCCACATTACCACATGAAAGCCAAATCGGGCCGTTTTACCACATGCAAGCCACATATATGGCCACTTTAACCATGCAAGCCACTTTCGGCCCATACCACTCAAGCCACATACTGCCAGCTTTCCCACAGCAAGCCACTATCGGGCCGCATTACCACATGCAACCCAAAACGGGGCCACTTCCCAACAGCAAGCCACAAAATGGCCCACTTACCCATGCAAACCAAATCGGCCAGCATTACCACTGCAAGCCACTATCTGGCCAAAATTACCACATGCAACCCCAAAATCGGGGCCAGCATACCATATGCAACCAAAAGTTGGCCCATTCCCACATAAAGCCCTTTTTGGCCGCATTCCACATGCAAGCCCATATCGGGCCAGCTACACAGCAAGCCACAACGGGGCATTACCACTGCAAGCCACATATCGGGCCAGCTTCCCACACAAGCCACAAATCGGGCCAACTTACCACAAAAACCCACTTTTTGGCCAGCATTTACCACAGCAAACCACTATCGCCAGCATTACCCATCAAACCACTTTTCTGGCCAAAATTTACACTGAAGCCACTATCTGGCCAGCATCCACAGCAACCACATTCGGGCCCTTACCCTGCAAACAACATTCGGGCCACATTCCCCACTGCAAGCCACATACGGGCCCATTACCATATGCAAGCCCTATCTTACATCTCTGTCAGATATGAGGATGAGGAATGGATGGGAGTGAGTACTGCCTTGTGGACACGCTTCTCCCGTCTGCCTCACACTTTACTTGTTTCTTTTACTCTTGTTTTTTTTTGTCGGAATTATAAAAACCCCAAACAAACTTTTTTGTTTTCCTTTATAAACGCATTAGTGGTTTTCCCCTGGTACACTTTTTGAAAAACCTTCCAAACTGTGAAACATCGTTTTTTTTTTTATCCTCTACAGCACCGGAAATTTAGAAAAAATTTTAATTTTTCTAAAAAGCTTAACATCTTACTAAATTTTTTTTATTGGAATTTTTAAAAATTTGCGAGATTCAGTTATAAAAAATACAAGGGGGACAATCCAGTGCGGGAGGCTAAAGAAACGTCGTTGAAAAGGCTTTTGCAAAAAATTCTTTGTGAAGAGAAATCAGTCAAAATTTTTTCCCTTGGAAAAACGGAGAAACAAATCAGCTTGTTCCATCTCCCTTTGCCTCTCATACCTTTAAATTTTACATTCGCCTAAAAGGTAACTTATAAGCAGCACAGTGATAAAATTGTGAACTTGTAACAACAACATGTTGTAACCCCCCAAAGGATAGGGGGGTGGGGGGAGTGGAGAGGGGAGGACAGAATAGGGAAAAAGAAGTGGGGGAAAACGGATGGATAAAGGGAAGTGCCAAAGGTTTTCACTTTAAATTTTTTACTTTCTGCACATTTTATTATCGTCCTCTGTAGTCCCCTCTAAAAATGTCAATACAGTACTTTTACCTCCCCATTCTCCCCATCGCAATAAACTTTCATCCCACCTCTGTTTTTATGTACCTTCTTCTCTGGTTTTATAATTTATTTTTTTTAAAACCCAAAGAATACCTATCTGCCTTTTCCTCTCTCTGTCTCTCTCTGTCTTTTCTCTCTCTCTCTCTCTCTCTCCTCTCTCTCTTAATATATATAATATATATATATATATTATTAATATATAATATTTTATATTTAAAAATAATTAATTTATATAAAATTTATTTTAAAAATTATTATTATATATTTTAAATGCAATAAGATCACAGTAAAAATAGGTGATTTCAAAATATCAAAACAACCACTCTGAAAAAATAGAGAAATTCCAACGCTTCGTGACTACTACTTTTATAAAAACTATGTTCCTTGATTTGGAGTAGTCCCGAAGCCTTGGGAATTTTCCCTCATTTTTCAGAGTGGTTGTTTTACACATATTAATTATATATATTATTATAAATATTTTAATTATATTATATATATATAAAAAAAATTTTTATATATATTTATATATTAATTTATATGCTCCTCCTACTCCTCTTTAAACAATGCCTTTTAAAGACGGGATTCATTTTCTTTATCAGCTCATTAAAAGTCTTTCAAATTTTACTTCAAAAAACTTAGTAAGAAAAGTTACTCTTTCGTAACAGATAATTTTTTTTCAAGCTAAAGAACTTTTTTTAAAAAATTGAGAAACAGAATTAAATGCGATGTGTTGCTTATCTAAATCTATGCCGAAATGGGGCAGTTTAAATCTTCCTTACCCCCAAAGTGATTTAACTACATATTTGAGTCCTAGGTAGTGGGTGGAAAACAGGGGAAAACCCTGTAAATGTTTTACATGATGGCAGGATTGCTAGTGTCTTTTTTTCTGTCTCAAAACACGCGGGGATAAGGGTATATCTTGCTACTTCATTTCATTTGGGTCACACCCATGCATGTAAAGCAATATATTTCCCTACCTATCGGGGTTTTTTTCCTTTTCTTAATAATTCTTGTTCTTTTTTTCCTTTATCTCCTGGAAAAGGGGAGAAAAATTTTATTCTCCATAACTTATGTCGTGAGAGGGACTAAAAGCTGGGAGCAATGGGCTGTAACCCCTTTCCTATACATTAATTTAAAAAAACACTCGTCTCCAGGGGTTTTATTGTAGAGTCTCCCCCACCCATGGCTTTTATTGTAGACGTCTCGCCATCCGGGGGTTTATTGTAGACGTCCCCCCACCCAGGGGTTTATTGTAGACGTCTCGTCACCCAGTGGCTTTTTGTAGACGTCTCCCCATCCAGTGGCTTTTTTTTTCGTCTCGCCATCCATGGCTTATTGTAGCGCCGCCTCCAGTGGTTTTATTGTAGACTCTCGCCATCCAGTGGCTTTTTGTAGACTCTCGCCCCCAGTGGCTTTTATTGTGAGTCTCACCCCCCCGTGGCTTTATTTAACGTCTCGCCACCTGGTTTTGAGACGTCTGCCCCTCCAGTGGCTTATTTTTAACGCTCCCCATTCAGGGCTTTATTGTAACGTCCCCATCCAGGGCTTTTTTGTAGCGTTCGCCATCCAGGCTTTATTGTAACGTCTCCCCATCAGTGGCTTTATTGTAGACTCTCGCATCCAGTGGTTTTTGTAGACGTCCCCATCCAGGGCTTTATTGTAGACGTCTCGCCATCCATGGCTTTTTTGTAACGTCTCGCCACCCAGTGGCTTTATTGTGAGTCTCCCCACCCAGTGGTTTTCCCATACAGATCTGGGGACTTGGGGCTTTTCCCAAAATTAAAATTTATCAATTAAGGCATTTTTAAAAATTACAACTCTGAAAATTTTATTGTTTGTTTTATTTTACGCAAACCAGTCTCAGACGCCAAACTCAGTCCTTTTACTCCCCAAGATCATCTCAGTACTGCCAAGACTCGTCTCGTCTGTCGGGACTGCCTCGACGCCAAGACTCGTCTCTACTGTCGCTCATTCATTTACTGCCAAGATCAGTCTCGAAAGTCAAGACTCATCTCGTACCCCAAAGTCGTCTCAGTACTGCCAAGATCAGTCTCAGTACTCCCAAACTCAGTCCAGTATGTCAAGATCATTCAGTACTGCCAAAGACTCAGTCCAGTACTGCCAAACCATCTCATACTGTCAGACTCAGTCTCAGTACTCCCAAGACTCAGTCTCAGTACTGAAGACTCAGTCCAGAAACTGCCAAGACTATCTCAGTACTCCCCGATCATCTCATACTGCCAAGACTCATCTCAGGAAAAGGGGCTCTACATTCTAAGTGTACGTTTTATGTACCAAGTTTGTGAATTCAGACTGTGCAGAGTTGTAGCAATTTTTTCTATGATTGTTCTCTGCATTTTTGTGTGTAAACCAACACTTGTGCAACTTTTGGGGAAGGGGTTTTTTTGCAGACGTTTATAAACGCTGAAAGTGCAATTATCAACTTGTCATTTTTTTTAAACCTGAAAAATTGTAATTAACGCATAACGAAAGTGAGTGTAACACAATTTAATGTTGATTTCGTGTCTGGTTGGAAACAAAGAAAGGATCCCAGAATTAAACTTTCCCCTTTGGGGTGAACATACATAACGATATTTAACCATGCCGTGTGATCATTACTTGTGTTAATGTAGATCATTAAAGCACCAGACTGCGACCATTTTAAATATAACAGTCCATTTAACCCCTCACTTTTTTCATTCAGCTTTTTAAGGGGTAAGGTTATGTGACGTCATAACACAAAAAATTTTTTATTTTGAGATACCAGTCTATTTTAGTGAAACTAGAGGAAACATTTTCAAGTACTGAGGTTGGGGAGCAACTCCACCACCAAGATTTTTTTTTCCCCAAATAATTTGATAAAAAAACAAAACGCACATTTAATAATTTTTATAAGAATCAAAGAATGTACAATCAGATTTATGTACCTCCTAAAGAACTCTACACACACACACCACACACAAACACATACACACACACACACCAACACCCACAAAGCACACACACACACCACCACCAACACACACACACCAAAACGCGCGCGCGCCGCGCGCAACACATTTATTTTGTTGGATTTTCTAAATTAAAAATATTCTTGCTATAATAAGGTTTTCTAAGTTGCTTTTAGAAAAAAAATATATACTTAAACCAAAGGAAAAATTTTAGAAAGGGCAATTTTAAATGATTCTTGCTAAATTTAAACCTTTTACCTATTTGGCACCAATATTTTACTAACTGATCTCGTTCCAAAGGGTTTCCCAAATTTGGGTATTTCAGGAAATCTTTAAATCATGGTTGTTGAATTAAATAATGATTTCTCTTTTTTTGAATCTTCAAGAAGCTGGACATTTTCTGCCCAAAAGCATCAGTCTATAAAAATTTTAATTGTTTTCAAGTAAAATAAACGATTTAACATGAAAAAAAAATCACACTTTTACCCACTGGGGGTGAGGGTGATGACTGGGGTATGGTGATGATGGTGTGTGGGAACTGGGGTTGAGGGGGTGACGGTGGGGGGAACGGTGGGAGGGGGTGACTGGTGGTGAGGGGGTGACTGGGGGTGTGGGGAAAGGGGGATTGATTGGGATGGGGGCTGGGGTGAGGGGGATGACGGTGGTGGGGGTACTGGGGTGAGGGGGATGGGCTGGGGGGGTGTTGGGCTGTGGTGGGGTGGATGAAGGGGGTGGGTGATGGTGGGGTAGGGGAAATTTGGGAGGGTGATACTGGGGGGATGGGGATGGGCTGGTGGTGAGGAGAGACGTTGGGGGGGTTTGGGGGTGAGGTGATGGGAAAAATGGGAGGGTGACTGGTGGTGATGGAGATTAGTGATGGGGGATACGGTGGTGTGGGAATTTGTGGGAAAAGGGGTGAGGGGGTGGGAGGTGGTGTGCTGATGGTGTGGGGAGGGATGGATGTGGTGAGGGGAGACGGTTGTTGAAGGGGTGGGGTGGTGTTGGGGATGGGGGTTTACTGGTGGGCATGGGATGGACTGGTGGGAGGGTGATGGACGGTGGGGAGGGAAATGGGGGAAGGGGGATGGATTGGTGGTTTTAGATTGGGGGGGGGGGGGGGTTGGGGGGGATTTGGGCGGGGGGGAGTGAAGGACTGGGGGGAGGGGGATGGCTGTGGTGGGGTATGATGGGGGTGATGGTGAGCTGGGGGGAGGGGGGGGGACTGTGGGGGGTGATGGACTGGGTGAGGGGATGGGCTGGTGGTGATGTGATGACTAGTGGGGGGTTGGACTGGTGGGGAGTGAGATGGTGGGGGGTGAAGGACTGTGGGGAGGGGTGGGCTGGTGGGAGGGGATGGGCGGGGGGGGAGGGGTGGGCTGGTGGTGGGGTGATGGGGGTGGGTTTTGAGGGTGATGGGCTGGTGGTGAAGGGGATGGATGTGGTGAGGGGGACTAGTAGGAGGGGTGGGACTGTGTTCCGAAAGTAACTGTTTGTGAATTTCCCCCTTTTGGGGGATGGGCGTTTTGAGGGTGATGGCGGTTTTGAGGGGATGGCTGTTTTGAGGGTGATGGGTGGGGTAGGGGGGGGACTGGTGGTGAGGTGGGACTAGTAAAGGGTGAAGGACTGTGTTTCCAGAAGTCCCTCGTGTCCCCTCAATGAAAATCCTTCCAAACTTCCCTTCCAGTAGGACGGTTTTAGGTGATGTCAGGTTTTTTAGGGGGGATGGACGTTGCGAGGGGGTGGGTGGTGGTGAGGGTGATGGATGGTGAGGTGATGGCTTAAAGGGGTAAGGATGGTTTTGGGTTTTTTTGGGGTTGTGGGTTTTTTCCCCTTTAGGTGAGGATGTGGTGGGTGATGGATTTGATAGGGAGGCTGGGGGTGAGGGGAGGACTGTTGAGAGTGTGGACTTTTGGGGTGGGGATTTGGGGGGGGTGATTTTGTGTGTGGGGGTGGGGGGTGGTGGTTGGGGGGAAGGGGTGGTGGTGGGTGAGGACTGGTGGTGAGGGTAAGCTGGTTTAGGGGGGGACGGGGGTGAGGTGAGGACTGGTGGTTTGGGGGAGGCCCGGGGGGGGGGTGGGGGCATGGGGGGGGGATGTCGGGGGGGGTGATGGTTGGGGGTGAGGAAAGGGCTGTTGGGAGGGGTGACTGTTGTGAGGGGGGGACTGGTGGTGAGGGTGGGACTGGGGTTTTTTGAAAAAGGGGGGAAAAGGGCCCCCTTTTTTGCAGGGGGTGGGCTGGGTGGGGTGATGGCGGGGGGGGGGGTGTGGCTGGGGGGAGGTGAGGGCTGTGGGAGGGGGTGGTTGGGGAGGGAGGACTGGGGGGGGGGTGATGGACTGGGTGAGGGTGTGGGCTGGTGGGGAGGGTGAAGACTGGTTTCCAGAAAAACATCTGTGTCCCCTCAGATAAATCCCTTCCCACTTCCCCTTGTGTGGATGGGTGAGGGGGATGGTCGGTGGGAGGGGTTGGGGCTGGGGTGAGGTATGACAGTTTGGGGGGGATGGACTGGGTGAGGGGAAGGACTGGGGGTTTTTGAGGGTGATGGACTGGGTGCCAGAAATCCCCTCTGTGCCCCTATGAAAATCCCTTCCACATTCCCTTGAAAGGGTGGAAGGTGGTGAGGGTGATGGCTGGGGTGAGGGGAAAGGACTGGTGGTGAGGGTGAGGCTAGATGAGAGGTGTGGACTGGGGGTGAGGGGGTGGATGGTGGTGAGGGTTGATGGACTTGGGGGGGGGTTTTCCGAAGTCCTCTGTTCCCTCAATGAACCCCCACACTTCCCTTCCCGGGGATGGATGGTTTTAGGTGATGGCGGTTTTGAGGGGATGGACTGGGGGTGAGGGGTGATGGACTAATGGGAATATGGGGCTGTTTTGAGGGGTGGAGGTGGTGAGGGTGGTTTTGGGTTTTGGGGGTTTTTTCCCCCCGTTTTTCCCCGAAGCTCTGGGACCTCAGATGAACCCCACACTTCCCTTTGGTGGGATGGTTTTGGGGGTTTGGGGGGGGGATGGGTTTTGAGGTTGGACTGTGGGAAAAGGGGAGGGCTGGTTTAGAAAAAAAATTTTTTTATGGGTGTGGTGGGGTGATGGGCTGGTGGGATGTTGGGGGGGGTTTGGGGGGGGTGTGTGTGGGGGGGTGGGTTTTTCCAAAATCATTAGGGGTTCTGGGGGGGCGATGGACTAATTCTTGTGTGGGGGGGCTGGTGGTGAGGGTGAGGTTGGTGGAGGTTGATGGTTGGGTGGTGGGAGAGGGGAGGTGCTGGGAGAGTGAAGGAAGTTTGTTTTTCCCCCGAAATCCCTTCCACACTTCCCTTTTTGGGATGGAATGGTGGGAGGGTGAGGATGGGGGTGAGGGTGATTTCTGGTGGGGGGGTGATGGTTTGGGGGGGAGGGTAGGATGGGGGGAGGGTGAAGGAGTGTTTCCGAAGTCCCCTTGTTTAATTCCCTTGAGTATGGACTGGGGGGGGGTGGGTTTGGGGGTGGGGTGGGCTGTTTTGAGGGGGAGGACTGGGTGAGGTGATGGGTGGTGGGGGGGGGTGAAGGCTTTTTTGTTAGGTTTGATGAAATCCCCTTAAGGTGAGGACTGGTTAGGGGGGGTTTTTTGGGGGTTAGGGGGAACTTTAAAACTTTTGGTTGGGGGATGGCGGTTGGGGGGGATGGACGGTGGTGAGGGTGGAATGGGACTGTGGGAGGGGATGGCTGTGGGGGTTGGGAGGGGGTTTGGGGAGGGGAAGGATGTTCCCAGAAGTCCCCCTCTGTTTCCACACTTTTTCCCTTTTGTGTGGATGGGGGTGAGGTGTGGCTGGTGGAGGGGATGGACTTTTTTGAGGGTGATGGGCCCTGGTGAGGGTGATGGCTGTGGGAGGTGAGGATGTGTTTAAATTACGGGTTTTATGAATTTAAGGTGTGGACTGGGTTGGGGGCTGTGTAAGGGGGGACTGGTGGGGAGGTGTGGCTTTTGTTTTTTCCGGTGAGGCCCCCGTTTTTAGGGTGATGGTGGTGGTGAGGGGTGATGGGGTGGGGGGGTATACTGGTGGTGAGGTGATGGGCTGGGTGGGGGTGGATGGTGGTGAGGGGTGGGAAAAATGGTAAGGTGGGGACTAGTTAGGGTAACTGGGGTTTGGAGGAGGGGGGGGAATTTGTGGGATGGACTGGTGGTGAGGGGTGGACTGGTGGGGGGTATGGTTGTGGTTTTTGAGTTGAATACTGGGGGTAGTTTATTTAAATTTTGGGGGGGTTTATGGTGGGGTGAGGTTATGGAAGTGGGGGGGTGTTTGGGCTGGTGGTGAGGGTGAGGGCTTTTTTGGGGGGGGATTGGGGGGAAGGTGGGTGGGGTGGTGATTGTTTTGGGGGTGTTTGCTTTTCCCAGTTCCATGTCTCCAAAGTCCTGGGGCCCTCAGATGAACTTCCTTCCCACTTCCCCGGGTTGGAGGTGTTGGGGTTGGGTGATTTGGCTTGGGGGAGGTTACTGTGGGGGGGGAAATTCGGGGGGAAAAAAAACTGGTTTTTTAAACCCCCCGACAGTGGGTGAAGGGGGACTAGTGTAAGGGTGAGGACGGTTAAAAAATTTTTACTTATTTAGTTTATACTGGTTAATTTCTTTGTAATTTTACTTTTGTGTAAAGTGTTTTTTTTCCATTTCCAAAAAAAATTATGAATTTTTTGCGCCCCCAAAAAACCCCCCACACTTTGGGGGGGGGTGATTGGGGTGGTGGTAGGGGGAGGACTGTGGGGGGGGACTGGTGGTGAGGGGGATGACTGGTGGGAGGG
>NC_069488.1:22546118-22548618 GCF_026875155.1 Cherax quadricarinatus | reverse complement strand
GCAAAGAGCAACTGTGACAACTCCCACTTCATGTGTGATTCTTTATCTTTTAACTCCACGCCTCTTGCCAAGACCCTTGCATTTACTTCTGTTACTACCCCATCTATAAATATATTAAACAACCACGGTGACATCACACATCCTTGTCTAAGGCCTACTTTTACTGGGAAATAATTTCCCTCTTTCCTACATGCTCTAACTTAAGCCTCACTATCCTCGTAAAAACTCTTCACTGCTTTCAGTAACCTACCTCCTACACCATAAACCTGCAACATCTGCCACATTGACCCCCTATCCACCCTGTCTTTACGCCTTTTCCAAAATCCATAAATGCCACAAAGACCTCTTTAGCCTTATCTAAATACTGTTCGCTTATGTGTTTCACTGTAAACACCTGGTCCACACACCCCCTACCTTTCCTAAAGCCTCCTTGTTCATCTGCTATCCTATTCTCCGTCTTACTCTTAATTCTTTCAATAATAACTCTACCATACACTTTACCAGGTATACTCAACAAACATATCCCCCTATATTTTTTGCACTCTCTTTTGTCCCCTTTGCCTTTATACAAAGGAACTATGCATGCTCTCTGCCAATCCCTAGGTACCTTACCCTCTTCCATACATTTATTAAATAATTGCACCAACCACTCCAAAACTATATCCCCACCTGCTTTTAACATTTCTATCTTTATCCCATCAATCCCGGCTGCCTTACCCCCTTTCATTTTACCTACTGCCTCACGAACTTCCCCCACACTCACAACTGGCTCTTCCTCACTCCTACAAGATGTTATTCCTCCTTGCCCTATACACGAAATCACAGCTTCCCTATCTTCATCAACATTTAACAATTCCTCAAAATATTCCCTCCGTCTTCCCAATACCTCTAACTATCCATTTAATAACTCTCCTCTCCTATTTTTAACGACAAATCCATTTGTTCTCTAGGCTTCCTTAACTTTTTAATCTCACTCCAAAACTTTTTCTTATTTTCAACAAAATTTGTTAATAACATCTCACCCACTCTCTCATTTGTTCTCTTTTTACATTGCTTCACCACTCTCTTAACCTCTCTCTTTTTCTCCATATACTCTTCCCTCCTTGCTTCACTTCTACTTTGTAAAAACTTCTCATATGCTAACCTTTTCTCCCTTACTAGTCTCTTTATATCATCATTCCCCCAATCGCTCCTCTTCCCTCCCGCACCCACCTTCCTGTAACCACAAACTTCTGCGAACACTCCAACATACATTTTTTAAACCTACCCCATACCTTTTCGCCCCCCATTCCCTATGCTTCATTAGCCCATCACCTCCAATAGCTGTTTTTTATCTTTCCGTAACTGCCTCCTCTTTAGTTTATAAACCTTTACCCCTCTCTTCCCTGATTTCTTTTATTCTCCTTGTATCCCCCTTACCTTTACTCTCGTGTCTACAACTAGAAAGGGTTGATATACTGTGGGGCCCCCCCCATAAACAGTAATCCGGGGTCACTCAAAATCTTTTATTACAAAACTTTTTCCCAAAAAACACTGTCATTTCGCCCCACATCTAATTTTTATACTTATTTTCCCTTTTTCTTAAAATAGTATTACCTTTAAAAATAAACCCCTTTTTTATACAAAATTCAATCAAGGCTTTCCCTTTAATTTACACCGGGAACCCCAAAATTACCACCCCCCCCTCTAAAAGTTTCTCCCACTTTAGCTTTAGGTCCCCACCACAATTATTCTCCTTGGTTCAAAGGCTCCTAAATTTACTTACATCTCCCAAAAAACCTCTCTCTCCCCCTACATTCCTCTCTTCTCCCGGACTACCCTTTTATACCCACTTTTTGCATCCAACCTTTACTTTTAAACCACATAATTTTTTGAATTTTTCAAATTCAATTCCTTTTTCCTTCCCAAAAGATCCTTCAACATTTCTGCTACCCCCTTCCCCTTTCTCAACTCTCCAGATACTCCGATTTAAACCCATTTATTTTTCCCCCACCGAAACTCCCTACCCCCCTTCAGCTTAGTTTCGCTTTGGGGCCCGGAAATCCAAATTCTTTTCATTCATAAATCACAATCATTGTTTTTTGCATTGCACTCACCCGCACATTCAAGCATCCCGTTTTATAAAATTTTTCTCTTTTCTTTTTATAAATGTCACTGGGGAAGGGGTTACAGCCATTTCTCCCCGGGATTTTAGTGCCTCATACGACACCATGGCCTCGGAGGAAAGATTTTTTTCCCCTTTACCCTGGCAATGAAGAAAAAAAACAAGAGCTATTTTGAAAAAGGAAAAAACCTAGATGTATTATATATAAAGCATGTCAGTCTGTGAAGTGTGACCAAAGGTAAGTTGGAGTAGCAAGATATCCCGTTATCTGCGTGTTTATGAGACAGAAAAAGAAACTAGCAATCCTTCCCTCAGCAAAACAGTTACAGGTTTCGTTTCACAGTCATCTGGCAGGACGAGTACTTCCCTGGGTGGTTGTGCTACCAACCTTAAAAT
>NC_069488.1:22505817-22545618 GCF_026875155.1 Cherax quadricarinatus | reverse complement strand
CTTCCCCCTTTCCCGTCTGAGTCTTCCTTCGTTGGTGTGTTGTTGTGTGTGTGGTGGTTTTGGGTGTGTGTGTGTTGTGAGGGTGGCAGGTGTGTCTGTGTGTGTTTTGTTCTGCATGTGTGTCTCCGTGTGTGTGTGCGTGTGTGTGTGTTGTGTGTGTTGTGTGGTGTGTGTGTGTGTGTGTGTGTGTGTGTGTGTGTGTGTGTGTGTGTGTGTTGTGTGTACTCACCTAGTTGTACTCACCTAGTTTGAGGTTGCAGGGGCCGAGTCCAAGCTCCTGGACCCGCCTCTTCACTGGTCGCTACTAGGTCACTCTCCCTGAACCATGAGCTTTATCGTACCTCTGCTTAAAGCTATGTATGGATCCTGCCTCCACTACATCGCTTTCCAAACTATTCCACTTCCTGACTACTCTGTGGCTGAAGAAATACTTCCTAACATCCCTTTGATTCACCCTGTGTCTTCAGCTTCCAACTGTGTCCCCGTGTTGCTGTGTCCAGTCTCTGGAACATCCTGTCTTTGTCCACCTTGTCAATTCCTCTCAGTATTTTGTAAGTCGTTATCATGTCCCCCCTATCTCTCCTGTCCTCCAGTGTGGTCAGGTTGATTTCCCTTAACCTCTCCTCATAGGACATACCTCTTAACTCTGGGACTAGTCTTGTTGCAAACCTTTGCACTTTCTCTAGTTTCTTTACATGCTTGGCTAGGTGTGGGTTCCAAACTGGTGCCGCATACTCTAATATGGACCTAACGTACGCGGTGTACAGGGTCCTGAACGATTCCTTATTAAGATGTCGGTATGCTGTTCTGAGGTTTGCCAGGCGCCCATATGCTGCAGCAGTTATTTGGTTGATGTGAGCTTCAGGAGATGTGCCTGGTGTTTTACTCACCCCAAGATCTTTTTCCTTGAGTGATGTTTGTAATCTCTGGCCCCCTAGACTGTACTCCGTCTGCGGTCTTCTTTGCCCTTCCCCAATCTTCATGACTTTGCACTTGGTGGAATTGAGGTCCAGCAGCCAGTTGCTGGAACAGGTCTGCAGCCTGTCCAGATCCCTTTGTATTTCTGCCTGGCCTTCGATCGAATGAACTCTTCTCATCAACTTCACGTCATCTGCAAACAGGGACACCTCGGAGTTTATTCCTTCCGTCATGTCGTTCACAAATACCAGAAACAGCACTGGTCCTAGGACTGACCCTTGTGGGACCCCGCTGGTCACAGGTGCCCACTCTGACACCTCGCCACGTACCATTACTCGCTGCTGTCTTCCTGACAAGTATTCCCTGATCCATTGCAGTGCCTTCCCTGTTATTCCTGCTTGGTCCTCCAGTTTTTGCACTAATCTCTTGTGTGGTACTGTGTCAAACGCCTTCTTGCAGTCCAAGAAAATGCAATCCACCCACCCCTCTCTCTCTTTTCTTACTGCTGTCACCATGTCATAGAACTCCAGTAGGTTGTGACACAGGATTTCCCGTCTCTGAAACCATGTTGTCTGCTGGTGATGAGATCATTCCTTTCTAGATGTTCCACCATTCTTCTCCTGATAATCTTTTCCATGATTTTGCATGCTATGCATGTCAGTGACACTGGTCTGTAGTTTAGTGCTTCATGTCTGTCTCCTTTTTTAAAGATTGGGACCACATTTGCTGTCTTCCATGCCTCAGGCAATCTCCCTGTTTCGATAGATGAATTGAATATTGTTGTTAGGGGTACACATAGCGCCTCTGCTCCCTCTCTCAGGACCCACGGAGAGATGTTATCTGGGCCCATTGCCTTTGAGGTATCTAGCTCACTCAGAAGCCTCTTCACTTCTTCCTCGGTTGTGTGTACTGTGTCCAGCACATGGTGGTGTACCCCACCTCTCCGTCTCTCTGGAGCCCCTTCTGTCTCCTCTGTGAACACTTCTTTGAATCTCTTGTTGAGTTCCTCACATACTTCACGGTCATTTCTTGTTGTCTCTCCTCCTTCCTTCCTTAGCCTGATTACCTGGTCCTTGTGTGTGTGTGTGTGTGTGTGCGTGTGTGTGTGTGGCGTGTGTGTGTGTGTGTGTGTGTGTGCGTGCGTATGTGTCTGTGTGCGTGCGTGTGTGCGTGCGTGCGTGCGCCCGCGCGCGCGCGTGTGTGTGTGTGTGTGTGTTTGCGTGTGTGTGTGGGTGTATCTGTGCATGTGTATGTGTGTGCGTGTGGGTGTATCTGTGCATGTGTATGTGTGTGCGTGTGTATTGTGTGTATGTGTGTGTGTATGTGGTGTGGTGTGTGTGTATGTGTATGTATGTGTGTGTGTGTGTATGTGTATGTATGTGTGTGTGTGTGTGTGTGTATGTGGGTGTGTGTGTATGTGGGTGTGTATGTGGGTGTGTGTGTATGTGGGTGTGTGTGTATGTGTGTGTGTGTGTGTGTGTGTATGTGTGTGTATGTGGTGTGTGTGTGTGTATGTGTATGTATGTGTGTGTGTGTGTGTATGTGTATGTATGTGTGTGTGTGTGTGTATGTGGGTGTGTGTGTATGTGGGTGTGTATGTGGGTGTGTGTGTATGTGGGTGTGTGTGTATGTGTGTGTATGTGGGTGTGTATGTGGGTGTGTGTGGTGTGTGGGTGTGTATGTGTGTGTGTGTGTGTGTGTGTGTGTGTGTGTATGTGTGTGTGTGTGTGTGCCTATGTGGGTGTGATGTGGGTGTGTGTGTGTGTGTGTGTATGTGTGTGTGTGTATGTGGGTGTGTGTGGGTGTGTGGTGTGTGAGTGTGTATGTGGGTGTGTGTGGTGTGTGTTGTGTGTGTGTGTATGTATGCGGGTGTATGTGGGTGTGTTGTGGTGTGTGTGTGTGGGTGTGTGTGTGAGGGGGGTGTGGGGGGGTGTGGTGTGTGTGGTGTGTGGTGTGTGTAGGTGTGTATGTGAGTGTGTATATGGGTGTGTGTGGTGTATGGTGTGTGGGGGTGTGTATGGGGGGTGTGTGTGGTGTGTGGGTGTGTATGTGGGTGTGTGTGTGGGTGTGTATGTGGTGTGTATGTGGGTGGTATGTGTGTGCGTGTGGTGTGTGTGTGTGGTGTGTGTGTGTGTGTGTACTCACCTAGTTGAGGTTGGGGGGGTCGAGTCCGAGCTCCGGGCCCCCTGTTTGGTTTTGTGTGTGTGTGTGTGTGTGTGTGTGTGTACTCCCCATAATTTTTACTCATCTAATTGGGGTTGCAGGGGTCGAGACTCAGCTCCTGGCCCCGCCTCTTCACTGATCGCTACGGGATCCTCTCTCTCTGCTTCCTGAGCTTTGTCATACCTCTTCTTAAAACTATGTATGGTTCCTGCCTCCACTACTTCATTTGCTAGCTATTCCACTTGCTGACAACTCTATGACTGAAGAAATACTTCCTAACGTCCCTGTGACTCGTTTGAGTCTTCGCTTCCGTTGTGACCCCTTGTCCCTGGGCCCCCTCTCTGGAACATCCTATCTCTGTCCACCTTGTCTATTCCCCGCAGTATCTTGTATGTCGTTATCATGTCTCCCCTGACCCTTCTGTCCTCCAGTGTCGTCAGTCCGATTTCCCTTTAAAACCTTTTCTCGTACGACTTTTCCTTGAGCTCTGGGACTAGCCTTGTTGCAAACCTTTGTACTTTCTCTAACTTCTTAACGTGCTTGACCAGGTGTGGGTTCCAGACTGGTGCTGCATACTCCAGTATGGGCCTAACATACACAGTGTACAGGTCTTGAACGATTCCTTATTAAGGTATCGGGAAAGCTATTCTTAGGTTTGCCAGGGGCCCGTAAAGCTGCAGGGGGTTATTTGGTGATGTGTGCCTCCGGTGATGTGCCGGTGTTATGGTCACCCCCCAAGGTCTTTCCCCCCTGAGTGAGGTTGTAGTCTTTGGGCCACCTAGCCTATACTCTGTCTGCGGTCTTCTTTGCCCCCTCCCCAATCTTTAAAGACTTTGCTTTGGCTGGATTGAATTCGAGAAGCCAGTTACTGGACCTCATGTCCAGCCTATCCAGGTCTCTTTGCAGCCTGCCTCATCCTCGTCCGATTTAAATTCTTCTCATCAACTTCACGACATCTGCAAACAGGGACACTTCAAGTCTATTCCTTCCATCATGCCCTTCACATATATCAAAAATAGCACTGGTCCTAGAAAATGACCCCTGTGGACCCCGCTCGTAACAGGTGCCCACTGTGATACCTCTTCACGTACCATGACTCGTTGCTGCCTCCCTGTCAGGGATTCCCTTATCCATTTTCAGTGGGCCAAACCCTTTCACGTGCGCCTGATCCTCCAGCTTCTGCACTAATCTCTTGTGGGGAACTGTGTCAAAGGCCTTCCTGCAGTCTAGAAAACGCAATTCTACCCACCCCTCTCTCTCGCGTCTTACTTCTGTTACCTTGTCATAAAACTTCAGGAGTTTGTGATCAAGATTTGCCTTCCATGAACCCATGCTGGTTTTCGTTTATAATCTTGTTCCTTTCCAGGTGTTCGACCACTCTCCTCCTGATAATCCTTTTCCATGACTTTGCACACAATAAATGTCAAGACACAGGTCTGTAGTTTAGTGCCTCGTTTCTGTTTTCCCCTTTTTTAAATATGGGGACTGCATTATTATCTTCCATTTTCTCAGGTAGTTGCCCAGTTTTCAAGGGATGTGTTGAAGATTGTGGTTAGAGGGACGCAAACATCTTTTGCTCCCTTCTCTAAGGACCCATGGGGAGATATTGTC
This sequence comes from Cherax quadricarinatus, assembly GCF_026875155.1. Taxonomy (NCBI): domain Eukaryota; kingdom Metazoa; phylum Arthropoda; class Malacostraca; order Decapoda; family Parastacidae; genus Cherax; species Cherax quadricarinatus. Next base: position 22,540,926 of record NC_069488.1, on the reverse strand, counting down.
CGGTCCCATCGCCTTTGAGGTGTCAAGGTCACTTAAGAGTTTCTTCACCTCCTCCTCAGCTGCTCGTATGTCATCCAACACTTGTTGGTATATTCCCTCTTGATGTTCCCTTCTGTGCTGTCTTCCCACAGCCCTTCCTGTCTCTACTGTAAAAACTTCCTTAAATCTCCTGTTCAGCTCCTCACATACCTCCTGATCATTTCTTGTGAGTTCTCCACCTTCTGTCCTTAATCTGATCACCTGGTCTTTGACTGTTGTCTTCCTCCTGATGTGGCTATACAACAGTTTCGGGTCAGTCTTGATTCTCGATGCAATGTCATTTTCATACTGTCGCTGGGCCTCCCTCCTTACCTGTGCATACTCATTCCTGGCTCTGCGACTGATCCCCCTATTTTCGTGTGTTCTCTCCCCTTCTGTATTTTTTCCCTTTTCTCTATTGACTTTGTTTTCCCTCCTTACACCGTGGGAAAACCAGGGGCTCTTTTGGTTTTCCCCGTTGTTACTGTTCCCCTTTGGGGGAAAAAAAACCTTTCCCCACTGCCTCCTTATTTTGTTTTTACATACCCCTATTTCTTTTTACGGGCTTTCCCCCAGTTCTCTGTCCCACGGACCTCCCCGGGAATTCTTAAACCCCTATTAGCCCCCCTTTTTTATTCGGGGTTTTTCCATTAAAAACCCCTTTATTCTCTCCACTTGCATTACTAGTATTAAAGCACAAAAACCACGTGGGGCTAGCCCCTGGGGGCTCCATATTTGATGTCCTCAATTCTGAGCTGCCCGGGGTAACACAAGGCCCAATCTTCGGGTTCTCCCCCCCTCACTCGGGTAGTGTCCTTAACATTTTGGGTCATGATTTTTTCCACACCACTCCACACCCTGGCCCCAAGTTTTGGGAAACCCCCCTGTGGCTCCATTTTTTTCCAGTCAACCCCCTGTGGTTGAAACCCCCCCATAACCGCAACTTTGCTCTGCTGGAGTGAGCTCTTCTTCCCATCCAAGTTGTCCCCCATTGTCTGTTGCTCTCTCATTTTCCTTTTTTTTGGCCCCCTGCATTCTGGGGGATTATACATCACTGCAAGACCATTTTGGGTTTTCCCCAGACTGAAGTGTCCCTCTATGTAGTCCTTTTCTCCGTCTCATCTTTCCTTCCATTTTCTGAATTTTTCCCTTGTTTTTTCGAGCAGAGAACCCCACCCCCCCCCCGGCCCCTTCTACTTTCCCATGATCTGGTATCCTGGGGAAGATTGCATCTGTTATTTTCCATGATTTTTTTTTCTGTAATGCTAGATGTCTGGGGGCTTCTCATTTATTTTTTTTTGCCATTCCCCATGTTTATTCTTAATCCATCTGCATTTTTGTACCAAAAACCCTTAACTTCTGTTCTAATAATTTAATTGGGGGGGGGGTGGGGGGGTTAAAAAAGGGGGATCGTGTGTGAGGGGTTTGGGTTTTTCAGTTTCCTTGGGGGGTGTCGTGGTGGGGTCCTTCTGCAGGTGTTTCTGGGGGGTGCTCTTGCCCTTCCATTTGACCCGGGTATTCGCTCTCCTTTTTCTTTCCCCCCATTTTTTCCTTTTGTTTTTGAACTCTCTCTTTTTTGTCTCCTTTCGTCCTGTTTCGTTTACGGGACACAACCCCAACTCCTGCTTCCTCTCGCCGTGCCCTTTTTCCTGCAGGATCATGGTTCGGGGTTTATTCTCCCTTTAAAATTACTTTGAGAGGGGCCCATTCTAAAACCCAAAAATTCCCCCTGGGGCATGTCCCCCCCCCTATCACCTTCTATTCTTTAATCCATTTTTCTCCTCCTGCTTTCTTTCATCATAAGTTTCCCCTTTACTTCGTCTTAGCCCCTAGACAAACACGGGATTCTCGCCCTTTCCACCTCACCACTATGTGACTCCCTTTGCATCCTCTGATGTGTTTTATTTTCCTTCTCCGTGGAGTGTTTCCTTCCATCAGTCCCTTCCCTATTATGGCCCGTATGCATCTTGTTATCCTTCCTGCTCACCTGCTCCTGGCCCAAAAGATATCTGTAAGTCCTTGCACAGTGTCCTATTCCTTCAATGTCTTCCAACCTCTCATTCTGTCCCTAGTGTGCTCCCAGTTCTTTGTTTGGCCCCATTGGGTTTGACAGGAACCTCTGCAATCAGTTTTGTTTCCACGCTTCCTTCAGACCTGTTGTCTGTGTTTTTGATGTAGCCATTGCCGATGATACCTTTCGTAATATCTTTGTGTGTGTACACACCTAGTTGGACTCACCTAGTTTGAGGTTGCGGGGGCGAGCCGAGCTCCTGCCCGCATCTTCACTGATCGCTACTAGTGTCACTCACTCTCCCCGAGGCCGTGAGACTTTATCATACTCCTGCTTAAAGCTATGTATGGAATCCCTGCCGCGTCCACTACATCGCTTCCCAAACATTCCACTTACAGACAACTCTTGCTGAAGAAATACTCTCCTAAGCTCCCTGTGATTCATCTGGTGTCTTCAGCTTCCAAACTGTAGTCCCCCGTGTTGCTGTGTCCAATCTCAGGAACATCCTGTCTTTGTCCAGCCTTTGTCCCAATACCCCTCAGTATTTTGTATGTCGTTATCATGTCCCCCCCTATCTCTCCTTTTCTCCAGTGTCCGTCATGTTGATTTCCCTTAACCTCACCTCGTAGGACATAGCCCTCTTACTCTGGGACTAGTCTTGTTGCAAACCTTTTGCACTTTCTCTAGTTTCTTACGTGCTTGGCTAGGTGTGGGTTTCCAAAACTGGTGCCGCATACTCCACTATGGGCCTAACGTATACGGTGTACAGGTCCTGAACGATTCCATATTAAGATGTCGAATGCCTGTTCTGAGGTTTGCTAGGCGCCCATATGCTGCAGCAGTTATTTGGTTGATGTGCGCTTCAGGAGATGTGCCTGGTGTTATACTCACCCCAAGATCTTTTTCCTTGAGTGAGGTTTGTAGTCTCTGACCCCCTAGACTGTACTCCGTCTGTGGCCTTCTTTGCCCTTCCCCAATCTTCATGACTTTGCACTTGGTGGGATTGAACTCCAGGAGCCAATTGCTGGACCAGGTCTGCAGCCTGTCCAGATCCCTTTGTAGTTCTGCCTGGTCTTCGATCGAGTGTATTCTTCTCATCAACTTCACGTCATCTGCAAACAGGGACACCTCAGAGTCTATTCCTTCCGTCATGTCGTTCACAAATACCAGAAACAGCACTGGTCCTAGGACTGACCCCTGCGGGACCCCGCTAGTCACGGTGCCCACTCTGACACCTCGCCACGTACCATGACTCGCTGCTGTCTTCCTGACAAGTATTCCCTGATCCATTGTAGTGCCTTCCCTGTTTATCCCTGCTTGGTCCTCCAGTTTTTGCACCAATCTCTTGTGTGGAACTGTGTCAAACGCCTTCTTGCAGTCCAAGAAAATGCAATCCACCCACCCCTCTCTCTCTTGTCTTACTGCTGTCACCATGTCATAGAACTCCAGTAGGTTTGTGACACAGGATTTCCCGTCCCTGAAACCATGCTGGCTGCTTTTGATGAGATCATTCCTTTCTAGGTGTTCCACCACTCTTCTCTGATAATCTTCTCCATGATTTTGCATACTATACATGTCAGTGACACATGGTCTGTAGTTTAGTGCTTCATGTCTGTCTCCTTTTTTAAAGATTGGGACTCATTTGCTGTCTTCCATGTCTCAGGCTTCTCCCTGTTTCGATAGATGTATTGAATATTGTTGTTAGGGTACACATAGCGCCTCTGCTCCTCTCTCAATACCCATGGGGAGATGTTATCTGGCCCCATTGCCTTTGTGAGGTATCTAGCTCACTCAAAAACCTTTTCCCTTTTTCTGGTTTGTGGCATTTTTTGTTTTCCAAACCACTTTCCTGTTTCCCCAAACCTTCCGTCTTTCCGGGGATTTTCCCTTCCCCTTTTCCCCTTTTTTTAAAATTTTTAAACCTCCGTTGAGTTCTTCCATCCTTCAGGTCCCATTTCTGGTTTTTTTTTTTGGGGCCTTTTACCGGCCTTGCTTTTTTCCCCTCCCATGGGGAATTTTTGGGGGGTTTTTGGCCTTTGGCTGCTATTAAAATTTCCCATTTTTCTTTGGGGCCCCCTTTTGTCCCCAATTCCCCGTTTTGGGTCCCCTTTTCTCCCTTTTCCCTTTCCCTTTGCCTTTTATTTCCCTTCCACCCCTTAGGTTTTTTGGGTTTTTCCCCCCTTCCCCTTTGGGGGTAAACCGGGGGCCTTCCTGGGTTTTTCTTCTCCTGTTCCCTTGGGTACAAATTTCCCTCAGTTTGCTTTTGTTGCTACATTTTCTTTAATTGTTTTGGCCCCCCTTTCCTTTCCGTAAACGGGGGAACCCCGCAGGAGTTCCCTAATTCCCTGGGCCCCCTTTCCTTTAAATTTTTTTCCCTTTCCCCTCCCTTGGTTTTTTTTGCCTCCCTCCCCTTTTGGGGAAAACCTCCTACTGTTTTTCAAATTTTTAAAAAACCCTTGGGTAAAAATTCCCCGGGGCCCCCTTCTTTTTGCGTTTTTAAAAAATTTTCTCACTTTTAAAGGGCCCCCCTGCCAGCCTTTCCGGGTTCATTTTCCCTCTTCTTGTATTTCCCCTTTTTGGGGTGTTTGTTTTTTTTGGGGCCCTTTCCTGTTTTTGTGTTTGTTTGTTGGTTAAAAAAGGTGCCCCCCGGGTTTTTATGGGGGATGTTTTTGGGTGTTAAAGTGGTTGTGGATTTTTTTTGGGGTAGTGTTTGGGGTTTTGGGGGGTGTTTTGGGGTGTGGGGGGTGTGGGGGGGTGTGTGGGGGTGTGGTGTGTGTGTGTGGGGGGGTGTGTTGTGGGGGTTTGTGTGGGGGGGGTGTGGGGGGTGGTGTTTGGGTTTGTGTGGGGTGTTGTGTGGAGTGGGGTGGTTGGGGGGTGTGTGGGGGTGGTGGGGGGGTGTTTTTGGGGGGTTTTGGGGGGTGGGGTGGGGTTTTTGGTCTGTGGGGGTGTGTGTGGGGGTGTGTGGGGGGTGTGGTGTGGGTTTTGTTTTGGGGGGGGTGTGGTGGGTGTGTGTGGTTGTGTGGGGTGGGGGGAGTGGGGGTTTGTTTTTGGGGTAAGTGTGTGTGTTGTGGGGTGTGGGGGGTGTGTGTGGGTTTGTGGGGGGGGTTGTTTTGTGTGTGTGTGGGGGGGGTGTTTTGGGTGTTTTGTGTGGGTTTTGGGGGGTTGTGTGTGGGGTGGTGGTGTGGGGTGTGTTGTGTGGGGGTGGTTTTGGGGTGTTTTGGTGTGGGGTTGTGTGTTTTTGGGGTTGTGTTGGTGTGTGTGTGGTGTGTGTGTGTGGGTGTGTTGTGTGTGGGGGTTTTGTGGGGGGGGTGTGGGTGTGTGTGGGGGGTTGGTGGGGTGGGGTTGTGTGGGGGGTTTTGTGTGGGGGTTGGTGTTTTTGGGGAATGGGGTGTGGGGTGTGTGGGTGTGTGTTGGGGGGGGTGTGGGGGGGTTTTGGTGTTAAAAGGGGTGTGTGTTGTTTTTTTTTTTTTTTTTTTTGGTATTGTTTTGTTTTCTGTTTGGGTTGTATGTTTTGGTTTTTTTTTTTTTTTTTTTGTTTTTTTTGGTTTTTGTTTTTTTTTTTTTTTTTTTTTTTTTTTTTTTTTTTTTTTGTGTTTTTGTTTTTTTTAATTTTTTTTTTTTTTTTTTTTTTTTTTTTTTTTTTTTTTTTTTTAAAATTTTTTTTTTTTTTTATTTTATATATATTTTATATATATTTATTTTTAAATATATTTTATATATAATTTTAAAAATTTTATATATATTAAATATTAAAAAAAAAAAAAAAAATAAAACAACAAAAAAACAAAAAAAGCAAAAACACAAAAAATTAAAAAAAACCCCCAAACCATGATAAAAAAAAAATTTAAAAAAAATTATAAAAAAAATAAAAAATAAAAAAAGAAATAAAAAAACAAAAAAAAAAAAAAAAAAAAAAAACAAAAAACCCCCCCCAAAAATAAAAAAATTTCGGCCAAATCCAATAGTTTAAAACCCCTCAAAAGCAAAAACCGTTTTAAAAAACCTTTTCCAAAAATTTTTTAACGAAAGAAAAATTTTTTTCTTTAAAATTTTAAAACCCCCAATTTTTTTTAAAAAAGCCCCAAAAAGGGAAACTTAAAAACCCTTACCCTTTGTTATAACAAGAAAATTTAAACCCAAACCCCAAACCCCTAAAAAATTTTTTAAAAGTTTTGTTTCAGCCCATGTAATTTAATACAAACAAACAATAAATATATTTTTTTCCCGTTGGGGCCCAAAATTTTTTTTGGGGGAAAATTTTATTACATCCCAAAAATTTTTCCCGGCTTGTCCATAGGGCAAGAAAAGGGCTTTGTATTTAAGCCAAGATCGCAAGTGGCCTTTAAAATCAAAAACCCAACACTGCACCAGTCAAAAACTCAACCCATGTTTTGGGGGGGGCTCGGCCCATGGTGAGAAAAAAAATCACAAGCACTGCCCCCCCAAACAGGCCCACCAAACCAAGCCCTTTGTGGGTTAGTGTCTCATGGATGTTCGCTCCCCATGAGGGGGGGGAAAACCGAAAACGGGCCGAGCCCCTTTGGTTTATTCGCAGTTTTTGTTAATGAGAAATTTACATACATGGCATATAAAAATATTATATATATAAATATAAAACATATATATATATATATATAATTTTTTTAAAATATAATTATATATATATATAATAAAAATTTTAAAATTTTTTATATAATAAAATTATATACATCCACCCCTATATATTTAAATTAATAAATATATATATATATTATATAAATATATATAAATTATATTTATATATACATACAAAATACACCCCCCAATATATTTATAATAATATTGGATATAAACTTACACACATAAACAGGTCTCTTAAAATATTATTACAATATAACTAATAATTTTTTTTAACCCCTTTTTGGGTGTTGGTAACTAGATTTTGCCCAGTGGGATCAGTGTTAGTCCCAAAGGGGATCTCCCACATACTGTAACTATAGCAGCCTCAAAAATGTTTCGAGGGGAAATTTTGAGTTTAGACACAAAAAAGCGAGTTTGGGGCGTGGGTGTTTTTACATTATAAAAAAAAAAAAGGCTACCCATGCAGAAATTTTTGGTTTTTTTCTTGGTTTCAATAGACGGGAAATCCCAAATTTTTGAAACAGAGAAGATTCTGTTTGGGCTTAGACGGGGAAGTGGCCTAAAATTTTGGCCCTTAAATTTTCCCTGGGAAAATTTAGGAGTCCCCTTAACCCATCCACAAATTCTTAAAACCCTCGTAAAAAAATTTAGTGAAACGGGGCTTTACAGATTAAAATATATATCCCCATATTGGAAATGCCCCGGGAAATTTGGGAAAATTATCACATTTTTTAAAAGGAATGAAATTTGGAAATACCCTTTATTTTAAAAAATTATTCTGCTTTTACCACAGGTTTTTTGATTCAAGTGGCAAAATAATAAAAACAATTTTAAATTTTAGCTTTTTTTTTTTAATACTTTAAAATTTAAAATTTCATTACGTTAAAAATAAATTATTTACTGTAGTAATAATTGTGTTTTTTTAAAATACCCGGCTGTGTCCACTGGGAATGGTGATCCTAAAACCCAAAAAACTTTTACTATTTTTCCCCTTTTTCATTTTTTGCCCAAAGGATACCACCATCTTAGTTGGGAAAAGAACTCAAAATGGGTTATAACTATGAACATTAAATTTTTTAAAAGGGTGGACCCTAAGCAAGGGGAAGGGCCCCGGTAGATGTTTAAAAAATTTCCCGCTGGGGTCATTAAATACTAAGGCCTGGGGTCAGGAAACATTTGTCCCGTTTCCGATAAAATTTACCTAACCTAACCCGAACTTCAAACGTAAAACTGCCACGACCCTTCACAGTGCCCGGCACTGTCCCTTTTACCTCCCGGATTCAATCCTGCCAAAATTTCTACTACTAATTTTAAAAAATTAAAGCCTTTTAATAATAATTTTTTTCACAAAACCCGGCCCTTTTCCCCCAAAAGGGGGGTGAAACCCAAAAAGAAAAATTAAAGGTTTTTTTTTTTAAATTTCAGTTTAATTTTTTAAAAGGAGAAGGGTTTCCCATCCCCATTCTCCTGGATTTTTAGAACTCTTAGACATGCAGGCTTACACGAGGGAAAAAATTTGAATAATAAAAAATTCGTATTTTATAATTTTTGGTATCAATTAGACTCTTAGGCATTTCTTTTTTACTGTTTTTCTAAAGTAGTAAAACTAATTTTACTACTTTACCCATTCAAAATTATATTTTTAAATTTTATTAATTATTATTTGTATTTATTATTTAGTAAGTATGGCCCTAAATTTTTTTTGGCCATATCCCTCACTATGAACCCTTAGAGCTGCCAAAGGGACACAAATTTTGTTTCTCTTCCTTAGGTAAAGGGAGGTAGAAAAGGTAGGGAGGGTGTGGGGGGGGGTGTTGTGTGTGTGTGTGTGGTGTGTGTGTGTGTTTGTTTTGTTATCAATTTTTTCCCCAGGCACATGTCGAAATTTAAAACCCAGGCCTGTTGTACGTGTGTGTATCTGGTGTGTGAGTGTGGGGTTTTTGTGTGTGTGTGTGTGTGGTGTGTACTCACCTAGTTCTCACCCGTGGTTTTGTGTGTGTGTGTGTGTTTTGGTGTGCGCGCGCACGCGCGCGTGTTTGTATGTATGCACCAACCACAAGCCGAGTGAATGACAGCCTAGGCCCCTTTTTGTTGCAATCGCCCCCATGAGCTTTCCAAAGTTTTCAGAAAAGGGAAGAGGTCCAAGCAAAAAACGACACTGGGGGGAAAAAATTTTGGAGCAAAGGGGCCCCCCTTTATGGATGGGGGTTGGGTCTCCCCCTTTTTTGCAACATTGCAAGTTCCTGATGATGATGATTTCAAAACGAAAAGGGCCAGAGCTTTTCATCACAACAGGAGCTTGCAATGTTTCAGAGGAGATCCCCAAACAAACACGATCATGGGGAGCATTTATTGCTCCCGCAAAGGCGCTCCCCCCCCTGATCCCCACCTCCCTTTGGAAAAAACCCCCTCCCCTCTGCAACTCTGGAAGCCCCTGGTTGCCGGGTTGCAACACAAAAGGCCCCAAAAGCCATTTATCCCAAATCTGCCCCTGGTTGTTGTGCATCTTGTACTGCTTGTTCACGATTTTTTAAAAAAGTATATGTGCGGATATTTTGATTACCCTGACATCAAAAGAGGGTATAGTATTTTATTTTGGTTTTTGTTTCCATGAAAAATTTTGGGGGTTTGGGAGTAGTGGATGTAGGTTTAGATGCTGCATTTGTTAATTGGAAAGTTTTTTTACAGTTGGGAAGGGAGACTTAGCCAAGGTTTTGTCTAAGTCCCCTTTTTATTTGGAAGTTCCTTTAGAGCAAGTAAAAAAAAAATTTTACGTTTCCTGCACTCTGAATGAGGGGGGTTATATGTTTTAATTTTTTTAACTGTATGTAGGCGCACCCCCGGCAAGAGACAGTGATGGAAACAAATTGAAGGAAAAAGAAAAGGGATTTCTTTCCCCTTTTTGGTTTTACTCTCCTTGGTTTGGGGAAAAAGCCAAAGTGTTAATAATAAAAAATTGATATTCTACCCAAAGTATGTGGTTTTTCAAAAAACCCGTAAAACACACATTGGGTGACTAAATTTGGGGAGCTAAAAAAACAACCAAAAAATCTACTACCAAATACTACTAGTAAACTGATACCCAAAACCCCGGGGGGACTAAAAAATAACCTGAAGAAAAGTTAATGAAGCCCTTAACATTTTTACACAAACACAGGCTTTGTAAACTAAAAAGGGAAAAAAACAAGTATTAAATTTCAAATGCTTTTCCCTTTAAATTTTCAGGGAAAAATGAAACTATTCAATTTTTTTAAGTTTCTAAATCAAGAAAAGCAAAAAATATCGATAATGATAAGGGAAAATAATGAGCATTTTTGGGCAATAATTTCAATAATGAAAAGAGTCGGAAACCTTAGGAAAAACAAGAAAAAAAATGTTAATGAATAGGGGTCCCAAAAAATCAAAGATTTAAAAAAAAAACAAATTTCAGATACAAATTGATTTAAAAATTGTTAAAGGGGGTTTTGGAAAACTGGTAAAAGTTTTTAAAAAGGCCCAAAAGGTGAGAAAGACACTAATACAGGTTGGGGCCAAACAGTAATCCCGGGTTTCCCTCAGTAATCTGGGGCCCCGATTTCAGCTAGCGTAACTTTTAAATTTCCAGGGGTTTCCCCACCAACCTGCAGCTACTGTTTCATGGCACAATCTTCTGCATAAGTAATTTCCCAAATTTTTTTTCTCCAAATTTTTTGTTTTTAACCTGCCCCCCACTTTTACCCCAGCCCTGGTTCCAACAAAAAAAAAGAAATGCTTTTCATTGGGGTAAGCACATACACCGTCCCTTGTCCCCTAATAGATAAGGTGGCTTTGAAACCCCTGTTGGTCACCATGAGCTCAGATTTATTCAGATAAGGGTAAAGACCCGGTTAAAAATTTTGGGGCCTTTCATATGAGAGAAAAAAAATAAAGGTTCTGTGTGGAAAATGGCACTATTAAAAAAAATCCGCAGCATTTCAGGGCATCACGAGAAAAAAAATGCGACCCCAAATTTAAATTGTAAACCCCACTGTTTCAGTTTTATTTTTGTAGGTTTGTAAAAGGTTGTATTCTCGTTTTTGGTTTTTGGGTGAAAGGAAAGATAGAATTTTCAGAAAAAAGAACAATTTTGACCCAGGTTTTTCCCCCCCCCCCCCGCCCCCCGAAAGCCCCCTTAAAACTAGTCAAAGTAAGCAAAAGTGTTTAATTTTTTTCCGACATTAAAGAGTAAACAAATGGGCTCACTGTCCAATGAGTCCAAAGGGGGCCCGGTCTAATAGGGAGTCCCCGAATGGGTTTTAAAACCGTTTTTTACAACCATTACAATTAAAAACAGTTGTCTGCACAAAACAAATCTTCTATTTTTTTTGTGAATTAAAAAAATTTAAAAAAGGAAAACAACATAAAATAAGATGGGCCTGGGGGACGTGACTTTAAAGAACCAAAAAAAAAATTTTTTTTTAGTTTATTCTGGACCCCCTTTTGAAAAAGGGGATCTTTTGAAAATTTGGGTTAAAATTGGGGCCCAAAATTTCAGATTTCTGACCACTTTTTTTTGGGTAGTTTAAATTAAAATGAATGGGCCCGGGTTTCTTGTATCAATCCGGGCAGAATAAGAAAAGGGAAAAACAGTGGGACCCCTACTTACAAAATTTAATCCGTTTCCCTACCTTTTCTCGCATCTGGATTTTCTCAATTTTCCCGGTCAAATTTTCCTCACTGAAATTTAATGAAATAAAAAATTAAGTCCATTTTTCCCGTGGAATTCTGGGAAATTCAATAATTTCCCTAATATCAGCTCTACGGGTTATTTTATCTACCCAATTCATCTAATATGGGGCAAAATTAAAAATATAAATAACATAGAAACCTGATATATATACTCTTTTAATAATAAAATATTTCATTCATATGGTGGGGACATCAGCGGGGTGAGAGTTTGTCTGAAGACCCGACAAAAACCCCTTGAATAAAAAAAAAAAAAAAAAGGCACAATACCAGACTGGAACATTAAAAACAAAAAACCTGCCCCATAGAAAAGAAAAGCTTACAATGACAGTTTTGACCTTTTTTAAAAATTCCCCAAATCAGACCAAAACGTCGTCATAAACTGCCCCCATTCTAAAAGTGGGGTATTTGTGTACCCTTTAACAATTTTTCTAATATCATCTATATTCCCCTATAAGGGTTTCAATGTTGAATTTTAAGGATTTTGGGTTTTTATGTGGTTTTTCATGTAGTTTAAAAAAAGAATTTAAAAGGGGTCCACTAGAACGCCTAGCATGGTAGGATTTCGGGCAGGGCTTTGTTTAATTCTTTATTTTAAAAAAATTTTCAAAATTTTGAGGTTTAAGGGTTTTTTTTTAAGGCTAAGTGACTAAAAAACTAGTTTTTTGGGGTTTTTGCAATGGGAATGCTTTTGTTTTGGGCCATGGGACATAGTTTCAATATTGGAGTACAAAAAATTCATTTTTTTTAAAATTGTGAAATTTTAAAATTTTTTTTTTATGGTCAAAAAGGGGGATGTGAGTGTAAGTGTGAACCACCAGGTGGGTATTTATGGGAGTTAGTTTTATGGGGTGTATAGGGAGATAAGATGTTTTTTTAATTGGGATTTTTAAGGTGAAGAAAGTTCGCAGGGTTTTAGAGTTCTCAGGTAGGGTTTTTCCAGATTTTAGGGGGCCCTTTTACATACATTGAATTTTTGGGAAAGGTTTTTGTCGGACACGGGGAATGCGGGGGAGATGTTTGTGTTTTGGTGTTATGGCCCGTGGGTTTCTGTCCCCAACCCATCAAGGAAAAGCGTTTTTAGGTAAAGGTTTAAAAATTTGGAGTTTTAAAATCCTGTAGATATGATTGCCCCAGTTTGTAAGTGTGGATGAAACCCGAACAGGGAGTAAGGTTTAGATCCCCAAAGAAAAAGTGAGGGGGTTGGTTTTTGCCCGGGATGGGAATTTTTGTGAATTTTTCTTACTGCAGCTTTTTTGTTGGGGTTTTTTATTGCTTTTGGTTTTTTTGCTGCAGTTGTCCCCAAGCACAAAAAAGCATAGGGTTTGATATGGAAAAAATAAAGGGGAGTGGGATAAGTGGAGGAAAGGGGGTTTTTGGGGGCATGTAGTATGTTAAACTTGGAGAGGATCCCAACCGTTTTGGAAAACTTGCCATCTTGAGTAGTTCGGGGAAAGGGGCTTTGTTTCTAGTGACTTGTTTTAAAAATTTAAAGAAATAGCATGCGAAAAAGGGCTTTGGGCCCCCTCGCTTGTCAGAAAGGTGGGGACATTTAAAAAAGGGTTCCCTGAGTTATTTTTAAATGACATTTTAAAATCTCGGGGACTTCCCCAAGGGGTCAGTTGGTGCAAGAGAAGGAAATTTTTGGGAAAATTTCCCCTTAGGAGTTTCCCCGGGATGGGGGATTGGTATGTGGGATTTTATTGGCAAGATTAGTCCTATGGTTGACAAGAAGTCGTTTATCTTGTTAGCTGTGTCAGTGGATGTAGTGGTGTTTCATTAGGTTCAGTTGGGACAATATTCTTGTTTTTTTTTTTCAGTTTGTGGGTCCCTAGATACTGAGAGGTGTTTTCCAGGTATTTTTTGTATCTCCTTAGTGTCTGTGAATTACTGGAGTAGTATAGTTGTTTGGCTTTCTTTATTACTTTGGTGAGAACTGATGAAATAGTGTTTAAGAATATCTTTGTGTATTAAGCCCTGTCTATATTGCTTTTCATATTGGTGTTTCTTGTCAATGGATTTCAGAATGCTGCTGGTTAGCCATGGGAAACCAAGCCGTTTGTTTGTGATCTGTTTGTTTTTATAGGACAATGTTTGTTGTATAGTCTAAGTAATTTGTTAAGAAAAATGTCTGTCCAGTCATCAATACCTTTGGGCCCTTGGAGAATTCTGTAGGCCAGTCAACAGTCTCCAAGTCAGCTGTGAACTTCCTTATTGAGGCCTCGTCATGGAGTCTAAAGAGACTTTGTTGTATTCAAGTGGGGGTTTACTAAAGTTTGTCAGGAGGAAGGTAGGGTATGGTTCTGTAGTGCTATCTGTGATTATCCCTGAATTTTTGGGGGGCTAGTATATTGGGTCCATATGTGGTCTATTATGGTTGCACTTGTCTCGGTGAGCCTGGTTGGTTTAGTTATTGTTGGTATGAGAAAATGTGTTGTTCATATTGTTGACGAAATCAGTTACAGGCTGATCATCTAGTAAGCCAAGGTTGATGTTGAAGTCTCCCGCTAAGAGAAGGTGGTGCTTATTCATTTGTCTGTTTGTTATTAGTGACTTTAATTTCTCACTGAAAATTTGGGAATGTTTGTGTGAGGTATCCGGTAAATGGCACCGATTGTTTAGGGGTCTTAAGGTTTTTTTACAGTAAAATTAGGGAAAAATGTATTCCCCATTTCATCACTAAAGCAAGTGGTGCTAAAGCAAAATAACTAGTTAGAGTAATAGATTGCAATACCACCCCCAACTTGGTTTGGTTGCAGTTGTGAAAATTTCTGTGTATCCTGGTAAGGGTAGATATCTATTGTGTTTCCTTTCTTAAGCCAGGTCTCAGTAAGAATAATGCAGGAGAAGGGTGTCTTTAGTGATTCAAGGAGTGCCAGGAGGTCATCATAGTGTTTGCTTAAGGACCTGATGTTGTAGTTAAGTACTGATAGACTTTTAGCATTGTTTTTGGATAGGCTGGCTTGTGATGCTGTGTAATAAAGGCAGTTACTTTCCAATAGGTTTTGATTGGGTGTCAGATTATGGAGGTTTAGATCAGGGTCAACGTGATCAATCATCTTCTAAGTTTAAATTATGGTTATTTATATCCTGAGTTGTGTGTTGAGTTCTAGTACTGATATCTGTAGTGGTGGGAAGTTTGGACAAGTATATAGCTAGAGTATTTTGGTCATATAGAATATAGTCACTACTACACATAATGAAGTTGATGTTGTCTATGTGTTGTGCTGGAATGAACTAAAGTACAACTAGGTATAAACTAGTAATATAAAAATACAAATTAAAAATAGAACAAGGCTCTCACTTGTAATTGCACTAAGGTCTAATATAATGACTTTTGTGGAGTCTATGTTTTGAGCTAGAATGAGCTATAGTACAACTAGGTTAAATCTAATAATATAAAAATACAAATTAAAAATAGCACCAGTCTCTCACTAGTAATTGCACTATGGTCTAATATAATGAATTTGGTATTGACTATGTATTGAGCTACAATGAGCTATAGTACAACTGACTTTAATCTAATAATAATATAAAAAAGGCACAAGACTCTCAATTGTAATTGCACTAAGGTCTTGTGTAAGTTGTTTACAAGAATTAGAGTATAACTAGATTTAAATTGACAGGATAAAATACACAAGTTAAGGTAGCAAAAGAATAATAAAAAAAATGATAAAAATAAAAATGGCAATGACTTGGTTATAATATGCTAGTAAGATGGTAGACAGGATAATATAAAAGTTGTAGTTGAAAATACTAGTTTAAAAAGTATAGAATAAAAATGGTCAATAAAAGAAGTTTACAATAAGTTTGATCAATATAGTTTAAAGTAAAATTAGGCAATAATAGGGATTTTAGAATAAAATTGGGCAATTGAGTATTTCTTAAAGTGAGGTAGAATTATTGAGGACAAGTTATGGTTAGTTTATAATAAAATAAGATGGAACAGTGATGCGGTAAGTTGTAAAAAAGGAGATAGATTCTGTAGATATTAAACACAATTAAGACTATGAGGTAGAATGGTCGTTGAATACAACAATGACAATCAAAAGTAGTTGGGGTATTAGAATTTTAGGGGGGCATTATCTGCACTTTACTCTGATTCTATTATTCCAGCCTCACTTAGGAATGTTTTAAGGTCATGTTCTGTAGAGATGAAGTATCTCTTCCCAGTGGGCTGTTTCCTAACTGCGATTTTTCCATCCCTCACAAAGCACTGGTGGATTTTTTGGGCATAGCGTAATTTTCTTAGCCGATAAAGAAGGTTTTGTCTTATTTTGGTAAGGCACTCATTGACGTAAACATCAGATTTCATAGAAATAGATGTTTTTAGTAGGTTGTTTCTTTGTAGGCTTTGTATGGCTTATTTATCTATCACAGTTCATCTGACATAATAAACAATATAAATAACATAGAAAAACCTGATACATGTATATACTCTAGTATGAATAAAATATGTCATTATGTAACAGGTGGAGGCACCGACAACCGCTCCCTCTTTGTTGTGGTTAACACTGCCATCAAGTGACGGCCTTTTGAAGCTATTATTATAATTATTATTATACAGTACATTATTATTATATATGTATTATTATTATTATACATATTATATTATTATTATATTATACTATTATTATATTATACTATTATTATATTATACTATTATTATATTATTATTATTTTTACAATATAAATAATTTGTAATTTTTATTCACACAGGAAATAAAAGACCCACTGCTATGCAGACCACTGCCTTATTGAACAATTGTATAAACAATGTCAAACCATTCACGACTCCTTTGAGCTCAATTTCAAGGTACTTTTCGTCATGAAAGCAATCAAAACCATATCCATCTATGTAATATATATTCCATTCTATCAAATGAGACCAAAAAAAAAAAAAAAAAAAACAGAATACAACCTTAAAAACCATACGTAAATACCGCTAAGGGGAGGCTAATTACTGAGAAGTGAACTCCATTATTTATGGTCCGATTTCTTTCAATTTTGGTGTACGTTAAGAAGCATCTTTCCATCATACGTTGCCCGAGTTTCAATGAGATAGTCCAACAAACAAATGAGATCCAATTCCCCAGATCAAGAGCAAGAACCCCTCACCAGCGTCAAGAACCTCCCTAAGGTCCGCTCCTTATGAAATTTCACTGTGTAGAACAAAAAAATCGAAATGATCCCAATGCTCGTTTTGGAAAAAAGTTCACAGGATGCGCTCGCAAGTAGAGGTTCCACTGTACTAGTAAAATAGCTATGAGTTTAATAGACTGGAACAATGGAATGTGCCAAAAAATAGGGAGTCAAGTAGGTGAAAACTGCCGATGCATAAACAAACACCGTTGGGTTAAGTGTATTCTAACTTAAACCACTCTGATAATCTGGCAAAATCGCTAATCTGGCACCCTACAGGCCGATGATGCCAGATTAGTGATGACCAAGGAAGCTTTATGATGATGATTTACCCATGCAGTGTATTTGTCAACCCACAAACATTAGTTTGTAACTTGACAAATCCCCTATGTTGGCAAGAAAAGATAAAACAACTGTCAAAAAACGTTCCATGTAACTGCAATAAAAGGTTAGTAGTAAACAGACACTGCCAAAGAGCAAGATAAAAGGACCTGTGTGTGTTGTGTGCTGCAATAAAGTAAAGCATTATATGTAGTGTCCCAAAAAATGGAGGGAAAAATTTAATATGGAAAATTTTCTGAGGTAAGAATAAGATAACCTAATAAATTAAGACAAAATACAGTAACACAAGTGTTATTGTTATCATTGTTAATGACCACTATGATAAAGCCATGTCAACATCAACAATACAGTGGACTAGTGTTTACATCATGACAGATCTAAGCAACCTGTTTTGAGTTCACTCCTTAACCCTAACCTTTGAAGAAGGAAGATCATTACAAAGAAGAACCGTTAAGAACAGAAGAAACAATACTTGCCAAATCTCCCACCTATGCATCTCTCACTAAGTTCTAAGCAGATGCCACTAAGATTCTTCAAGCCACTCAACAATCAACCCCTACCAACTCCTCCTTCCCTTCACTACCAGACAGTACACCATCTATAATACTCTACTGCATGATTTATGGAGTTTACCTGGAGAGGGTTTCGGGGGTCAACGACCCCGTGGCTCGGTCTGAGACCAGTCTTCGTGGTGGATCAGGGTCTGATCAACCAGGCTAGTACTGCTAACTGCACGCAAAGTCACGTACGGACCACAGCTCGTCTGGTCAGGTACTGACTTTAGGTGCCTGTCCAGTGCCTTCTTGAAGACAGCCAGGGGTCTATTGGTAGTCCCCCCTTATGTATGCTGGGATGCAGTTGAACAGTCTTGGGCCCCGGACACTTATTGTGTTATCTCTCAGTGTACTTGTGGCACCCCTGCTTTTCACTGGGGAATGTTGCATGTCCTACCGATTCTTTTGCTTTCACAGAGAGTGATTTTCATGTGGAAGTTTGGTGCTAATCCCTCAAGGATTTTCTAAGTGTATATTATCATGTGTCTCTCTCTTCCAGGGAATACAAATCAAGGACCTTCAACCGTTCCCAGTAATTTAGGTTCCTTATCGTACTTATGTGTGCTGTGAAAGTTCTTTGTACACTCTCCAGGCCGGTAATTTCACCTGACTTGAAGGGGGCAGTTAGTGTACAGCAGTATTCCAGCCTAGAGAACAAGCGATTTGAAGAGAATCATCATTGGCTTGGCGTCCCTGGTTTTGAAGGTTCTCATTATCCATCCTACCATTTTACTAGCAGATGCGGTAGATACGCCGTTGCGGTCTTTGAATGCGAAATCCTTTAACAATATCACTCCCAGGTCCTTCACATTACTTTCTCGTTCTATTGCATATTTAGAATTTGTCGTATACCCTCATACAGTTTTAATTTCCTCAAGTTTTCCATATCTGAGTAGTTGAAATTTCTATTCATTGAACTTCATATTGTTTTGAGTGGCCCATTTGAAGATCTGGTTGATGTCCGCTTGGAGTCTCGCCGTGTCTTTGATGGAGATCACTGACATAGCAATCCGGGTGTCATCCGCAAAGGAAGACACGGAGCTGTGGCTTATATCTCTGTCTATGTTAGATATGAAGATGAGGAATAGAATGGGAGCGATTACTGTGCCTTGTGAACAGAGCTTTTCACCGTAGCTGCCTCAGACTCTACTCTGTTTACTATTACTCATTGTGTTCTGTTTGTCAGAAAGATATAGATCCATCTACCAACTTTTCCTGTTATTCATTTATCACGCATTTTGTGCGCTATTACACCATGGTCACATTGTCGAAAGCTTTTGCAAAGTTTATCCTCTACAGCATCCAGAACCTTGTCATAGTGGTCCAGCAGCTGGGAGAGGCAGGAGCTACCTGCTTTAAACCTGTGTTGCCCTGGGTTGTGTAACTGACGGGTATCTAGGTGGTTTGTGATCTTGCTTCTCAAAGATTTTTATGATATGGGATGTTAGTGCTATCGGTCTGTAGTTCTTTACAATTGCTATACTGCCACCTTTGTAGAGTTGGGCTAAGTCTGTTTTTTTACAGATTGTGGGATGACCCCTGTGTCCATGCTGCCTCTCCACAGAATGCTGAAGGCACGTGACAGGGGCTTCTTTCAGTTCTTGATGAACACGGAATTCCATGAGTCTGGGCCTGGGGCAGAGTGCATGGGTATGTCGTTTATTGCCTTTTCAAAGTCTTGTGCTGTTAAGATAATGTCTGAGATTTTTGAGATGACCAAATTTTGTCTCGTTCGTAAAGAATTCTTCTGGATTGTCGACCCTTAATCTGAGCAGCGGCTCGCTGAACACTGAGTCGTGTTGGGCTTCAGTATCTCACTCATTTCTTGGTTATCATCTGTGTATGTCCCATCTCTTTAAAACAGACCCCCAATACTGGATTTTTTTTTTTTTCCTAAGATTTGGCATAAGAGAGGAAAGTATTTTGATTGCTTTTTTTAAATTTCCTTTATGGTTTAGTTCCCCTGCGTTTGTCTCCTGTAAAATTCCTTCAGTTAATTTCATATTTGCAATTTCATTGACCAGCCCCCTTCTTCCTTTTTCAAGATAATGGCCGCTCCCCCACCTCTGGGGACTCTTCCCTTGTCTTGTTTACATCTTTTTTTCTTAATGGAATGGCCTTGGCCCATCCAAAACCAAAGAGTTTTATTTTTTAAGAAAAGGTTCGGCTGTGTTTTTTAGGAACCCCCAGCTTGTTTCATTTAGGATATTGTTGACTTTTTCCCCATTGTATTTTTGGTTATTGAATTGAATTTAGTGAGCACCCTTACTGATCACTTTTGCTGGTCAGTAGCCCATTGCATACATACATTACCTCTATTAGTTGTGACCAGTGTATTGTCTCTGATACAAAAAATTTTTTTTCAACGTCTTTTTGTTAGTGAAGATATGTCAGGTATTTTTCTAGTCTTGTGGGCTTAATATTTTTTGGTTTTAAGGGTGAATTTGTTGCAGAGAATTTAAATAGCTCGTGTGTGTGTTAAATTTTTCTCTGAGTGCCCTGGGCTGTCTCTGCAAAAATATTATTTGCTACACCCCTCCATGTTAAAGTCTCAAGTTGAAATCCCCCCTAGAAAGATGTTTGAGGAGGAGGGGGGAGATTTTCCATGGTCAATTTTCAAAAGTTGCCCCCGGAATTGCGGGGAAGTTGCATCGGGGTTGATATTACCAAAATGAAAAGGGTTTTGGGGCTTTGTTTTACCGCCAAAACTTCAAACATCTTTGAGGTGTTTGGTTTGAGAAAATGACAATCTGTGACGTACAGGCCACCCGCCCTTGTTATCTGTTTAGTCGTAAATCTAAATAGGTTATAATCTGGGACCATATTTGTTATGGGGTTCTGTGAATTTTGGAACAGTTTTTTAATCTTCGACGTCCCTTGATGTAGGAATTTTTTTCGTTTTATGACGGGTTTTAGCACTCTATGTTCGCAAAAAAAGTCGTAAATTTATGCAAATTTGGGGATTTTATTTTTTGGGTTTTTTTGTTCTGGGTGGAGACAATGCTGTGTTGCTCCACAAATGTTTCAGTTGGTTAAAATTCGTTATTTCTTTCCATTTTTTTCCCCTGGCCCCAAAAAAACCCCCTTTCTTGGAGAAGGTTGAGTGACCTATTAATTGTATCACCTAAATTTTAGTTTTCAGGACGATTCATGCTCCTGGTCCCCCCCTCTTCACCGGGCCCCTACCAGGTCCACTCTCTTTCCCGCTCTATGAGCTTATCATAATTTTTCTTAAAGTTATTTTGGACTTTCCCTTCACTACATCTCTCTTTAGATTTTTCCATTCCTGACAATGTTGACGAAGAAAAACTTTTAAAATCCCTTGTCTTATCTGTGTTTTCAACTTCCGTGTTGCCTTGTTACTGGGTCCCACTCTGCAAAAATTTTGAGCTATCTACCTGTCAAAACCTCTGGGCCACTCTGCAACATTCTGTAGTATTACCCGCAAATCCCCTGTATTTTTTAGTCGTTACCCTGTCCCCCCATCCCTCGCCTCCAGGTCGCGGTGATTTTTTAACCTCTCCATTAGCTCCGGGGCTAGTTTATTTCAAACCCTTGCATTCCTCTAATTTCTTTTGGCGTGCTTCACCGGGTGTGGGGTTCATATGGGCTGCATCTCCAAAATGGGCCTGCGTTTAAAGGTGTACAATGTCAGAATATTCCTTTTTTAGATGTCGATACACGTTTTTAGGGGCTGGGGTCCCTATGCGCACCAGTTATTTGGGTTTTATGCCCTAGAAGTGCTTTGGGATGTGCTCTCATGCATATTTTCCTTAAGTGGGGTTTTTATTCTTTGACTTCATTCCTCTGTCTTCTTTATCCTTTCCAAATTTTGTGATTTGCACTTTAAAGAAGTTAACCCCCCTGAGACATTTGCAGACAAAGGCTTGCAACCTCTGCAAATTTCTTGAGGGGTTACCTGATTTCCCCATCTGTTTTGTATTTCATGAGTTAAAATCGTTTCAACAGGACGCCATTTTGTCACATTCACATAAACTAAACACAGATCGGACCCAGGGCTGTCTCATATGGAACCCACTCGACCATTCACCCACTCTGACACCCCGTCACAACCAGCACCCTATGTTTTTCCCCGTCTACCCTATCCAATTTCCCCCATTCCCGCCTGTCCTTAGCTTTCAAGCGTCTTTGTGTGGATGTGTGGAAAGCCTTCTTACAGTCCGAAATGCATCTCCCATCCCTCTCTTTCTGTCTCGCTTCTGTTACCTAATCGTAAAAATCCTAGGTTTTTGGGTGCAGGATTTTCCTTCCTGAAGCCGTGCTGGTTTTAATTTATGGGCCCTTTTTTTTTGGTGTTCCCCCACTCTTCACATGTCAAGGGCCAGGGCGGTAGTTTTAAGCCACTGTTGTTTTTCCTTTTTTAAAAATTTTTGACTGTTTTCGTCTTTCCACCTCATCATTGCCCTTTTCGATAGTTTTTGAAGATTATTGTTTGTGGCATATGGTGCATCTCCCCTTTCAGAACCCTCTGGAGAGATGTTATCTGGGCCCACCGCCTTCGAAGTATCTAGTTCACCTAGCAGTTTCTTCACCTGCTCGATTGTGTACAGTGTTCAACATTTGTTGGCACACCCTACTCCCTCGGTTTGCTGGAAGTCTCTCGTCTCCACTGTGAATACCTCCCTGAATCTTGAGCTGAGCTCCTCACATACTTCCTGGTTGCTCCCTGCACTTTGCAATCACGTATTCCATCATTCCTAATGCAGAAATTGCCTCATATATATGTAGTCCTCTTTTTAGAAGGTTCGTTTCTCCCTTCTCGTGCTGCTTCACTCTTTACTGTTAGCTCTTTTATGAAAATTAGACACATATGCAACATCTGGGTGTCTTTATGTAGACGTTTCCCCATCCAGTGGCTTTATTAATACAAATTCTAGGACATAATTTGAAGACAGTAGAATTATATACAAAAGATGAGGTAATCAGTCCCTCAGCCTTGAAGATGGTGTTAAGAGCACTGTAGCCGTGAAGAAACTGGAGCACAGGCAAGAAGGCTGGCGCTTATATACTGGCGTCAGATGAAAATGGGACGGGTAGCGGACGAAGGCATTGTCACTGGTAGGCGGGATTCCTCAGTGGAAGTAGTTCATACTCAAGGGACGGGTTAGTAGAAGTGAAGAAAGTTGTGTAGATGTCCTCTGAATCAAGATTCCATGATGCTACAGTGTCTGGTAAGTTGTGCATAAATGGTATACAATACCAACAAGATAAAAATTAGACACACATGCAACATCTGGGTATCTATAATGTAGACATCTACATTACAGATACCCAGATATTGCATGTGTCTAATTTTGATCTTGTCGGTAGTGAATACCATTCATGTATAACTCTTCTATATATTCGAAATTCGTGAGTGGTATCCTCTCCGTCTGAACTCTTCAATGTGAATACGAGATCCAGCCTTGCTGGTTGACTCATCTAAGACTTCAACTTTCAGTTGTGACCCTTTGTTTCTGTGTCCCATCTCTGGAACATCCTGTCTTTGTCCAACTTGTCAATTCCTCACAGTATTTTGTATATCAATAACAAAAAAAGGCACAATACAGTGACTGGAACGATACACAAATAACCCGCACATAAAAGAGAGAAGCTTACGACGACGTTTCGGTCCGACTTGGACCATTGACAAAGTCACACTAACAGAGGTGGAGCAGGACGGCTATATATAGGCAGGAAGAGGTGGTAGTAGTAGTAGTAGTAGTAGTAGTAGTAGTAGTAGTAGTAGTAGTAGTAGTAGTAGTAGTAGTAGTAGTAGTAGTACAAGAATTGTATATAATACCGACAGGATGAAATTAAGACACATGCACAACACCCGGGCAACCTCATCGTAGACGTTTCGCCATCCAGCCAGCCACTGGATGGCGAAACGTCCACAACAAAGACAGCCAGATGCCACACATGTGTCTTAATTTCAACAGTAGTTGTAGTAGAAGAAGAAGAGGTAGTAGTAGTGGTAGCAGAAGAAGTGGGAAATAAGGAAGACGAGCCAGTCAAATACAAAGGAAGGGGAGCACTGCAAGAGAGCTAGGTGCCCACAGAGGGAGAGCAAGCGCACCGAGGTGCGTGAAAGGGGAAGTGGTGAAATAAAATAAATGAAGAAGGAACAGAAACACGAGACAGGAGAGAGAAAGACAACCCAGAGGAGAAAAGGAGAGAGGAAAGGGGAAGAGGAAGAAGAAAAAGAAAAAGAAAAAGTGAGGATTCAGGTTAAGTCACGGGTGTTCTGAAGTTTGGAGCATTTTACAATGTAGCGGGAGAGGAAGGCATCTACAGAGACGAAGCCAGGGCTAAGGTTCATACAAGGAAAGTTGTGTATTAGAGAGGATTCAACTAGACGGCGACTGTTCGAGTTGGAAGTAGGGAAGACAGTTTTAGCAGAAGACCAGTCAATAGGATGGCTATGATCTCTGACGTGACAGAAAAGAGCATTTGTCGAGCGAGGCCGAAAAAATTCGGTCTTAATTACGTGTTCTTGGCGCGTGTCATACTTCGCGCCCCGCGCGGCCAGCATCCCATTCTTTAGTTCCAACCAATCACAAGCCTTCCCTGAGTCTCTTCAGCTAAGTACAGTTCGCTTCTGCCGCCTTCCCATTGGTTGAGAGATCAAAATATAAACACTGGTGGCTTGGCTTCGCCCACACACGCATTTTTCCCTCCACCCTTACTAATCTACTCTTGGATTATACATTCTACAATGTCGGTAAGTACTGATTGTTGTGTTTAGTGCTTACATGAATAGTTTAGGCATATTTTGATATATACCTAAAGTCCGTGTGAAGCATAATATGAGTGTAGCATGCAGTTGAAAAAGTGCAAGCATTTTAGTCCGAATTATTTCGGTCTTGCGCGAGTTTCCGGGAATGTCCAATTTTAGTCAAATAAATATTTATAAAAAATTTTCAATTGCATATATGAACTCTGTAGTGGTCTGGATTTATACAGGAGGTTTCTATTGTCCTTCCAGTTCCATGAGAGGCTGTTTTATGGGGAGCAGTCGACCAGCAGGTCGAGGTATGTCTGCGTTTCTGAAGACAGTGACTCGGAACCAGAGGTAGACGAACCAGAATTGCTGGATAGTGGTGATGAATACTTGCCACCGGATGCACAGGATGCAGAGATGTCAAGTGATGATGAGGAGGAAGAAAGGAAAGAAAGGCCAGCCAAAAAACAGAAAGTAATGAGGAAAAGAAAACTTTTAGGATTGGGGAATACCGGATGAGGAAGAGATCCATGAGAATATTGCTCTTCAAGTTTCATCTGAGTGGACCGTAGAATGACATTCAAAATGATCCTTTGCCGGCATATGAACATGAAAAGCCTCTTGCAATTAGGTCTCCATATGAGTATTTTCGTATGTTCGTTACTCCAGCCATGATAGATAACATAGCATATCAAACAAATTTGTATACAAGGCAAAAAGACGTAAATAGTACTTTTTCAACAGATTCTGAAGATATCTTGAGGTTCATAGGTATTTTGTTGTTCATGGGTATTGCTCCACTACCATCCCTCGAAGACTATTGGAAAGCTGCTTTTAGGATCCACAGGTTGTAGATAGCATGGCGTCTAAGAGGTTTAGGTACCTTAGAAGTCATATTCATTTCAATGACAACACAAAAAAGGATAATGACAGATTCTACAAAGTAAGGTACACTGAACTAACTAATGCTTGCTTGAAAATTCCAGCTACACCCAAGCAATCTATTGATGAAGTCATGGTTGGTTTCAAGGGTAAAACTGCTGGAAACCTAAGGCAGTACATCAAAACAAAACCAGATAAGTGGGGTTTCAAACTTTTTTGTCGTGCAAGTCAAGATGGACTCATACATGATATACTCATGTATCAAGGCACAACAACTTTTGACACACATCCCATACAGCTTCCACAGGAAGAATCTAAACTTCCAATAAGTACAAAGATTGTTCTGGTACTTGCACAGACTATGAACAAGACCAACACATCAGCAATCTATGCTGACAATTTCTTTTCAAGTATACCTTTGGTCAAGCTACTAAGAGATAAGTATAACTGCAGATACACTGGAACAGTACGTGACAATAGATGTGGTAAGCCAGATCTGGCGCCTATCAAACAAATGGAAAGGAACACTGTGGTCAGGGGCAATTTTTGCTTCAACAACAATGATGGTGTCCTTGTTGTAAGATGGAAGGACACCAAAGTTGTGACTTTAGTGACAACTGATATTCGGGTCGAGCCTCTGAGTCTTGTTGACAGATATAACAAGGTTACAAAGAGGAAAGACCAAATATCGTGCCCTGCAGTCATCAAGAACTATAATGCAAACATGGGAGGTATTGACAAAAGCAACATGTTGGTGCATCTCTACAAAACACATGAAATCAAAACGTTGGTACATGCGGCTATTTGCCTATATTCTTGATCTTGCTGTTGTGAATGAATGGCTGCTTTATTGTCGTGGTTCTCGAGCAATAAAGCAAAAGTGTATGCAACTGAAGTATTTCAGGAATTGTATCTCTGAAATTGCAAGGTCTAAAGGACAAAACCTTAGAGGCAGCATCCAAAGAACAACTCCAAGACCTTCACCAACTAATTCACCATGTACTTCCAATGGTGTTGGCATAGTGAAACCTGGGAGGGGAAAACGTACAGAAATGCCTGATGACAGTGTTAGGAAAGACCTTAGTCTAATGCACTTCCCAATGGCAGGGCAAAGGCCGTTTACTTGCAAGTATTGCAGCAACACGAAGAAACCGGTAACATCGTCATTCGTGTGTAGTGTATGCAAAGTAAATCTGTGCATAAAGACTGATAGAAATTGTTTCTCAGACTTCCATCTTTCCATTTAGCAATATAGAATCATTGGTCTTCCAAATGAATCTCAGGAATATAGGGATTGAAACTTGCATCACTTTGCAATTTGGCATTGTTGATATTTGCTTCCTTTTTATATTTTTGTAACAATTAAAAAATGTTTTGATACAAGTTCCATTTATGTTTTTTATATTGTCTGTTTGTATATTAAATTTAAAAAATTGTTTTGGTGTGTTTTATTAACAATTGCTAATGTGGTTCCTATATTCAAATCAAGGGATAAGTCCACTCCTTCAAATTACCATCCAATAAGCCTGACATCTATAGTGGGCAAGTTATTAGAATCAATTATAGCTGACATTATCAGAAGTCACCTTGAAGAGCATAACTTGATTAATGAATCTCAGCATGGATTCACGAGAGGTCGTTCCTGCCTGACAAACTTACTGACGTTCTTCAATAGAACATTTGAGGCAGTTGACAGTGATAAGGAATATGATATTGTTTATTTGGATTTTAGTAAAGCCTTCGACAGAGTACCTCACAAGAGACTCTTAAGAAAAGTGGCAGCTCATGGTATAGGAGGTAAAGTTCTAGCATGGATTGAGGCAT
Source organism: Cherax quadricarinatus (assembly GCF_026875155.1). Taxonomy (NCBI): domain Eukaryota; kingdom Metazoa; phylum Arthropoda; class Malacostraca; order Decapoda; family Parastacidae; genus Cherax; species Cherax quadricarinatus. The sequence continues at coordinate 22,514,105 of NC_069488.1, read as the reverse complement.
GGCTTACCAATAGAAAGCAGAGTTACCATTAATGGAGTGAAATCTGAATGGGGATTAGTCACTAGTGGCGTTTCACAAGGATCAGTTTTAGGCCTGTTCATAATTTACATTAATGACCTTGATGAAGGGATTACTAGTGACATGAGTAAGTTTGCTGATGATACGAAGATAGGCCGTATAATTCACTCTGAGGGGGATATCAATGAACTCCAGGACGATTTGAACAAATTAATGTCTTGGTCTGAAAAATGGCAGATGAAGTTTAATGTGGATAAGTGTAAGGTACTTGCCCTTGGTAATGAAAATAACCCTCGAAGCTATAATCTAGGTGAAGTAGAGCTTGGTCATACAGAATGTGAAAAAGACTTGGGAGTCATGGTAAGCAGAAATCTAAAGCCAAGACAGCAGTGCCTTAGTGTGCGCAACAAGGCCAACAGATTACTTGGATTTATCTCAAGAAGTATAAGTAACAGAAGTCCAAAAGTTATTTTACAGCTCTATACATCACTAGTGAGGCCTCATTTAGATTATGCTGCTCAGTTTTGGTCCCCTTACTACAGGATGGACATAGACTCATTAGAGAACATACAGAGAAGAATGACTAAAATGATTTACTGTGTAAGGAACCTCCCGTATGTAAAGTAAAAGGACACAAGTGCAACTAATGTGACATTTATTGTGGCAACGTTTCGCTCTCCAGGAGCTTTATCAAGCCATTACAAGCAATACATGGACACAGAGGGTATATAAAGGCTCAGAGTGAGGTGTTATAATAGTGAGGTACCATTTCGATGTTCACTAGTGGTAGTAGTAGTAGTAGTGGTAGTGACAAAAGTAATACAATATGGTAGAGCAATTAATTCGTACATGAGTAAAAGGATATAAAAGCTATTACTTGGGTAACATAAAAATAGGTTGGACAAATTATATACCCTCTGTGTCCATGTATTGTTTGTAATGGCTTGATAAAGCTCCTGGAGAGCGAAACGTTGCCACAATAAATGTCACATTAGTTGCACTTGTGTCCTTTTACTTTACATATTGTCGGTAATTCTACCAACTTTATTACAACCTCCCGAATGAAGATAGACTTAAAGCCTTAAATCTCCACTCTCTGGAGAGGTGTAGAATGAGGGGAGATATCATTGAAGTGTATAAGTGGATGACGGGCATAAACAAGGGAGACATTAATAAAGTACTGAGGGTGTCGAACCAGGTAAGAACCAGGAATAATGGATTTAAGTTGGATAAATTTAGATTTAGAAAGGACATAGGTAAGTACTGGTTTTCTAACAGAGTTGTAGATGCGTGGAACAGTCTTCCCAGTATGGTGATAGAGGCTAGGACCTTGGGTAGCTTTAAGAAGAGACTGGACAAATATATGAGTGGGAGGGGCTGGGTTTGATTGGTGTCAAGGGGTACGGGAGTTATTTCTTGAGTAGCTTTAGGTAGATGTCGTTTTGATAAGGACCTGCCTCGTATGGGCCAGTAGGCCTTCTGCAGTGTTCCTACATTCTTATGTTCTTATGTTCTTATGCCTGCGTAGTGTCCCCTTTTGTAGTTTGGATTTTCCCATCCTACTCCTGTTACCCTCTACACTTATAACTCTATGTATTCAAAGCTCAGAACCACGTGATCACTACCTCTGAGGGGGCTTTCATACGTGATGTCCTCGATGTCAGTGTTATAAATCTGGGCTCTGTGACGTTTCATGCATTTTGTGCATCTACTGAGCTGATACACCTTTCTACACTAGTGCAACGGCTGCATATTTTTGCCTCATTTATCGAAAGAACAATTTTCACCATACTGTAAGCAAGATCACGTACTCTGAGATTTTTCCTTGACTTATTCTGTGATGGATTCATTTTTACTTTGGGTTTACTTTTATTCTTAGTTTTTGAAGCATGACAAGTACCCAGGGAATATATGTGTTCAATAGTTAGACGACGGGAGAACTGTTATCCAAGTGTCTTAGGCATTGTAGATTTACAGTTGGTTTTTTTTTTTTTTTTTTTTTTGCTTGAGTTTTAATTTAATTGAGGTTATATGAGATTTCACATATACTGTTACTGTAGTGTGACTAGTATAAATCTACAAAAATAATTTTTGTATTTATCTACAATAAAATAAACATTAAAATGGTATAAAATACCGACAGATTGTTAGGTAAGACACATATGCAACAGTTAGGTATCTTTATTTCGAAACGTTTCGCCTACACAGTAGGCTTCTTCAGTCGAGTACAGAAAAGTTGATAGAAGCAGAAGATACTTGAAGACGATGTAATCAGTCCATCACCCTTAAAGTTTTGAGGTGGTCAGTCCCTCAGTCTGGAGAAGAGCATTGTTCCGTTGTCTGAAACGTTTCGAAATAAAGATACCTAACTGTTGCATGTGTGTCTTACCTTACAATAAAATAGCTTTTATGGTATCCATTCAACCGTTAATTGTACTCAGGCAGTTTGATCTACATCAAATTGATTATTCAGTGATATAATTGTTGTCTCAATTTGAATTTTTAAGTTTTGTAACTTCGAACATATATGAGTAGGTGAAGGTAAACGTAATAATTTGTAAATCAGCTTGAGTCTGCTTCTTTCTACGTTATCATATGTTTCGTTCAAAATTGTAACTACCTGTTAATAGCTTGCAGCAACTGCAACATAACCCGTAACTAGAGCTAAGACTTCACCTGAACATTAAAATGGTATAAAATACCGACAGATTGTTAGGTAAGACACAAATGCAATACTAAGACTTCACCTCAAAGTTGACCTTGGAGATACTGTAATTTTGTAACCTTATCAAGTTTTACGTCTACAGAAGCGCGCTGCAGCAAAGCTAGCACAGAACTCATTCTACTTTCATCTGGGTCAAATACTGGAAATCTAATCTCAGGAAATTTTGGAAGAATACACATAATACAAATTAACTCTTCTCAGGAGTCAATTGTGTGCTCTGAAGCTTCAATTATAGTGTATTTTAACACTATTCTTTACTTCTGGAAACTTACTAGTACACCTGAGTACTTGACACTGCACATAAGCTCAACGACTGCACACTTAAAATCATTCTGTACACAACAGAACACTGATTTGTACTCTTCACTACACATGAATATTGCTTTGTACTCATTTGGAGTACACATACCTTAAAACATAATATTCTATACTAACTAAATTTATAGAGCCTTAGTTTTTTGAGTCATTTAATCTTATGTCACTAGTATATTGTCTTCCTAGTGACTCGACACTTACATTATTTTTCACAGGTTTTACCTATTCTGACTTTTCACAAAAGACCATAAACTATGATTTTGTTCCAGAAGTCACTTTCTTTGTGAAGTATAACATTACAACATGAACTTGTGACGTAAATATACTACACACTACGTTTCTGTGTTGCACAGCTGGATAATACTTATCTGACTTTTGTAATTCTGCCGGTCTAGTCATCCATAGACCCTCACATACGATGCCCTTCAGCAGTACTGTAATTACCCACACAAAGCTATTAATAAATATCGGTGATTAACTCGCTAACTTATATATATATTAATGATAATATACTGTTTTTTATCCTATGTAATTTATTTATATATATATATATATATATATATATATATATATATATATATATATATATATATATATATATATATATATATATATATATATATATATATATATATATATATATAATATATATATATATATATATATATATATATATATATATATATATATTATGCATGATAAATGTAATCACCTAAATTTGTATAACTGTACTTACGTGTATCTATACCTAAATAAAATTCCCCACTAAAAATATTACGATGACGCCTGAGTAATGCACGACCTATTAGTTGGTTATATAAAATCAACAGATATAGGATGCATTACAATTTATAATTAATTTTCCGCACGACTGGTGAAAAACGGGACTGACAACAAAATTCGTGGCTTAATATTTTAATAAATCGTAAAATTAATTTAGGAAAGAAAGACACCCACTATCATAGTGACAACCTGGTTGGATGTCAAGGTGACTGACGACGAGGTCAAAATTGAAGGTTACAACATAAAGCGCTTAGATAGGAATAGAAATGTCGGTGGGGTATGTAGCTGTGTAAGAAATGATTTAGCCTGTAACCCAAGACCTGATTTGAATAATAAACTGGAGATTCTATGGCTTGAGGTGTTATTACCCAAGACTTAACCAATCCTAGTAAGAACTGGTTAGCGCCCCCCCCCCATCCACCCATGATCAATTCTTAGAGGATTCTTCGAGAGTCCTGTCCGGAATTGATAGTAAATATGAGAGTGATATTGGGATACTTCAATATCTGTTTCCAACAGGTATGTAGCAGGTATAAACACATTCCGGGAATACTAAACTAATTAATGCACAAACCCGGATCACACAGTTTTCAGCCACCATATTAGACCACATTCTTTGTAATCGTTCTGACACTGTCCTCTTCGCTTCCGGGCCGAGTGGACGTGCTGCGCAGACGCTCCTGTTTGAGTTTGTTCTTGCGCAGTTTACCAGGCAGCGCAGTAGTTCCTGACTCTGTTGATTGCTGCGCAGTTTTCCTCAGTGCACTCACAATGGCGGAAGGTGCACGTAGGCGAGTCAACACCGTCTGCCTTCAATTAGTGATAGGCTCGTTCAACAATCAGAATACACATCTACTGCTTACTACGATACTCCGAGATACATATGGTATCAATAATGAAGATCTTTATGGTGTCTCTTTGAACGGCAATTCGAGGCTTTTTGTCAAATTCAGACAAAATAGTACTTACGAAAATATGGTTGCCACATATCAGGATGTGATCAAAACCGTTAATCCTGGTGTCACTGTTCGCCTTCACGACGTCTCCCGTTTTTACACCTGGATCAAGGTACGAAACGTTCCTTTTGAGGCGGACGAGAGTGATTTGAGGAATGTTTTTGCACGCTATGGCACGGTTCATATGGCAACTATGGGACGGTGGTATGCTGGAGGGGTCTTTCTCCCTGAAAATGTCTCTCAAGCACCCTATTCCGTCGTATGTGGTTATGGAGGACTTTCGTACGCAAGTGTACGTTTACGTACTCAGGACAAAGGCGTACATGCAGGCTTTGTGGGATGTATGACCATATGGCGGCGCAATGCCCTACAAGACGTGATAAAACGACGGAAGTAAGGCGGTTTGATGTTTCAACGGAGCAGCGATCATATGCTGCTGCTACACAACAACATATATTGCCTCGTAAATCGTGGAGTGAGGAGGTAGAGGGTGAGGTTGAAGAATCGCCGATATGTCTAACCCTCCTGGTGCAGTGGAGGCGTGGGCGTGGTATCGGCGACGACAGAGGAAGGCCTCGTTCATACTCAGGATGACGTGGAGCAATCTATTCAAGAAGTTCTGAATGTTTTAATGGATGCTTCCACATCTGAGGGGCTTCACGGTGGTTTAGAGGATGTAAGTGTGAAGGAGAAGGACGGGGCATCCGCCGGGCATATTGCTGAACATCAGGTTGTGGTCGTGGAAAGTTCATAGAACAACAGTTCTGAAGATGAGATGGATACTGGCCGCAGTTCTCGTAAGAGAGTGGCGGTGATATCTGACTCTCAAGATGTTTTGACACCAGGACAACGGTCGGGAAACAAAGCATGGTGCGATGTGACCCGTAGAGACAAGGGCAAATCTACATGTGTTCAGCATGTCAAGGAGAACGACACAGGGGGGGGGGTGGGGGGGGGGGAAGAAGTGGAGATATACGCAAGGGAACCAAGATTGTCAAGGTATCCAAGGGTAAACCTCCAATGAAACGTTCAAGTGTCTTACTTTAAATATAAATGGGTTACGGTCTGTTGAAAAACGTAAGTATTTGGAGGTTTTGTTAAAAAAAGTAACTTAAATATGACATTTTAGTGTAGTATTGTGTCAATATATATTTCAAGAGTGAAAATCCATGTATTTTAGCTAAAAAGTAAGGTTGAAAAGTGCTCTAAATGCTGAAAATCGTCGAAATATGCAGTAAAACATCATTTTGCCATGTTTTTCGATTTTTTCAAAGCTTATGCTATTTTTAAAATTTGTGAAGCATTGAAAAAATCGAAAAATTTGGTAAAATGATGTTTTACTGCATATTTCGACGATTTTCAGCATTTAGAGCACTTTTCAATTAAACCTTACTTTTTAGCTAAAATACATGGATTTTCACTCGTGAAATATATATTGACACAATACTACACTAAAATGTCATATTTAAGTTACTTTCAGCATAAAATTAATTTCCATCAGTAATTCTGATAAAAAAGTTTGAAAATCCATGAATTTTAGCTAAAAAAATCAGGTTTGTCTGAAAAGTGATCTAAATGCGCTTCGTAACTAAGTGAACAGGATCGATCTCCGCATTATATAATTACTGTTATTATAATTATTATTATTCTTATTAGTTTGTCTCGTGGAGGCCAGTTTTTGATGATTTCCCGAGGTTCATGTGTCCGTCTGTGTCCCCTCACTCATTGATCTTGCATCTAAGTATTCTCCAGGTTCATGTATCCAGGAGTCCATCTATGTCCCTTCCTCATTTCCTATCCTACACTCAATAGTCTCGGCTCTTGCATCTAATCCTTCCCCATCTGTGTTCTCTCAGATATTCTGCCTTCCCCACTTCCTGTCCTATACTATCCTACCTTCCCCAGGTTCATGTGTCCAGGAATCCATCTGTGTCCCCTCAGATATTCTCTCTTCCCCACTTCCTGTCCTATACTATCCTACCTTCCCCAGGCTCATGTGTCCAGGAGTCCATCTGTGTCCCCTCAGATATTCTCTCTTCCCCACTTCCTGTCCTATACTATCCTACCTTTCCCAGGCTCATGTGTCCAGGAGTCCATCTGTGTCCCCTCAGATATTCTCCCTTCCCCACTTCCTGTCTTATTCTGTCCTACCTTCCCCAGGTTCTTGTGTCCAGGAGTCCATCTGTGTCCCCTCAGATATTCTCCCTTCCCCATTTCCTGTCCTATACTGTCCTACCTTCCCCAGGTTCATGTATCCAGGAGTCCATCTGTGTCCCCTCAGATATTCTCCCTTCACCACTTCCTGTCCTATACTATCCTACCTTTCCCAGGTTCATGTGTCCAGGAGTCCATCTGTATCCCTTCCACACTTCCTGTTTTATACTATCCTACCTTCCCCAGGTTCATGTGTCCCTTTCTCACTTCCTATCCTACACTCAAGAGTCTCGGCTATTGCATCTAATCCTTCCCCATCTGTGTCCTCTCAGATATTCTGCCTTCCCCACTATACTATACTATCCTACCTTCCCCAGGTTCATGTGTCCAGGAGTCCATCTGTGTCCCCTCAGATATTCTCCTTTCTCCATTTCCTGTTCTATTCTATCCTACCTTTCCCAGGTTCATGTGTCTAGGAATCCATCTGTGTCCCCTCAGATATTCTCCCTTCCCCACTTCCTGTCCTATACTATCCTACCTTCCTCAGGTTCATGTGTCCAGGAGTCCATCTGTGTCCCCTCAGATATTCTCCCTTCCCCACTTCCTGTCCTATACTATCCTACCTTCCTCAGGTTCATGTGTCCAGGAGTCCATCTGTGTCCCCTAGTATTCTCCCTTCCCACTTCCTGTCCTATACTATCCTACCTTCCCCAGGTTCATGTGTCCAGGAATCCATCTGTGTCCCCTCAGATATTCTCCCTTCCCCACTTTCTGTCCTATACTGTCCTACCTTCCCCAGGTTCATGTGTCCAAGAGCCCATCTGTGTCCCCTCAGATATTCTCCCTTCCCCTCTTCCTGTCCTATTCTTTCCTACCTTCCCAAGGTTCATGTGTCCAGGAGTCCATCTGTGTCCCCTCAGATATTCTCCCTTCCCCACTTCCTGTCCTATTCTATCCTACCTTCCCCAGGTTCATGTGTCCAGGAGTCCACCTGTGTCCCCTCAGATATTCTCCCTTCCCCACTTCCTGTCCTACACTATCCTACCTTCCCCAGGTTCATGTGTCCAGGAATCTATCCGTGGGCCCCCGGATGTCTTCCCTTCCTCTGAAGCCCTGGAAACTCTTTTCGTATTTTTAATGCCTAACCCAAGATCAGCAGTCCCAACCCAGGTCCATGGTTCCAAGTGTTCATCCATACACCCTTCACCCCTTCCCCGATGTCACAAGTCCCACCTAGGTCCGTGGTTTAGGTTCACACCTTTACCACCCCCAAGATAGCATCCACCCAGGTCCCTAGTTCCAAGTGTTCATCCATTCCCCTTACCACTTCCCTGAGG
>NC_069488.1:22481589-22505317 GCF_026875155.1 Cherax quadricarinatus | reverse complement strand
GAAAAAAAAAATTGTCATTATGTAACGGTGGAGGCCCCGACAACCGCTCCCTCTTTGTTGTGGTTAACACTGCCATCAAGTGACGGCCTTTTGAAGCTATTATTATAATTATTATTATACAGTACATTATTATTATATATGTATTATTATTATACATATTATATTATTATTATATTATACTATTATTATATTATACTATTATTATATTATACTATTATTATATTATTATTATTTTTACAATATAAATAATTTGTAATTTTTATTCACACAAGAAATAAAAGACCCACTGCTATGCAGACCACTGCCTTATTGAACAATTGTATAAACAATGTCAAACCATTCACGACTCCTTTGAGCTCAATTTCAAGGTACTTTTCGTCATGAAAGCAATCAAAACCATATCCATCTATGTAATATATATTCCATTCTATCAAATGAGACCAAAAAAAAAAAAAAAAAACAAGAATACAACCATTAAAAACCATACGTAAATACCGCTAAGGGGAGGCTAATTACTGAGAAGTGAACTCCATTATTTATGGTCCGATTTCTTTCAATTTTGGTGTACGTTAAGAAGCATCTTTCCATCATACGTTGCCCGAGTTTCAATGAGATAGTCCAACAAACAAATGAGATCCAATTCCCCAGATCAAGAGCAAGAACCCCTCACCAGCGTCAAGGAACCTCCCTTAAGGTCCGCTCGCTTATGGAAATTTCACTCGTGTATGGAAGCAAAAAATCGACTGATCAACTGCTCGTATTTGGAAAAACGTTCACATGGATGCGCTCGCAAGTAGAGGTTCCACTGTACTAGTAAAATAGCTATGAGTTTAATAGACTGGAACAATGGAATGTGCCAAAAAATAGGGAGTCAAGTAGGTGAAACTGCCGATGCATAAACATCACCGTTGGGTTAAGTGTATTCTAACTTAACCACTCTGTAATCTGGCAAAATCGCTAATCTGGCACCCGATGCTGCCAGATTAGTGATGGCCAAGGAAGCTTTATTGATGATGATTTACCCATGCATTGTATTTGTCAAACCACAAACATTAGTTTGTAACTTGACAAATCCCCTATGTTGGCAAGAAAAGACAAAACAACTGTCGAAAAAGGTTCCATGTAACCGCAATAAAAGGTTAATAGTAAACAGACACTGCCAAAGAGCAAGATAAAAGGACCTGTGTGTGTTGTGTGGTGCAATAAAGTAGAGCATTATATGTAGTGTCCCAAAAAATGGAGGGAAAAATTTAATATGGAAAATTTTCTGAGGTAAGAATAAGATAACCTAATAAATTAAGACAAAATACAGTAACACAAGTGTTATTGTTATCATTGTTAATGACCACTATGATAAAGCCATGTAAACATCAACAATACAGTGGACTAGTGTTTACATCATGACAGATCTAAGCAACCTGTTTTGAGTTCACTCCTTAACCCTAACCTTTGAAGAAGGAAGATCATTACAAAGAAGAACCGTTAAGAACAGAAGAAGCACTACTTGCCAAATCTCCCACCTACGCATCTCTCACTAAGTTCTAAGCAGATGCCACTAAGATTCTTCAAGCCACTCAACAATCAACCCCTACCAACTCCTCCTTCCCTTCACTACCAGACAGTACACCATCTATAATACTCTACTGCATGATTTATGGAGTTTACCTGGAGAGGGTTTCGGAGGTCAAAGACCCCGGCTCGGTCTGAGACCAGTCTTCGTGGTGGATCAGGGTCTGATAAACCAGGCTAGTACTGCTAACTGCACGCAAAGTCACGTACGAACCACAGCTCGTCTGGTCAGGTACTGACTTTAGGTGCCTGTCCAGTGCCTTCTTGAAGACAGCCAGGGGTCTATTTGTAGTCCCCCTTATGTATGCTGGGATGCAGTTGAACAGTCTTGGGCCCCGGACACTTATTGTGTTATCTATCAGTGTACTTGTGGCACCCCTGCTTTTCACTGGGGAATGTTGCATGTCATACCGAGTCTTTTGCTTTCACAGAGAGTGATTTTCATGTGGAAGTTTGGTGCTAATCCCTCTAGGATTTTCAAAGTGTATATTATCATGTGTCTCTCTCTTCCAGGGAATACAAATCAAGGACCTTCAACCGTTCCCAGTAATTTAGGTTCCTTATCGTACTTATGTGTGCGTGAAAGTTCTTTGTACACACTGTCCAGGGCGGTAATACACTGCCTTGAAGGGGCAGTTAGTGTACAGGCAGTATTCCAGCCAAGAGAAACCAAGCGATTTGAAGAAATCATCATTGCTTGCGTCCCCTGGTTTTGAGGTTCTCATTATCCATCTACCATTTTACTATCAGATGGCGGGTAGATACGAACGCCGTTGCGGTCTTTGAATGCGAAATCCTTTAACAATATCAACTCCCAGGTCCCTTCACATTACTTTCCTCGTTCTATTCAATATTTAGAATTTGTCGTATACCCTCATCCATTTAAGTTTCCTCAAGTTTTCCATATCTGGAGTAGTTGGAAATTTCTATTCATTGAACTTCATATTGTTTGAGTGGCCCATTTGAAAGATTCTGGTTGATGTCCGCTTGAGGTCTCGCGGTGTCTTTGATGGAGAAACACTGACAAGGCATCCGGATGTCATCCGCAAGGAAACACGGACTGTGAGGCTATACTCCGTCTATGTTAGATATGAAGATGAGGAATAGAATTGGACGATTACGTGTCCTTGTGAACAGAGCTTTTTTTTTCACCGGTAGGCTGCCTCAGACTCTACTCTGTTTACTATTACTCATTGTGTTTCTGTTTGTCAGGAAAGTTATAGATCCATCTACCACTTTTCCTGTTATTCCTTTATCACGCATTTTGTGCGCTATTACACCATGGTCACAGTTTGTCGAAAGCTTTTGCAAGAGTTTATCCTCTAAAGCATCCAAACCTTGTCATAGTGGTCCAGCATCTGGGAGAGGCAGGAGCAACCTGCTTTAAACCTGTGTTGCCCTGGGTTTGTGGGTAACTGACGGGTATCTAGGTGGTTTGTGATCTTGCTTCTCAAAGATTTTTAAGATATGGGAATTGTTATGCTATCGGTCTGTAGTGCTTTACAATTGCTATACTGCCACCTTTTGTAGAGTTGGGCAAGTCCGTTGTTTTTAACAGATTGTGGGATGACCCCTGTGGTCAATGCTGCCTCTCCACAGAATGCTGAAGGAACGTGCCAGGGGCTCCTGAGTTCTTGTATGAACACGGAATTCCATGAGTCTGTGGCCTGTGGCAGAGTGCATGGGCATGTCGTTTATTGCCTTTTCAAAGTCTTGTGCTGTTAAGATAATGTCTGAGATTTTTGAGATGACCAAATTTTGTCTCGTTCGTAAAGAATTCATCTGGATTATCGACCCTTAGTCTGAGCAGCGGCTCGCTGAACACTGAGTCGTGTTGGGACTTCAGTATCTCACTCATTTCTTGGTTATCATCTGTGTATGTCCCATCTCGTTAAAGCAGAGGCCCAATACTGGATGTTGTTTTTTCCTAAGATTTGGCATAAGAGAGGAAAGTATTTTGATTGCTTTTTTTTCAATTTTCTTTATGGCTTTAGTTCTTCCTGCAATTCTCGTCTCCTGTAAAATTCCTTCAGCTTAACTTCGATATTTGCAATTTCATTGACCAGCGCCTTCCTTCCTATTTCAGAGATAATGGCCGCTCTTAGCACCTCTGTGACTCTTCCCCTTCGTCTTGTTTACATCTTCTCTTTCTTAATGGAATGTGCCTTGAGCAGATCTCAAGAACCAAAGAGTTTATTTTTTCTAAGCAAAGGTTCGGATCTGTGTTGTTTAGGATATCTTCCCAGCTTGTTTCATTTAGGATATTGTTGACTTGTTCCCATTGTATGTTTTTGTTATTGAGATTGAATTTAGTGAAGACACCCTCATGACTGATCACATTTTGCTGGTCAGTAGCCCAGTGCATACATACATGTACCTCTATTATGTTGTGATCTCAGTGTATTGTCTCTGATACAAACATATACGTTTCAGATCGTCGTTGTTAGTGAAGGGTGGTGTCATGTATAGTTCTAGTCTTGTAGGCTCAAATATTTGTGGTAAGGTGAATTTGTTGCAGAGATTTAATAGCTCGTGTGTGGTGTGTGAATTTCATCCCTGAGCTGCATCCTGGGCTGATCTCTGATAAAATATTATTTGCTACACTCCTCCATGTTTAGATGTCTCAAGTTGAAATCTCCCGGTAGCAAGATGTTTTAGCAGGAGTTTGAGATTATCCAGTGGTCCAAATTTTCAAAACGCTCCCGGAATTGCTGGGAAGTTGCATCTGTGAGGCTTGTATATTACCACAAAGACAGGTTTTGGCTTGTCGTTTGACCGCCAAAAGCTGTCAAAACTACATCATTTGAGGTGTTTAGTAGTTCTAAGCAAATGAGCAAACTCTGTGACGGTACAGGACCAACCCGCCCTGTTTATCATGTTTAGTCTGTAACATCTGAATAGGTTATAATCTGGGGATCCATATTTCGTTATGTGGGTCTCTGGAATGGTTGCGAACATTGCATTTTAAATCTTCTCGCAGTCCTTTGATGTAAAGGAATTTTGTCGTTTTGATGACGGTTTTAGACACTCTATGTCGCAAAGACCAAATGTCGTAATTTGATGCAATTTCGGGGAGTTTTATTTCTGGGTTTTATTGTTCCGGAGTGGAGGGCAATGACTGTGGTCTGTCCGACAAAAGAAAAAACCTTTGGGGTTTTTTCAGTTGGTGTAAAAATTACTTGTCCATTTCTTGCCAGTCCTTATTTCCCTCCCTGGCCCTAAAAAAACCTCTTTCTCTGGGAGAAGGTATGAGTGTAACCTACTAATTGTACTCACCTAATTGTAGTTGCAGGAGCGATTCAATAGCACCTGGTTCCCACCTCTTCACCTGCCACTACCAGGTCCACTCACTCTTCCTGCCTATGAGCTTTATCATAATTTTTCTTAAAGTTATTTATGTGATCTTGCTTCACCTACATCTCCTTCAGATTGTTCCACTTCCTGACAAATGTATGACTGAAAGAAATACTTCCAAACATCCTGTGTCTTACCTGTGTTTTCAACTTCCAGCTGTGACCCGTTGTTACTGGGTCCCATCTCTGCAACATTCTGTGCTATCTACCCGTCAATCTCTAGTATTTTATATGTCGTTACCATGTCCCCCCCTAATCCCTCTTGTCCTCCAGTGTCATCAGTTGAGTTTTCTTACCTCTCCATTAGCCTCCGGGACTAGTCCTTATGCAAACCGTTGCACTGTCTCTAATTTCTTGCGTGCTTCACCGGGTGTTGGCTTCATACTGGTGCTGCATACTCCAATATGGGGCCTGACGTACACGTGTACAATGTATGAATGATTCCTTACTTAGATGTCGATATTCACATTTTTAGGACTGCTGCTGGGCGTCCATATGCTGCAACCAGTTATTTGTTGATATGCACCTCAGAAGTGCTTGGTATGATGCTCTCCATGCATCCTTTTTCATTAAGTGGGTTTGCATTCTTTGACTAGAGTCCTCCTGTCTTCTTTATCCTTCCCACAAATTTCGTGACTTTGCACTTTAATGAAGTTAACCCCATGAGACATTTGGCAGACAAGGCTTGCCCAGCCTCTGCAATTCTTCTTGCAGGCTTACCAGATCCTCATGTGTTTGTATTCTCATGAGCTTAACATCGTCTTCGAACAGGGACGCCTCTGTATCATTATCCATTCTGTCATGTCATCCACATAAACTAAACACAGCATCGGACCTAGGACTGTCTTCATAGGGAAAACCCACTCGACACATTCACCTACCTGACACCTCGTCACATACCAACCCTCTATGTATCCTTCCTGTCAGTAATCTCTGATCCAAATTTCCCTGCTATTCTGCCTGCTCCTCTAGCTTTTCAAGGCAGTCTCTTGTGTGGTACTGTGTGGAAAGCCTCTTACAGTCCAAGAGATGCAGTCTACCCATCCCTCTCTCTTTCCTGTCCTCGCTTCTGTTAACCTAATCGTAGAACTCAGTAGGTTTTGTGATGCAGGATTTTTCCTTCCTGAAGCCGTGCTGGTTGCACAGTTATGAGTCCATTTCTTTCTAGGTGTTCCACCACTCTCACATGTAGCGGCACAGGTCTGTAGTTTAATGTTCCACTGTCTGTTTACTTTTTTAAATTTGAGAACTGTTTTCTGTCTTGCACAACCTCATCAGGTTGCCCCGTTTCAGATAGTTTGTTGAGATTATTGTTGTGCATAAGGTGGCATCTGCTCCCTCTCTCAGAACCCTCTGGAGAGATGTTATCTGGGCCCACCGCCTTTCGAGTAACTATTCACCTAGAAGTTTCTTTCACCCTGCTCGGTTGTGTACCGTGTTTCGGCATATGTGGCACATCCTACTCCCTCGGTTTTGGCTTGAAGTCTCTCGTCTCCACTGTGAATACCTCCCTGAATCTTGAGCTGAGCTCCCCACATACTTCCTGGCGCTCCCTGCACTTTGCAATACACGTGTTCCATCATTCCTAAATGCGAAATGTCTATAAAATGTGTAGTCCCTTTTTAAAGGTTCGTTTCTCCCATCTCGTGCTGCTTCAACTCTTTACTGTTAGCTCTTTTATGAAAACTAGACACATATGCAACATCTGGGCGTGCTTTATGTAGAACGTTCCCTCATCAGGGCTTTATTAATACAAATTCTAAGGACAAAACTTTGAAGACAGTATGAATTATATACAAAAAGATGAGTAATCAGTCCCTCAGTCCTTGAAGATGGTGTGAAGAGCACCGTTAGTCGTGAAGAATCCTGGGAGCACAGGCAAGAAGGCTGACGCTTTCATACTGGCGTCAGATGAAAGGGACGGGTAGCGGACGAAGCATTGTCACTTGTAGGCGGATTCCCCATGGTAGTAGTTCATACTCAAGGGTCGGTAGTAGAAGTGAAGAAAGTTGTGTAGATGTCCTCTGAATCAGATTCCCATGATGCTACAGTGTCGGGTAAGTTGTGCATGAATGGTATACAATACCAAACAATATAAAAATCGACACACATGCAACATCTCTGGGTATCTATATTGTAGACTCTATATTACAGAGATACCCAATATTGCATGTGTCTAATTTTGATCTTGTCGGTAGTGACTACCATTCATGTATACTCTTCTATATATTCGAAATTTCGTGAGTGGTATCCCCCTCCGTCTGAACTCTTCAATGTGAAAAATAACGAGATCCAGCCTTTGCTGGTATGACTCATCTGAGACATCAACTTTTCAGTTGTGACCCTTTGTTTCTGTGTCCCATCTCTGAAACATCCTGTCTTTGTCCATCTTGTCAATTCCTCACAGTATTTGTATATCGTTATCAAGTCTTCCCTAATCCCTCCTTCCTCCAATTGTCAGGGCCGATTTAATTTAACCTATTCTTTTAGGACATTTCCCTTTAGCTCCTCGAACTAGTCATGTTTGCAAACCTTTGCACTTTCTCTAATTTCTTTGACATGCTTGATCAGGTGTGGGTTAGAAGCTGGTGCTGCACATACTCCGCTATGGCCGACATATATAGTGTACAGAATCTTTGAACGATTCCTAACTAAGGTATCAGAACTCTATTCTCTCAGGTTTGCCAGGCGCCCATATGCTGCAGCAGTTATCTGGTGATGTGTGGCCTCAGGAGATGTGCTCGGTATTATCCCTCACCCCAAAATCTTTTTCCTTGAGGTGAAGGTTTGCAGTCTTTGCCACTTGCACATTGCTCTGTCTATGGCGTTCCTTCTTGCCTTTCTCCGATTTCATATACGTTGCAATTTGGCGATGTTAAAATTCCGAGGAGCCCAGTTCCTGGACCAAGCTTCCAGCCAGTCCATGTCTCCTTGTAGTCTTGAGGCTTGATCCTCATCCGCTTTATTTCTCTCATTAAACCATTAACCTCTCATTACCCTCTGTTGTATGCTAAATTTCTAAATAGAATAATAAATAATAAATAAATCTGCAAACAGGGACACTTTCTGAGTCTATCCTTTCTCATCGTGTCTTTTCCCATATACCAAAATAGCATTGCCTAGGACATGACCCCTGTGGAACCCCACTCTCACATGTGCCCACTCTGAACACCATTCACGTTACACATGACCGTTGTTAGCTCCCTGTCCTGATATCTCTGATCCATGTCAGGTGCGCCTTCCTGTTATGTGGTGCCTGATCCACCTCAGCTTTTTGCGCTAATCTCTTGTGAGGAACTGTGTCGAAGGCCTTCTTTGCAGTCCAAAAAAATCAATCTACCCACCCCTCCTCTCATGTCTTACTTCATTACCTTGTCATAAACTCCAGTAGTTTGTTACACAACATTTCCTTCCCTTTATCCGTAATGGTGTCAGTTTATAAGCATGTCCATTCTAGGTGTTCACGCTCTCCTGATAAATATTTCTCCAATGACTTTACATACTATATGTCAGCAACACTGGTCATGTAGATTTAGAGTGCCTCTCCTTTTCTAAAACAGGAGACTACATTGCATCTTCAAATACGTCAGGTAGTTGCCGGTTGTTCAATGGATGTGTTTGAAAAATCATTGTTAGGTGGCACACGCAGCTTCTCTGCTCTCTCTCCAAGGACCCGCGGAGATATTGTCCAGTCCCAACCGCCTTTGAGGTATCAAGTCCACTTAGCAGCTTCTTTAAACCTTTTCCTGGTAGTGTGGGAATTTCATCCAGCACTTGTTGGTATATTCCTTGTTGTTGGTACCCCGCTATTCTGACTTCCTGGAGCCCTTTCTCTTCTGCCACTGTAAAATACTTTCTTTAAATTCATGTTGAGCTCCTCGCTTCTTATCCGTTCTTGTGGGCTCACCACTTTCTTTGCCTCAGCCTGATAGCCCTGGTCCTTGACTGTTGTCTTCCTGCCTGAGTGGCTATACAACAGCTTTGGGTCTGACTTGCTTCTCAATTGTATGTCGTTTTCTCACTGTCGCTGGAACTCCCTCCCGTATCTGTGGATACTCGTTTCTTCTTTCTGCTCTATCACTAATCTCTATTTTCCTGGGTCCTTTATGTACCTTTTCCATTCTCTAAGCGCAAATTAGTGTTTTTGGCCTCACTACAACCTTTGGGTAAACATGGGCTCGTCCGGTCTTTCCCCATTATTTCTGCTGAACTGGGGACCAAACTTTCCTGCCTCCTTGAATTTTGTTGTCACAGAAGTCCATCATTTTTTTGTTTACCTGATTTTTCCTACCAATTCTCTTTCCCACTGAACCTCCTGCAGAAGTTCTTCATGCCTGCCGTAGAGTCCCCTTTTGGTAGTTTTGGATTTTCCCATCCTACTCCTGTTACCCCTCTACACTTGTAACACTATGTATTCAAAGCTCAGAACCACGTGATCACTCACCGTCTGAGGGGCTTCATACGTGATTTGTACCTCGATTCAGTGTTATAAATCTGGGCTCGGTGAAGTTTTCATGCATTTGGGTGCATCTACTGAGCTGATATCCTTTCTCAACTGTGCAACGGCTGCATAATTTTGCCTCATTAATCGAAAGAACAATTTTCACCATAACAGTAAGCAAGATCACGTACTGCTGAGATTTTTCCCTTGACTTATTCTGTGATGGATTCATTTTTACTTTGGGTTACTTTTAATTCTTAGTTTTTTGAAGCATGCAAGTACCCAGGGAATATATGTGTTCAATAGTTAGACGACGGGAGAACTGTTATCCAAGTGTCTTAGGCATTGTAGATTTACAGTTGGTTCTTTTTTTTTTTTTTTTTTTTTTTTGCTCGAGTTTTAATTTAATTGAGGTTATATGAGGTTTCACATATACTGTTACTGTAGTGTGACTAGTATAAATCTACAGAAATAATTTTTGTATATATCTACAATAAAATAGCTTTTATGGTATCGACTCAACCGTTAATTGTACTCAGGCAGTTTGATCTACATCAAATTGATTATTCAGTGATATAATTGTTGTCTCAATTTGAATCTTTAAGTTCTGTAACTTCGAACATATATGAGTAGGTGAAGGTAAACGTAATAATTTGTAAATCAGCTTGAGTCTGCTTCTTTCTACATTATCATATGTTTCGTTCAAAATTGTAACTACCTGTTAATAGCTTGCAGCAACTACAACATAACCCGTAATTAAAGCTAAGACTTCACACTCAAAGTTTGACCTTGAGATAACTGTAATTTTGTAACCATAATCAAGTTTATTAACTCTACAGAAGCGCCCTGCAGCAAACTAGCACAGAACATCATTCTACTTTCATCTGGTCAAATACTGAAAACTAATCTCAGAGAAATTTTGGAAGAATACACATAATACAAATTTAACTCTTCGCAGGAGTCAATTGTGTTGCTCTAAGCTTCAATTAACGTTAGTTTTTAACACTAATCTTTTACTTCGTGGAAACTTACTATACACCTGAGTACTTTGACACACTGCACATAAGCTTAAAATCACGACTTAAAATCATTCTGTACACGAACAGAACAACACATTCAAGTAAATTTGTTCTCATCAGTATGTACACAACTGCTAAACTGATTTGTACTCTTCACTACACAAGAATATTGTTTTTGTACTCATTTGGAGTACACATACTTAAAACATAATATTCTATACTAACTAAAATTTAATAGAGCCTTAGATTTTTTGGAGCCATTTAAATCTTAAGTCACTAGTAAATTGGTCTTCCTAGTGACCCGACACTTTACATTATTTTTCACAGGTTTACCCTATTCTGACTTTTCCACAAAAGACATAAACTATGATTTTTGTTCCAGAATCACTTTCTTTGTGAAGTATAACATACAACATGAACTTGTGACGCAAATATACTACACACTACGTTTCTGTGTTGCACAGCTGGAATAATACTATCTGACTTTTGTAAATATTCTGCCGGTTCTAGTCCATTCCATAGACCTCACTACTACGCTGCCCTTCAGCAGTACTGTAATTTCCCACACAAGCTATTAATAAATTCGGTGATTAACTGCTAACTTATATATATATTAATGATAATATACTGTTTTTTATCCTATGTAATTTATATATATATATATATATATATATATATATATATATATATATATATATATATATATATATATATATATAAATAATATATATATATATATATATATATATATATATTATGCATATAAATGTAATCACCTAAATTGTAATAACTGTACTTACGTATATCTAAAACCTAAATAAACTTCCACCACTAAAACTATTACGGATGACGCTGAGTAATAACGACCTATTTAGTTGGTTTATAAAATCAACAGATATAGAATGCATTACAATTTATAATTAATTTTCCGCCGACTGGTGAAAAACGGGACTGACAACAAAATTCCGTGGCTTAATATTTTAATAAATCATAAAATTAATTTAGTGAAAGAAAGACACTCACTATTCATAGTGACAACCTGGTTGGAATGTCAGGGTGACTGACGACGAGGTCAAAATTGAGGTTACAACATAAAGCGCTTAGAAGGAAATAGAAATGTCGGTTGGGTATGTAGCAGTGTAAGAAATGATTTACCCTGTAACCCAAGACCGATTTGAATAATAAACTGGAGATTCTATGGCTTGGGGTTTATTACCCAGATAAACCAATCCTAGTAAGAACTGGTTACCCCCCCCCCCCCCCCATCCCCCCATGATCAATTTTTAGAGGATTCTTCGAGGGTCCTGCCGGAATTGATAGTAAATATGGGTGTTTTGGGGGATACTTCAATATCTTTTTTCCAACAGGTATTAGCGGTAAAAACAAATTCCGGAATATAAATAATTAATGCACAAACCCGATCACAAGTTTTCGCCACCATATTAACCACATTTTGAAATCGTTCTGACTCATTGCCATCAGGCCATTACCAAGGTCTTATGTCATCACATTTACTGTACGGGAAAGGTTTTTGGGGTCAGAGACGCCAACACAGGAAAATAAAATGGGTAAAACTGAAATACAGCAAAAAAATACGGGAAAATGGGCTACAAAATTGTGTTTGGACGTGTTCCCCGTAGCACGGACTAAATAATGCCGGGAAAAAAAATCAAACATGTTCACTGCCTCCTTGTTTAAAAGGACCCGTTAAAGAGGTTAGGATTAAAGAAGAACCGATCCCTTGTGACTACTGAGATACTAAATAATATGAAATTCAAGGGGCCAGTTTCTAAAAAAATTTAAGATAAAAGGCAGGAAATTTCACGCTAAATGAATTCCCGAGGTTAGGAACAAGTACAGGACTCATAAAAGGAGCAAAGGCAAAGGCACTATTGCTCTAAATCGAAGGGAACAAGAATAACCCTAGAAAACTCTGGCAAAACTAAAACAGCTGGGGGGAAAACCATAAACAGCGATTTGATTAAATAGGGTAAAAATTGGTAACGAGGTGTGCCCCAAGCAACTAGAGTGGGAAATTTTTTAAAATCTACTACACTTCGCCGCTCTACACTAGTAAATAAACTACAGTAACATCAAATTCCTTTAACACAGCCACAGATAAAAAATTTTAAAAAATTTACATTAACAAGGGGTCACCCCCCAACAGTTGCCCAAATGTAGGTGTATCTTATGACCTCGCAAGAAAGAACTAAAAAAATTAAACCCAACTAAGACACCGGCCCGAAAACATCCTACCAAGGCCCCGGGAAACCATGCAGTTTTTTAAAAAAACTTGGGTCAGGCTTAAAAGACATTTTTTTTTACAGCAAAAAAGGAGTGGAATAGATGCATGCACATGCAAAGCCTGTTGTCGTTTTTTTTTTACATAATTTCCAAAATTTTAAACAAAAAATGAATTTTAAAAATAATTATGTAGTAAAATTGTTTGTGATTTGACCCTTTCGAAAAATTTTCGAGTGAAGGGTTGGAGAACAGTGCAAAGTGATGGGGGGAAAGGGGAGACACCAAATTTTGAATTGTATCATGGTGCAATGTAATTCGGCGTTTCGGGCCGAATTTAGGGTGTTTCAGTCTGAATTTGTTTAAAAGGAACCCGTGTTTAAAGTCCCTGCGAAGAACTGGGACAGGGAAAATTTTTGGGACCCCCAAGAATTTGTGTGGAGGCTGTATTAAGGGATGTGGGTTTCCCACACGGAATACACCCTTGTCGTTTCTTTAGATCTAAGCTGGCAGTGTAGGGTGTGATCCATTACGTAATTAATGGGAAGTGGTAATAAAAAACTTCTTTTGTAATCATATTGTTTATATTATTGTACTAATAGTTATATTTTTATGTACCCCGAAAGGGAAAACCCAAATACATAAAGTCCACATAATTTTAATTTCCAGATAGCTGGTTTTAAGTTATAATTATTAAAATTTAATGCCAGATCTGCTTTTTGTGAAGGGGTGAAGAAGTGGGGAGGCGAAGGAGGGGGAAATTTTAGCGACTACTGTGACTAAGTCCAATTTCCTCACCAAATAACTTACAGGTATAATTCAGGTGATCCCTTAAAACCCCTGCAGATGATTTGTGTGGAAAAAATTTCATTTTTTTGAATGATCTTATATACAAACATTAAATGAAAAGAATTTTTTTAAATTATCGTTAGACAATGGTTTTTTGGGGGGGACCATACCGAAAAAAATGTTTTGATATAACTTCTATACAATTGTTATTTTAATTAAATAAATATTTTACCAGGAAACTAAAAATTAAATTTGTGGACTGTTTTAAAAATTTTTTAATTTGATTATTTTTTAAATAAAATATAAATTTAATATTAAAATTTAATTTTAAAAAAATTTTTATTTAAATGGCCCTTCCCCCCGCAGGGTGGGAAAAAAAAATTTCAAATTTCATTTTCACGTTTGCAAAAAAATTTTTTACATTACAGTTTTTAAACTGCAACAAAACCCCCCTTCGATCAACTGTCTTCCCATTCCGGACTCAAAGTTCCCGGGTGCCGGTTTTGAATTTTAAAAAAAATATATATATATATATAATATATTTTATATATATTATTATATTATATATATATTATATTTTTATATATATTATATATATATATACAGGGGTTCCCCGCTTTTGTGTTCCCGGAAATTTTTAAAATTCGCCAATCATTGGGGTTTTTTTCGTATAAACATGGACTCGCTTTTCATAGGTTGACTCGCGAGTCTAGTTCGCCCGGGGACCGTACCCACGGCGTGACCAGGGCGGCAGCCAGTCTGGCATTGTTTACCGTGAGCGAAGGTCCCCTCACGGCTCCCCGCGAAATATTTCATAATATTCCATTTATTTTAGTGCTTGCAAGTACTAAATAAGCTACCATGGCTCCAAAAAAGTCCCATGCCCAAACCCGTGGTAAAAAGGTGAGAAATACGATTGAATTTAAAAAAAACCCTCATTGAACAATATGAAAATGGTACAAGTGTGGCCCAACTTCAGGATGTATAAAAAAACCCCACACAACCTTTTGTTCCATAGTGGCCAAGAAAAAAAGAAATAAGGAGGGTGTTGTTGCAAAAGGGGGTAAATTTCTGACAAAAATGAGATCACATACTGACGAGGGGTTGAAAGTTATTTTGGGGTGGGTAAATGGAAACAATTAGCAGGAGATATTTTATGACTTCGTTTATTTGTGAAAAGGCTAGGCAGTTGCATGAAGATTGGGAAAGAAAAAAATCCTGCAAAAAGTGGGAAGTGAGGAATTTAAGGGGCCCGCAAAACTGGTTTTTAGAGTTTTTAAAAACCCTACTGGCATACACTATGGGGAGGCATGGTGAGGGTGCCAGTTGGACCACAAGGCGGGTGAAAAAATGTGCTTTAATTCCAGGAGTACATAGAGGCTGAAGGACTGAAAAATTTAAAAAATTTTTCAATTGTGACGAAACAGGGCCCCTTTTGGAAGAAAATGCCAAAAAGGGCCTTTTATTAACCAAGAGGAAAGGCAATGCAGGACACAAGCCTATGAAAGACAGGGCCCACACTATTGTTCGTGCTAATGCTAGTGGGGATTTTCAAAGTGAAGCCCTTATAGGTACCATTCTGAAAATCCCAGGTTTCGGAAAAACTGTTATAAAAGTAAAATTTTGTGTGTTTTGGAAAATTAAAATTTAAGGGGTGGGGCCGAGGGAAATTTTTTGTCGAGTGGTTCAAAGAAGTGTTTTGGGGCCCCAGTGTGAAAGGGTATCTCCTGGGAAAAAAAATTGGATCTCAAGTGCCCGTAGTAATGGCAAAGCACCGTCATCCTCCAAAAATTGGATGACCCAATTTTCGAGGAGTTTGGGTCATCACAGTAAAGTTCTTGCCCCCGAAAACCATCCTCTCCTCCAACCCATGGACCCGCAGGTTATTGCAAACTTTTTATTTGGGGTGGATAAATGGAAACAATAGCGTGAGATATCTTTTGACTTCGTTTTTTTGTGAAAAAGGGTAGGGAGTTGCATGAAGTTTGGTAAAAAAAATTGCCTGCAAATATGGTGAGGGTGAAATTTAAAAGGCCCCGCAAAGGTAGTTTGAGAGATTTAAGAACCGTACTGGCATCACAGTGTGGTAAGGCTGGTGAGGCTCCCCATTCGGACCACAAGGGGCTAAAAAATTGTGCATGAATTCCAGGAGTACATAGAGGCTGAAGGACTGAAACCTGAACAAGTGTTCCAATTGTGACGAAACAGGCCTCTTTTGGAAGAAAATGCCAAAGAGGACCTTCATTACACAAGAAGAAAGGCAATGTCAGGACACAAGCCTATGAAAAACAGGTTTGACACTAATGTTCTGTGCTAATGCTAGTGGGGTTTAAAAGTGAAGCCTTTAAACTAGTTTTACCATTCTGAAAATCCCAGAGTGTTCAGGAAAAACAATGTTATGAAGAAATAAATTGTGTGTGTTTTGGAAATCTAATAGTAAAGGGATGGGTCACGAGGGAAATTTTCGTCGAATGGTTCAATGAAGTGTTTGGCCCAAGTGTGAAGGAGTATCTCCTGGAAAAGAAATTGGATTCAAGTGCCCGCTTGTAATGGACAATGCACCTGCTCATCTCCAAACTTGGATGACCTAATTTCGAGGAGTTTGGGTTCATCACAGTAAAGTTCTTGCCCCCGAATACCACTCCTCTCCTCCAAAACCCCTGGACCAGCAGGTTATTGCAAAAATTTAAAAAAACTCTACACAAAAGCAATGTTTTCACAGGTGCTTGACTGTGACCACAGACACTCACTTGACCCTAAGGGAATTTTGGAGAGAACACTTCAGCATCCTCCACTGCATAACCCTTTAGGTATGGCTTGGGGGGGGAGTGACTACCAAGACTTTGAACTCTGCCTGGAGAAAATTGTGGCCAGATTGTGTCGACAAGAGGGATTTGAAGAATTTGGGATGACCCTAATGAGCCTATGTCTGTTGCAAAATCAATTGTGGCACTGGGGAGTTCCATGGGGTTGGATGTGAGTTTGGAGGATGTGGAAGAATTGGGGGGAAGACCACAATGAAGAACTCACCACTGAGGAGTGCAAGAGCTTCAGCAGGAAGGCAACACATTGCAGCTCAGAATCTTGCTGCAGAGGAGGAGGGAAAAAGGATGGAAAGAAGGTGCCTTTTCAGAAATTAAAGAGATTTTTACTATGTGGGGTAAGATGGAAAGCTTTATGGGGGAAACATCACCCTAACAAGGTTGTTGCAAGCCAGGTTGGCAACATTTTCAGTGAAAAAGGTCTTCGGCCATTTTGGGGAAAAGTGTTAAAGAGACGCCAGAAACAGAGTTCTCTCCACAGTTATTTTGTGAGAAAGGACTCAGTGACTCTCAAGGTGGTCCTAGTGGCATTAAGAAACAGAGAAGAGAAGCAAAACCCCCAAAAGCAAATGGTGCCTGAGGTGTTGATGGAAGGGGATTTCCCTTCCCAAACTTATAAACATCCCTTTTTATTATTATTAATATTAGCCGGTATTCTCCCGGCCGGGCCTTTTCCAAGTGGTGGCCCGGCCTTGGCTCCCTCTTTAGGGAAGTGTCTGAGACCTAGTTTTCCCTTGGAGGAGGCAAGTTTTCCTCCTCATTTTGGGACCAATGTCCCAGGTTGCACAAGCTGGCCTCTTGGTTGCCACCCGCCCAAGGGGCAATGGGAATGGCAGTCTTATGAGTTTAAAGCTCGGGATAGGCACTACCTCCTGAGGTTTTGGCTGTGTCGATGAACAATCACTTCTCTCCTCTCCAGTCTCCATACATAAGAAGGGAAACTCAAAAGGCAAGTGTTATGTTGTTATATTTCATTCATCATTTCCATTGTATTGTTTATTATACATGATATTTAGTTATAAAAATTTTTTTTTTTAAATATTTTGGGGTGTCGGAACGGAATTTTTTGTATTTACTTTATTTCTTAGGGGGAAAAATTGTTTGAAAATCGTAAATTTTTTTTATAGTAACGGCCCCCAGGAAGGGATTATTTCAAACAACGAGGGACCACTGTATTATATATATATATATTTATAAAATATATTTTATTTAAAATTTTATATTTTATATATATTTAAAAATATATTTATACCACATTTTACAACAGAAGGAGAATATATTTTAAATTAACACTCACCAATTTTGACTGGAGTTTAAATGTGTATGTACAGGCCCCCCCCCTTTTGCCAAATTTTATGGGGAATTTACGGGCCCAAAAATTTAAACAAAATTTTAGAAAAGCTTATCTGATTTTCCTGGAGTTTCCTGTCCTGTCGCCTGATTCTCAAATTATGCGGAATCCCACCAAAAAATTTTGCCCCCTTTTTTGAGGGTGTCAGCCCAATTTTAACCTCTAGAGCCGAAAAATTTTTCCCATTATTCAAAAAACGTTTATTCAATTCAAAAAAAAATGGCGACTGCCTTCTGCGCAGGCGAGCTTCCCTTTTTTCGAGACATAAATTTTATTAGATACAGTATGGCATTTATTTACTATAACACTGTTTTTCTGGGGAAAAAAAATTTACAGTTTTTTTACACTGGGGCCGGGGGGGAGTTTGTTGCTAAATGGCTCAAATTGCTCATTTGGCAATGGGGGAGGATCGGGTAATAAAGATCTGGATCCACGGCGACATATTAACAAGTTTAATCACCCTTTTTAACTTTGCCCTCCCCTTTTGGGGGAATCCAGAAAGTTTCCCTAATACAATTTAAGGTATCTTGACTCCCCCGCATTTCTTTTTATGGGCATTTTGAAAATCAAATTTTTTAGATGATGAGTTTTTGGGCAGTAAGATAGGGGGTTTTAGATAATACCCAAATTTGCATTTTGTAACCTACCTCTAACCTAATTACCTTTTTCTCTAATACAGTCCCAATTTCTCTATTATGAAAAACCCTTTCTCAATTTTTCTTTCCCTCATCAATTTAATCTCATTTTCCCTAGATTTCTTCATGTGCCCCCTTTTTTCCAATATTAAAGGGTGTGAAAACTTAATGAAAATTATCTTGTTTAGAAAAATTTTAAAAACCAATTAGTTACATTGATTAGTTTGGGTAAGAAGAAAACCTATTTATATCAAGGCTAAAGAAGGACAAACAATTGGAGCGGTGGTACAGTAATTTCAAAGGAGTAATATCGCTTTTTACAGGCCCAAATTGCTTTATTTCCCAAACCCGCTCGGTCCCTTTAACCCTAAAAACATTTCAAATTTACATAAAATAAACCCCCGAGACAAGAAAACAGCTCGATTCTCCTACAGGAAAATTTTGAAATGTTAAAATATGCTGACCCAAAATTTAACTTCTCTTGCATTGATTAATTTCAGCGGTCTGTTTTTTATGTACACAGTTTTCTGTTTCCATTACGAATCCATTGTAAGGATACCTCATTATCCGACGTTTTTTTTTTGTTTAATAGTTTATTTCACCCCATCCCCCTCCTTGGGGGGATAAAAGTTCAGGGGTTTTACAAATTGGTCCAAGGGGATCCAAAGTTTTTTTTGGAGAAGTTAAATTTTATAATCCCCCAATTTTAAAAAAGGGTTAAAAATCAAATTTCAAGGTAATGAACTACAATTTACAAGGTAAGAACCACAATTTACAAAGGTAAAAAAACCCAATTTAAAAGGAAAGAATCACAATTTACAAAGGAAATGAACTCCAGGTAAGTCTGGAAAACAATCATGACAAGTTAAAAAGGGTATTTACAGTTTTCAAGGTACAAAATGGGTCCAGGGAGGGGCCCCCAAAATTTTTTAATGTGAACTAGGTAAAAAGGTAATGGCCCAAGTTAAAAGGGAAATGAATTCTGTAGAATATTACTTACGTTTTTTACAGGGTACAATCATGAAAAAATTATAGAGTAATGAAAATTCACATTCCCACCCCCGGTCAAAACTGTAATGGTTATTGGTGCAAATATTGATTGTTGGTACACACACACACACACACAACACACACCACACACCACACACACACACACCAAAACACACACACACACACACACTTTGTTTAATATCTTTTGCACCCCCAACCCACCTGTGGGCGGTTCAAAAAAATTACAAAGGTAATAATGGGTCCTGACTGCCCCCAAAAAGTTAGATAGCGAATAGTTACAAAGGTAATGAATCCGGGTGATCTGGTCAAAATCATGGCAAGTTCAGGGTAA
Organism: Cherax quadricarinatus; assembly: GCF_026875155.1. Lineage (NCBI taxonomy): Eukaryota > Metazoa > Arthropoda > Malacostraca > Decapoda > Parastacidae > Cherax > Cherax quadricarinatus. The sequence continues at coordinate 22,485,755 of NC_069488.1, read as the reverse complement.
TGAATCAGCCCCTCCTATCATGGTTACAGCCCATGAGCAAATTCGAAGTAATAAACCCCTAACGTCCACACCTGGTCACAATTGTAATGAGTTAAAAAATACAAATTAAGGGGATCATACACCCCACACTAGCGCGCGCGCGCACATACAAAAGAGGGCGCACGCACGGACATGTGCACACGGGGTACAAATAAGCATACACACAAGGACGCACCCCCACACAACACCCCACACACACACACACCAACCCCCACACACACACACACCCCCCCAACCCCCAAAACCCACACCCTCACACACCCACACACACACACCCACCACGCACAACCACACGCACCACACACACACCCAACACACACACAACCCACACAGCACACACACACACCCCCACACACACACACCCCCAAACAACACAAACCACCCCAACACACACACAAAACCCACACACCCCCCTCACCACCCCCCGCACACACCCCCTCACACACACCCAACCACGCACCCGCGACACACACACACACACACACACAAAAACCCCACACCCACACACCACCCCAAAAAAATGCACACATGTGGTAATGCTTTATTTACAGCTAGCAAAGTCGGGTTTTATTTCCCCAGAATGGTCTGAATATACCACTGTGGATAAAATACTTTGTTTTCTTGAACATTTCTGAGTGAGTTTTTTCAAAATTTCATTAATTTGATACACTCCAGTACATAAGGGACGCAATTGTGACAATATCCATTGGCAAAGTTTACATTTCTTTTGGTCTAATCTGGTGGTGGTGATTTAACCTGCCAAAGATACTTGAAACCCACCGGACCCGGGCAGTAGTGACTCCAAGAGTCTGCTTTCTTTTTGGATGCCCCATAGACATTGGCTCCCCCTGCATGAGGAATGATATAGAGGGGATGACTTGTGTAAATTCCCCCAAAGTCTTAAGTCAATAAAGTTCATTTGAAGTTTCTTTTCGTTTTATTGTTCTCAAACTGCTAAATGAAAACCCCAAGATTAATCTACCCCCTCTTTGAAAGAAAGTTAGCCAATTATCAGTTTATCATGCCGAAGACAATGTGAGATGGAAAATCCAAGCTGTGCACTCTGACCCCCTGTCCACAATCTACCATCCCCTTGGCTGGTTTTGACAAAAGCATGCCACAATTTAATTAATGAGTTGAGGCTTTAGGTGAAGAAAATCAGTTCAATTAAAGTGTCAACCTTAGTACATGGACACTTTTGAGTGCAAGGATATGGCAAACATTCTGTTTGAAGGGTAGAGGCCCAGTTATTAAAGGGTGCTCCAATTTCTTTATGAGGCCATCACTCTGTGTGAAAACAGCGGCACTACCGCTGCACAGTGGACTGGTGAACAGAACCATCGACGTAAATAATTTGTGAAAGATTGTTTTTGTGGACTAAGTTACAAAACAGCTTAAGCACATGTTTGGCTTCAAAACGAAGCTTTTGGTTTTTGATTTAAGAAGAGTTTTGGGGGGGAAATGGAGGAATGGTATTTGGAATGGGGGAATATCCCATGGGGCAGGGAAAAGTCTCTGTTGTCCCCAAATTGATATAGATATGTAGCGGTTCATGCGGAGGGCGGTTCCCGTTTTTTTTGATCCACTGGAAGGATGTTCACCAGTGCTGAGGAAAATTTGGAGGGCTTCTGTCAGGGGTTTTTAAGGGGGTGCCTGCATATTGACCCCAATAAGGGTATTTTTTTCGTAACACGATCTCTAATGCTTGGAATATTAAGTTCTTTCCGCTATTTTAAAAATTTTTGGGAGTACGAGGGCATCCTAGGATGATCCCCATTGCTTGTTTTGCAGTTTTTTCCCGCCCCCCAAGCTTCCGTCGACCGGTGCAAATGTGGCGCGATAATAACCAAAGATCTAATATAAGCAAGATACATCATTTTCACAATTTTAACATTAGCACCTCCCGGGATAAAAAAACCCGCCCAACCTTAGTGCTCTCAGCCCTTTTTTTTTTTATTGGGGACAAAATTCGTTTTCAACAGGTCCAAGTAGTGGAACTCAAAGCCTAGATACCAGTATCTGCTTACATTTCTAGAAGAACCCCCTCATGCAACTGGATGACAACTGTGCCCCTTTTGCCCAGGAGGACGCCTGTTGAGTATTTTGTTTTTCCCCCGAGTTATTAACCCCAGGTCCTGACACAGGCTAGTACATGATTAAAATGTTTTGGGTGTTGGAGAAACCGGGGTGTGAATATTATGTCACAGCAAAACTAACCATTAATGATGGGGCTGGCTAGGGATGGCATTAAGTAAGGCATTTAAACAAAAGTTAAAAGGGGGGGCTAAGCACACCTCCCGGGGGTTCCCAATTCAAAATCTTTATTACACTTCTTTTTTCCGGGAAAAAAAAACAGCGACTTTTTGTTGGACAGGAACCTTTAATCCCGCGGGGGAACCATCCTCCAAAATCCATTCTGGCAATTTCACTAATGATTACTGTCTGTTTGGTACATCAAAAGCGGATTTAAGGTCAAGGAACGTGTGTAGGCTGTCAGGTGCAAGTGAGAAAGGTGGTAATGCAATGAGCACACTCCTTCCATGCTGAACCATGCAACCGGGGGGGTACAAGAATTCCTTATTTTGTGCATAAGACGATTAAGAATATCCTTTCAATGTTTTACACGAGCTGTAAGGGATATTGGGCGAAAAAAAGTTTGTTGATTGGGCTTTGGAATGGGAATAATGAGGTATTGGGCCTGATTTTGGGACTCCCCAGTGAAAAAAATCATGTTATATAATTCAAGTAAAGGATTTCCTGGTACCGACACAGCAATCTGGTATTTTTTGTAATACCCTTTCCCCACCCGGGGAGGGGTTGCCCCCGTTAGTGCTCATCAAGTTCATAATTAGTGAAAGGAATGTTGCGTCATCTTTGCCTTTCTGGCATAAAGCAAACAATTTCCCCTTTCATCATATTTTTCCATTAATTTGCCTGTTGGTACGGGAAAATGTCATAGTAGTGTAGCAGCCCAAGATGACTAAATCATTCGCCCCATGCAAGGGGGTGGGGGGCGCGATTGCCCAGTTCTGTTTCCCTTAATTTTATTTAGTCCCCCCCATGCCCGGTAAGTGGGGTGTGAATTTAGACCCCTTTTACAAATTGTTCCAGTCTGTTTTCCGCCTCTGTATACCTCTCTGGGAGCAGCAAGGGCAGTTTGGAAAGGCTCAGCATTTTAGGGGGCGTGGTTTCATTGGTAGGGCCTATCTGCGAGCAGATTTCAGTGGACGAAGTTTGAATTTTTAATAGGGAGATTTTTATAAGACTATGATTTTATGGAAGTATTTGGGTTTGATAGGAGGGAGGTTTTAGAGGCGGTCTAAGAAGTTCTGAAAACGCTCACAAGGTATTGTTAAAAGTCTCGACAGGGTACACTCAAGGAATTTACCATCAGCACTTGGGAACAAAGTCATCTGTTGCAGGGGAAACATTAAGACGTTTCCCTTTGAATATCCCCCCAGGGGAATAGTATTTCCAAAATCAGAGGGTTAGCCTTGGGAAATGATCAGACGCTTTCTGTTACAATGGAAACTCACGCTGGGGAAGTAATGTTGAAACCAAGACACAGATCAAGGCACCTCCATAGATTGTGTGGGTTTTAAGGGACCTACAAATTTTCACATTATCATGACTGTTTAAGAGTGACAACAGTTGATTGCCATTTCATTACCAAACTGAGAGTTTCCCCAAAGCTTTTGTGTCTTGCATTATAACACCAAAAAGAAGTAGGTTCAGACTGAGACAAGTTGGGAGCTCCAAGTAATTAAATTTCGCAGGAGCGTCAAGTTAAATTGTTGAAGCAAGTTTCCCCAAAAAATCCCAACACCGTGTACTGTGCCCCCTGTTTTTTTTATGTGCAAAAAAGTTTATGGGGAAGTGATTTTTTAATAATTTTGAACACAAGAATTTGTAGATTTAGGGTTTTTTGCAAAAAACGGGGAATTTAGGGGGTTGGGGTTTTTTAGGGGCTCGCACTCTTGTGACACACAATATCAATGGTTCATGGTTTTTTTTATATGAGGTCAGAAAATTTTTTTCTAAGTGACGCAATATTCCAAATTAAAAATGGGAAAATTTTTACGAGTTTGGTTCCATTATAAAAGTCCCGGGGTGTATTAATTCTCAGC
>NC_069488.1:22464063-22481089 GCF_026875155.1 Cherax quadricarinatus | reverse complement strand
AGAACAAGCGATTTGAAGAGAATCATCATTGGCTTGGCGTCCCTGGTTTTGAAGGTTCTCATTATCCATCCTACCATTTTACTAGCAGATGCGGTAGATACGCCGTTGCGGTCTTTGAATGCGAAATCCTTTAACAATATCACTCCCAGGTCCTTCACATTACTTTCTCGTTCTATTGCATATTTAGAATTTGTCGTATACCCTCATACAGTTTTAATTTCCTCAAGTTTTCCATATCTGAGTAGTTGAAATTTCTATTCATTGAACTTCATATTGTTTTGAGTGGCCCATTTGAAGATCTGGTTGATGTCCGCTTGGAGTCTCGCGGTGTCTTTGATGGAGATCACTGACAAGGCAATCCGGATGTCATCCGCAAAGGAAGACACGGAGCTGTGGCTTATATCTCTGTCTATGTTAGATATGAAGATGAGGAATAGAATGGGAGCGATTACTGTGCCTTGTGAACAGAGCTTTTTCACCGTAGCTGCCTCAGACTCTACTCTGTTTACTATTACTCATTGTGTTCTGTTTGTCAGAAAGTTATAGATCCATCTACCAACTTTTCCTGTTATTCCTTTATCACGCATTTTGTGCGCTATTACACCATGGTCACATTGTCGAAAGCTTTTGCAAAGTTTATCCTCTACAGCATCCAGAACCTTGTCATAGTGGTCCAGCAGCTGGGAGAGGCAGGAGCTACCTGCTTTAAACCTGTGTTGCCCTGGGTTGTGTAACTGACGGGTATCTAGGTGGTTTGTGATCTTGCTTCTCAAAGATTTTTATGATATGGGATGTTAGTGCTATCGGTCTGTAGTGCTTTACAATTGCTATACTGCCACCTTTGTAGAGTTGGGCTAAGTCCGTTGTTTTTACAGATTGTGGGATGACCCCTGTGTCCATGCTGCCTCTCCACAGAATGCTGAAGGCACGTGACAGGGGCTTCTTGCAGTTCTTGATGAACACGGAATTCCATGAGTCTGGGCCTGGGGCAGAGTGCATGGGCATGTCGTTTATTGCCTTTTCAAAGTCTTGTGCTGTTAAGATAATGTCTGAGATTTTTGAGATGACCAAATTTTGTCTCGTTCGTAAAGAATTCATCTGGATTATCGACCCTTAGTCTGAGCAGCGGCTCGCTGAACACTGAGTCGTGTTGGGACTTCAGTATCTCACTCATTTCTTGGTTATCATCTGTGTATGTCCCATCTCGTTAAAGCAGAGGCCCAATACTGGATGTTGTTTTTTCCTAAGATTTGGCATAAGAGAGGAAAGTATTTTGATTGCTTTTTTTTCAATTTCCTTTATGGCTTTAGTTCTTCCTGCGATTCTCGTCTCCTGAAAAATTCTTCAGCTTTAACTTCGATATTTGCCAATTTCATTGGACCAGCTGCCTTCCTTCCTATTTCAGAGATAATGGCCGCTCTCAGCACCTCTGTGACTCTTCCCCTTCGTCTTGTTTACATCTTCTCTTTCTTAATGGAATGTGCCTTGAGCAGATCTCAAGAACCAAAGAGTTTATTTTTTCTAAGCAAAAGTTCGATCTGTGTTGATTTTCGGATATCTTCCCAGCTTGTTTCATTTAGGTATTGTTGACCTTGTTCCATTGTATGTTATTGTTATAGAGATTGAATTAGTGAAGACACCCTCATAGACTGATCACATTTTGCTGGTCAGTGCCCATTGCATACACACATGTACCTCTATTATGTTTGATCTCAGTGTAATTAGTCTCTGATACAAACATATTACGACTTTTCAGTCGTCGTTTGTTAGTTGAAGAGAGTGTCATGAATATTCTAAGTCTTGGTTGTTAGGTCTCAATATTTGTTGTTTAAGGTGAATATTGTGGAGCAGAGATTTAATAGCTCGTGTGTGTGTGTGAATTTTCAATCTGACTGCATCCTGGGCTGATCTCAGATAAAATATTATTTTGCTACACACCTCCATCGTTAAAATCATCTCAAGTTGAAATCTCCCTGTAGCAAGATTGTTTGAGGCAGAGTTGGGAGAATTTTCCAGTGGTCAATTTTCAAAAGTTCTCCCGGAATTGCTGGAAAGTTGCATCTGGATCTGTAATTACCATAAAAAAACAATGAACAAGGTTTAGCTTTGTCTTACCGCCAAAACTTCAACTATACATCATTTGAGGTGTTTAGTAGTTCTGAGCAAATGAGCAACTCTGGACGTACAGGCCAACCCGCCCTTTTTATCTGTTTAAGTCTGTAACATCCTGAATAGTTATAATCTGGGATCCATTTTCCTTAATGTGGGTCTGCTGTGAATGTTGCGAACATTGCATTTTAATCTTCGAGCAGGACCCTTGATTAAGAATTTTGTCGTTTGATGACGGTTCTAGCCACTCTATGTTCGCAAGACAAAGTCGTAATATAGAATGCAATATTCCGGGGAGTATTATATTTTCTGGGTTTTATTTGTCTGGAGTGGAGAGCAATGACTGTGTCTGCTCCACACTGTTTTCAGTTGGTGTAAAATACTAGTTATTCCTTGCCAGTCCTTATTTCCCTCCTGGCCCTAAAAAAAACTCTTCTCTGGAGCAGGTAATAGTGTACCTACTTAATTGTACTCACCTAATTGAAGTTGCAGGAGCGAATTCATCGCTCCTGGTCCCACTTTCACCGGCCACTACCAGGTCCACCTCTCTTCCTGCACTATGAGCTTTATCATAATTTTTCTTAAAGTTATTTATGGATCTTGCCTTCACTACATCTCTCTTCAGATTTTTCCACTTCCTGACAAATGTATGACTGAAGAAATACTTCCTAACATCCCTGTGTCTATCCTTTGTTTTCAACTTCCAGCTGTGACCCGTTGTTACTGGGTCCCATCTCTGCAACATTCTGTAGCTATCTACCCTGTCAAATCCTCTGGGTCCATCTCTGCAACATTCTGTAGCTATCTACCCTGTCAAATCCTCTTAGTATTTTATATGTCTTGGACATTACTGCCCCCCTATCCCTCTTGATCCTCCAGTGTCGTCAGGTTGAGTTGTCTTAAACCTCTCCAATAGCTCGGGACTAGTCTTATTGGCAAACCGATGCACTTCCTCTAATTTCTTGGCGTGCTTTCACCGGGAGTGGGCTACATACTGGTGTCTGCATACACCAATATGGCCTGCGTACAACGGTGTACAATGACATAGATGATTCCCTTACTTAGATGTCGTTACACCGTTTTTTAGGACTGCTGGGCGTCCATATGCTGCACCAGTTATTTGTTGATATGCACCTCAGAAGTGCTTGAAAGATGCTCTCCCATGCTCATTTTTCGTAAGTGGGTTTTGCAACTTTGACTTGACATTCCTCTGTCTTCATTATCCTTTCCAAATTTCGTGACTTGCACTTAATGAATGTTAACCCCATGGAGAGGGAAGGGGGGGGGGGGGGGGGGGGGGGGGGGGGGGGGGGGGGGGGGGGGGGGGGGGGGGGGGGGGTGGGGGGGGGGGGGGACATTTTGTTCAGACAAGGGCTTTGCAGGCCTCCTGCAAATCTTCTTGCAGCTTCCTGCTCCTCACTTTTTGTATTCTCATGAGCTAACATCGTCTTCGAACAGGGACGCCATTCTGTCATGTCATTCACATAAACTAAACACAGCATCGGACCTAGGACTGTCTCATATGGAACCCCACTCGACACATTCACCTAACTCTGACACCTCGTCACATACCAGCACCCTATGTTTCCTTCCTTCAGGTAATCTGCTGAATCCAATTTCCCTGCTATTCCTGCCTGCTCCTCTAGCTTTTCAACAGTCTCTTTTGTGGTACGTTGGAAAGCCTTCTTACAGTCAAGAAGATGCAGTCTACCCATCCCACTCTCTGTCTGTCTCGCTTCTGTTACCTAATCGTAGAACTCCAGTAGGTTTGTGATGCAGGATTTTCCTCCTGAAGCCGTGCTGGTGACATTTATGAGTCCATTTTCTTTCTAGGTGTTCCACACTCCTCACATGCGCGCACAGTCGGTATTAATGCTCACTGTCTGTTTCCTTTTCTAAATTTTGACTGTTTTCTGTCTTGCACACCTCAGTCAGTTGCCCTGTTTTCGATAGTTTTGTTGAAGATTATTGTTAGTGGCATATGGTCATCTGCTCCCTCTCCTCAGAACCCTCTGTGAGATGTTATCTTGGCCCACCGCATTCGAAGAAATAGTTCACCTAGCAGTTTCCTCACCTCTCGAATGTGAAAACAGTGTTCAACATTTGTCTGCACACCCTACTCACTCGTTTGGCTGGAAAGTCTCACGTCTCCACTGTGAATACCTCCCTGAATCTTGAGCAGAGCTCTCACATACTTCCTGGTTGCTCCTGCAACTTGCAATCACGTATTCCATCATTCCAAAATCGAAATTGCCTCGAAATATGTATTCCTCTTTTTAGAAGGTTCGTTTCTCCTTCTCGTTGCTCTCACTCTTTACTGTTAGCTCTTTATGAAAATTAGACACATATGCAACATCTGGGTGTCTTTAGTAGACGTTTCCCCATCCAGTGGCTTTATTAAAACAATTCTAGACTTAATTTTTTATTTTTTGAAGACAGTAGAATTAATATACAAAGATGAGTAAACAGTTCCCTCATCCTTGAAGATGGTGTTTAGAGCACTGTACCGTGAAGAAACTGGAGCACAGGCAAGAAGGCTGGCGCTTATATACTGGCGTCCAGATGAAAATGGGAGGTATCGGACGAAGGCATTGGTCACTGGTAAGGCGGATTCCTCAGGGAAGTATTCATACTCAAGGGACGGGTTAGTAGCAGTGAAGAAAGTTGTGATAGAGGTCCTTCTGCATCAAGAGTTCCATGATGCTGTCAGTGTCGGTAAGTTGTGCATAAATGGTATACCAATACCAACAAGATAAAAATTAGACACCATGCAACATCTGGGTCACTAAAATGTAGACATCTACATTAACAGATACCCAGATATTGCATGTTCTAATTTTGATCTGTCGTAGTGGAATACCATTCATGTATAACTCTTATCTATAAATACGAAATTATCGTGAGTGTTATCCTCTCCGACTGACTCTTCAGTGTGAATACAGATCCATCCTTGCTGGTTGACTCATCTAAGACTTCAACTTTTCAGTAGAGACCCTTTTTTCTGTGTCCCATCTCTGGAACATCCTCTCTTTGTCCAACTTGTCAATTCTCACAGTATTTAGTATATCCATAACAAAAACAAGGCACAATAACAGTGACCTGGAACGAACTCAAATAACCCCGCAACATAAAAGAGAGAAGCCTTACTTCGACTTTTCGGTCCGACTTGACCATTGACAAAGTCACCTAACAAGGTGGATCAGGACGGCTTAGTATATAGGGCAGGAAGAGGTGGTAGTAGTAGTAAAAAAGTTATTTCAAAAAAAAGTATAGGAGTAGTAGTAGTAGTAGTAGTAGTAGTAGTAGTATAGTAGTAGTAGTAGTAGCAAGAATTTTATATAATTACCGACAGGATGAATTAAGCACACATGCACAACACCCGGCAACCTCATCGTAGCGTTTCGCCATCCAGCCAGCACTGGATAGCGAAACGACACAACAAAGACAGACAAGATGCACCATGTGTCTTAATTCTTCAACATAGTTGTAGTACGAAAAGAAAGTAGTAGTAGTCGAAGCAGAAGAAGTGGGAAATCAGAAACGAGCAAGTCAAATACAAAGTGAAGGGTGAGCAACTGCAAGAGAGCTAGTGCCCAAACAGAGGAGAGCAAGCGCACCGAGGAGCGTGAAAGGGGAAGTGTGAAACCAAATAACATAAATGAAAAGGAACAGAAACACGAGACGTGAGAGAGAAAGACAACCAGAGGGAAAAGGAGAGAGGAAAGGGAAGAGGAAGAGAGAGAAAGAAAGAGAAAAAAGGAGAAAAAGTGAGGATTCAGGTTAAGTCACGGGTGTTCTGAGTTTGGAGGCATTTTACAATGGTAGCGGGAGAGGAAGCACTCTACAGAGACGAAGCCAGGGCTAAGGTTCAATACAAGGAAAGGATGTGTATTAGAGAGATATCAACTAGAACGGGCGACTGGTTCGAGTTGGAAAGTAAGGGAAGACAGTTTTTAGCAGAAGACCAGTCAATAGGATGCTTATGATCCTCTGACGTTACCAGAAAAGAGCCATTTGTCGAGCGAGGCCGAAAAAATTCGGTCTTAATTAAGTGTTCTTGGCGCTGACATACTTCGCGCCCGCGCGGCCAGCATCCCATTCTTAGTTCCAACCAATCACAACCTTCCCTGAGTCTCTTCAGCTCAGTACAGTTCGATTCTGCCGCCTTCCCATTGGTATGATGAGATCAAAATATAAAACACTGGTGGCTTGGCTTCGCCCACACACGCATTTTACCCACCACCCTTACTAATCTACCTTGGAATTTATACGATTCTACAAATGTCGTGTAAGTCCGATATGTTGTTTTTTAGTGCTTACATGAATAGTTTTAGGCATATTTGATATATACCTAACGTCCGTGTGAAGCATACATATCGTGTAGCATGCATTGAAAAAGTGCAAGCATTTTAGTCCGAATATTTCGGTCTTGCGCGAGTTTCCGGGAATGTCCAATTTTAGTCAAATAAATAAATTAAAAAAATTTACAATTGCATATATGAATCTCTGTAGTGGTCTGGATTTTATACAGGAGGGTTTCTATTGTCCATCCAGTTCCATAGAGGCTGATTTATGGGGACAGTCCCGCCAGCAGGTCGAGGTAAGTCTCGTTCCCTGAGAACAGTGGACTCGAACCAAGGAAGACGAACCAGAATTGCTGATAGTGTGATGAATACTTGCCACCGATGCACAGATGCAGATATGTCAAGTGATTGATGAGGGAGGAAGAAAGAAAGAAAGGCCAGCATAAAAAACAAAAGTAATGAGAAAAAAAACTTTTAGGATTGAGAATACCCGGATGAGGTAGAGATCATGAAATATATTGCTCTCAGTTTTCATCTGAGTGGACCGAAGATGAACATTCAAAATGATCCTTTGCCGCCATATGAACATGAAAATCCTCTTGCAATTAGGTTCTCCATATGATTCAATTTCGTATGTTCGTTACTCAGCCATGATAGATATCATAGCAAATCAAACAATTGTATACAATGCAAAAAGACGAAAATAGTACTTTTTCAACAGATTCGGAAGAATCCTTGAGGTTCATAGGAATTTGTTTCATGGGTATGCTTTATCCACTTACCATCCCTCGAAGACTATTGGAAAGCTGCTTCTAAAGGATTCCACAGGTTGTAGATAGCATGGCGTCTAAGAGGTTTAGGTACCTTAGAAGGTCATATTCCATTTCCAATGACAACACAAAAAAGTATAATGACAGATTCTACAAAGTAAGGTACACTGAACTAACTAATGCATGCTTGAAAATTCCAGCTACACCCAAGCAATCTATTGATGAAGTCCTGGTTGGTTTCAAGGTAAAACTGCGAAACCTAAGGCAGTACATCAAAACAAAACCAATAAGTGGGTTTCAAACTTTTTTGTCGTGCAGTCAGATGGACTCATACATGAAAAACTCATGTCTCAAGGCACAACAACTTTGACACACATCCATACAGCTCACAGGAAGAATCTAAACTATCCAATAAGTACAAAGATTGTTCGTGTACTTAGCACAGACTATGAACAAGACCAACCATCAGCCATCTATGCTGACAATTCCTTTCAAGTATACCTTTGGTCACGCTACTAGAGATAAGTATAAACTGCAGATCCACTGAACAGTACGAGACAATAGAAGTGGGATAGCAGACTGCGCCTCTCAAACAAATGGAAAGGAACCCTGTGGCAGGGGCAATTTTTGTCTTCACAACATGATGGTGTCCAGATGTTAAAAGAAGGAAGGACACCAAAGTTGTGACTTTAGTGACAACTGATATTCGGGATCGAGCCTCTGAGTCTTGTTTTGACAGATATAAACCAAGGTTACAAAGAGGAAAACCAAATATCGCCCAGCAGCATCAAGAACTATAATGCAAACAGGGGAGGTATTGACAAAAGCAACATGATTGGTGCATCTCTACCAAACACCTAATGAAATCAAAAACGTTGGTACATGCGGCTATTTGCCTAAAACATGATCTTACAGTTGTGAAATCAATTGGCTGCTTTATTGTCGTGGTCTCGAGCAATAAAGCAAAGTGGTATGCAACTGAATATTTCGGAATTGTATCTCTGAAATTGCAAGGTCAACAGACAAAACCTAGAGGCAGCATCCAAAGACAACTCCCAGACCTTCACCAACTAATTCACCAATGTACTTCCAAGGAGTTGGCATAGTGGAAACCTGGGAGGGGAAACGTACAGAAATGCCAGATGACAGTGTTAGGAAAGACCTTAGTCTAATGCACTTCCAATTTGATGCAGGCAAAGGCCGTTACTCATGCAAGTAATTGCAGCAACACGAAGAAAAACCGGTAACATCGTCTACGTGTTGAGTGTATGCAAGTAAATCTGTGCATAAAGAGACTGATAGAAAATTGTTTTCTCCAGAACTTCCATCTTTCCATTTAGCAAATAGAAATCATTTGTCTTCCAAATGAATCTCAGGAATATAAGGATTGAAACTTGCATCATTTGCAATTTGGCATTGTTGATATTTGCTTCCTTTTATATTTTTGTAACAATTAAAAAAATGTTTTGATACAAGTTCCATTTATGTTTTTATATTGTCTGTTTGTATATTAAATTTAAAAATTGTTTTGGTGTGTTTTATTAACAATTGCAAATGTGGTTCCTATTTCAAATCAAGGGATAAGTCCACTCCTTCAAATTACCATCCAATAAGCCTGACATCTATAGTGGGCAAGTTATTAGAATCATTATAGCTGACATTATCAGAAGTCACCTTGAAGAGCATAACTTGATTAATGAATCTCAGCATGGATTCACGAGAGGTCGTTCCTGGCCTGACAAACTTACTGACGTTCTTCAATAGAACATTTGAGGCAGTTGACAGTGATGGGGAATATGATATTGTTTATTTGGATTTTAGTAAAGCCTTCGACAGAGTACCTCACAAGAGGACTTTTTAAGAAAAGGGGCAGCTCATGGTAAAAGGAGGTAAAATTCTAGCATGGATTGAGGCATGGCTTACCAATAAAAGCAGAGTTACCATTAATGGAGTGAAATCTGAATGGGGATTAGTCATAGTGGCGTTCACAAGGAAACAGTTTTAGGCCTGTTTTATAATTTACATTAATGACCTTGATGAAGGGATTCCTAGTGACATGAGAAAGGGTTTGTTTGATGATAGGGAAGGGGGGCCTTTTAAAATTCACTCTGAGGGGGTATCAATGAACTCCGGGGACGATTTAAACCAAAATTAATGTTTTGGGTTTTAAAAAATGGCAGATGATTTTTTAAGGGGAAATAAGTGTAAGGTTTTGGCCCCTTGGTAAGGGAAAAAAAACCCCTCGGCTTAATCAGGTAAAAGTAGGCTTGGTATACGAAGGGAAAAAAAGACTTGGGAGTCAGGGTAAGCAAAAAACCCAAAGCCAAAAAACAGCGGGCCCTTTAGTGTGCGCCACAAGGCCAACAGATTACTTGGATTTATCCAAAAAGTTAAAATTAACAAAAGCCCAAAAAGTTTTTTTTACAGCTCTATACATCATAGTGAGGCCTCTTTTAGTTTATGTCCCTCGTTTTGGCCCCCTTCAAAAAAACCCAGGTGGCCCTTGACCCCATTAGAGAAATAAAGAAAAGAAGAAAAAATGATTTACTGTGTAAGGAACCCCCCGTATGAAAAGGTAAAAGGGCCAAAAGGGCCCAAAATGTGACATTTATTGTGGCAACGTTTCGCTCCCCAGGAGCTTTATAAACCCCTTAAAAGCAATACAGGGAAACCCGAGGGTTAAAAAAGGCTCAGAGTGGGGGGTTTTATAATATTTGGGTACCTTTTCGATGTTCACTGAGTGGTTAGTTTAGTAGTGGTGGGAAACAAAAGTAATACAATATGGTAGAGCAAAAAATTCGTACATGAGTAAAAGGATAAAAAAAGTTTTAAATTGGGTAACATAAAAATAGGTTGGAAAAATTTTTAAAACCCTCTGTGTCCCATGTATTGTTTGTAATGGCTTGATAAAGTCCTGGAGAGCGAAACGTTGCCACAATAAATGTCACATTAGTTGCACTTGTGCCCTTTTACTTTACTATTTGTGGGTTAAATTCTCCCCAACTTTATTAAAACCCCCTTTCCCAAATAAAGTAGATTAAACCTTTAAAATCCCCCACTCTTGGGAGAGGTTTTGGGAATGAGGGGGTATCATTGAAGTTTTATAAGTGGATGAAGGGCAAAAAACAAGGGAGACATTAATAAATTTAATGAGGGTGTGGGAACCGGTAAGAAACCCGGGAAATAATGGATTTAAGTTGGTAAATTTAGATTTAAAAAAGGAATAGGTAAGTACGGGTTTTTTCAAAAACGGGAGTTGTAGATGCGGGAAACCGTTTCCCAGTATGGTGATAGAGGCTGGGCCCTTTGGGGTAGCTTTAAGAAGAGACGGGGACAATATATGGTGGGAGGGGGGGGTTTGTTTGGGTTTGTGGGGGGGGTTAGGGGAAATTTTATTTCTTGAGTGTTTTTGGGTAGTGCCCGTTTTAAATAAGGCCCTCCCTCGTATGGGCCAGTAGGCCTTCGCAGGTTCCCTTACATTTTTTATTTTCTTATGTTCTTATGCCTGGTAGGGGCCCCCTTTTGTAGTTTGGATTTTCCCACCCCTATCCTGTTCCCCCTCACATTTTTAAAAACCTTTTGTACCCAAAGCTCAAAACCCACGTGATCATACCTGGGGGGGGTTTTCAAAAGTGATGTCCCCCCCCCCCCCCCCGTCCCCGGGGTTTTTAAAAATCTGGGTTCTGTGACTTTATGCATTTGTGCATCTACTGAGTGATCCCCTTTTTACACTAGTGCAACGGCTGCATATTTTTGCCCCCTTTTATCGAAAGAACAATTTTCCCCATACTTTTAAGCAAGTTCACTTTATCTGAGTTTTTTCCTTGACTTATTCTGTGATGGATTCTTTTTTACTTTGGGTTTACTTTTATTTTTAGTTTTTGAAAGCTTTGACAAGAAACCCGGGGAAAATATATGTTTTCCTTTTTGGACGACGGGGAACTGTTACCCAATTGTCTTAGGCATTGTAGTTTCTTTGGGTTTTTTTTTTTTTTTTTTTTTTTGTTTGGGGTTTTTTAATTTAATTTGGGGGTTATATGGATTTCACATTACTTTTACTGTAGTGTGCCCTAGTATAAATCTAAAAAAATTAAATTTTTGTATTTATTACAAAAAATAAACATTAAAATGGTTTTAAAAAAATTACCGACAGATTGTTAGGTAAGACAATTGAAAACATTTAAAGGTTTTCTTTTTTTCAAAAAACCCGTTTTGCCTACACAGTACCCTTCTTCAGTCGGTACAGAAAAAGTTGATAAAAAGCAGAAGATATTTTGAAGACAAATGTAATCAGCCCATCACCCTTAAAGTTTTGAGGTGGCGGGTCCCAGTCGGAGAAGAGCATTTTTCCGTTGTCTGAAAAAGTTTCGAAAAAAAGATACCTAACTGTTGATGTGGGTCTTACCTTACAAAAAAATAGCTTTTATGGTATCCATTCAAACCCTTAAATTTTATCAGGCAGTTTGTTTTACCCAAATTGGGGTTTTTCAGTGATTTTAATTTTTTGTTTTCCAAATTTGGGGTTTTTTAAATTTTTTTAACTTGAACATATTGAGTAGGGGAAGGTAAAGTAATAAATTTTTAAAATCGCTTGATTTTGCTTCCCTTTTTACGGGTTTTATATGTTTCGTTCAAAATTTAAAAAAACCCGTTTTAAAAGCTTGCAGCAACGCCCCCATAACCCGTAAAATAGAGCTAAAACTTCCCCCTGAAAATTAAAATGGGATAAAATACCGACCCGGGTTGTTAGGTAAGACACAAAAGCAATTTTTCCCCAAGACTTCACCTCAAAGGGTTTACCTTTGGAGGTACTGTAATTTGTAACCCTTTTCAAGTTTTAGGGCTCAAAAAGCGCGCTGCAGCAAAAACTAGCACAGAAAAATCATTCACCCTTTTATCTGGGTAAAAACTGGAAATCTAAACTCAGGAAATTTTGGAAAAAAATACCATAATTTCAAATTAAATCTTTCAGGGGTCAATTGTGTGCTTGAAGCTTCAAAATTTTAGTGTTTTTAACACTATTCCCTTTTCTTCTGGAAATTTCTTACCCCCTGAGTACTTTACACTGCACCTTAAACTCAACGATGGGAACTTAAAAACATTTGTACACAACAGAAACTGATTTGTTCCCCTTTTACTCCATGAATATTGCTTTTTTACCCTTTGGAGTACACTACCTTTTAAAAAATTAAAATTTTATACTAAAATAAATTTTAGAGCCCCTTTGTTTTTTTTTAGTTTTAATCTTATGTCACTGTTATTTTTTCTTCCTAGTGACTCGACACAAAATTTTTTTCACAAGGTTTTTTTCCTATTCTCCCTTTTTACAAAAGACCCCTAAAAATTTATTTTGTTCCAGAAGTCACCCTTTTTTTGTGAAGTATAACATTTTCAAAAATGAAATTGTGACGTAAATATATTTCACACTTCGTTTCTGTGTTTTACCGCTGGTAATCTTTTCGGGGCTTTTTTTAATTCTGCCGGTTTTAGCATCCATTGCCCCAATCGATTTCCCTTCAGCCCGTTTCTAAATTTCCCACACCCCAAAAATTTAATTTTTTATCGGTGAAATTAAAATCGCCTAACTTTTATATATATTAATGATAATATACTGTTTTTTATCCTTTGTAATTTTTTATATAATTTTAATTTATTTTATATATATATTTTTATATATATATATTTATATATTTTTAAAAATTATATATATATATAATTATTAAATATATATTTATATATATATTATTATATATTTATATATATATCTTTTTTTATAAAATTAAAACATGTAAATGTAATCCCCTAAATTTGTTAACTGTAAATTCCCTGTATCTTAAAACCTAAATTAAAAATTTCCCCCCTAAAAAAATTACGATGACGCCCAGTAATGCACGCCCCTTTTGTTGGTTATTAAAAACAAAAAGATATTGGAAAGCATTACAATTTATAATTTTTAAATTTTTCCGCCCCGAAATGGGAAAAAAAAGGGAAGAAAAACAAAAATTCGTGGTTAAAATTTTTTAAAAAATCGTAAAAATTTAATTTTGGAAAGAAAGACACCCACTATCCCAGTGCAACCTGGTTGGATGTCAAGGGCCCGACGACGAGGTTTAAAAAATTTTAGGTTTTCCAAAATTAAAAACGCTTAGATTGGAAAAAGGAAAAGTTTGGTGGGGTATTTTAGCTGTGTTTGGGAAAAGAAATTTTTCCCGTAACCCCAAAACCTGATTTGAAAAAAAAATGGATGTTCTTGGGCCCTTTAGGGGTGTTTTTTACCCCCGACCCCTTTAAACCCCTCTAGTAAGAAATGGTTAGCGCCCCCCCCCCAAACCACCCCTGTCAATTTTAGGGATTCCTTTGAGGTCCTTTTTCCGGAAAATTTATAGTTTAAAAATGAGAGTGAATTGGGTTTCTTCAATATTGTTTCCCAAAAGGTATGGCCAGGTATAAACCAAAATTTGGGAATTTCTAAAATAATTAAAGCACCCCAAAAAGGATCACACAAATTTTTAGCCACCATATTAACCACATTTTTTTGTAAACGTTCTTTCCCCTGGGCTCTTCGCTTCCGGGGGCCCAGTGGACGTTTCAGCGCAAAACGCTCCTGTTTGGTTTGTTCTTGGGGGGGTTTTAACCCGGCGCGCCGTAGTTCCTGGGTTTTTTTTATTGTGCGCAGTTTTCCTCAGTGCACTCACAAAGGAAAAAGGTGCAGTAGGGGAGTCAAAAACCGTCTTTCCCTTTTATTAGTGACAGGCCCCGGTAAACAATCAGAAAACACTCTGTTACTACTACCCCGAATAATATGGTATCAAAAATGAAGATCTTTTGGTTTCTTTAAACCGGAAATTGGGCTTTTTGTAAAATTCAGAAAAAAATAGTACTTCGAAAATAGGTTGCCCCCAAAGGTGTGATCAAAACCGTTAACCCTGGGGTCACTGTTCGCCTTCACGGTCTCCCGTTTTTTCCCGGGAAAAAAAGGTAGAAACGTTCCTTTTGAGGCGGACGAGGGTGATTTGGGGAATGTTTTTGCACGTATGGCACGGTTCATAGGGGGAATATGGGAGGGTGGTATGTGGAGGGGTCTTTTCCCTGAAAATGTTTAAAGCACCTTTCCCGTCGTATGTGGTTATGGAGGATTTCGTACGCAAGTGTACGTTACGTATCGGACAAAGGCGTAATGGGGCTTTGTGGGATGTGGGGAAGGCGGGCCGCATGCCCTAAAAGACGTGTTTAAACGAGGGAAGTAAGGGGGTTTTGTGTTTAAAACGGGCGCGATATTGCGGTTACAAAAACTTATATTCCCCTCGTAATGTGGAGTGAGGGGTGAGGGTGATTTTTAAAGAAATCGCCGATTGTCAAACCCCTCCCTGGGGCAGTGGAGGCGTGGGCGGGGTTTATGGGCGACGAAGGGAAGGCCCTCGTTTATCAGGATGACGTGGAGCAATTATTCAAAAATTTTTAAATGTTTTAAGGTGCTTCACATCTGAGGGGCTTCACGGGGTTTAGAGGATGTAAGTGTGAAGGAGAAGGACGGGGCTCCCCCCGGGATATTGCTGAAATCGGTTGTGGTGGGGAAAGTTCTAAAAACAACATTCTGAAGATGGTGGTACTGGCCGCGTTCTGTAGAGAGTGGCGGTGATATCTGCTTCAAGAGTTTTGACACCGGAAACGGTCGGGAAAAAAAAGCATGGTGCGAGTGACCGTGGAAAAGGGCAAATCACATGGTCGCATGTCGGGAAGACCGGGGGGGGGGGGGGGGGGGGGAAAAAAAGTGGGATTACGCAAGGGAACCGTTGTAAAGGTCCCCAAGGGTAACCCCAATGAAACGTTCAAGTGTCTTATTTAAAAAAAAAGGGGTTTAGGGTTTCTGTTAAAAGTAAGTATTTGGGGTTTTTTTTTAAAAGTATTTAAAATATGATTTTTTTGTTAGTATTGTGTCTATATTTTTAAGGGTAAAAATCGTATTTTAGCTAAAAGTAGGGTTGAAAAGTGCTCTAAAACTAAAAAAGTCGAAATATGCGTAAAATTCATTTTGCCTTTTTTTTCGATTTTTTCAGCTTATGTATTTTTAAAAATTTGTGAAGCTTGAAAAATCGAAAAATTTTTGGTTTTAAAATGATTTTTTCTGCATTTTTCGCGATTTCAGCATTTTTGAGCATTTTCACCTTTCTTTTTAGCTAAAAACATGGATTTTCCTCGTGAAAAAAAATATTGACACAATACTCTAAAATGTAATTTAAGTTCTTTCGAAAAAAATTAATTTCCAGTAAATTTTGATAAAAAAGTTTTAAATCCCTGAATTTTGTTAAAAAAAAAAAGGGTTTGTTGAAAAAATGTCTAATTTCGCTTCGTAACAAGTGAACAGGTCGATTTTCCCCTTATTAATTCTGTTATTATAATTTTATTATTTTTATTAGTTTGTCCGTGGAGGCCAGTTTTTTTTGTTTTTCCCAGGTTCATGTGTCCCTCTGTTTTCCCCCCACTCATTGATTTGCATCTAAGATTTTCCAGGTTATGACCAGGAGCCTCATGTCCTTCCCATTTTCCCATCCCCACACTCAAAAGGCTCGGGGTCTTGCATTAAACCCTTCCCATCTGTGTTCTCTCAGGTATTCTGCCTTTCCCCCCTTCCCGTCATTATTACCCCTTTCCCGGTTTATGGTTTTCCCGGTCCATCTGTGTCCCTCGTATTTCTTTCCCCCTTCCTGTCCTATCTATCCTCCTTCCCCCGCTCATGGTCCAGGAGCCATCTGGCCCCCCAGTATTTCTCTTCCCCCCCTTCGTCCTATACTTCCCCCTTTCCCGGTCAGTGTCCGGGTCCATCTGTGTCCCTCGATATTCCCTTCCCCATTCCTGTTTTTTTCTGTCCCCCCTTTCCCGGGTTTTTGTGCCAGGAGTCCCTTTGTGTCCCCCCCGATATTCTCCTTCCCATTTCTGTCCATACTGTCCTACTTCCCCAGGTTTTGTATCCGGGTCATCGTGTCCCCTCAGTATTTCCTTCCCCACTTCCTGTCCCTATATACTACCCTTTCCGGTTCATGTGTCCCGGGGGTCCATCTGTATCCTTCCACACTTCTGTTTTATATATCCTCCTTTCCCCGGTTTTGTGTCCCTTTCTCACTTCCTACCTACACTCAAGGTCTGGCTATTGATCTAATCCCCTTCCCCATCGGTCCTCTCAGATATTCGCCTTCCCCACTATACTTCTTCCCACCTTCCCAGGTTCTGTGTCCGGAGTCCCCTGGTCCCCTCAGTACTCCTTTCCCATTTCCCGTTTATTTTCTATCCACCCTTTCCCCGGTTCATGTGTCTAGGGAAACCATCTGTGTCCCTCGATTTTCCCTTCCCCCCTTCCGTCCATACTATCCTACCTTTCAGGGTTTTGTGTCCCGGAGTCCCTGTGTCCCCTCAGATATTCTCCCCTTTCCCCCCTTCCTGTCCATACTTCACCTTCCTCAGGTTTATGTGTCCCGGGTCCCTCTGTGTCCCCTAGATATTCTCCCTTCCCATTCCTGTCCTATACTATCCCACCCTTTCCCCGGTTCATGTGTCCAGGAATCCATCTGTGCCCCTGATTTCTCCCTTCCCACTTTCTGTCCTATACTGCCTACCTTCCCAGGTTTGTGCCCAAAGGCCCCTCTGTGTCCCCTCAGATATTCTCCCCTTTCCCCTTTCCTGTCCCATTCTTTCCTACCTTCCCCCGGTTCTTTTGTCCCGGAGTCCATCTGTGTCCCCTCGATATTTTTCCCTTCCCCATTCCTGTCCTTTCTATCCACCCCTTCCCGGTTATGTGTCGGAGTCACCGTGTCCCCTCGATATTTCCTTCCCCATTTCCCGTTTCCC
>NC_069488.1:22442103-22463563 GCF_026875155.1 Cherax quadricarinatus | reverse complement strand
GGTTGCGGACCCCCTTTTCTCTGAAATAGGAAGGAAGGCGCTGGCAATAAAAATTGCAATTTCGAAGTTAAGCCTAAAGGGAAAATTTTACAGGAGACGAGAATCGCAGGGAAGAACTAAAGCCATAAAGGGAAATTTAAAAAAAAAAAAAGCAATCAAAAATACTTTTCCCCTTTATGCCAAAATCTTGGGGAAAAAACAAATCCAGTAGGGGCCCCTCTGCTTTAACGAGAGGGGAAAACACAGTTGTAACCAAAAAAAATGAGTGAGATTTTTGAAGTCCCCAAACACGATTTTCAGTGTTCAGCGAGCCCGTTTTGCTCAGACAAAGGGGTGGGCAATCCCAAAGAATTTTTTTTTACGAACGAGAAAAAAATTTTTTGGTCATCCAAAAATCTCAGACGTTATCTTAACAGAAAAAGACTTTAAAAAGGGCATAAACCCTGGGCCCATGCACTCTCCCCCCGGGCCCCCAGACTCAGGGAATTCCTTTTTTTTCATCAAGAACTGCAAGAACCCCCCTGTCAGTGCCTTCGCTTTTCTGTGGAGAGGGCAGCAGGACACAAGGGTATCCCACAATTGTAAAAAACAACGGGACTTAGCCCAACTCTACAAAGGTGGCGTATAGAAATTGTAAAGTACTACAGCCGTAGCATTTTAACACCCCCATTCTAAAAAATTTTGAGAAGAAAAATAAAACCCCACCTGAACCCCCAGTTTCAAAAACCCAGGGCAACAAGGTTTTTTTAAAGCAGGTAGCTCCTGCCCCCTCCCATGCTGGACCACTATGAAAAGGTTCTGGTGCTGTAGAGGAAAAAATTTGGGCAAAAGCTTTCGACAAGGGGGGGGGGGGGGGGTACCTGGTGAATAGCGCACAAAATCCCCGTGATAAAGGAAAAAACGGGAAAAGTTGGTAGATGGATCTAGAACTTATCTGATCAAACAGAACACAATGGTAATAGTAAACAGAGTAGAGTCTGAGGCAGATTACGGTGAAAGCTCTGTTCACAAGGAACGAGTTAATCGCTCCCATTCATTCCTCATCTTCATATCTTAACATAGACAGAGATATAAAGCACACAGCTCGTGTCTTCCTTTGCGATGACACCCCGGATTGCCATGTCGTGATCTCATCAAAGACACCGCGAGACTCCAATCGGATCATCAACCAGATCTTCAAAGGGCCACTCAAAACAATATGAAGTTCAATGAATAGAAATTTCAACTACTCAGATTTGGAATACTTGAGGAAATTAAAACTGTAGAGGGTATACGACAAATTCTAATTAAGCAATAGAACGATGAACCAAAGTATGTGAAAGGACAGGGTAGTGATATTGTTATAGGATTTCGCATTCAAAGGACCGCAACGGCGTATCTACCGCATTGCTAGTAAAATGGTAGGAATGGATGAATGAGAACCTTCAAAACAGGGGGACGCCAAGCCAAATGAGATTCTCTTGCAAATCGCTTGTTCTCTAGGGCTGGAATTACTGCTGTACACTAACTGCCCCTCTCAAGGCAGGTGAAATTACCGGCCTGGAGAGTGTAACTCAAGAAACTTTTCACAGCAAAATAAGTACTCTGATAAGGAAACCTAAATTATCTGGGATACGGTTGGTAAGGTCTTGATTTGTATCACTGGAAGAGAGAGACATGATGTAATATACACTTACGAAAAATCCTTGAGGGTTAGCACCAAACTTTCCACATGAAAAATCACTCTCTGTGAAAGCTAAATCGATTCGGTGGACATGAACAGTCCCACAGTGAAAAGGGCTGGGAGCCACATGTTACACTGATGAGATAAACAATAAGTGTCCGGGGCCAAGACTGTTCATCTGCTTCCCAGATACTAAGGGTTGACTACCAATAGACCCCTGGCGGTCTTCAAGAAGGCACAGGACAGGCACCTTAAGTCAGACCTGACCAGACGAGCTGTGGTTCGTTACGCGACTTTGCGTTGCAGTTAGCAAGTTATTAGCCTTGTTGATCAGGACACCTGTCCACCACGAAGATGGTCTCAGACCCGGAAGCCCCCGGGGTCCGTTGCACCCGAAACCCTTCTCATGTAAACTTCCTTAACATCTTGCAGCTAGAGCAAGTGTTCCCAAAGCTTTTTCAGCTTGTTACCTCAATTTGAACAGGCACATAAAGCATTTTACACCTTTCACAAATGTTGGTTATTTCTTGATATAATTACATGGCTAAAACGGAAACGTATACAGCCTCGCATACTCTGCTAATCCTAGCAAACTACATTGAGACGTAAGTAATCCACACATACATTTATATATAAAGTAATAATAGCTCAAATTACACAGTAACAGTGGGTAATTACTAACTATATACTGCACAGGGCAGTACACATACATACCAGCTATGTCTACCTCGGTGAATGCTCACAGATCAAACTGACAGTGTGAAAATAGGGCTGCCTCAGGATGTGAGTTGACGCCGTACTGGACAGGTCGATCTGGGCTACTGAGGTGAACATTTTGTCTGAAGCATTCTTGTCAAAATACTTTTGGGTTTCCACACTCTAAGCTATTATTTCTTCTTTTCTAATACTGTATATTAGCTTTTGATTTTATTGTTATTTGGTTTAACTTTTATTACTTACTTATAATAGGTTTACTTTTACAACGTTTTACTAATTGACAAAGTTAACAATTAATCACTATACGGGGTTAACCGCATTGTTTTCTGATTTTGAATTCACAACTTTTTTTCTGTCACCCCACCCCTAAAAATGTTTTTAAAATTACCCCCAGGGGGTTATTTACACCCCAGTGTGGGAACCACTGCAATAGAGTTATTATAGATTGGTTGTACTGTTGAGTAGTGAAGGGAAGGAGGAGTTGGTAGGGTTGATTGATTGAGTGCTTGAAGAGTCTTAGTGGCGGTTCTGCTTAGGAACTTAGTGAGAGTTGCATAGGTGGGGAGATTTGGCTAGTAGTGCTCCTTTCTGTTCTTACGATTCGTCTTTGAATGATCATCTTCTTCAAGGTTTGGGTTAAGGTCGTGAACTCACAAACAGGTTGCTTAGCATCTGTAAGATGTAAAACACTTTTAGTCCACTGAATTGGATTATGTTGACATGGCTTTATCATAGTGGTCATTAACAATGATAACAATAACACTTGTGTTTCTGTATTTTGTCTTAATTTATTAAATTTTTCCCTCCATTTTTTGGGACACTACATATAATGCTCTACTTTATTGCACCACACAACACACACAGGCCTTTTATCTTGCTCTTTGGCAGTGTCTGTTTACTACTAACCTTTTATTGCAGTTACATGGAACCTTTTTTGACAGTTGTTTTATCTTTTCTTGCCAACATAGGGGATTTGTCAAGTTACAAACTAATGTTTGTGGTTTGACAAATACACTGCATGGGTAAATCATTATCAATAAAGCTTCCTTGGCCATCACTAATCTGGCAACATCGGGACCTGTAGGGTGCCAGATTAGCGATTTTGCCAGATTACAGAGGGGTTTTAAGTTAGAATACATTTAAACCCCAACGGTGATGTTTATGCATCGGCAGTTTTCACCTACTTGACCCCCTATTTTTTGGCACATTCCATTGTTCCAGTCTATTAAACTCATAGCTATTTTACTAGCACAGTGGAACCTCTACTTGCGAGCGCATCCACGTGCACGTTTTTCCAAATACGAGCAGTTGATCAGTCGATTTTTTGCTTCCATACACGAGTGAAATTTCCATAAGCGAGCGGACCTTAAGGGAGGTTCCTTGACGCTGGTGGGGGGTTTTTCTTGCTCTTGATCTGGGGAATTGGATCTCATTTGTTTGTTGGACTATCTCATTGAAACTCGGGCACGTATGATGGACCGCTTCTTAACGTACACCAAATTGAAAGAAATGGGAAACATAAATATGGTTTCACTTCTTTCATAATTAGCCTTCCCCTTAGCGTATTGACGTATTGGTTTTTATGGTTGTATTTCGTTTTTTTTTCCTTTTTCTTTTTTTTTGGTTCAATTTGATAGAATGGAATATATATTACATAACGGATAATTTTTTGATTGCTTTCATGACGAAAAAGTACCTTTAAAATTGAGCTCAAAGGATCGTGAATGGGTTGACATTGTTTATAAATTTTCAATAAAGGCGTGGTCTGCATGCAGTGGGTCTTTATTTCTTGTGTGAATAAAAATTACAAATTTTTTTATATTGTAATAATAATATAATTAATAATTGTATAATTTAATTATAATATGTATAATAATATATATATAATAATAATGTATGTATATATATTATATAATCTTCAAAGGCCGTCATTTGTTTGGCAGTGTTAAACCACAACAAAAGGGGAGCGGTTGTCGGTGCCTCCACCTGTTACATAATGAACATATTTTATTCATACTAAGTATATACATGTATCAGGTTTCTATGTTATTTATATTGTTTATTATGTCAGATAAAACTGTGACAGATAAAAAAGGGCCATACAAAGCCTACAAAAAAAACAACCTACTAAAAACATCTATTTCTATGAAATCTGATGTTTAGTCAATGAGTGCATTACCAAAATAAAGACAAAAAACCTTCTTTATCGGCTAAGAAAATTACGCTATGCCCAAAACATCCACCAGTGTTTTGGGTGAGGGATGGAAAAATCGCAGTTAGGAAACAGCCCACTGGGAAGAGATATTTTCATCTCTACAAAAACATGACCTTAAAACATTCCTAAGTGAGGCTGGACTAACAGAATCAGAGTAAAGTGCAGATTAATACCCATAGTCCACCTTTTAGTGTTATATTGTCATAAATTTGTGCCCCCTAAAATTCTAATACCCCAACTACTTTTGATTGTCATTGTTTATTCCCAAAGACCATTCTACCTCATAGTCTTAATTTGTGTTTAATATCTACAGAATCTATCTCCTTTTTTTACAACTTACCGCATCATGTTCCATCTTATTTTATTATAAAAATAGCCATAACTTGTCCTCAATAATTCTACCTCACTTTAAGAAATACTCAATTGCCCAATTTTATTCTAAAATCCCTATTATTGCCCAATTTTACTTTTAAACTATATTGATCAAACTTATTGTAAAATTCTTTTATTGACCATTTTTATTCTATACTTTTTTAAACTAGTATTTTTCAACTACAACTTTTTATTTATCCTGTCTACCATTTACTAGCATATTATAACCCAAGTCATTGCCATTTTTTTTTTTTATAATTTTTTTATTATTCTTTTGCTTTCCTTAAAATTGTGCATTTTTTTCCTGTCCCAAATTTTAAAACTAGTTATACTCTAATTCTTGTAAACAACTTACACAAGACCTTTTGTGCAATTACAATTGAGAGTCTTGTGCCTTTTTTATATTATTATTAGATTAAACTCAGTTGTACTATAGCTCATTGTAGTTCAATGCATAGTCAATACCAAATTCATTATATTAGACCATAGTGCAATTACTAGTGAGAGACTGGTGCTATTTTTAATTTGTATTTTTATATTATTAGATTAAACCTAGTTGTACTATAGCTCATTCTAGCTCAAAACATAGACTCCACAAAAGTCATTATATTAGACCTTAGTGCAATTACAAGTGAGAGTCTTGTTCTATTTCTAATTTGTATTTTTATATTACTAGTTTATACCTAGTTGTACTTTAGTTCATTCCAGCACAACACATAGACAACATCAACTTCATTATATGTAGTAGTGACTATACTCTATATGACCAAAATACTCTAGCTATATACTTGTCCAAACTTCCCACCACTACAGATATCAGTACTAGAACTCAACACACAACTCAGGATATAAATAAGATAAGATAAGATAAGATTTCGTTCGGATTTTTAACCCCGGAGGGTTAGCCACCCAGGATAACCCAAGAAAGTCAGTGCGTCATCGAGGACTGTCTAACTTATTTCCATTGGGGTCCTTAATCTTGTCCCCCAGGATGCGACCCACACCAGTCGACTAACACCCAGGTACCTATTTGCTGCTAGGTGAACAGGACAATAGGTGTAAGGAAACGGGTTGGAATTTCCACCCGCCGGGAATCGAACCCGGACCCTCCGTGTGTGAAGCTGGAGTTTTAGCCACCAGATCACCGGGCCACCCGGGCCACCATAATTTAAACCTAGAAGATGCTTGATCACGTTGACCCTGATCTAAACCTCCATAATCTGACACCCAATCAAAACCTATTGGAAAGTAACTGCCTTTATTACACAGCATCACAAGCCAGCACTATCCTAAACAATGCTAAAAGTCTATCAGTACTTAACTACAACATCAGGTCCTTAAGCAAACACTATGATGACCTCCTGGCACTCCTTGAATCACTAAAGACACCCTTCTCCTGCATTATTCTTACTGAGACCTGGCTTAAGCGGACACAATAGATATCTACCCCCTACCAGGATACACAGCAATCACACTGCAGACCAAACCAAGTTGGGGTGGTATTGCAATCTATTACTCTACCAGTTATTTTTGCATTAGCACCACTTGCTTTAGTGATGAATATGGGGAATACATTTTTGCTAATTTTACTGTAAAAAACCTTAAGACACCTATAACAATCGGTGCCATTTACCGGATTCCTCACACAAACATTCCAAATTTCAGTGAGAAATTAAGTCACTAATAAAAAAACAGACAACTGAATAAGCCCCACCTTCTTTGCGGAGACTTCAACATAAACCCTTTGGTTACTAGATGATCAGCCTGTAACTGTTTCGTAAACAATTGAACAACCACTTCTCATCAACAAAAACTAAACCAACCAGGCTCACTGAGCAAGTGAAACCAAATAGACCACTAGGCCAATAATACCCCCCCTTAAATCGGGGATAATCCAATGCACTACAGCCACTACCTCCCTCCTCCAAAAAAACTTTAGTAAACCACCATTTGAAACAACAAAGTCTAAATTAGACCCATGACGAGCCTCAAAAGGAAGTTCACACTGACTTGGAGACTTTTTGAGGGCCTACGATTCCCCAAGGCCATGGTATTGAGTGGCAGACATTTTTCTTAACAAATTACTTAGATTATACAAAAACATTGTCCTATAAAAACAAACAACCCAAACAAAAAAACGGCTTGGTTGCCCATGGCTAACCAGCAGATTCGAAACCATTACAAGAAACACTAATAGAAAGAAATATAGACGGGGCTTAATACACAAGATTTTCTTAAACACTATTTCATCAGTTTCCCAAAGTAAAAAAGAACCCAAACAAACTATATATCCAGTAGATTCACAGCACAGAGGAGATATAAAAAAGACATGGAAAACACTCCTCAATTCTGGACCCACAAACAAAAAAAAAAAGACAAAAATATTGTCCAACTAAACCTAAAAAACCCCCCAAATCCCACTGACACAGCTAACAAGAAAAAACGACTTTTCTAAACCATGGGACCCAAATTCCCCCAATAAAACCCCCCCAAAAACCCAACCCCCTCCCGGGGACAAACCTAGATGGGAATTTTTCCCCAAATTCCCTTCTATCTTGCCCCAAACTGGCCCTTTGGGGGTTCCCCGAGATTAAAAGTCACTTAAAAAAACTCGGGGGAATCTGCTATGTCCCCCTTTACTGTAAAGCTATCGGCCCATGCCCTTTCACATGCTTTTCATAACTTTTTAACAAGTCACTAGAAACTGCATTTCCCGAAACTACCAAGATGCAAGTACCAAAAACGGTTGGGATCCTCCCCAAGTAGATTTACTTTGCCGCAAAATGCCCTTCTCACACTTACACCACTTTTTTTATCCATACCCCCCAAAGATTTGGCTTGGGGACAACTGCAGCAACACACCTAAAGCCATAATAAACCCAAAAAAAAGCTGCATAAGAATAAACCTAAATCCCCTCCCTGGCAACACACCCCCTCACCTTTATAGATCTAAATTATCCCCGTTTAGTACATCCACACTTACTACTGTGAATCACATCTACAGGACCTTAAACTCCAAAATAACCTTTACCAAAACGCTTTCTTGATGTTGTGACAGAACCCCCAGGCATAAAACCGACACAAAAATTCTACGACATTCCCCCGGGCCGACTAAACCTTTACAAAAATTTTTAAGTAGTCAAAGGCCCTAAAATCTGGAACACCTTTTGAGAATCTAGAACTGCGAACATTCATCACCTTCAACTCCATTAGAAAACTTTTTATCTCCCTGATACACCCCATCAACTACTACATGAATACCACCGGGGGTTTACTTTTACACTCACTCACCCCCTTTGACCCCAAACAGAAAAAAATTTTAACACAATCTTTTAAAAAAGAACCATTTTACTCCAATTTTAAACATGACCCTGCCAAAACAAAAGCATTCCCTGCTAAACCAAAACTAGTATTATAACTTAGCCATATACCAAACTTACCTCAAATTTGTAATATTTTAAAATAAAAAATTAAACTAAGTTGCCCAATGCCTGCCCTGCTTTGGGGTTTTAGTGGACACTCGTAATCATTATTTAACTAAGAAACCACAAATAAACCAAAATTTTGTAAATTCACATTTAATCCTTTTAAAAAAATATAGATGAATTAGCAAAAATTTTTCAAGGAGTAAACAAATGACCCCAATAGAATGGAAACGCTTATACGACGTTTTGGGTTCTTGGACCATTTATAAAGCACACTGTCATTGAAGCTCCCCTTTTTTATGTGCAGGGTTATTTGTGTAATGTTCCTTTTGGGTTTGTGCCCTTTTTTTTTTTTTTTTTTTTTTTGTTATTTAAGGGGATTTTTTCCCGGGCTCCAAAAACTCTCATCCCTGGATACCACCATAGAAAACATATTTTATTCATTCTAAGTATATATCGGTTTCTATGTTTTTTATATTGTTTTAAAATGTATATTAATGAATTTTGTGGAATAAAAAACCCGTAGAGCTGACATTAGGGAAATTATTAAAGTACAGAATTCCAGGAATGGTTTAATTGTATTTCATTAATTTCAGTGAGGAAAAGACTCTGCAAATGAAAAATCAGATGCGAAAAGGGTCCGGAAAGGTTTTAAACTTGTAGTGGGGGGGCCCACTTTTTCCCTTTCTATTCTGTCGATTGATACAAAAAAACCGCCCATTCACTTTTTTCAACTACCCAATAAAGTGGTCAAAAATCTGAATTTGGGGCCAAATTTTCACACAA
The DNA here is from genome assembly GCF_026875155.1 of Cherax quadricarinatus. Lineage (NCBI taxonomy): Eukaryota > Metazoa > Arthropoda > Malacostraca > Decapoda > Parastacidae > Cherax > Cherax quadricarinatus. The sequence goes on along the minus strand of NC_069488.1, from coordinate 22,454,385 downwards.
AATATCAAAAGACCCTTTTTTCCCAAAATAGGGTCCAGAATAAACTAAAAAAACTTTTTTTTGTTCATTAGTACGTCTCCAGGCCCATCTTATTTTATGTTTGTTTTCCATTTGAATTTTTATTCACACAAAAAAATAGAAGATTTGCTTTTGTGCAGACTACGCATTATTGTAATGGTTGTATAACGGTGTTAACCCTTTCGGACGCGTTTAGACCGGCCCTTTGGGGAATGTATTGGCAGTGCGTCATTTTTTACTCTTTAACATCGGCAAAAATTGACACTTCTGCTCTTGAGCGGGTTTTTTAAGGCCCCATTCGGCGAAAAACTATAAAATTGTGTTTTTTTCTGTAATCTATCTTCCATTCATCAAGACCAAAAAACGGAACAACCAACAAACCTTACGAAAATACACTGCACGTGGGTTTTTACAGTTAAACTTGGTCGCAGTTTTTTTCGGATGCACTGATGCTGAGGATTTTTTTTTTTTTTAGTGCACACTTACCACACAGACCTATTTTTTCTCTCATAGTGGGCCCAAATTTCCCGGTGATAGCTTTTCTAAGATCTGAGCTCAGGTGCCAACATGGCTTCAAAAGCCCCCTATCTATTATGGCAATGTACGGTGTATGTGCTGTACACAATAAAAAGCATTTTTTATTTGTTGGAACCTGGCTAGGCTAAAATGAGCAGGTTATAACAATAAATGGAGAAAAAAGAAATGGGAATGACTTTGCAGCAAGTGTCCATGAAAACAGTACTGCAATTGGTGGGCAAACCCCGGGAAATTTGAAGTTATGCTACTGAAATCAGCCCCCGATTCTGAGGAACCGGATTACTGAGGCCAACCTGTAATTGTATTAGTGTTTTTCTCATCTTGTTGGGGGTTTTACCTATTCCATGCCTACCCCCTTTTAACAATATTTGTCTAAGTATTATTTGTTTTTTTTTAATCTTTGATTTTTTGGATCCTTTTTTATTAACTTTTTTTTTTTTCTTGTTTATTCCTAAGGTTTTCCCGGGACTCTACATTCTTTTTTGACCAATAGCCTTTATTTTCCCCTTATACTTATGATATATTTGCTTTTTTTGATTAGGACTTTAAAAAATTTTTAAAGTTTCAGTTGCCTGTAAAACAGAAATCCATTTTTAGTTATACTTGTTTTTTTGCCTTTTAGTTTGTGTTTGTGTAAAGCTAATGGCTTTATTAAAATTTCTTTAGGCTTATTGTTAGCCCCCGGTATCGTTACTGTACGTATGCGTAGTGGATTTTTTTTGGGTTTTTTCTTTAGCTCTCCTTTAGTCCAATGGGGTCTTACTGTTCTTTGAAAAACCCATACATTTAAATATCTATTTTTTATTATTAACACTTGGCTGTTTTTCCCACCAGGGAGAGTGAACCAAAAGGGGGGAAATGCTTTCATCTCATTTGCTCCTCACGCTCTTCAGGGGGGCGCCTACCCAGTTAAAAAATTCAAAATATCAACCCCCTCATTCAAGTGCAGGAACTGTACAAATTTTTTTGTTTACTTGTCTAAAGAACTTCCTTCACAAGGGCTTGAACATTGGCTAAGGCTGCTCTCCCCAACTGTGAAAACTTTCCCAAATTTCAAATGCAGCATCTGACCCCTACATACTCACTACTCCAAATTTTTATGAAACTTAAAACCAAAAAGATACATTCCTCTTTTTATGCGTAATCAAAAAAATACCACAAACTATTTTAAAAAAAATCGTGAAAAAGCATACAAGATGCCAACAAACCCTGGGGAGAGTTGGATGTGGCTTGGGCCTTTTTTGTTGCAACGGCACACCAGGGGGTTTCAGAGTTGCGAGGGGAGGAGGGGTCCCAACATGGGGGATACGGGGGGGGGCGCCTTCTGGAGCAAGGTGCTCCCCATGATCTGTTTGCTTGGATCTCCCCTGGAAACAGGCAAGCCCCTGATGATAGATAGTCTGGGCCCCCTTTGTGTTGCAATCATAAATCATCAGGACTTGCAATGGTTGAGAAAAGGGGAACCCAAACCACATGCGATCATGGGGAGCGTTTTTTGCTCCAGCAAGGGTTTTCCCCCAGTGACGTGTTTGTTTGGACCTCTTCCTTTTTTCTGAAACATTGAAAAGCTCATGGTGGGGCTGATTGCAACAAAAGGGGGGCCAAAGACCCTGTCATTAAAACTCTGCTTGTGGTTGTTGTGCATACATACTACACGCGCGCGTGCGCACAACACACACCCCACCACACAACAACAACACACACACACACACAACACACACACCCCCACACAACACACCCCCCAACCCCCCCCCACACCCTACCACCTACCTACCTACCCCCTCCCCTCCCTACCTAACGAAGAAAAAATTTAAATGTTTTGCCATTGGGAAGCTTTTAAGTTCAAATGATGAGATATGTGCCAAAACAGAAAGGGCCATACTTACTATGATAAAAAATTTACTAAAAAAATTTAAATTTTAAAATTTAATTTAAATAATTTTAAAATTGGGTAAGAGTAAAATTAGTATTACTACATAGAAACAGTAACAAAGAAAGGGCCTAAAGTCTAATTGAGGGACATAAGTTATAAAAATTTAAAAATTTTATTTTTTCAAATTTTCCCCTCTGGGGAATTATTCAGGTCATAAGGTCATCTAAAACCCAAAGGAGAATGGGCTAGAAAACCCTTCCCTGTAAAAATTTACTAAATTTTAAAAAGGGAGAAATTTAAATTTTTTTTTTTTTGGGTCACCCTGCCTTTGGGGGGTTAGGGCCCTTTGGTTTGATAAAAAAAAAAATTTTTTATTAAAGGCTTATCTTTATTATTAGAAAGTATAATTGCAGGACTTGAATCCTGGGGGTTTGAAATTTCCAGGGGCCGGGCACTGTGAAGGAGTCGGGGGGGCTTTTTTACATTTTGGAATTTTCAGATTAGTTAGGTAAAGTTTATCGGGAAACAGGACAAATTTTTTCCTGACACAGGCCTTATTCTTTTAAAATGACCCCACAGCTGGAACTTTTAATCATCTGACCGAGGCCTTCCCGCTTGCTTACTGGTCCCCCTTTTAAAAAAATTATTTTAAATTTTTAAAAAAACCCTTTTTGGGGTTCTTTTCAACAAAGATGGTTTTACCCTTTAGAAAGACGGGATTAAGGGAAAAATAGTAAAATTTTTTTTGTTTGTTGGATCCCCCAACCCTCAGTGGAACAGCCGGGCTTTTTAAAACAACACAATTATTACACGTAATATAATTATTTTTTTAACGAAAATGAAATTTTAAATTTTTTTGTATTAAAAAAAAAAAAACCCCAAAAAACTAATATTGTTTTTTTTTAAATTTTTTTGCCATTAAAGTCAAAACCTGTGGGAAATGCAAAATATTTTTTTAAAGGCATACCCAAATTGAACCCCTTTTAAAAAACCCTGTGATAATTGCTTTTCCAAAGGGCTTTTCCCAAATATGGCTGGAAAATTTTTTTAATCTGTTTAAAACTCGTTACAAATTAGATTTTTTTTCTTATAATATTAAAACTGTATGAGGGTTTTATGTATTTTGTGTTATGGGTTAAGGGGAAATCCTAAAAATTTTTTTTTGGAAAATTTAAGGGGCCCAATTTTAGGCCCCTTCCCCGTCGAAGCCAAACAGAATCTTCTCTGTTTTTAAAATTATGCCCTTTTCCTCTATTAAAAACCAAAAAACATTTCCAAAAAAAGGGGCGCCCGGGTACACCTTTATTTTTTTAATTCACAAACCCCCTGCCAAACTCGCTTTTTTTGGGTCTAGTCAAAATTTTCCTCTCGCAGGAAAAAAAAAATTTTTTTGGGGTGCAAAGATTTCAGTATGTGCAGTTTTTTTTTTTTTTTTTTCTGGCACTAACACTGATCCCCTGACATAGATCTAGTGACCCAAAACCGGGAAAGGGTTTTAAAAAAATTATTTTGTTATATTGTAATAAAACAAGAGACCTGTTGTAGGGGTGTAAGGTTTTTATTTCCCTAATTATATATAAATAATAGGGGGGTGTAAAGTGTATAAAAATTTTATATGCACATGTATTTTAAAATTTCATTAAAACACTGCGACTAGCCAGGGGGCTTTGTGCCCGTTCGGGTTTTACCCCCCTCATGGTGAGGCGAACATCTCTGAGCACTAAACCACAGGAAAATTGGATTTGGGTGGGCCTGTGGGTTACAGTGTCTTGTGATTTTTGCTCACCATGAGGCGAGCCCAAAACCCACATGGGTTCGAGTTTTTTACTGGTCGAGTGTTTTTATCGAAATTTTAAAAACCCCTTGCCATCTTTTGGGTTAAATAGGGAACGCTCATCTTGGGCCCTATAGGAAAAACGAAAATTTTTGTAGCAAAATTTCGGCCAAAAAACATTCTGAGCCCCAACGAAAAAAAAATATTTGATTGTGTTTGTTTAGTTTAAATTACCTGTGCTGTAAACAAAAACTAAAATATTTTAGTTGGGTTTGGGGTAAAATTAAAAATTTCTTTGTTATAACCCGGTTAGGTAAGTTTTCTAAGGTTTTTTTGGTGCAAAAATTAAAAAAAAATTTTTATTAAAAAATTAATGAAAAAAATATATCTTTAAAAGACAAAAGAAAATTTTGGAAAGGACTTAATTTTTTAAAAGCGTTTCCCGCAAATGAGCAGTTTTTCTATTTGGCACGGGAAATAATTTTTTATATATTATTAAATAAAATATATAATAAATTTTTATTATATATATATATAAAATATTTTATATTATAAAAATATATGCAGGCCCTGCGGGGCGTTTTTGATAAGGGGTGAATGGAGACAAATGGGTTTTTTTAAAACTTGGGGTCGTTGGAGTGTGAGCAAAGTAACATTTTTGAAGGGATTCAGGGAAACCGGCAGGCCGGACTTGAGTCCTGGAGATGGGAAGTACAGTGCCTGCACTCTGAAGGAGGGGTGTTAATGTTGCAGTTTAAAAACTGTAGTGTAAAGCACCCTTCTGGCAAGACAGTGATGGAGTGAATGATGGTGAAAGTTTTTCTTTTTCGGGCCACCCTGCCTTGGTGGGAATCGGCCGGTGTGATAATAAAAAATATATAAAAATAAATATATATATATGCAAAACAACCACTCTGAAAGAATAGAGAAATTCCAAGCGCTTTCGTGACTACTCACATTATCAAGGAACTATGAAAGTGAAGCATCCAAGGAAGCTATATAAGGGGTCGGCCAGCACCTCACTATCAGATCCCACAACGGTTAAACACGTGACGCGCGGCGAGCCAACTTGGACAGGTCCTTTGCAAAACTCACCCCCAAGCTATTTATTTGTCCAGTGTATTATTAAATTCTACCCAAATTCTATTAATTATAAATGGATCTAATTTATATAAACCAAAGGAAATATTCATATTATTGTCAAAACTGCTTTTTATGAAACAGATTCAATTATATTCCTGTCGACCATGGACTTGCTTGATACTACTTTCTCAACTTTTTGAAAATCAATTGGATGGTTAAATCTCTTACATGAATAAATAGAGCATTGGAATCTTGTCCAGTTCTAATGCTATATTTATGTTGTTTTAATCTTAGTTCGAGATTTTTACCAGTTTGACCGTAATAAACTTTATCGCAAATTTTACAAGGAATCTTATAGACACATCCATCAGCATTTTGGGGGGAATTCTTAATCAAAAGTTTTTTTTACTGTATCAAGATTTTTGAATACAACTTTAATATTAAAAGTCTTAAGAAGAGAAGGCATATCAACCAAGTTTTCATGGTAAGGGAGAACCAACATATTTTTAGTTGAATAAGGCTTTTTGCCCTTTTTTGGATTATAAAAAGTGTTCCTAGCAACTTTAAAAGATTTATCAATTACATTTCTTGGGTATTTTAAATCATTACCTATTTCATAAATTTTGGATATTTCCTCATCTATGAACTCAGGACTACAAATTCGTAAAGCTCTCAAAAACATTGATGAGAAAACAGACAGTTTGACTCTAACCTGATGCGAGGAATAATAGTGGACATATTAACAGTTATTTGTAGGTTTTCTGTAAATTTTAAATTTGAATTCATTATTTCCCTTAATAATTAAAACATCTAGAAAAGGCAATGAGTTATTTTCTTCAAACTCAACAGTAAAGTTTATAGAATGGGCTAAGCTATTTAATTTTCAAAGAAAATGGTGTATATCTACATTTTTGGGCATAAGACACAAAATATCATCAACATATCTGAACCATTTAGCTCTATTAGGGAGGATTGTGTTAAGCAACCTTGTTTCAAAAAATTCCATGTATAGGTTACTAAGAACAGGTGAAAGAGGATTTCCCATTGCCATACCAAACTTCTGAGTGTAAAACTTATCATTAAATACAAATTTTGCATCAACAATGCAAAGTTTAATAAGTTTAATGATAGTAGGAACTGGCAATGGTAAATCATAGTTAACGAGTTCTTCAGATAAGAAACTTAATAAATCATCAACAGGAACTTTTGTAAACAAGGAAGTAACATCAAAACTAACCATGTTAAAATCATTTAAGTCAGTCAAGGAGTTTAATTTATCAACCAGTCTATGTTGTTTTTATACATTAAAGTTAGAAATTTTGCCAACAATAGGGCTCAAAATATCGACAAGCCATTTGGATAATTTATATGAAACTGACCCTATGGAGCTAATAATTGGTCTGACTGGATTCCCTTAGGAAAAATCCCCTAGAAACCGTTAACAGCAATTTCAATAAAACAATAAAACTTCTACTGAAAGGCAAAGATGAATTAGTCAAACAATTTATTTCCCAACCCATTTTTTACCTACATTATGGACTAATAAAAACCCCAAAAACCGGGGGAACCCAGTCAGCCAATTATTAGCTCCATAGGGTCAGTTTCATTAAATTACCCAAAGGGTTTTTGTCGATATTTTGAGCCCTTTGTTGGCAAAATTTCTAACTTTAATTTTAAAAAAACAACAAGACTTGGTTGAAAATTAAACCCCTTGACTAAATAAATTTTTAACAGGGTTGTTTTGTGTTATTCCTTGTTTAAAAAAGTTCCTTTTGAGATTTATTAAGTTTTTTACTGAAGAACTCGTTAACTAGATTTCGATGCCATTCCTATAATTTTAAACTTTTTAAAACTTTGCATTGTTGAGCAAAATTTGTATTTAATGAAATTTTACACAGAAGTTTGGGTTTTATGGCAATGGGAAATCCTCTTTCACCTGTTCTTGAACCTATACATGGAATTTTTGAAACAAGGTTCTTAACCAATCCCCCCTAATAGAGTAAATGGTTCAGATATGTTGTGATATTTTGTGTTTACCCCAAAAATTAGATATACACCTTTTCTTGAAATTAAAAGTTAGCCCATTCTATAATTTTACTGTTGGTTTTGAAGAAAAAAAACTCATTGCCTTTTCTATTTGGTTTTTAATTTTTAAAGGGGAAAAAAGAATTAAATTTAAAATTTCAGAAAACCCAAAAACTTTTCCTATGTCCATATTTTTCCCTCGCATAAAGATGAGTCAAACGTCGTTTTTATAAATGTTTTGAGAGTTTACGAATTTTGTATCCTGAGTTCATGATGGGGAAATTCCCAAAAAATTTTAAAAGGTAATGATTTAAAATCCCCAAGAAATGTAATTGATAAATTTTTTTAATTTGCTAGGAACACTTTTTATAACCCAAAAAAGGGAAAAAAAAAACCCTTATTCAACTAAAAATAGTTGGTTCTCCCCTTACATGAAAACTTGGTTGATATGCCTTCCTTCTTAAGACTTTAATTTTTAAAGTTGTATTCAAAATCTTGATCAGTAAAAAAATTTTTTGATTAAAAAAATTCCCCCCAAAATGCTGAGGGATGGTCTATAAGTTCCTTGTAAAATTTGCGATAAAGTTTATTAGGGTAAATGGTAAAAACTCGAACTAAGATTAAAACAACATAAATATAGCTTTTGGAACTGGACAAGACCAATGCTTATTTATTCATGTAAGGTTTTTAACCACCCTTTTGATTTTCAAAAATTTGAGAAAGTATATCAAGAAGTCCAGGTCGACGGGAATATAATTGAATCTTTTTTCATAAAAAGCAGTTTTGACAAATAATAAAAATTTTCCTTTGGGGTTTTATATAAATTAGATCCTTTTATAATTAAAGAATTTGGGAGAATTTAATGGAATAAAAACCCAAAAGCATATAATGTGACCTTTTTTTGAAACGTTTCACCCCCAGGGGGCTTTTCAAGTCACACACAGTTACCTGGGGTTAAAGGTAGAGAGTATTTATATCATGTTGATCAGGTGGAGAAGCGCGTGATGACTACCGGGGGGGGTTTTTTAGAGTTTTGGGGTAGCTTGGCAGGGGTATTGGGACAAGTTTTGAAGACCTTCTGCAGTGTTCTATGTTTCTTTTTGGGATACATAAGAAGTTTCTGGGGAGTGGTTCAGCTAGTTTAGAAGCCATTGCGGTTTGAAATTGTTGGTTTGTAGAGAGAGCGATGATTCCAGGATTCTCTGTATTGAGTGTTGTCTTTGTGGCTATAAGTCTTGAGTTCTGTATTTAAACTAAATGGTTGTTAAATTTGCGATGTTGTACCAGGCATTCCTGTGGGGTGGTTTTGAAAAAGGACCTGCAAATTTGGGCTCCCCGCGCGCAGTGTTTACCTTGTGGGATTGATATGAGGGCTGGCCGACCCCTTATATAGTTTCCCTTGGATCTCATTTTCCATGTTCCTTGAAAATGTGATAGTCACGAAAGCGCTTGGAATTTCTCTATTCTTTCAGAGTGGTTGTTTTGCTATTTAAAATCACCTGTTTACTGTGACTTATGCTTTATTATATATATAATATATATATAATTATAAAATATATATATATATATATATTATATTATTATATATAAATTATAAATATATATAATATATTTATATATATATATTTAAATATATATATTTTTATAATATATATTAAATTTTATTGTATATTATACATATATATATATAATTATATATAAATAATATAAAACCATAAATTATATATAATATATATATTATATAAAATTATAAAATATATTATATATTATATATTAATATAATTATATATATATAAAAAAAAACCCAAAAAAACTCTGAAAAAATAAGAAATTCCAAGCGCTTTCGGACTACTCAATTATAAAGGAACTTGAAAGAAAGCTCCAAGGAAGCTATAAAAGGGGTCGGGCCCCAGCACCTCACTATGATCCCTAAAACCCTGACGCGCGCCGCCCCAATTTGGATAGGTCCTTTCAAACTCACCCACAACTATTCTACCCAAGAAAATTTAAAAATTTTTATTTGTCCAGTGTATTATTAAAATTTTTCCCAAATTCTATTAATTAAAAGAATCTAATTATATAAACCCCAAAAGGAAATATTCATTTATTGTCAAAACTGCTTTTTATGAAAAAAGATTCAATTTTTTTCCTTCGACCATGGATTCTTTATACTACTTTCTCAACTTTTTGAAAATAATTGGATGGTTTTAAAATCTCTTACATGAATAAAAAGGGTTTGGAATTTTTCCCGTTCTAAGCTATATTTATGTTGTTTTAATCTTAGTTTTGGATTTTTACCAGTTTGACCGTAATAAACTTGTAAAAATTTGCGTAAAAGGGGCAGGTAGCCCCCGAAGGATAAACCAAGAAGCATGGGGCCTAATAGGGGAAGGGGTGAAGGAAGGAAAAATCCCGGGGGGGAACTAAAACACATAAGGGTGCAATGGGAGTCACAGTGGGGGGTGGAAAGGGAGTCCCTTTTTTTTTATGGGCTAGACGAAGCTAAAGGGGAAACTTACTAGAAAGAAAGCAGGAGGGAAAAAAGTGATTGAAGATATCTAAGGTGATAGGGGGAGGGGGACTGACCCAGGGGCAAATTTTTGTTAGAATTGGGGGTTTTTCACAAAAAAAAGGAATCGGCCTTCAAAGAATTTTCCCAAAGGCAGAAAATCAACCCCAACCCTGATCCTGAGGAGAAACACGGGTGAGAGGCAAGCAGGAGTTCCCGGGGTTTTGTACCTCGGTCGGACAGAACACAGGCGAAAGGAAGAAAATGAAAAAGAAGTTCAAAACGAAAGGGGAAAAAAGGGGGGAAATGAAAAAGGAGAGCAGAATAACCCAGGATCAAATGGAAAAGGACAAGCGCCCCCCAGAAAAACCCGCAGAAGACCCACCACGCACCCCCAAGGCAATGAACAATCCAAACCAACCATACACACCCATCCCCCTGTTTCACCCCCCGGCCACGTTTCTTTTTAGAACAAAGTTGAAGGTTTTTTACACAAATGCAAGGATTTAAGAAAAAACTGAGGGGAATGGAAGAAAGAATCAATGGAAAATCCCCAGACTCATAGCAAATACAGAAAAAAAAAACTCATGGGGAAAAAAAACAGATGCAATCTTTCCCCCCAGGGTACCAGTCATGAGGAAAGATAGAAGGGGAGGGGGGGAGGGGGGGTTGTCTTCGAAAAAAAAGATGGAAAAAACGAGAAAAAAGGGAAAGGGAAAAAATGAGACGGGAGAAAGAGATCATGCAGGGACACTTCAGTTGGGGAACACAAAGTGGTCTTGCAGTGATTATAACCCCCCAGAACTCGGAGGCCAAAAGAGGGAAAATGAAGAGAGCACAGAGCAATGGGGACACACTTGCTGAGGTGGGAAAAGAGCTCCTCCCGCAAAGCAAAGTTTCTGGTTATGGGGTTTCAAAGACAGGGAATTGACTGGGAAAATGGAGCCACATGGGGGTCCGAAACATGGGAAACCAGGATGTTGGACTGGGCTGGGAAAATCTCCCTGCACCAACATGTTTAAAGGGCACTCCAGAGTGAGGGGGAGGAGAACCAGCAAGATTTGGGCCCTTTTGTTTACCCTGGGCAGTCAGACATTGAGGGCCAATATGAGGTCCCCCAGGAGCTAGCGACCACGTGGTTCTGTGTTTGAATAATAGTAGAGCTGCAAGTGGAGAGAATAACAGGAGTTGAAAGGGAAAAACCTTACATAAAAGAGGGGGGTACATAGGGTTTTTAAGAACTTCCCGCGGGAGGGCCCGTGGGACGAGAACTGGGAGGAAAACCAGTAAAAGAAATGATGGAATATGTAGCAACAAAGCAAGGAGGCGTGGAAAAGGGTTTTTTCCCAAGGGCAACAGAACAACAGGAAGACCAAAGAGCCCCTGGTTTACCCCACGGTGTAAGGAGGCAAAACAAAGTGCAATAGAAATGGAAAAAAATACAGAAGGCAGAGAAACACGGGAAAATAGGAGACGTGCAGAGCCAGGAAAGAGTACGCACAGGTAAGGAGGGGGGCCCAGGACGTATGAAAATGCTAGACGGAATCAAGACTGACCCGAAATGTTGATGCCCCAAACAGGGGAAGCAACGTCAAAGACCAGGGGATCAGATTAGGCAGAAGGTGGAGAACTCCAAAAAATGATAGGGGATGTGAGGAGCAAAGAGATTTAAGGAAGTTTTTACAGAGAGACAGGGAAAGGGCTGTGGGAAGCAGCAAGAGGGAACTGGGGAATATACCAACAAGGTTTTTATGACATACGAAGGTGAAGAAACTTTAATGACCTTGACACCTCAAAAGGGGGATGGGGGCCGGCAATATCTCCCCCTGGGTCCTTTTAAAGGAGAGAGTCTGTGCTTGCCCCACAATCTTCAAAACATCCCTTGAAACTGGGAAATACCTGAGAAAAGGGAAGACAGCTAATGTAGTCCCCTATTTAAGAAAGGAAACAGAAACGAGGCACTAACACAGACCTTGTCTCTGACATGTATTGTGGCAAAGCATGGAGAAAATTTTAGGGGAAGTGGTCGAACACCTGGAAAGGAACAAAATTATAAATGAAAACCCATGGGTTCTGGAAAGGGAAATTTGATCACAAACCTCCTGAAGTTTTTGACAAGGTAACAGAATAAGCACAAGAGGGGGTGGGTAATTGGTTTTTCCTAACGCGGAAGGCCTTTGACACCGTTCCCACAAGAGATTTGCGAAGCTGGAGGGTCAGGCGCACGTAAAAGGAGGGCACTGTGGATAAGGGGGTACCTGACAGGGAGGCGCAGGGTCATGGACGTGAAGAGGTATCACAGTGGGGGCCCGTAACGAGCGGGGTCCCACGGGGTCGTTCTAGACTCTGAAGTGTCCCTTTTTGCAGATCGTAAATTGATGAGAAAAATTAAATCGGGCGAGGATGAGGCAGGATGCAAAGAGACCCGGAAGGCTGGACATGAGGTCCAAAAAAGGCTCTTTT
>NC_069488.1:22411632-22441603 GCF_026875155.1 Cherax quadricarinatus | reverse complement strand
TTAACTTTGGTGGGGAGAATCCAGCTGATTTCTTGTTTTGAGATTTACCTTGTGTTAAATTTGCAAATGCTGTGTTATTTGTTTGAAGGACTGAGCTGGTTGGTAAATATAGCTAATTGGCCTGTACAAAAGGCGTACATTGCTCCTGTTGAAATTACTGTGACCACCGCTCCAATAGTTTGTCCTTCCTTAGCAATTGATTTAAATAGGTATTCTTTACCCAAACTATCAATGTAACTAAGTTGGTGTTAATTTCTAAACAAGATGAATATCTCATATAAGTTTTCACATCTTGAATATTGGATACAGAGGATACAAGAAGAAATCTATGGAAATGAGATTAAATTGATGATGGAAAGAAAAATTGTGAAAGGTTCCACAATACAGAAATTGGGGCTGTATTTAGAGAACAATGTAATTAGGTGCAGAGGTAGGTTACAAAATGCTGAATTGGGTGATTATGCTAAACACCCTATCTTACTGCCCAAAACTCATCATGTAACAAATTTAATTGTTTTAAATGCCCATAAAAATGTGATACATGGTGGGGTACAAGATACCTTAAATTGTATTAGGGAAACTTTCTGGATTCCACAAGGACGGCAAAGTGTAAAAAGGGTGATTAAATTTTGTGTAAGATGTCGCCTTGTGGATGCCAGATCCTATATGTACCCAGGTCCTCCACCACTGCCAAAGGAGCATGTACAATTAGTGAAATCATTTGATGTAACAGGTGTAGACTATAGTGGTCCAATCATTTTAACAGGTACTTCAGATGGTGTTCCACTGAAAGTGTATGTATGCTTGTTCACTTGTACTGCTACTAGGGCAGTTCCTTTAGAAGTGGCTCAGGACTTGTCTGCAGAACAGTTTATACAGCTGTTTCAAAAATTTGCAGCTAGCAGATCCTGTCCGAGATTGATGATTTTGAATGCCAATAATTTTGTAGTTGGTGCTCAACACTTGATAGAATTAAATAATAGTAACGATGTTCAATCTCTGTTAACCCAACGAGGGTGTACCTGGAAATTTATTACTCCTAGAGCCCTTGGCAGGGGGGGCTGTATGAAAGACTGATAGGCACAGTGAAAGGTGTCTCCATAAGTGCTACACCAGAAGAGAATTAATTTGGAGGAATTTTGTGCGGTGTTGGTGGAGGCGGAATCGGATAAATAACAGGCCTCTCTTGTACATGAGTGATACACCTGATAATGACGTATTAACACCTTACCTAATATGTGGAAGGAAATTCCAAGCTGCCCCTGTCTACAGAAATAATCCTGAAGAAAGTGAAGAAGATTACAATGATGCAGCAGTGTTGTGTGATAAATGTAAAATGTTAAATAAAGTAATTGATCATTGGTCTAATGTGTGGCATAAGGAATATCTTCTTACACAATACGTGAACACTTTTTATGGGGTGACAGGGCAGTAAATCGACAGAACATTCAACCAGGTGGCATTGTGTTAATTGATACTGAACAACATCGAACATTGTGGCCTCTGGGCAAAGTATGACATTGTACCCAGATGCACAAGGTGTTGCCCGGAATGTCAAGGTGTTGTGTCATGGCCAGGAAAGTTTACGCACAATTAATAAATTGATTCCCTTTGGGAAATTAAATGGTATTCAATCAAACATAAATGAAAATCTAAGGAAAGTGACATGAGTGATATTGAAGGTAACACTGACCAAGTGATGCAGGAAGATGAAAATTGTAGTAAGACCTACTAGGAGAACAGCCACTCAAGCCAGAACTGGCTGGAATCGTCTCCTAAAGGAAGGAGTAATTTGTTTCGTTTAGCAACAACCTCCGCCCGGCCGCAGTGTGGAAAATAATTTCCCAAAAATATGCTGTATATTTTTTATAATGTAAATATACCTGATTAATACATTACTATTTCTCTAAAGTGTATTTTAAAGAAGAGAACCGACAGGGAAGCTCTGCTCCTGCGCTGACGAGCAGGGAGAGATGCCATGTTTGAATGTGGCACAGGCACATTAGTGAAATTGCATAAATTTCCCTCACTCAGGGGGTTTTTATTGAGATACTTATGCTACATATGGGAATCTTATTAGAAGAAACGTTTCGCCACACAGTGGCTTCAGTCAGTTCCAGTAAAAATCAGAAAGGGTGTAAGGGAGAGGAGAATTCTGAGGTAATCATTCCCTCAATCTGGATCGATGTGTTCAGGGTCCCACAATCTTTAGAAGGTCAATCTGTTGTGGCGAAACGTTTCTTCTGTCAATAAAGATTCCTATATGTTGCATAAGTTTCTCAATCTTCGTATTAAAGATGTTGGTCCGCATTATTTTGTTCTCTCCAGTGTTTTAAAATACAACTCCTGGTTCTTATGAATGTGTCGAACGGATGTGTTATCATTTTAATATTCACTCCTATTACTGTGTTGAGTTACAGCTCCTGGGCCTTGTGATGTATATAACAGAAAACTTCATTCAATGCAACTCTATACGCCTTGTATTTACCTCTTGTTTTTGTTAATGTTTTTGTTCGTGATCACAGTTCAAGCAAGTGAGTGAGAGATATGTTACGTGAAGACATGTCAAAGAAACCATTCATCTACGAACCATTCATCTACGAACCATTCATCTACGAACCATTCATCTACAAAAGAAAGGTATAAAATACCGACAATATGAAAGTTAAGACACATGTGCAACACCTGGATATCATTATTGTAGACGTTTCGCCATCCAGTGGCTTTATCAATACAGATTCTAGGACATAATTAGAAGACAGTAAACTATATACAAAAGAAGAGGTAATCCAGTTCCCTCAGCCTTGGAGTTAGTGTTTCACAGCATGGTTTCGTGGTGGAGGAGAATCTGGAGCGACAATGCAAGAAGACTGGGCGTTATATAGACGTCAGTGGGTAGGGACGTGTAGTCAGTAACTATGCCCTCGTCTGCTACATGTCCTTATCGCACAGACTGCCTACATAACCACCAGTCATCTTGCCTTTGCTCCAGATTCTCCACCACCACATCTTTGAACACTAACTCCAAGGCTGAGGGACGGATTACCTCGCTTAAAACCTCTCAAATAGAAACCGAAATGTTGGATTTGCATCCTGCATAATGTGAGCATTAAACGATGGACAGGGCAGCTTCGAACCCAGCTAAAGTCGTGTCTATTTTGTGTTTGAAATTCTGGCCCGTTATTTCTTCACAATTTAGGCAGGAGGTTCAAATGACACACCGTAATTTCCCGAGACTAATTGTCGAGTCTTATATTATAAATTCCTCCTTTAATTTTAAATTTAAGATACATTCCCACATCTTTATATTAATTTTTTAAAACCAGAATTCCCGGTGATGTATATTTCATTTGAAATTAATATATGTCCAGAGTGACTTGTCGCGAGAGATAATTATCGTAGGTATCGAAGGGAGGACATTTTTTTGTGACCTAGGTGTCCTAATATTCCTACTTGTCTCTGTAACCTTGATAAAGAATAATTATCTTTGTTAGCCTTTATTTTTACTTGTATGTACTTATGAGTTACATCCAGAATAAATTTAATTTTCACACACCCATGCTATTTAATAATTCCTTATTAATGCTCCTCCTAAATGCTCTACACCTGCCTCACCTAAACATATTAGCTATAAGCTATGCTGATGACATCATAATACATACAACAGGGCATAAGAAGATAGCTCCATTCTTACTGAAGTTCAAGCAATTTGTAATCGTCTAGGCCTCAATAATATCTTCCTCTAAAACAAAGATATAACAAGCAAACGACATCCTCACCCATCTATTTGCAGGGTGAAAACATTAGCTACCGTTAAAACTTCCTCTTCAAGGGGCTCCTTGGTGTGGTGAAGAGGCTCTTGGTCCGAGGAATTAGACCTGTCGGGTCTACTTCCTCAGACCGAACCTAATTAACTCCCCAACCCCCATTCCCTATCCCATCCTCCCATCCTCCCCTTTTTTTTCCTTTCCGCTCCCTCCTCCTCCCCACCCCTCCCTTTTGCCCCTTCCTTTTTTGACCTTTGTTTTTTTTTTTTTTCCCACAGGCAACGCTAGTTCTTAGGTAGGGGGAAAGGGTAAACCGGGGTCCTACCCACTCCGTTGAGGTTCTTGGCAAGTTGTGGCGTAGTTTGCCGTGGAATCTGGATTATCCTGGGGATGTCCTGATCCCTCTCCGGTTATCCCAGAGGGTGGCTTTGGGTGGTCCCTCGGGCGATGGGTGTATCTCAGAAAGAGCCACCTTTCGGATTCCCGGGGGTGGTGGCGCGAAGAGGTATGCTTTTGTGGCGGATATTCCTGCTGCCCTCATCTTTTGTGTCCACGGGGGGGGGGGGGCGAGGTAGCTTCGAGATGTGAGGTTGTCTATCCCGGATTGCCGTTTACCACAGGCATGATGGTAGGGTATGTCATCGGGTTCCATGCTGCATCATGCGTTACTTTGCGTGCTGAGGTCCTCTTGGGCGCGGAGGGAGATGTTCCTGGCCCTTTCATTCCTCAAGGAACTATCCCTCCCCAGGTCCCCCCCCCTTTTTTTATTCTTTTTTATTTTTTTTGTCTTTTTCTTCTTTCTTTTTGTTTCTTAAAAACAAAAATAAATGGAAGTAACCTAACCATTGGCAGCCCTAGTCCCAGAATCTGCTACCCCCGGGCCCCTTCTTGATACCGCACTCTCTTTCTGACCCTGCCTCTCTTTGGACCACTCTTCGGACACTCCGCATAGCCTCTGTAACCACTTGCCGTGCTGTTTCCCTCCACCCGCTTCAGGTACTGAGCCTTCGACCTGAACTCCCTTCGATTTATTCTGACCTCAATCTCCTCTGACTATGCTTCCGGCCTCTCCCTCTACGATGCGGCAATTTTCGATCGCCGGCCCATTCCACGCAACCAACTCTGGTTCCCACCACGCCTAAAACGACAACGACAATTACCTGCTGATGATACTTCCTCCACCTTCTCGTTCTTCTTCAGAAAAGATCGACACGTCCTTCACTACTTTCCACGCTCATTTTTCAGACTGCACAATGGACTAAATTCTCACTTTAAGGACACGACTTCCTCTACTCTACTGCCTATCTTCTGACCACAGTATTGGGCAAGGCACTCCTACGCCAGTTGGTAAAGATATTTCTTTTCATGCTCTTAAGAGTGGTAGTGCATCGTCACCGTACAGAAATGGCTTACCCAGGCTCATGAGCTTTCTTCGTCTTTCCCATATCGATAAAACTTTCACTGTACTATTGAAAAGCATCATTCCCACAATTTTAGTAGTGGTACCGTCTTCTTCTGTCTGCCCATACCATAGTTCAACAAAATTTTCCAGACATGTGCACGACATTCTTGAACAGCAGAACTCCAAGATCACCCACTCCTCAAGGTAGACACTTACGTTCTTCCTGCCCCGGGGCGTAGACTATACCCTAGCAATGTGGCTCGTTAACTTTTTGACAGGCCGTGAACTCCATCCTCAGTTTATGTAGCAGGACTATTCGGTTTACAAGTCAAAAAGGTGATGCCCTACAGCCACAAACAGTGTAGAAATGCTGCGATTTGGCCCTTCCAAGCAAATATGCAGATCATCGCCGAATGCCCAGTCTGTGCCGATGACCATTCTATTCGTCTTGCAATCGAACCTCCCTCTGCCTTAATTTGTCATGAGGTTCACCTTCGTACTCTCGCCGTTGTCAAGTCTACTAAACGGCGGGAAATCCATTACCTCAAATGAGACAGAAGGTCTCCCTTATCCATGGCAAGTTTCTCATCTC
Organism: Cherax quadricarinatus; assembly: GCF_026875155.1. Taxonomy (NCBI): domain Eukaryota; kingdom Metazoa; phylum Arthropoda; class Malacostraca; order Decapoda; family Parastacidae; genus Cherax; species Cherax quadricarinatus. The sequence continues at coordinate 22,435,842 of NC_069488.1, read as the reverse complement.
CGACTCCAAGGGAGACTACCTCGTGTTTCTTATCCCGTGCTTCAAAACAACCCCCACTTCTGGGTACCCATACTTCTGCACCCACCTCCTGTGGTACCTCTCCATAGTCCACTCCTGTAGCAATTCTTTTGCTGTCCCTCGGCTCAGACGTCCCTACTTCAACGTCTCAGTCTGATCTTGCTTCTTTCGGTGTCTCTCTCAAAAGCATCAGTAGCGACGAGATCTCCATATGACACCTCCTCCCAATCGTGCCCCGCTACTTCTCAAAAAAGTCAAAAAAAAAGTCCGTTAAACCACCCCTACCCATCTTCCAACCTCCTCATTTTTTCCCTTCCCTGTCTCTGTACCCTGGTTCTCCCCCCTCTCACTGGCTCTTTACAAGTGTAGAGGTTCACCTCCTCCTCGTACTGTACCTTCCTCCCCTTTTCCCTCCCCCAAGTTTCTATCCTCTTCTTTTCCTGCACCTCCCAGGTTTCTTCTTTCTTCTGCCTCTTCTGTCCCCTTCCATGCGTCTCCAGTTCCCTCCCACCCTTTCGCCCCCCCCCCCTACCTTGGTACAGTCCATTACAGTTCCAATCTTTACTCATTCCTCCCCCCACCATTTCCAATTTGTCTCCCATACACGTCGCTGAATTCTGAAACACTTGAAGCAAAACTCTGAATATCTTGCAGAGACCAAAACAAACATCAAAGGACACTGATCCACGCCTCCGCTCCTTCTCTCTCCTCTACTCCATCTGCTGCGCAACCCTTTCTTCACACGCACTGTTCCTTCACTGCTTGAACCGTTTTCCCACTGCCCTTCCCCACTTCCTCCCCAAGGCTACACTCAACAACCAGTATCCTCCTTTTCCGCAGGTCCATGAGTCCAGGAGTCCATCTGTCCACCCGCCTCAGATATTCCTTCCCTTCCCCACTTTTCCCCGGTCTACCTCAAACAACCATATCCTCCTTTTTCCCAGGTCCATGTGTTCCAGGAGTCCATCTGCGCGCCTCAGTTATTTTCCCTTCCCCACTTCCTCCAAGTATCCTCCCTTTTCCCCAGGTCCATGTGTCCAGGAATCCAATCCGTGGGCCCCCGGATGTCTTCCCCTTCCTCACTTCCCCTTAGGAATCTTCCCATGTCTCACCTTCCCCAGTTATGTATCCCGAAGTCAGCCAGCCAACCCTCATTGATCTAGCCAATGAGAACGAGGCGTTGTCTAGTGGTCTACGGTATAGACTCTGTCCAGTGGGTGGAATTACAGGAGGGACACACAGAAATCAGCTCCCTGTCAATTACATCGACCAAGACAGTCCTAGACCGTCAGTCAGCCAGACGCAGCCAAGCTACCGTCCAGTTCGGCCACCAAGGCCTGGCCCATACTCAGTGAAAATTTTGGAAGTTCTATTTATGTTATATACAATTCCTTTACATTAAATATATATTATTTTTAGAACTCAATTAGCAGTTGAAGTGCTTGTGAATGTTCTATTGCGTTTGGATTATTACAGATCTCCACTAGAACTGTAATAATTTTGAACTTTATCTATTAATTAGGTTATTTGTCTTATGAATTGCTAGACTCTCAGTAGTTACAAGCGCGAGCGTTCAGTGAAATAAATCACTTGTGTGACGTTTTTTTTGGGATTAGTCCCTGGGTAATTTACACATTTCATAATCTTAGATAATTTGTTAAACTGTAATTGACGTTTCTGTACCTAAGAAAATTTACTTACTTTTCACGCAAACTATTTTACACTACATTTACGCATTTCCGCCAACGCAGCATGCGTATTCACCCTCTCACACACACCTTTCCTCCGACGTATAAAAGATAACCCATCGCCATTTACAATCCGTATCACAAATACACACACACACACACACACACACAGCACTACACACCCAACACAGCACACACACACACACACACACACACGACACACACACACACACACACACACAAACATAAACGTTAATGTGATGAAAATAAAACATAATGCAGCTGGGGAATTCAATAACCTTCTTAAAAATAATTATTGTTGTTTTTCAGCACACTGTCAGTTGAACATTAAAATGGTATAAAATACCGACAGATTGTTAGGTAAGACACATATGCAACAGTTAGGTATCTTTAGTCGAAAAACGTTTCGCCTACACAGTAGGCTTCTTCATTCGAGTTACAGAAAAGTTGATAGAAGCAAAGATACTTGAAGACGATTAATCCAGTCCATCCCCTTAAAGTTTTGAGGTGGTCAGACCCTCAGTCTGGAGAAGAGCATTGTTCTGTTGTCTGAAACAATATGAAGTTGAAGTGACAGGATGGAGCTTTATATAGTGCCAAGGAGGGAGACGTAGGTTGCTTTGGGAGGGCAGGTCCCTCTCAACCCACCGTTCTCACAAGTAAGGTTGTCGACGTTGATGGTCTTTACAAGATACCCCTTGTGTTGCAGGTGTCGACAAGAAGAACATTAAAATGGTATAAAATACCGACAGATGTTAGGTAAGACCATATGCAAAACAGTTTAGGTATCTTTATTTCGAAAAACGTTTCGCCTACACAAGTAGGCTTCTTCAGTCGAGTAAGAGAAGTTGATAGAAGTGCAAAGATACTGTGAAGACGATTAATTAGTCATCCCCTTACCTAGACAATCGATCGGTATTTTATACCATTTTTTTTTTTGTTTTTTTTTTTTTTTTTTTTTTTTTTTTTTTTTTTATTTTAATTAAATGTTCTTTCTGTCAGACACTGCAACACAAGGTATCTTGGTACAGACCATCAACTTCGACAACCTCTACTTGTGAGAACGGCTTGGTTTGAGAGGGACCCTGCCCTCCCAAAGCAACCTACGTCTCACCTCCTGGCACATATATAAAGCTTCCATCCTGTCAACTTCAAACTTCATATTGGTTTCAGACAACGGAACAAGCTCTCTCCAGACTGAGGGAACGGAACCACCTCAAAACTTTAAGGGGTGAGGGACTGATACATCGTCTTCAAGTATCTTCTGCTTCTAACAACTTTTCTGTACTCGACTGAATGAAGCCTACTGTGTAGGCGAAACTTGGAAAATAAAGATACCTAACTGTTGCATATGTGTCCTTACCTAACACTGGTTCATATGTCTGTCTTACTGAGATACTGTTTATGTTGTTATGTACTGTGATGTGTCAGTGTCAGTCAATATTATATAATTTCCTTGATGTTCTACTAATGATAGTAATAGTAATAATATTAGTAATATAATAATAGTATAGTTAATAATAGTAGTTAATAGTTTTAAAATATGTTTATTATGCACCCCAAACCCATCCTGTGGGGCGGTAGTCCAAACTTAATAATAGTAATACTAATAGTAGTAGCAGTTAATAATAGTAATGATAGTAATAGTTAATAATAATGATATTAGTAATAAAATTCGTAGCAATGATAATAGTAATAGTAATGATAATATAGTATTGATAAATATAGTAATGATAATGGTAGTAGTATCGATAATAGTAATTGAAGTAGTAATGATAATAGTTGTAGTAGTAATAATAGTAGTAGCAGTAATGAGATAATAGCGATGATAGTAGTAGTAGTAATGATAATAATGGTAGAGTAATGATAATAATGGTAGTAGTAATGAAATAAATGGTAATAGTTAATGATAAAATGGTAATAGTAATGATAATAAGTAGTAATGATAACTGTACTAAAGTAATAATGATAACTTTTGTAATGATAATAGTGATAATCATAATAATAATAGTACTGATATAGTAGTCATATGTTAGTTATAGTAATGATAATGGTAAGTACTAGTAGTAATGAATAGTAAGTAATGAATGATGGTTATTGTAATAATGATAACAGCAATAGTGTTATAATCAGTAATCACTTCTTCCTATTAAATTTCATGAATGGTCAGTACAAATGAGTAAATGAAAAAAAAAAATATTAAATTTTTCAAGTCGACTACATTGCTGGAAATGTTTGGAATATGTGGAGATATCTTTCTATATATCATCTTTGGCTGTTTGGCACCTTGTTAATGTACAGTAAGATGATAAGGGTGGGAAGAGATCGTTCTGACCCCTGCTTCCCAGGCCACATCCCTAGCCTCCTCCCCAAAACATAAGAACACATTGACTCACGAAAATCTAATGACAACGATTGCAAACAAACCCATGACCACGGGCGGGTATAGAACCCGCGTTCAGAGAGTCTTCGAAACTCCCATTTTTAATTTAATGGAATAAATAAATATCGCATTTGTTTTACAGTGTTAGATTAGTTATGTTTTGAATTCGCAATAAAACTAATACCAAGAAAGAGGTGTGTACTTATGAAACCATACCACGGCGGGATAGAACCCACGACCAGAGAGTCTCAACACCTCCAGACCGTCGCGTTTAGACACTGGACCCAGCTAAGCCACAATAAGATTCGTCCAACTAGGTATATTTCCTACACCATAGGAAGGTTAGCACCGGCAACCATCTGTGACCACAAATGCAAGTTTTTACAGACAATCTCCAGCTAGCCTGGCCGTGACGAACTCCTAGATCAAGTCCCTCAAAGCCTATGCTAACCTTCCCTAGGTTGTAGAAATAACCTAGTTGGACGGAATCTTATTGTGGCTAGCTGGTCCAGTGGCTAACGTTACGGTCTGGAGTTTTGAGACTCTCTGATCGCGGGTTTCTATACCCGCCCGTGGTTATGGTTTCATAAGAACACAACTCTTCTTGGTATTAGTTTTATGCGAATTCAAAACAATAACTAATCTAACACTGTATTATTAAATCAAGGGGAGAAAGCGCTAAAAAACCCGGAAAGATTACACAGCGCCTGGGGGGGGGGGATGTGGAAATGCATTTAGGCTTAATTTCTTCGGGGAACTGAGCACAGATACAATTCCCTAAAAATCAAGAGCCCTCTCACAACCATCAAGGAACCTTCTTGAGGGATCTAACACTGTAAAACAAATTATTTATTCCATAATTAAAAAATGGACATAGTAAAACAAATTAATTAGGCAATAATGGAAAGGTAAATTTAACATCTCATCATGTAACTACATTGGTCTTTCAACAATTTTAATGAGATGGATGTAACTTGGTGCAGGAACACAGCTTCTCAACATCACCTTCTCAACATCACCTTCCTCTACATATCCTTCCTCAACATCAGACTTGAAACAGTCTTAGATCCCACGAAGTCTCACTCTACTAAACACACCAAGTACACTATTTTCAAGAAACCTAATTGAAGCCACTTAAGTGTTCGTAACATAGATTTAGTCACACAGATTTTGTAAATCAAACGCTGCCTTGGGTTTCTGATGCCACCCTGCCGCCCCCCAACCGCCCCTGTTTTTTCCTCAACACCCCTTCGATCATTTGTGCCACCCCACCCCAGGGAAGGGTACCGTCCATTTTGAAAAATCACAACCCAAACAGTTTTGCAGAGGTAGCTAGAAGTAGGTATCCCTTTCCCAGCAATGATAACCAGTAATATCCTGTGATGGTCTTTATAAAATTCCCAATAGTAATAGAAAGAACGACTGTTTAAAAATAGGCTCACACACAAAGGTTTCATGGTGATACAGAGCTTGTTAAACATTATTATTATTTATTATAATGAAGGGGGAAAAAAAAAAAAAGCGCTATAACCCGGAGGATTTTATACAGCGCCTTGGGGGGAGGGATGTGGAAGGCATTCAGCTTAATCGGGGGAACTGGAGCACAGATCCAATTCCCTAAATCAAGAGCCCTCAACCAACATCAAGGAACCTTCCTTGAGGGGAGCTTGTTAAACAAATGAAATTTAATTGCAGAAAATTTTATATTTTTCCTTTTAAATTTAACCTCCAGAATTTGGAAGGCTTTTAATATTAACATATAATATATGAGGAAGATTACGTAGCCAGATTGTGGGAATCGACTGGTGGTGGGTTACTCTCTTGACAGGTCCAGCCCATACAAGCAAGGGCATCTTCTATTTATACGATTTGTTAATAAATCAGTGTCACAGTTTTACGTGATGTCGTCGTTACGATGACGTCATAAAGTAACATCTCTCATCCAGAAAGAAAAATGTGCGAGATTTGGTAAAATCTGTTTGTTTGTGTTTGATGGACAGTGCTCAGACTGGTGACCATGACAGTGCTCAGACATGGTGACCAGACAGCGCTCAGACTGTGACCAGACAGTCTCAGACTGTGACCAGGACAGTGCTCAACTGTGACCAGACAGTGCTCAACTGTGACAAAGGACAGTGCTCAGACTGTGACCAGACAGCTCTCAGACTGGTGACCAAGGACAGTGCTCAGACTGTGACCAGGACATGCTCAGACGTGTGACCAGGGACAGTGCTCAGACCTGTGACCAGGACAGTGCTCAGACTGTGACCAGGACAGTGCTCCAGAACTGTGACCAGGACAGGTGCTCAGAGACTGGTGAACAGGACAGTGCTCAGACTGTGACCAGGACAGTGCTCAGACTGTGACCAACTGTTTGTTTAACAGATTTTTTGTAAACATTTATGTATTGTAAAAGAAAATTAATTCACCAGATTAGTGAAAATAAGTATCAAAGTTTCCTGTTCAAGAAAGAACATGAAGGCACAATACATGGACTGAAACAATACACAAATAAACACACACACACGAGAAATGTTATGACGATATTTTGGATATTGGTTAACAATTTAAAATTTTCCCAGTTGGTGGAGAGTGTTTTCTTGTGGTGTGTTTGTTACAATCACCTTCCCACATCATTTGTGTTGATGTGTGTGTTGTTACAATCACCTTCTACAGTCATTGTGTTTGATGTGTGTGTTTGTTACATCACCTTCCACACATTGTGTTGATGTGTGTGTTGTTACATCACCTTCCACATCAGTGTTTGATGTGTGTTTGTTACACACCTTCCACATTTGTGTTTGATGTGTGTGTTGTTCCATCACCTTCCACATCATTGTGTGATGTGTGTGTTGTTACATCACCTTCCACATCTTGTGTTGTGTGTGTGTTTTACATCACCTTCCACATCAGTGTGTTGATGTGTGTGTTGTACACTCTCCCTACATCACCTTCCACATCTTGTTTTGAGTGTGTGTTGTTTACATCACCTTCCACATCATGTTTGATGTGTGTGTTGTTACATCAGCTTCCACATCATTGTTGTTGGATGTGTGTGATGTTAAACATCACTTCCCGCTTCCACATCAGTGTGTTGATGTTGTGTTGTTATTCACCTCCACATCAGGTGTGTTGATGTGTGTGTTGTTACATCACCTTCCACATCAGTGTGTTGATGTTTTGTTGTTACATGTCACCTTCCACATCAGCTGTGTTTGATGTGTGTGTTGTTTACATTCCCTTCCACATCAGTGTGTGATGTGTGTGTTGTTTACATCACCTTCCACATCAGTAGAGCTTCAACGAACACCGATATCGAAATATACAGAACAATAAGCATCCGAACTTCTTGTCTCCAAGTTGTGTAATATATATATATATATATATATATATATTATATAAATCATATATATATATATAAATATATATATATATATATATATACATAATGTCGTGCCGAAAGGTAAAACTGGTCAATTAGCAAGAACTCAATTAAAAATTAAGAGTCCTTTTCTAAAATTTTCTTTTATACGTTTAAAGACTTTTTTTTTTTCTTTATGTTACTGTAAAAATTTTAATTTTGTACAAAAGAACTTAGAAAACTTCCTAACCTTATTAAAACAACCGCGCCTAATCCAACTAAAATATTTTAGATAAGTTAACATCAAATTTAATGATAAACAAGCAAAATGGAATTTATTTTTTTCGTTTTGGTTCAAAATTATTTTTGGCGAAATTACTGCACACACAAATTTTCGTTTGCCTTATTCGGCAAGAAGAGCGTGGCTAATTTAAGCCAAAATCGAAAGTTTTACCCTAGTCGGGGCACACATATATTATTTTATTTATTTAAGACCTAATTCAATGAACTAACCTTCAACGAACAGTACACAAATAAGCCCGCAACATGACAGAGAGAACTTCATGACGTACGTTTCGGACCAACTTGGACCAAAAACAAGTCATAACAGACAGATAAGATAAGATTTCGTTCGGATTTTTTAACCCCGGAGGGTTAGCCACCCAGGATAACCCAAGAAAGTCAGTGCGTCATCGAGGGACTGTCTAAACTTATTTCCATTGGGGTCCTTAATCTCTTGTCCCCCAGGATGCGACCCACACCAAGTCCGACTAACACCCAGTACCTAATTGCTGCTAGGTGAACATGGACAACAGGTGTAAGGAACGTGTCGAAATGTTTCCACCCGCCCGGAATCGAACCGGCCTCCGTGTGTGGAAGTCGGAGCTTTAGCCACCAGGCCCAACCGTACTCTTATCAAAGTACTGTAAAAAAAAATATTTTTATAAAATAACGCTTCCGTATATAATGTCATTTAACTTTTTAGTATAACTGAAAAAAAAAGACGTGTATTATTCCCTGCAATGTGAAACGCATTTTATTCCTGTGAGTCATCCTGTCAGTGGCCCATGACTAGCAGCAGATGAGACGTGTGTTTTAGTTCAGTACGAACCGGTGTGAGTGACGGGGGTGACGTCATCATGTTCGGGGGCTTGTAGTTTGATAGGTAATTTTGGTTTAATTTTTTTAGTGTATACCATAGGTGTTTGTGTTTAAGTGCTCCAATGTTTATTTGTAAGCCCTAGTATGCAGAGGCCTGTTTTGTGCGAGAGTCTGTATGGTAATTTGCCTGCTGGTAATTAGTCACCAGGCAGAAGTGGAAGACCGGGGTATGTGATGGAGCCTCCCTGTTCATATTATTTATTAGTCAAGGGGGAAGCGCTAAACCCGGAGGATTCTAACAGCGCCTGTGGGGTGATGTGGAAGGCATTCAGGCTTATTCGGGAACTGGAGCACAGATCCAATTCCCTAAATCAAGAAGCCCCTCACCAACATCAAGGAACCTTCCTTGAGGGGTCCCTGTTCATAATGTTCATTTTTATTAACTCAATTAGTAGCAGTTTGTACAGTGAGATTAATGTAACTGTAGTGTGGGGGTATTTTTGTAGTAGTTATAATTTTATATAAGTTACTATTAATATAGATATATTTTTGTATAGGCTAGTTCTTGTCATTCCTCCTAAAAATAATTAATATTAATAAACGAGTACACAGCTGGGCCCAATGTTTGGCTCTGGTATTTTCAGTGTAATTTTATAACCCCGATACAGCAGTGGAGCAGGCGACGGGTGGCCTTTAGGAGCCAGGAAACATTTTAAGTTACGATAACAGTCGTAACACTGGCCCGAGTCCGTTATAAAGTTCTTTCTCGTATATGCGGGGTTATTTTTCGTATTGTTCCACCACGGTATTGCACATTTGTGTTGTTTTAAAGAAACAGTTTTACTGTTTGTGTACACGACACAACAGTAATACCCCGTGAAAACCCTTTATTTCTTATGTCCTTTCTGTTTACTGTATCTTGGTACTTGGCCAGTTGGTGCCATCATCCCATCTTTGTAAACCATACCCCGGCTGGGATTGAACCCGCGGTCATAGAGTACAAAACTCTATGACCGCGGGTTACAATCCCGCCGGGGGTAGGTTTGCAATCGTGTCTTACGATTTCTTGAGTCATCCTCTTGTAAAAAGTTATGTCTTTAATGAATACTAGTTAAGCCTTTGAAAGTCTTAAGAGAGAAAGAGTTAGTTTTTAATGGTCCAGTAATGATGTTTTTGAAAGAGTCTCAACTTCCATCCAGCTTCAGGTCTGCTAATACTCTCAAAAATTATTATTGAGTGGATGAACCTTCAAACTCTGTGTTTGTTGACAGTTGATTAAGACACGTACAACACTTGGGTATCTTTTATTGAGGGAAAATAAAGATACCCAAGTGTTGCACGTGTTTTTGATTTATCTGTTTGGTACATGTGTTTTAATAATTAACTTGTTGGTATTTATCCTATTTTCAACATGAACCTGTTCAAAGGTTGACTTTTAAATAGTTTTAATAGGGTGAAAATATAACGCCATATATATATTTTAATATACTTCATGAAGTCCAATCCTCATATTACAGAAATGTTTGAGGAGGATGTGTCGCCACCTCACTGTTTGTTGAAATGTATTGAGTTTGAGTTTCTGGATCGTCTTAGCTATAAGAATAAAAGACTGGAGGAAACACTGCAGTAGGCCTACTGGCCCATACAGGCAAGCTCCTTATTTATTTTATTTATACTTTTATTTAGGACATGATACATAGTTGTACAAAGAAAATATAATGGGACTGGGTGTACATGCCAGAAGCCCCTTGTATGAGCAGGGCATTATGGCAGGGCTATAAATTAACTTATGATAAACTAGTCAATGATAAATTCAGTGGTAAAAATTTCAGTAAACAAATTACATGAAGTACAAAAGAGTATTTCAAATAAGAAGCATTAAAGTTATACCAATTTGTAACACAGCAATGTATAATATAATTTGTAACACAACAATGTATAATATAATTTGTAACACAACAATGTATAATATAATTTGTAACACAGCAATGTATAATATAATTTGTAACACAACAATGTATAATATAATTTGTAACACAACAATGTATAATATAATTTGTAACACAACAATGTATAATATAATTTGTAACACAACAATGTATAATATAATTTGTAACACAACAATGTATAATATAATTTGTAACACAACAATGTATAATATAATTTGTAACACAAAAATGTATAATATAATTTGTAACACAACAAATGTATAATATAATTTGTAACACAACAATGTATAATATAATTTGTAACACAACAATGTATAATATAAATTTGTAACAAAACAATGTATAACATAATTTGTAACATAACAATGTATAATATAATTTGTAACACAAACAATGTATAAATTAATTTGTAACACAACAATTTGTATAATATAATTGTAACACAGCAATGTATATTATAATTTGTAACAAACAATTTTATAATAAAATTTTGTAACACAACAATGTATAATATAATTTTAACACAACAATGTATAATATAATTTGTAACACAACAATGTATAACATTAATTTGTAACATAACAATGTATAATTAATTTGTAACACAACCAATGTATAATTTGTAACACAACAATGTATAATATAATCGAATCAGATCGAGTAAAATCAATGATTTGTAGTGCAGAAACAGGTCACTTGGTCATTAGATGAGTTACTGAGCACTCAAGAGAATGGTGTAGTTACTGAGCACTCAAGATAATGGTGTAGTTACTGAGCACTAAAGAGAATTGGTTAGTTACTGAGGCACTCAAGAGAATGGTGTAGTTACTGAGCACTCAAGATAATGGTGTAGTTACTGAGCACTCAAGAGAATGGTGTAGTTACTGAGCACTCAAGAGAATGGTGTAGTTACTGACCCACTAAAGGGAAGGGTTTGTAGTTACTGAGCACTAAAGAAAATTTGGTGTATTTTACTGAGCACTCAAGAGAAGGGGTTTGTAGTTACGAGCATCAAGATAATGGTTTGTAAGTTACTGAGCACTCAAGAGAATGGTGTATTTAAACTGGCACTCAAGAGAATGGTGTAGTTACTGAGCACTCAAGATAATGGTGTAGTTACTGAGCACTCAAGATAATGGTGTAGTTACTGAGCACTCAAGATAATGGTGTAGTTACTGAGCACTCAAGATAATGGTGTAGTTACTGAGCACTCAAGATAATGGTGTAGTTACTGAGCACTCAAGAAAATGGTGAAGTTACTGAGCACTAAAGAGGAATGGTGTAGTTACTGAGCACTCAAGAAAGGGTTTGTAGTTACTGAGCACTAAAGATAATGGTGAGTTACTGAGCACTCAAGATAATGGTGTAGTTTACGAGCACTCAGAATAATGGTGAAGTTACTGAGCACTCAAGATAAGGGTGTAGTTACTGGAGCACTCAAGATAATGGTGTAGTTACTGAGCACTAAAGATATGGTGTAGTTACTGAGCATTTCAAGATAATGGAGTATTTACTGAGCACTCAAGATAATGGTGTAGTTACTGAGGCACATCAAGAGAATGGTGTAGTTACTGAGCACTAAAGGGAGAATGGTTGTAGTTACTGAGCACTCAAGAGAATGGAGTAGTTACTGAGCACTCAAGAATGGTTTGTAGTTATGAGCAACTCAAGAGAATGGTGTAGTTACGAGCACTCAAAAATAATGGTGTAGTTATGAGCACTCAAGAGAATGGTGTAGTTACTGAGCACTCAAGAAATGGTGTTTACTGACCTCAAGATAATGGTGTATTTTACTGAGAAATCAAGAGAAGGGTGTAGTTACTGAGCACTCAAGATAATGGTGTAGTTATGAGCACTCAAGTAATGGTTGTAGTTATGAGCACTCAAGAGAATGTGTGTAGTTACTGAGCACTCAAGATAATGGTGTGTTTACTGAGCACTAAAGAGAATGGTGTAGTTATGAGCACTCAAGATAATGGTGTAGTTACTGAGAAACTCAAGATAATGGTGTAGTTACTGAGCACTAAAGGGAAAGGAAGTAGTTACTGGCACTCAAGATAATGGTGTAGTTACTGAGCACTCAAGATAATGGTTAGTTACTGAGCACTCAAGATAATGGTGAAAGTTACTGAGCACTCAAGAGAATGGTGTAGTTACTGAGCACTCAAGAGAAGGGTTTGTAGTTACTGAGCACTCAAGAGAATGGGTATTTAAACTGAGCACTCAAGATAATGGTGTAGTTACTGAGCACTCAAGAGAATGGTGTAGTTACTGAGCACTCAAGAGAATGGAGTAGTTACTGAGCACTCAAGAGAATGGTGTAGTTACTGAGCACTCAAGAGAATGGAGTAGTTACTGAGCACTCAAGAGAATGGTGTAGTTACTGAGCACTCAAGAGAATGGTGTAGTTACTGAGCACTCAAGAGAATGGTGTAGTTACTGAGCACTCAAGAGAATGGTGTAGTTACTGAGCACTCAAGAGAATGGTGTAGTTACTGAGCACTCAAGAGAATGGTGTAGTTACTGAGCACTCAAGAGAATGGAGTATTATATTAGGTAACGTATTTAAAAAAAACAGTTTGATAGGGTCACAGGTTATAATTTATGAGAAACAGTTATTCAGTATTTATTTAGTTGTGGTTGATTATTATTATTATAATCAAGGGAGAAGCGCTAAACCCGGTGGATTATACAGCGCCTGGGGGGAGGGGGGGGTGTGGAAGGCATTCAGGCTTAATTCGGGGAAGTGGAGCACAGATTCAATTCCCTAAATCAGAGCCCCTCACCAACATCAAGGAACCTTCCTTGAGGGGTGTTGTGGTTGAGTAAGTGGTTTTTAAGAAGAGTTTTGAACTGATAAACAGACAGTATTTCTTTTATATTCACAGGTAATGAATCCAGATTTTTGGGCCTTTTATGTGAATTAAGTTTTTACATAATGTGAGATGCACACGAGGAATATCAAAGAGTGATCTGTGCCTTGTGTTATGGTCAAGTGTTCTGTTGAGGTTAGTAACCAGAAGTGTATTTCTCCATCCTTTTCCAAAACTATCCAAGAGTTTATTTCAGTACCTCAGGTACTAATCAAACCCAGCATCTTCGCTCATAGGTGTTTAATCTCATTTTAAAGTTACTTCAGAGGTTTTAATCTCTATTATCCTACTCGGCAGATTGTTTCACGCATCGACACCTCTCCTTGAAAACCAGTACTTACCTTCCTCCTTTCTAAATCTATAAAACCAGTACTTACCTTCCTTATTTCTAAATCTATAAAACCAGTACTTACCTTCCTTATTTCTAAATCTATAAAACCAGTACTTACCTTCCTTATTTCTAAATCTATAAAACCAGTATTTAAACCTTCCTTATTTCTAAATCTATAAAACCAGTACTTACCTTCGTCATTTTTAAATCTATAAAATCAATACTTACCTACGTTCTTTCTAAATCTATAAAACTAGAGTTTATCTATGTTCTTTCTAAATCTATAAAACCAGTACTTACCTTCCTTATTTCTAAATCTATAAAACCAGTACTTACCTTCCTTATTTCTAAATCTATAAAACCAGTACTTACCTTCGTCATTTTTAAATCTATAAAACCAATACTTACCTACGTTCTTTCTAAATCTATAAAACTAGAGCTTATCTATGTTCTTTCTAAATCTATAAAACCAGTACTTACCTACGTCCTTTCTGAAACTAGATGCCACCACAATGGTTTATTGGATAGCTCTCAAATTTTAAGTTTTTTTTTTCACTTTGATCTCCAGCTCCTATGGCTCATACTGGTGCTAAATTATAATTCATAAGCATTTTGAGGGTAATGAACTATGGCTCCTGAGTTTGCACTGCGCATCAGCCCATAACTGAGAATTTTCACGAAAGACAACAATAGCGAGTTTAAACAATGCAATGTAATCTCTTGGTTCTGTTTTTGCCGTAGTCTTTAGAAGCGTATTAAAGACGTGATAAATGGTTTAAAACTGACAAGTTAAAGATTGAGATACTTATGCAACATATGGGAATCTTTATTGAAGAAACGTTTCGCCACACAGTGGCTTCATCAGTCCAGTATAAATCAGAAGGGTGTAGGGAGAGGAGGATTCTGAGGTAATCAGTCCCTCAATCTGGAGTCGATGTGTTCAGTCCATCAATCTTGTAGAAGTCACTGTGTGGCGAAACGTTTCTTCAATAAAGATTCCCATATGTTGCACAAGTTTCTCAATCTTCGTATTAAAGATGTTGGTCCGCATTATTTTGTTCTCTCCAGTGTTTTAAAATACAACTCCTGGTTCTTATGAATGTGTTGAGAAGGATGTGTATCATTTTAATATTCACTCCTATTACTGTGTTGAGTTACAGCTCCTGGGCCATGTGATGTATATAACAGAAAACTTCATTCAATGCAACTCTATACGCCTTGTATTTATCTCTTGTTTTTGTTAATTTTTTTGTTTGTGATTACAGTTCAAGCAAGTGAGTGAGAGAGATATGTTACGTGAAGACATGTCAAAGAAGGGTATAAAATACCGACAATATGAAAGTTAAGACACTTGTGCAACACCTGGATATCATTATTGTAGACGTTTCGCTATCCAGTGGGTTTATCAATACAGATTCTAGGACATAATTAGAAGACAGTAGAACTATATACAAAAGATGAGGTAATCAGTCCCTCAGCCTTGGAGTTGGTGTTCACAGCATCGTGGTGGTGGAGAATCTGGAGCGAAGGCAAGAAGACTGGCGGTTATATAGACGTCAGTGGGTAGGGACGTGTAGCAGTAACTATGCCCTCGTCTGCTACATGTCCTTATCCACAGACGCCTACATAACCACCAGTCTTCTTGCCTTTGCTCCAGATTCTCCACCACGATGCTGTGAACACTAACTCCAAGGCTGAGGAACTGATTACCTCATCTTTTGTATATAGTTCTACTGTCTTCTAATTATGTCCTAGAATCTGTATTGATAAAGCCACTGGATGGCGAAACGTCTACAATAAAGATAACCAGGTGTTGCACATGTGTCATGTGTCTTAACTTTCACCTGAAGAGATATATACCACCTTCAGTAACCCAGGGTAAATCTTGACAAAACTGATGGACTGAAGACATCAACTCAAGGTTGAGGGACTGATTACCTCAAACTCCTAAACTTATTCCACCTGTTTCTGCATTGGACTGAAGAAGCCACTTTAAGGCAAAACCTTTCCAGAATACAGATACCGAAATGTCGCAAGAATGTCTCATTTATAAACGTTTCGGTTTTGTTAGCCATTTATTCAAATTCTTCATCTTGTCGGTATCTCATACCATTCATGTGCATACTAACACCAGCTGCCACCATCTGCCTGGGTCAATGACTCCATCTGAGCGTGGTGTGAGAGAGACAGCTGGATATATCTGAAGTTTTTTTTTTTATATTTTATTTAAAACGTCATATAACAACATATTAAATATATAAAAATCCATCCTTCTTTAAAAAGGTATACAAAACATAATACATGAACATAATACACCTTAAACCATACCCCGGCCGGGATTGAACCCGCGGTCATAGAGTCTCAAAACTCCAGCCCGTCGCGTTAGCCACTAGACCAGCTAGCCACAATAAGATTCATCCAACTAGGTATATTTCTACACCATAGGAAGGTTAGCACAGGCACCTCTGTGACCACAAATGCAAGTTTTTACAGACGAATCTCCAGCTAGCGTGGCTCAATCCCGGCCGGGGGTATGGTTTATTTGCAATCGTGTCATTACGATTTCTTAAGTCATGTTAATACACCTTATAAAGTACGCTGCAGCACATATCCGATATTTACACCTAAGCCAACTAGTATTTCCCTAAGCCATACATGATGAAATATCATAAAAGCATACAACAATACGTATAACATTATAACAAAAATTAAAGCCTTAAACATTAATACATAAAGAAATGAAATATCATCACACATGTATCCTTATACTTGGACTACATAACATCATAAATTATAAGGTAGTATAAATTATTAAATACCACAATAATACAGGATCTGGACAAGATTACCAAGAATTATATCAAGTGCAAGAGAAATAATTATGAAACACGCAAAATACACACCATGCACTGACACACATTATACAAAATAATATATCTGACACATACACACAAAACTGTTGGAGGGGGGACCCCCCCCATGAAAAATCATCTATAAATACACCCACATCATTCACACACGTATTGATCACAGCAGTGATCAAACATAAATTTTTGTAACTTTATATATACATGCAACTGATTATGAGATTTAACTTAAGAACAAACTCTGATAATTATCCGAAAACATTTCTCTATAACAAAAATAAGCATTACTGAAAATTACATAAGCGTATAAAGCATCAACAACTGCAAGATGTTTACAGCTTTACGTTGCATCAGCAACCAAACTTAATAACATTAAAAAAGTTGTGGAAACAAATTATGTAAAAACAAATAAAAAACCCCATCTAAGAGGAAAGAAATTCCCTACAAAATTACAAAAAAAAACTGCGAAATTACATACCAGAAAATTTATCTTTGAAAAAACTGGTAGACTACATGGACGGGTGACTTTATAACTCTCTTTTAATCACAAGGACCTATTTTATACAAATCTTGGGCTAATCAAAATCTTGCACACAAAACTTACATGTCAAACAGCACCACGCAGTACATCCCTTCCCGCCCTCACTTTTCCTTCGCAAGTCCTGTACCTCATACACTCTCCCTCCGAAAAAACTAATGTCTCCGCTTATAAAGGAAACCAGTCCGTTACGTATAATTAGCTCGCCCAAATGAGTGAGGCCATTGACCGTAAGTTTGCAGTAGGTCTCCGGAAAACGTGTCCTCCACTGTCCCCGTAATAAGTTTGTTTCTGCAAACCGTTCTATATATGCCCGCCGCAATTGCCCTAATCCTAATTCTTCCTCCTCCCGTGGGCCCTCATCCCCCAGGAAATATACAGAAAATCCACCACTACATACATAATCGCCCTTTTCACTTCTCTGGAGACCCCGCGTACTTCAAATGTTAAGGCTCTCAGGGTTTCTACATTACCCCCACCCATCATCCTCTTCAAGGGGGCTCCTTGGCGTGGTGAAGAGGCTTTTGGTCTGAGGAATTAGCCCTGTCGGTCTTCTTCCTCAGACCGAACCTAATACCCCCCATTTCCCTCCCCTATCCCATCCTCCCCATCCTCCCCTTTTTCCCATTCCTCCTCCTCCCCCTCACCCCTCCCTTTTGCCCTTTCCTCTTTTTAGCCTTCGTGATTTCTCCCACAGGCGCGCTAGTTCCTAGGTAGGGGAAAGGACACCGGGGCCCACCCCATTCCGTTGAGGTTTCTTGGCGGTGGCGTAGTTTGCCGTGGAATCTGGATTGCCTAGGGAGTCCCGATCCTCCCCGGTATCCGGAGTAGCTTTGGGTGTCTTTTGGGCGACGGGGTATCTCTGGAAGCCCACTTTCGGATTCCGGGGGTGGTGGCCCTGAAGGAGGTATGTTTTGTGGCGGATGTCCGGCCGCCCTCTCTTTTGTCCCCCGAGGTAGCTCGGCAGATGTGAGGTTGCTACCCCAGATTGCTGGTTTACTGGCATAAAGGGTAGGGTATGGCACGGGTTCCATGTGCATCTGCAAAACTAGCGGTGTCGAGTCCTCTTGGGCGCGGAGGGAGATTTCTGGCCCTTTTATTCCTCCTAGGAACTATCCCCCCCCGGTCCCCCCTTTTTCTTTTTTTTATTTTTTTTTTCTTTTCTTCTTTCTTTTTTTTTCTTTAAAAACAAAAAGAAAGAAGTAACCTAACCATGGCAGCCCTAGCCCATGAACCTGGTACCCCGGGCCCCTTCTTGATACCGCCCCCCGTTCTGACCCGCCTCGTCTTTGGACCACTCTTCGGGACATTCCTCATGCCTCTGTACCTATTGCCGGTGCTGTTTCCTCACCCGCTTCAGGTACTGGCCTCGACTGACTCCTTCGATTTATCAGACCTTCGCTTCCTCTGACTATGCTTCCCGGCCTCTCCCTTACGGTGCGGCAATTTTCAATCGCCGACCCTTTTTTTCCACGTCGGACCAACTCTGGTCCCACGCCCTAAACGTCAACGACAATTTACTGCTGAGATACTTCTCCACCTTCACCTTCTCGTTTTCTCAGAAACGATCGACACGTCCTTCACTACCTTTCCAGGGCTCAGTTTCAGACTGAACAGTGGACAAAAATTCTTCACTTTACGCCCAAACTTCCTCTATCCCTATCTTTCTGCCCATAGATTGGCAAGGCACTCCTACGCCATGTTGGTAAAGATATTTCTTTTCATGCTCAAAGAGCGGTACGCGCTCATTTCCCGTACAGAATGCTACCCAGGCTCGTGAGCTCTCTCGTCTTTCCCTTATAGATACTGTTCCTGTCACCCTTGAAAACATCATTCCTCAATTCTTGTAGTGGTACCGTTATTCTGCCCCATACCATAGTTCAACAAAATTCCAGACATGTGGCACCGACATTCTAGAACAGCTGGAACTCCAAGATCTCCCAATCCTCAAGGTAGACACTTACGTTCTTCCTGCCCGTGGGCGGAGACGATACCCTAGCAATGTGGCTCGTTTAATTTTTGACAGCCGAGAACTCCCATCCTCCGTTTATATAGCAGGACATCGGTTACAAGTTCGAAAGGTGATCCCTACACCACAACAGTGTAGAAATTGCTGGCGATTTGGCCATCCAGCGAAATATTGCAGATCTATCGCGAATGCCCAGTCTGTGGGGGCCAAAGGGCCCCTTCAAATACGTCTTGCAATCGATCTCCCTCTTCCCTTAACTTTTCATGAGGCTCACCCTTCGTACTCTCGCCGTTGTCAGGTCTTTTTAAAACGAGCGGAAATCCTTTTACTAAAAGGGGACAGAAGGCCCTCCCTTTTTGCCATGGCAGTTTCTCATCTCCCCTCCAAGGGAGACTCCCACGTTTTTTCTTATTCCCGTGTTTCAAAACGTCCCCCCACTTCTGGTATCCCATCTTCTAAAACCCACCTCTGTGGTTACCTCCCCCATAATCACTTCCTGTATCTAATCCTTTTGCTGTCCTCGGCTCAGACGTCCCTACTTCAACGCCTCAGTCTAATCTCGCTTCTTCGAGTTCTCTCTTACAAGCCTCAGTATCGACGAGCCCTCGTACGACACCTCTTCCCAAATCGTCCCTCTATTCTCAAAAGTCAAAAAAAGGTCCGGTAACACCTCCTACCCATCTTCCACCTCCTCATTTACCCCCCCTGTCTCGTCCTAGTTCTTCCCCTCTCACTGGCTCAGTTACAAGTGCAGGGTTCACCCTCCTCCTCGTAATGTACCTTCCTCCCCTTTTCCCCTCCCAAGTTTCTTCCTCTTCTGCCACCTCCCAGGTTCCTGTCTCTTCTGTCCCCTGCCACGCTTCTACAGTTCCCTCCACCCTTTCGCCCCCCTACCCCTTGGTACAGTCCAATACAGTTCCAATCTTTACTCATCCTCCCCCCCACCATTCCCAATATTGTCCCCCATACGACACTCTGAATTCCGAAACCCCTTTTAAGCAATCTCTGAATATATTGCAGAGACCAAACCGTCAATGGCACCCGATCCACCTTCCCCTCTTTCTCTTCCTCTGCTCCATCTGCGCAACTCCTTTCTTCACAGCGCACCGTTCCTTCGCTGCTTGAACATTTTCCACTGCCTCCGCATGTGGACTTTTCTAAACCTTCTAGTCCGTAGGAACCCTTACCTGCGGATTTCAAGTATCTTTATCATTGCCAATCATGGCCCCTTTTTACAGTGGAATATACGCGGCCTCAGGGGTAATCGGGGGTGAGCTTCAGATGTTACTCTCCCAGTTTTTCCCCTGTTGGTGTTTGCTTACAGGAACCAAAATTACATCTGCTGTTATTTCTCACATCTCAGGCTATAATTTATTGTATTCTTCAGATCCTTTTCCTGATGGGACCTTTAATGAAAATGGCCTTCTTCTCCGCACTGATATTCCGTACCATCAGCTATTTTTCATACTTCGCTGCATTACAAAGCCCGCCCGTATCCACTTACATAGGTGGTAAAACGCTCTGTTCTTTATATCTCTCTCTTCTCGGGCATATCTATTTCCCGGGTTTTGCCTTCCTTGTTTTCGTCATTACCGCCACCGATTCTGTTACTTGGTGATTTTATGCCCCCATTTCCTCTGGGGAGGGTCTCACTGTGATTCCCGTGGAATTCAGTTAGAGGCTTTTTCTTGCCACCCACCCCCTCCATGTTTTAAATACAGGTACTCACACCCATTTTGATCCTCGGACTCATTCTCTCTCTTGCCCTCGATCTCTCAGTTTGCTCTTCCTCCGCCGCATTAGACTTTACTTGGTCTGTTCTCCGGACTTTACATGACAGTGATCATTTCCCAATATTCTTTCTTCCCCTTCATATTCGCCACCTCTTCGCACCCACGCTGCAATTTAAACGGGCAAATTGGAACCTTTACTTTACCCTGACTGTTTTTAAAGAGGTTCCTTCTTCGTCCTCCATCGATGAGCTTTTACACCTTTCTCGTCCTCCGTTTTCACCGCAGCTTCTCATTCTATACCCCAAACTTCGGGCAGGCATTCTCAGAAATGCGTTTCCTTGGTGGTCTCTGCTTGTGCTCTTGCGTACGTTTGAAACGCGCTGCATGGGGGGAGGTACCGGTACAATAGAACCCCAGAGCGACTCCTTGATTTTAAACAGAAGTGTGCGATCACTCGCCGTGTCATCCGTGACGCTAAACGCACTTGCTGGCGAGATTATGTCTCCCCCTCACCTCTGCTTCCTCTTGAGTGCAGTCTGGAAAAAAGTACGAAAACTGAGTGGTAAATATTCTCCTGACCGGCTCCTGGTTCTGCGAGTTGCCGGTGTTGATATAGCAAACCCACTAGATGTTTTCCAATGAATTGGCAATCATCTGGTCCGTATTTATCAGGGACTCCATCTTGCCCCTCAAATTTTTTTCCTCAAAGTCTGCAGAGAGTTAGCACCCTTGGACTTTTTTCTCTCAGAGAAAAACAGTATAATGTGCCTTTTACCTTCAAGAACTGGAGGCACACTCTCAGCTTGTCGATCATCGGCAGCTGGGCCCGACGACATTCATATTGTATGTACAACATTTACATCAGTCAGCCCTTGGGAGTCCTATTACGCCTTTACAATTTATTTGGTCACAAGGGTTCTTCACAGCTGTGGAAATCCGCCATTGTTCTCCCTTTCCGCAAACCAGCACTACGGGATGAAACCTCCCACTATCGTCCATTGCTTTACCGTGCAGTTTGCAAAAAATGGAACGTCTAGTAAAAAGACGTTTTGTGGGTATTTAGAGGACACCAACATTCTCTCCACTCGTCAATATGGCTTTCGTAAGGGACGTTCTACCATAGGACCCTTACTGCGCTTGGATTACGTATGTTCGTAATGCCTTTGCGAATAACCACTCAGTTATTGCCATATTTTTTGACCTTGAGAAGGCATATGACACAACTTTGGGGGTATAATATTTTAGCCCAAGTCCACTCCTTAGGCCTTCGAGGGGAATCTACCATCCTTCCTTAAGAAATTTTTAAACTGGGCAGGCATTTCCGTGTTGGGGTTAATAATGTGCTCTCCCCGGACTTTGTCCAAGCTGAAGGTGTCCCCCAGGGATGTGTTCTGAGCCAAAAACTTTTTCTCCTTGCTATTAATGATTTGGCCTCTAGTCTTCCATCAAATATTTGGTCATCACTCTATGTTGTGACTTCGCTATTGCCTGTGCAGGCGCTGACTGTCACCTCCTTACAGTTTTCTCCAGCATGCAGTCGACCGTGTTTCCAATTGGGCCACCACACATTTGGGTTTAAATTTTCCAGCACTAAAACCCACCAAATCACTTTCACTAGACGCTCTGTCATTTTTGATCATCCTTTGTACCTCTATGGCTCACGTATCCTGAACGTGATACAGTCAAGTTTCTGGGCCTCCTCTTTGATCGTAGGTTATCCCGGAAACCTCACATTACCTCTCTGAAGGCAACTTGTCACAGCCCGGGTGAACCTTCTTAAACCCTTGCTCATCTTTCGTGGGGAGCTGATCGTCGAACCCTCCTTCACCTACATTCCACCCCTTTTTTTATCGAAACTTGTTATGGTGACCAGATCATTCAGCGGCATCTCCTGCTACTCTCTCTAGCCTTAACCTCATTCATCACCAAGGATTACATTTATGCCTTGGTGCTTTCGCTCTTCCCCTGTCGAAAGCCTCTATGCAAGAAGCGAACGTTCATCCTTGTCCGATCGCCGTGATGCCCATTGCCTGCGCTACTATGTACGCTCTCATGATCTCCGCAATCCTTCCATTTATAGAATGGTCACTGATATTAGTAGACATTCTTTATTTGTTCGCCGCCCCTGCTTACTCCGTCCCTTCTCTCTTCGCCTTCATTCGCTCTTGTCTTCTCTTCAACTACCACCTTTCTATGTACATGTAGCATCTCACTTTTCCCTACCCCCTGGGAAGTTCCAGCTGTTCGAGTCTGTTCTTTCTCCCTCCCTTGCTCGAAAGCCCAACTGTCTATGGTCGCTTCCCGCTCTCTTTTTCTTGACCACTTTCACTCTCATTCTCATGCCATTGCTGTGTACACAGATGGCTCTAATGTCTTCTGACGGCCGTAGGATTCGCAGCAGTGTTTCCGGACAGCGTCGTACAAGGGCATTTACTATCTTCAGCTAGTATTTTTACTGCTGAATTATATGCCATCCTTACAGCACTTATCCGTATTGCATCTATGCCTGTGTCATCATTTGTGGTTGTCTCAGACTCCTTAGTGCTTTACAGGCTATACAAAAAATTTGATACACCTCACCCCTTAGTCCTCCGTATCCAACTTTGGCTACGCCGCATCTTTACTAAGCATAAAGATATTGTTTTTTGTTGGGTCCTGGTCATGTTGACGTACAGGGCAATGAACAGGCGACACTGCTGCGCGGTCGCAGTACTATGACCTACCAGTTTCTTATAGAGGTATTCCATGTACGGACTATTTTGCTGTAATATCTTCCCACCTTCACACCCGTTGGCAACAACGTTGGTCTACTATGCTCGGCAACAAACTTCAGTCTATTAAACCGAGTATAGGTTACTGGCCGTCTTCTTATCACCAGTGTCGAGGTTGGGAGACTACTCTCTCCCGTCTTCGCATTGGCCATACTCGTCTTACTCATGGATATCTCATGGAGAGGCGTCTTGCTCCTCTCTGTGAGAATTGCCAAGCTCCATTATCAGTCAGCCACATTCTGTTGGACTGCCCACTTTATCAACGAGCACGCAGAATTTACCTCTGTCGTCGTCTTTGCCCCGCTGCTCTCTCTTTACCTTCCCTTCTCGCTGATGGACCCACCTTTCATCCGGACTCTCTCATTGATTTTTGACAACGACTGACTTACTTCACAAATTCTGATACTTTCAGCCCTTTCTACTTGTATCTCTTGCTACCCTCTACCCCCGTACTATCCCCTGCCCCGCTGTTTTCTGTAACCTGCTGATCATCCCCCCTCCTTCTGCCATCCAATTCCCTTGCTTCCTTCCCTACCTGGGGGGGGCGTATAGCCTTTTGGGGTTAGCGCTTCTTTTTTGATTATAATTTTAAAAAAAAATATCCCTA
>NC_069488.1:22390907-22411132 GCF_026875155.1 Cherax quadricarinatus | reverse complement strand
AGGTTAACCCAAAACCCAAGGGCTTTTCCCAAAATTTAAGGGAATGAACTCAAATCTGGTTTGTTGCAGTTGATAAGCAAAATTTTACAACAAATTGGTATCTTTATTGAGGAAGATAAGATACCAATGTGGCACATGTTTCTGATTTATCTGTTGAACATGTGTTTTAATCATTAACTTGTTGGTGTTTTATACCATTTTCAACATGACTGTTCAAAGTGTTGACTTTTAATAGTTTTAATATGGTGAAATATAACGCCATATATATATTTAATATACTTCATGAAGTCTATCTCATATTACAGAATATGCTTGAGGAGGATGTGTCGCCACTCACTTGTTTGTTGAAATTATTGAGTTTTAGTTTCTGGACTTCTTAGCTATAAGAATATAAGACTGGAGGAACACTGCAGTAGGCCTACAGGCCCATACAAGGCAGCTCCTTATTTATTTTATTTTATCTTTTATTTGGACATGATACATACTTGTACAAAGAAATATAATGACTGGGTGTACATGCCAAAGCCCCTTGTATGCAGGGCATTATGGGCAGCTTTAAAATTAACTTAAGATAAACTAAGCAATGATATATTCAGTGGTAAAAATTTCAGTAAACAAATTACATGAAGTACAAAAGAGTATTTCAAATAAGAAGCATTAAAGTTATACCAATTTGTAACACAGCAATAATATAATTTGTAACAAAACAATGTATAATATAATTTGTAACACAACAATGTATAATATAATTTGTAACACAGCAAATGTATAATATAATTTGTAACACAACAATGTATAATTAATTTGTAACCAACAATGTATAATATAATTTGTAGCACAACAATGTATAATATAATTTGTAACACAACAATGTATAATATAATTTGTAACACAACAATGTATAATATAATTTGTAACACAACAATGTATAATATAATTTGTAACACAACAATGTATAACATAATTTGTAACATAACAATGTATAATATAATTTGTAACACAACAATGTATAATTTGTAACACAACAATGTATAATATAATCGAATCAGATCGAGTAAAATCAATGATTTGTAGTGCAGAAACAGGTCACTTGGTCATTAGATGAGTTACTGAGCACTCAAGAGAATGGTGTAGTTACTGAGCACTCAAGAGAATGGTGTAGTTACTGAGCACTCAAGAGAATGGTGTAGTTACTGAGCACTCAAGAGAATGGTGTAGTTACTGAGCACTCAAGAGAATGGTGTAGTTACTGAGCACTCAAGAGAATGGTGTAGTTACTGAGCACTCAAGAGAATGGTGTAGTTACTGAGCACTCAAGAGAATGGTGTAGTTACTGAGCACTCAAGAGAATGGTGTAGTTACTGAGCACTCAAGAGAATGGTGTAGTTACTGAGCACTCAAGAGAATGGTGTAGTTACTGAGCACTCAAGAGAATGGTGTAGTTTACTGAGCACTCAAGAGAATGGAGTAGTTACTGAGCACTCCAAGAGAAATGGGAGTATTTATTAGGTAACGTATTTAAAAAACAGTTTGATAGGGTCACAGGTTATAATTTATGAGAAACAGTTATTCAGTATTTATTTAGTTGTGGTTGATTATTATTATAATCAAGGGAGAAGCGCTAAACCGGTGAGTTATACAGCGCCTGGGGGGGGGGGGGTGTGGAAGGCATTCAGGCTTAATTCGGGGAAGTGGAGCACAGATTCAATTCCTAAATCAGAGCCCCTCACCAACATCAAGGAACCTTCCTTGAGGGGTGTTGTGGTTGAGCAAGTGGTTTTTAAGAAGAGTTTTGAACTGATAAACAGACAGTATTTCTTTTATATTCACAGGTAATTGAATCCAGATTTTGGGCCTTTTATGTGAATTAAGTTTTTCATAATGTGAGATGCACCGAGGAATATCAAAGGTGATCTGTGCCTTGTGTTATGGTCAAGTGTTCTGTTGAGGTTAGTAACCAGAAGTGTATTTCTCCATCCTTTTCCAAAACTATCCAAGAGTTTCAGTACCTAGGTACTAATCAAACCCAGATCTTCGCTCATAGGTGTTTAATCTCATTTTAAAGTTACTTCAGAGGTTTTAATCTCTATTATCCTACTCGGCAGATTGTTTCACGCATCGACACCTCTCCTTGAAAACCAGTTACTTACCTACCTCCTTTTAAATCTATAAAACCAGTACTTACCTTCCTTATTTCTAAATCTATAAAACCAGTTACTTACCTTCCTTATTTCTAAATCTATTTAAAACCAGTACTTACCTTCCTATTTCTAAATCTATAAACCAGTATTACCTTCGTCATTTTTAAATCTATAAAATCAATACTTACCTACGTTCTTTCTAATCTATAAAACTAGAGCTTATCTATGTTCTTTCTAAATCTATTAAAACCAGTACTTACCTTCCTTATTTCTAAATCTATAAAACCAGTACTTACCTTCCTTATTTCTAAATCTATAAAACCAGTACTTACCTTCCTTATTTCTAAATCTATAAAACCAGTACTTACCTTCGTCATTTTTAAATCTATAAAATCAATACTTACCTACGTTCTTTCTAAATCTATAAAACTAGAGCTTATCTATGTTCTTTCTAAATCTATAAAACCAGTACTTACCTTCCTTATTTCTAAATCTATAAAACCAGTACTTACCTTCCTTATTTCTAAATCTATAAAACCAGTACTTACCTTCCTTATTTCTAAATCTATAAAACCAGTACTTACCTTCGTCATTTTTAAATCTATAAAACCAATACTTACCTACGTTCTTTCTAAATCTATAAAACTAGAGCTTATCTATGTTCTTTCTAAATCTATAAAACCAATACTTACCTACGTCCTTTCTGAAACTAGATGCCACCACAATGGTTTATTGGATAGCTCTCAAATTTTAAGTTTTTTTTTTTTTTCACTTTGATCTCCAGCTCCTATGGCTCATACTGGTGCTAAATTATAATTCATAAGCATTTTGAGGGTAATGAACTATGGCTCCTGAGTTTGCATTGCGCATCAGCCCATAACTGAGAATTTTCACGAAAGACAACAATCGTGAGTTTAAACAATGTAATCTCTTGGTTCTGTTTTTGCCGTAGTCTTTAGAAGCGTATTAAAGACGTGATAAATGGTTTAAAACTGACAAGTTAAAGATTGAGATACTTATGCAACATATGGGAATCTTTATTGAAGAAACGTTTCGCCACACAGTGGCTTCATCAGTCCAGTATAAATCAGAAGGGTGTAGGGAGAGGAGGATTCTGAGGTAATCAGTCCCTCAATCTGGAGTCGATGTGTTCAGTCCATCAATCTTGTAGAAGTCACTGTGTGGCGAAACGTTTCTTCAATAAAGATTCCCATATGTTGCACAAGTTTCTCAATCTTCGTATTAAAGATGTTGGTCCGCATTATTTTGTTCTCTCCAGTGTTTTAAAATACAACTCCTGGTTCTTATGAATGTGTTGAGAAGGATGTGTATCATTTTAATATTCACTCCTATTACTGTGTTGAGTTACAGCTCCTGGGCCTTGTGATGTATATAACAGAAACCTTTATTCAATGCAACTCTATACGCCTTGTATTTATCTCTTGTTTTTGTTAATTTTTTTGTTTGTGATTACAGTTCAAGCAAGTGAGTGAGAGAGATATGTTACGTGAAGACATGTGCAAGAAAGGTATATAATACCGACAATATGAAAGTTAAGACACATGTGCAACATCTAGATATCTTTATTGTAGACGTTTCGCCATCCAGTGGTTTTATCAATACAGATTCTAGGACATAATTAGAAGACAGTAGAACTATATACAAAAGATGAGGTAATCAGTCCCTCAGCCTTGGAGTTGGTGTTCACAGCATCGTGTGGTGGAGAATCTGGAGCAAAGGCAAGAAGACTGGCGGTTATATAGACGTCAGTGGGTAGGGACGTGTAGCAGTAACTATGCCTCGTCTGCTACATGTCCTTATCCACAGACGCCCTACATAACCACCAGTCTTCTTGCCTTTGCTCCAGATTCTCCACCACGATGCTGTGAACACTAACTCCAAGGCTGAGGAACTGATTACCTCATCTTTTGTATATAGTTCTACTGTCTTCTAATTATGTCCTAGAATCTGTATTGATAAAGCCACTGGATGGCGAAACGTCTTCAATAAAGATAACCAGGTGTTGCACAAGTGTCATGTGTCTTAACTTTCACCTGAAGAGATATATACCACCTTCAGTAACCCAGGGTAAATCTTGACAAAACTGATGGACTGAAGACATCAACTCAAGGTTGAGGGACTGATTACCTCAAACTCCTAAACTTATTCCACCTGTTTCTGCATTGGACTGAAGAAGCCACTTTAAGGCAAAACCTTTCCAGAATACAGATACCGAAATGTCGCAAGAATGTCTCATTTATAAACGTTTCGGTTTTGTTAGCCATTTATTCAAATTCTTCATCTTGTCGGTATCTCATACCATTCATGTGCATACTAACACCAGCTGCCACCATCTGCCTGGGTCAATGACTCCATCTGAGCGTTGTGTGAGAGAGACAGCTGGATATATCTGAAGTTTTTTTTTTTATATTTTATTTAAAACGTCATATAACAACATATTAAATATATAAAAATCCATCCTTCTTTAAAAAGGTATACAAAACATAATACATGAACATAATACACCTTAAACCATACCCCCGGCCGGGATTGAACCCGCGGTCATAGAGTCTCAAAACTCCAGCCCGTCGCGTTAGCCACTAGACCAGCTAGCCACAATAAGATTCATCCAACTAGGTATATTTCTACACCATAGGAAGGTTAGCACAGGCACCTCTGTGACCACAAATGCAAGTTTTTACAGACGAATCTCCAGCTAGCGTGGCTCAATCCCGGCCGGGGGTATGGTTTATTTGCAATCGTGTCATTACGATTTCTTAAGTCATGTTAATACACCTTATAAAGTACGCTGCAGCACATATCCGATATTTACACCTAAGCCAACTAGTATTTCCCTAAGCCATACATGATGAAATATCATAAAAGCATACAACAATACGTATAACATTATAACAAAAATTAAAGCCTTAAACATTAATACATAAAGAAATGAAAATATTCCATCACACATGTATCCTTATACTTGGACTACGTAACATCATAAATTATATGGTAGTATAAATTATTAAATACCACAATAATACAGGATCTGGACAAGATTACCAAGAATTATATCAAGTGCAAGAGAAATAATTATGAAACACGCAAAATACATACACACCATGCACTGACACACATTATACAAAATAATATATCTGACACATACACACAAAACTGTTGGAGGGGGGACCCCCCCCATGAAAAATCATCTATAAATACACCCACATCATTCACACACGTATTGATCACAGCAGTGATCAAACATAAATTTTTGTAACTTTATATATACATGCAACTGATTATGAGATTTAACTTAAGAACAAACTCTGATAATTATCCGAAAACATTTCTCTATAACAAAAATAAGCATTACAGAAAATTACATAAGCGTATAAAGCATCAACAACTGCAAGATGTTTACAGCATACGTTGCATCAGCAACCAAACTTAATAACATTACAAAAGTTTTTGGAAAACAAATTATGTAAAAACAAATATTAACCCATTAAGAGGAAAGAAATTCCCTACAAAATTACAAAAAAAAAACTGCGAAAATACATACCAGAAAAATTATCTTTGAAAAAACTGGTAGACTAACATGGACAGTGACTTCTATAACTCTCTTTTAATCACAAGGACCTATTTTATACAAATCTTGGGCTAATCAAAATCTTGCACACAAAAACTTACATGTCAACACAGCACCACGCAGTACATACCTTCCCGACCCTCACATTCCTTCGCAAGTCCTGTACCTCATACACTCTCCCTCCGAAAAAACTTAATGTCAACCCGCTTATAAAGGAAACCAGTCCGTTACGTATAATTAGCTCGCCAACTGAGTGAGGCCATTGACCGTAAGTTTGCAGTAGGTCTCCGGAAAACGTGTCCTCCACTGTCCCCCGTAATAAGTTTGTTTCTGCAAACCGTTCTATATATGCCCGCCGCAATTGCCCTAATCCTAATTCTTCCTCCTCCCGTGTCCCTCATCCCCCAGGAAATATACAGAAAATCCACCACTACATACATAATCGCCCTTTTCACTTCTCTGGAGACCCCGCGTACTTCTAATGTTAAGGCTCGCAGGGTCTCTACATTAACCCCCACCATCAACCTAAAAACCTTCGCTAACCACACCCTTACCCCCCTCAACTCTTCACAAAAATAAACCGCATGAAAAGCTGTTTCCTGTTCTCCACAGTGATCGCAGGTCTGTTCCCTCACCAATCCATTGAACACAAAACAGCTTTCGATGCTAATATCCCCATTATAAACCTATATACAAACTCCCGTACTCTCGGCATTAACTTAAGCTTTCGAAAGTCATTCCATATCATACCCCAATCATACAAGGGATAAACCGATACCCCTTGTATGATTTCCGGCCTTCTGCTCATCGTCACCAAACGCCCCACCCTAAGTTTTTCCACCTCCCTAATCAATAACAATACCCTCAGCATATCCTCGCATTCAATTAATTCTTTTCCGCTCCACCATCTCCTCACATCCTTCATCACTGTCCCCACTCTAACCCCTCTTTCTTCCCCTCCCTAACGAACCTCTGTTTCACATATAAAGCCTTTACTCTCGGCCCCAACGCTAAAAGGCCTACTCCTCCACTGCGTATATTCGACATCACCACCTCCTTGCTTAGCCATGCCCTCCCGAAACCCCAAACATAACGTAATGCCCTCCTCTGAATCTCATGTACGTCTGTAGTCCGCAGTGGATACACCACAGCCATACTCCATACTTTACTATATACTAATGAATTTACAATTATCGCCCGCTGTTGTAAGGTAACATCCCCCGCCCGTAAACTCCTTAACCTTTTTACTGCCTTCTCCACCACCTCCTCCGAATTCACCTGCCTAGCCTCTCGCGCATCTGTCATGTATATAACTCCACAAATTTTTTAGCCTAGCCACTACTTCCCACCCAAACTCCAACCCCAAGCCCCCCCCCCACCCAGGCACCCACCTCCAGCAAACTTGATTTTGCTCTGTTCACCCGCATGGCAGATGCCCTCCCGAAAAGCTCCAACACACTTCCCACCGTACGCAATCCCTCCACTCCTGCCATCAGAACAGTGGTATCATCCACATACCCCACCACATCTATACACCCATCCTTCTCCCCATTTAAAATCCCCCTCCCCTCAACGAGCCCATAAAAAGGATGCTGCATACACGCAAACAATATTTGAGACAGGGGACACCCCTGTATACATTGTATCAACCCACCTCACCACTCCCATGCCAAAACCGAGATGCAACAAACTAGCCCTTCAGAAAGTTTCTATTCACACAGTCATATGCATTTTCCCAATCAATGCCCAAAAGCCCTCCTCCGCTGCAACCCTCCAAAAAATCCCTAATGCGGCCATGCCCATCTCTCATGCTTCTGCCCGGAATACCCATCTGCCCCTTATGAATAACCCCACCTAACACCTTCTTCATCCTATTGCCCAGTATCTTCGCGAAAATCTTGTAGTCGGCACACATTAGCGAAATAGCTCTGTACTCACTCAATACTCTTCCCTCTTGCTTTTTGCGTACTAATACGACTACACCCGTTCGCTGAGTCTGTCCTAACTGTCCCTCCCGTCGCATACAATTCATGACCCTCACCAGACAGTACTTAATGTGCTCCCATTGAATTCTATAAAAATCATTTGATATCCCATCTTTACCTGGCGCCCTTGCCAGTACTCATGTTGAACACAGCCTCCTCAACTTCCCCCATGCTAATCTCACCTCCCATCCCCCTGCCCTCCTCTCCACATGACCCTTAACCTCTCCCCCCCCCACACCTCCTCAATAGCATCGCCCTCCTCCCCCTTCCCCCACTTCTTTTGGAACCAGAAATCAGCATAATTGCTCATGCCTTCTGTAGTATTCAGTACCTGTCCCTTGTGATAACCACCCATATCCTCACTTACCTCCAAGTTTAAAATAGTCGAATCCTTCTGCCTTACCCGAAAACCTCGCAAAACACTTCCCGAAGGTTTATCACCCCACAGCACAGCCTCCATTCCCGCCCTTACACGTACTGCATCAAATCTACCATTATGTAACTCTGCCAACCTGTCCTTGAGTTGCACCATGTTTCCGTACTGCCGCCCCCCCCCCCTTCCTCATAACACCCATTTAGCTGATATTCAAAATAGTTTTGCAACCCATACCTCCACCTTGCCTCTTCCCTTCCTCTTATAGAAACCTGCTATACCCGGCTTAGCGTGCCTTTCCCACCATTCTAAGATACACGACTCCATCTCTCTAGAATCCCAAAAAGTTTTCCACCATTCCCCAAAAGCCATACTCACCTCCTCACTCCTCACGAGTCTTGCATTTAATTTCCAAAAACCCGATTGTATCCTAACCATACCTTCTCAATCAAGATCTGCTATAACTGCCCTATGATCAGAAAACCCCACATCAAAAGTCCTGACTCCCAACACACATACAGCTTCCGTTGCATAGATCCTATCTAATCTTGCAGCATAATCCCGTCTGACAAACGTATACTCAACCTGCCAACCCCCCCTCCCCACAACATCCAAAACCCCGACGTTCTCCAAAACACATTACGTAACAAGCCCAACATACACCCCGCCCCCCTCGGTTCCACATCCCCCCCTAATAACACATTTCCAATCTCCCCTATTCAGTGACTAAAGGTAAAAACCCCTTAAATAGTACATCAAAAATTCCCTCACAAAGTTCTCCTTGACTCGTGCGTTGCCATCTGCCGGCATATACACTCCTATAAAACAAACCCTCGTTGCACCCCACTCCCCCTCTACCCTCACAACCCTCCCCCCCCTCCTCCCACCCCAAAATACGCAATGGACTGGTTTCCTTTACAGCCACAGCAACCCCACCTTTTAACCTCAAAGAGCCACTCACATACAACTTATATCCTTTCAAAGACAACTCACAACCAAACTTATAATTGTGCTCCTGAATGAAACATATATCTACATTAAATCTCTTTAAAAACCATTCCACCCATACTCTTAACCTCGGCTCTCAGGCCATTAACATTGATCGTTACAACCTTGAATTATGACAGTAAAGGCGGCTTGCCCCGCCGCTTTGGAATGGCACCCGCGTGACCTGGCTGCTGACTAGAGCCCCGTTTGTCACCTTGTCTGTCCAGTCCCCCAACCCCCCCTTCTCCTTTGAACCTTTCAGTACTTCAGCACCGCTACACCCACTCTCCGGGAGATCCAACCTGGGCTTCCAAGACTTCTTCCCAGGTCTCTGCCCTGGCGTTAAGACGTCATCCATATCTGACGTCCCAGCTGTTCTCTTGCGTGAACCTCCATCTCCACATGTAACCTCTTCTTCCATGCACGCTCTGTGCACCTCAGCCACTACCGTGTGCTTCTTCCCCTCATTGCACACGGTCTTCCCACGTCCCGATGAGTCTGTAGTCTCCTCCAATGAGCGTCCACGCTGCTCATCATCCAGAGTCCCCTCCACCTCACTCAGGAAGGTATTCAAAACCTTATTCAACATTCCATCCTGTTGCATTACAGGCTCACCGTCATCGTTCGTCGTCGTCGTCTGCTCAGGCCCCATCCCCACAGGTAACGTAGCACATGAGTCCGTCTCCGCCTCTGCTTTATCCACTTCCTCACTCCAACTGCACGATGCCTGCCTTTCGGCCGCAAACTGTCTCCTGCACCACAGGACCCCAACTGCTGATCCACGGTGTTGGCATCTGTTCCCTCCGTCCTGGTTTCCTATGGCATTGGGCTGCCATATGGTCAAATGATCCGCACAGCCTACAAGTTCGTCTCTGTCCTGCATAGTATACGTAGACCTGCGTTCGGAACTCCTCCAGTAAAACATACGAGGGAATTGATTGTCGTAACGTCATCTTCAGATTGAAGGATCCCTCGGGCAGTCCCACATAAGCCCCTTCCTTCCACACTCCCAACTCCGCCGCATGAATCTTGCCATAACGACGGAAGACCGCAACCACATCATACTCTGTAGCTTCAAAGGGCACATTCCTGACCTTTACGTATGACACATAGCTGGATACATCATGTAGACATACCTCCACTGCTGCATTCACGGCCATCCTCTTCTCGTGGTACTTGTCAACTATGCTTGAGTAATACCCAGCATTTATAAATTTGATGAAAATCCTCGTAACTCCGTTAACAGCCACACCATAAAGCTCTTCATTGGGTATCCCATACACATCACGAATAATCGTAGGGAGTAGCACCTGCATGGTAGAACTGCTTAGGGCCCCACGTACTAATTCCACACAGACAGTATTCACCCTGCGTCCATGTCTGTCCGCCATTTTGATTGCTCAAAACAGGTAAATGCGCAGAAAATCAACTGAATCGGGAGCGCCTGCGCAGCACGTCCACTCAGCCCGGAAGCGAAGAGGACAATGCCATCTGAAGTTACTACATTTTTTCTGTCTGCATTACCTGTTTATCCAGATGTCTAGTTAAATTTCTTTAATCGTTATTATAACCTAGAATAACATATTGCGGAAATTGTATTTTTTGGGAAACGATATTCAATTATTTTTTCAAAATGTAAAAAGGACTTAACTAACAGTGTTTTATATAAAATTTAATTTGATCTAAACACGGGTTTTTTTTAATTAAAATTTGAATCTTTTTTTTTTAAATTTTTATAAACAAGATTAAACTTTAATTTAAATTTGGGGTTAAGCCTAGGGGAACGTTAAAGAGTTTTTGACTACAGCTTTTTAATCTTTTTAAAGGTACAAACCTACGGATACGGGTCATTTTGAAGGTTTTAGATTATTTCCCAAAATTGGGTTTTGATTTGTTTGCCTCTCTTCAGTCCCCCCCGGAATAAAAATACATCTTTTGGGTTTTCCTCTTTTGGGTTTTAAAGGAAAAAAATAGACAAGCTAAGACCCCAGGATGTAGGTCACTGTAAAACCAGCTGTGGTTGTTTACCGGGTAAAAAAACAGGAAACCTGGAACGTCCCCTTAGACTTTTTGGCCTGGGTATTATCAGGTTTTTGGGCGGGCCCAATTACCAGAATGAAAGAAAAAAGGACCCCAAATTGTTCCCCCTGTCAAATTATCAAGAAACAATATTTGCCCGAACCCCTTAATTTGCCAATTTTTTTATTCAACTTTGGGGGTTCTGTATGGGAAAAACTTACAATAAATATGTCTTTACGGGCACTTTTTAATTTTTTTGCTGAATGTTGAAAAATTTAAACCTTGTCTTCAGTATTCTGGAGTGCTTTTTTTGTTTTTCAGGTGACACTTTTACTTTGTCCTGTCATTCAGGTCACATTTTACCCCCTGTCACTATAATTTTGGGGCCCCAAGCTCTCCCTGTCACTGTCACACGGGTGACACGAGTCTGTCACACCCTTCAGATGACAATTGTCCCCCCCCGTATTATCTTTTCGGATAAATATTGGTGCCCAAGGTGACACAGGTGGGTTGTCCCCCAGTCACTTTTTGTCCGGTAAGATGAAAATCGACGGGGAAGATGTCCGAGGGCATTTGGGGTCACAGACTTTTAAAAGAGGAAAATTTGGGCCCGAAAGGAAAATTTGGTTTTCGGTTAAAAGTAGGTGGGGTTAGGTTGGGTTGAATTACGTTTTTTTTAGGGCCCTTTTTTAATTTTTTTTGGGTTTTTTTAAACATTCTTAAATTGAATGCCGTGATGTTTGCCCGGTTGGGTTTAAAATTTTGGGGGGGAAAAAAAAACCCGGATGTAACATTGCGTTATCTTCACCCCGGTAACACAAATTACGATTTTTCCCATTTTAAATTTGGCGGAATAAAGGAAAGGTAGTATACGGGTATTTTAAGGAACAAAGTGCGGGGAAATTTTTTTCCCCATTATGATACAATGAAAAAAATTGAAAGTAACAAAGAGTGGGGGTAACAACAAAATCTTTCAGTTTGATAAAATTTGAATGAATAAAAAGTAACAGGAGTGGAGGAAAACAAAAAATCTTTCATGAACAATGTTGAATAAAAGAAACGGGAAAGTGGGGGGTAACAACAATCATTCTTGAAACAATGAATAAATAAAAAGTAACAGGAGGGGAAAGGTAACAACAGTTCTTTCGGGGAATCAATGAATAAAAATGAAAGTAACAGGAGGGGAAGGTTTAACAACGATCTTTTAAAGATACAATGAAAATGAAAAAACAGGAGGGGAAAGGGTAACAAAAGATTTTAAAATGATACCTTAATGAATGAAGTAACGGAGTGGAGGGTAACAACAAATATTCTTGATAAATGAATGAAATGAAAGTAACGGGGAAGGGGAGGTAACAACAGATCTTTCATGATACAATAAAATAAAAGGGAAAGAAAAGGGAATGGAGGTAACAACAGATCTTTCATGATAAAAAGGAATAAAAGAAACGGGAGTGGGGGAAACAAAAGACATTCTTAAAAAATGAATAAAAAGAAAACGGGAAGGGGAGGTAACAAACAGACCCTTCATGATACAATGAAAAAACAAAGTAAAAAGGGATGGGGGGAACAACAGACCCTTCATAAATACAAGAATAAATTTTAAAAGAAAAAGGGGGAGGGAAGGGAAACGGACTTTTAGTGTAATAAATTTTTAAACATTGTCCTCGACCTGGGGGGGAGAAGTACGCTTTTTACGGGTTTCTTCCCCCCCCACCGGGCGAGGAAAACATAGCATTACCCACCAAAAAGGCGGCCCGACTTTCCCGGGCCATCTTTTCTGCTTTTGAGCTGACTCAAAAACCCGTAACGAAACATTGAAAACCCAACCCCCCCGGGGGGATTGAACCCGCGGTCTTAGAGTTTTAAAAACTCCCCCCGTCCTTTAGCCACAAACCCACAAGCCCCCAATTAAGATTCATCCAACTGGGTATATCCTATGGTTTAGAATATACCTAGTTGGAGGGATCTTATTGTGGTAGGGGTCTAGTGGCA
Source organism: Cherax quadricarinatus (assembly GCF_026875155.1). Lineage (NCBI taxonomy): Eukaryota > Metazoa > Arthropoda > Malacostraca > Decapoda > Parastacidae > Cherax > Cherax quadricarinatus. Next base: position 22,398,043 of record NC_069488.1, on the reverse strand, counting down.
AAACGCGAGGGGCCCGGGATTTTTAAACCCTTTTTAAGACCGGGGGGTTCAATCCGGCCGGGGGGTTTAGGTTTGCTTTGAGGGGGGTTAGAGGATTTTTAAGAAAAACGCCCGATAAAAACGTTCTCCTGCCAAACTTTTCCCAAGGACTTTTTATGGCCCCCCAAAAAGAGTTTGTAGGGTTTGTGGAAAGAAGGGGAAATGTCAAGGGTCTTCGTGAAGTTCATGGGGGCTGACTTCAATTCTACCATCATTTTGGCCGTGGATTTTGCACACCTTGCGTAAATTATGAAATGGAGTGTAAAAAAAAATTAATGTTTTTAAGAAAAAAACTCACTCAAAATGTTCAAAAAATGGCTAAGTATTTTATCCACAGTGGTATATTACGGACCTTTTTGGGAAAAAATACCCTAAATTTGTAGCTGTAAATAAAGCATTACCACAAATTGCATGTGGGGGTTGTGGGGGGTGTGTGTGTGTTTTGTGTGTGTGTGGGGTGTGTGTGGTTGTGAAATTGTGTGAGTGGGGAAGTTTTGTGTGTTTTTGTGTGTGGTGGTGTGTGTGTGTGTGTTGTGTGTTTTGTGTGTGTGTGGTGTTTTTGGGGAGTATGAGTGTTGTGGGGAAATGAGGTGTGGGTGTATGATTTTGTGTGTTGTGTTTAGTGTTTGTGCGTGGGTGTGTAGAGTGTGTTTTGTGTGTGTGTGTGTTGTTGTGTTGTTTTGGTTTTGTTGTTTGTGTGTGTGTGGTATAAATTTTGAAATGTGTGTGTTTTGTGAGAGAGAGGATCAGCAATCAACTTTTTGAAACCAATAATTTCATTACAGTTGTGCCCGGGGGGGGAAGTGTGAATTGCCCCATTACTCTAAAAATTTTTCTGATTTCAGCCAAGAAAAAACGTAAGTAACCCTTCTTTTTATTCAAATTTCCTTTGTTTAAATTGTTAGTTCATTACCTTTGAACTGTGAAATTAATTTCCCTTTTCCTGGTCACCAAACAAAACTTTTGGGGCCGGGCCCTGGGGCCCCCAAATTTTGTACCTCCCGTTTTTCTGTAAAAGCCCTTTTTAAATTGTCATGATTGGATAGACCTACCTGGAGGGTTTATTACCCCTTTTTAAATTGGAGTTCATTACCTTTGAAAAATTTTGAAATTTATTACCCCTGAAAATTGCTCAGCTATCAAAACTTTGAGGGCCAGTCCCCGGGACCAAATTTTGTACCTCTGTAAAAACCCTCGTCGGAAAGAATTTCAAGAAAGGCAAAGGGGTTTTCAACACGGCAGTGGAAAAAAGCTTTCATGATGTGTCAAAATATTTACTTGGGTGAAGGAAAAGGGAAAGTACCCTTTTTTGGGAACAGCCTACAGCCTCCCAAAATGTGTTCATTGGGTTTTGGGAAATGTACACCCCACAGCAAGGGGAAAGTGGAGGGACGGCCCCCTTTTGGGGAACCGGAAGGATCCTTCACATGGGGAAAAAAGACCCCCGAGGAGGCCCCATACCATTTTTTATTTAATTGCATAACCATAGAAACAAGGTTTTTTGGGACACTATGCGACAGAGGGAAAAGTGCCGTTTAAGGATCTTAAGAGCCAAAATGGTGGGGACAATGCCCCGGGGAAAGGGGCCCCCAGGGTTTAGGGGAAAAGCTTCTGTGGTTAAAGCCCCTTAAAAAACCCGGATGTTTGAAGGGTGAAATGGAAAAACCGGGGGGTTTCAGGCCCATGGAGTGAGGGGTCGGGCAGGGCAAAGGTTTTTTTTGGAGACGTTTTTTTTTACAATCCAGTTTGGGAAAAGGGGGGGGGGGAATATCGCTGGCAACAGACCGTTAGTTAATGCAGAGGGCGCTCAGGACGGGATTTTGGAGGGTGTGCTGAAGGATTTTTTGGGAAGAGTCGGGCAAGGGGGGAAAAGGGTGTGAGGTCATTTATGGGCAAGGTGATGGATGACAGAAGCAGGGTAAGGGGAAAACTTGAGTGAGGTTCGAAAGGGGGGCAAAAGTGGTGGGGGAGGTCCATCAAGAAGATGTGGTTGCAGAAGAAAAAGGGGTGTAGGGGGGTGGGTCCCGCAAGAGATCACGGGGGCATCAATATGGACGAAATTTCCCCCCAGCGCAGAGGCCTTGGGGGTTTGAAGATGTTGGGGAACGTTGGGGGCAAAGGCAAGTCCGGGGGGAAGGGGGGGGGAATTGGGGAAACTAGGTGGGAAGGGACAGGGAGGGGTTGGAAGGGGAGAACGAGGGGTTTTATAGAGAAAACCGAGACCCTTTTAAAGGAGGACCAAGGAAAATCGCCCCACAGGGTAAACCCGCCAATTTTTGTAAAAAATTTAGGTGTTTAACTTTCAAAGTAAACGGTCTTTAAAAAACCCAGGTCAAAAGGGTATGGTTTGAGTGGGTTTTGAGGGGGATTTAGTATTGTTTTTCCCGTTTTTTTTTTAGAACATAACCATAGGTTTGGATTGGGTTGTTTTTTTGAAAAGGGTTTTAGGTTTTTTTTACATGTGGTGCTTTAAGGGTTGAAAGGGGGGTGTGGGGGTGGCGGGAAAGGGGCCAGTCCCTTTTCGTAACCTGGGTTGGGGGGGGGGGGGGGTGGGAGGGGGTCAGGGGGATGGGTTTTGGGGGGGAGGAGGGGAGTTTTTTTAGGTGTTTTTAAAATGCCAGCAAATATAACCACTAAGGGGAAGGGGGGATTTTGTACGCGAAAGGGTTTGGTATATCACCCTTTAGAGGTTTTCCCGCTTTTTACGGTGATTGGGGGGGATTGGGAAATTTTGTCATTAAAGGAAAGGGTGATTGGTTTTTGAGGGGGGCGGGGTTTGTTTTGGGGGGTTTGCGGGATGTTTTTGCGAGATGTTGGAGGGTAATGTGGTGGGAAAAAGGGGTATGGATGGAGAAAACCTTTTTTCGTGGGGAAAAAGGGACAGTTTGATAGGATTTATTTTAGGCAGGGCCCTAGGTGGTGGGGGAAAGGGTGAGGACTATCGAGGGGGGTTTTTTTTGATCATCGGCTGTTTTAAAAGCAGATTTAGGGGTTTTTGGCCAAAATTTAGAGTTTTCCCGGATACGGGAAAATTTAAAAAGTAGGCACTTAGGGACGAGGTGACCCTAGGGGGTTTTGAAGAGGGGTGGAAATCCTTTTGGAGACTGGAATTGGAAAGGGATTTGCTGGATTGTGGGAAAGGGGGGGCTAAAGTTAAAATTTGCGAAATTTTTTAAAGTAGGGGGGTAAGGAAAGCTAGGGGGGAGCTAGGCCAACAAATTAAATCTAGGGTCATTAAATGACGTTATGCAGAGAAGGGGTGGGGGAGTGAGGAAAGGAACGTTTGCGAAATGGGTTGGGCGAAAATTCAATAAAAAAATTTGGGGAAATTCGAGTTAGGGCGGGTTGGGGGAGTCTTAATCCCCTCATCCCCAGAAATGTCCAAATCCTTATGATATACTTTATCCCCTTTCCAACATCCCAGGCACTCCCCTTACATCTATATAAACCCTTAAAACGGCAAACGACCCCCCCCCAACATTTGATAACCCCACCCATCCATGACCACCCCCCCCCAAGGAGGTACAAAAAAGACCCAGAAACCCGTTTAAACATCACCACAAACTGACAAAAAGCCCTTCCAAAACCCCAAACTACAACACCCCTTTGGGAACCAGAATCCCCATGAAAAACCAAAACAAATTCCCTACCTACCCGGGGATCCGAAGCTTTACTAAATTTTTCCCAAAACCCCCCAAAACAACGTTGGATAAAAACGCTACCCCTTGCAAATCCTTGACCTTTCACTACCCCCCCCAAACCGTTTCACTTTGATTTTATCCCCCCTTTTCACTGTAATAAAAAACCAAACTTTTCACAAACCCTCAATTCCTTCCCACTCCACCTTTTACTGCCTCCTCCAAAACTTTTCCCTACTTTAGCGCCCCTCACACCCCCTTCCCCATATACCTCCACTTGAAAAATACACCCTTTTACCCATCCAAAGGGAAACAAACCTAAACCCCCCCCCTCCCGAACATCCGTCATAACACCTCCTTTTTTAACCATGCCCTCCCAAATCCCCACCAAACTTCAGCCCCCCTCTGTTTTTCCCACAAACTCGTCCCCTCTAAGGGGAAAACCTTTTCCCAAACCCCCATCCCTTGCTATAGACAAGTGAATTTACCCCACAACCCCTCTTGTAAAGCTAAGTCCCTCGGCACTTAAACCCCTAGTCACTTAAAACCTTACCCGTGACAGACCCAAATTTACCCTTCTGCATGCCTGCCTTCCCGCCAAAACCATACCCCAAACCTTGTTCCTGTAAACCACTGTCCATCCAACCCCCTCCCCAACCCCCCCCCTACCAAATTACCGCCCTCTAGAAACCCTGATTTCACCGATTAACCCATTCCGATTCAACCAAACATCTGAATCACTCAACCCACCCTCCTTAAACCTCCTTCCCTTAGCAAAACAGTAGTACCACCACATACCCAACTGCCCCCTTTGAAACCCCCCTTCCATCTCCGATTGTTCATTACCCTCTCAACAACTCAAAAAAAGATTCTGCACACACGAAAAGAGCAGCTTGACATGGGACAGCCCTGCCTAAAACCTCTCTCCATTGTAAAACTTTCACCCAACCCCCATTGCCTGTACCCTCACCTCTGCCCCCCATCTACGGGTTTCACCCACCTCACTACCCCCTCCCAAAAACCCCCAACCTCTCTAAAAGGGGAAACCCCCAAAAATCTCTGTCCACGCAACATAAGCATTCAAAACCCCAACTAAACCTGTATTTTTTCCCCCCCCGAAAAACCCTAGAAAATCCCCAATCAAAAACCAAAGCCATCCCTCATCCCCTTTTTTCCCCGGGAATTTCCCAACTGTCCCCTATGAAAATAAAACCAACACTTTCCCCCATTCTTTGCCCCAAAACCTTGCAAAAATCTTTTAATCCGAGCACATTAAAGTAATCGCACGGGAATCATTCAAAACTCGTTCCCTTTTTTTTGGCATAAAACCGTGACACCCGTTCTTTTTTTTATTTCCCCATCCTCCCACTCTTAACATACAATTTTAAAACCCCCCCCAAAAATCCGTACACTCCCCAAGATACCTAAAAAATCGTTTGATTTCCCTCTATTCCCGGGTTTTACCCTGGCACATCCCAAAAACGCCCCCCCCACCTCCTCTACATTAAAACACCCTCGTTCTTCACGTCCTGCCACTTAATACCCTATTAAACCCTTTATTTCCCCCAAAACCCTCCCCCCCCACTCCCCGCCAACCCTCCCCACTTCTCCCAAACCAAAAACTCATCAAACTAATATTTCCGTGGTGGATAGGCCTTCCCTCCTCAACCCCCCCCCCCCCCTGTACCTCCTCAAAAAAACGCCAAAGTGGTCTTCGCCGCCGTTCCCTTTAAACCCCCTTAATACAAAAACCCCATGGCCTATCTCCCTTAAGGGGGGGATATGAGGAAAAGCGTTGCGCCAGATTCTAAGGGCAAGTGTAGGGAAAAAGTTGGTTTATGGGGCTCTTGGGAAAAAAGTTTTTCCGGAAGGTTTTAGGGAACCACTGTGGTTCCCTTTGCGGGGGCCCTGAGGATGGACAAAGGGGTGGGCTCCTAGGGGGATGAAAGGGGGGGGGGGGGTTTTTTGTTTTACTGGGAAAGATGTAGTGTTAAGAGGGAAAGGGATGAGAATTAGTAGGATGGTACGCCAGTTTTACGAGAATGTTTTGTCATAGTAGAATAATTTTTCCGGTTACATTTTTAAGCCTGATGGTTTTTTTCACTGGTTTAAAATTTTTTTTCCCTTTAAAGCCAGGATACCGACCCTTAGGATCTCGTTTTTAAAATAATTAGAATTGGACGTTTGGGATCAACACAAAATTTTCTGGATACGGTCAGTTCTTTTTGGGGGTGGGAAATTACAGCAGCCTTATCCTTATTATACCTAGTCTTTCGTTTAACTTTTTTTGTCAGATGAAGGTCTATGTGAAAAAATTAATTATGTATAGGTTTTTTGGGCTATACATGTTTTTATGGGGGTTAAACCAACAAAATCTTTTGGACAAGATTTTCGGTTTTTATACATATGTGGGAGGGATAATTATTATAGGGGTTTGGTTTTTAAAAACCCCTTTTAAAGTGCCGAGGGTTTTTTATAAAAAATTGTTTTGGGTTCTTTTTTTTATTTATTTTACATGCAGTTTTTTTTTTCGTATCAACATTATTGAATTAGAGGGTTAACAAATAATATAAAATACTGTTTCCTATGGTTATTTTGTAAGGGAAACATATGTTCCTTTGGTTTCCCATTGTTTTGGACTAATGTACCATAAACTTAAACCCAAAAATCTGTACCCCATAGCGGTAGTTAGGGTTTTTTTTGTTTTTTAGAGGTTATGGTATTTTGTTAAAACTTGTAGTTGTACATTGTATATGTTTTTGTTTAATAGGACAGTCAGGTATTTATTTTTTAATGTTAAACTAGTAAAGTTTCTTTTGGTGGTTTCTTTGGTACAATGGGTTTTGGGGGCAACTATTAATGACTATAACTTTAGTGAGGTTTTCTTGCGTGTATTTTTTTGCTATAACAAAATTTTTAAATACTTTTTCCCGCAAGGAATAACCCGGTACAGTAGAAAAAAAGAATGTTTTTTTATTCCCGACTTTTTATGCCCTTTGTACTTTTTTTAAAGGGTTTTTTAAAAAAAAAAAAAAAAAAAAAAAAAAAAAAAAAAAAAACTGGGAGTGTAATACCATGTATGTTTTGACTTGGCATGTTACATTTTTCTATTAAAAAAATTACTCTTTTTCATTATTTTGACGACCGGTTGAGTGTCATTTTGTTGGGTTCTTGGTATTAATCGGTTTTTTGTGTTTAAAATCTTGTATTTGCATTACTTTCAAAAAAAACGTTAATCATTAAACGATAAAAAATTTTTATATATAAAAAACAAATGGGAAAATAAATGCATTTTAGGCTTGGTGCTCTTTTTAATTTTAAAAAAATAATGCATATTGTAAATTATGGGGTTTTTTTGTTAACATAGGGGCATGGGAAATATGCAGGGGATGAGGGACGGTTTGTGTTCACAAATTAAATGTCTGTGTGTTTTTTTAAAAGAAATTTAAAATTTTTCTT